>JARUPZ010000003.1:12930368-13530368 GCA_031213475.1 Nereocystis luetkeana
GTGTTATCTTTTGGCGTTTTTCCAAGCCCTGTTCACTGTTCCCCCCCCCCCCCCCCCCAACCAAAAAAACAATTCATTCATTTTTTCTAAATTAATAAATTCCTTGCTTAAAAATAGTTTTCTTTTCGTTTTACCAGCACACAGCCCTTGGCGGTAAAAATTGTAAATTTGTGTGTGATGTAAATTTGGAAAAAAAAAAAAAAAAAAAAACGGTGGGCAGGGCTTTGTGCACATCTCCCCGGTGGTCTATATTGGTTACCCCTCGAATGCTCCTATTGATAGAGGGTATTTACGTGAGTTCAAATCGCACCGTGATGGTAATTTATTGATTTACAGAAACAAAAACTAAAACTAAAACTAAAAACAACCAACTGCTCAGAGCGCATAACATCGTGGGCACAGGCGCAATGCGACGCCAGTCAACGAGGGAAGGGAGTCCTTCTCGCGGTGAAAACGCAAGGCACGGGTCGTAGCGGGGAGGGGGGGGAGTTACGACTACTGTATTACTAGGAGGGAGAAAGAAAGACGGGCGAAGGCAACGAAATGGCAAGAAGAAGCAGAAAAAAAAGTAAAAAAAAACAGTACAACATACACAGGAAGGCGCGGCGGAGCAATAGCGGCATGTAGGAATACGCACCCCTATCTTGACGGTGCCGTCAGCCATGAGGAAGCAATTGGCCGGCTTCAAGTCTCGGTGAATCAGCCCGCACGCGTTGACGTACTGCAGGCCCTTGGCGACCTGCATGAAGATGTGCATCACCTGAGAGGGTGGGAACAACCAACACACATACGATAAATAGGCACGGGACGGACAATCGTGGAACGAACGAAAGAAATCAGGAAGCGAACAAACGACAACAAATGAAAACGAACACACGGGCGAACGGATAAACGAACGAACTAACGAACGAACGAAATCATGGAACCAAAGAACGAAAACATGGAACACACGAACGAACGAAATATACTAAGCGAGCGGGCGACACCATGAAAACGGATCGAACGAACGCAAGCATGGCACGCCGAACGAAAGCATAAACGAAATCACCGACAGACAAACGATGAGTGTCATGGAACGCCCAACGTGCCCGCCCCGCGCCGCCGCCGCCGCCGCCGCCGTATTAGACCTATCTGCCAACAACAACAAAAAACAGTGTACGCACACCTTACACCCAACAACGCGTGGGCCACAATTTTTTCGTATCCAGCTGACCCATGGATGACACGAACACTATCGCGTCACATCCACCTACCAATCGCCTACCCACCTAACTCACCCGCGCATCAAGCCCACTACCCACCTAACCACACCGCCCACCAATCTCCCTACCCACCCTTCTACCCTTCTACCCCACCCACCCTTATCAATTGCCCCGTGATTCTGGTTCTAGCCCCACCCTCCCCCTATTTTTTATAGGTTGGGTTGGCGTCGGTTGGCAACGACACTGTAAAACATGCCGTTCACTTACGTGAGCTAGACAACCAGGGTTCCGTTTTTTTTTTTTTTTTTTTTGGCGGTCGCCCACAACTGGTTGTCGAGTTAGATCATTGTGCGAGGTAAAGAACCTTATACTCCCCACAATTGGGAATAATTGTATCACGTAGTGTTCAAGGTACGCATCCAAGAGCAGTTACATAGTACTCCCATTGCTGTCTCTGGAAATGCCTACACCGGAAATTAAATCAACTCATTGAAGCTGTCGTCCATATGCAAGTCCGCCTCAGAAGCGGTTCTTAGTACGATGCAGCTCACCCTTCATGCAACCCACCAGACCACCTCACGGCGCTTCGCGCTTGGTGCAAAGCAAGTCTGCCTGGTCGGTGAAACCCGACATGCTCCGTCCCGGCATTGTAGGGATGCGAGGGTCTATGGTCATACGACTACGGCCATGCATGATATCGAGTGCATCTCTCCTATCGAGTACCCCCCCCCCCCCCCACCACACACAAACCAGTCAAATTCCCAGTAGTTTGTCCCCAAAACGGGGTTGCGGTCCTAAAAGGGTTAAAGGCCCGATTGCCCCGTGATCTGGTTCTAGCCCCCCCCCCCCCCCTCAGCACATTCACGACGCGAGCCGAAGTAAGACGGTAAACCTGTGCAGGCTTCCGGACGGTGGCACACAGACCGACCGCTTGCCCTATTGGCGAAACCCAGCACGTAGCATGGTGCTCAATGCCCGCCACACAGCAACAACAACAACAACAACAACAACAACAACAACAACAAAAACGTTCGGACAAGATAATGAGGCCGTCGCGACGTTGTCTACCCAATACAACTCTCTCCATTTATTCACCTTCATCTCGTCTTCCCCCCCCCCCGCCCCCCCAACAAAAAAAAAAAAACTCCCCAACCCCTGCCTCTCTCCGCCCACCTGGGACATGTCGACGCGGGATTGGCTCGGCGCTCCGGATTCTCTTCCAGGAAATACTGCAGGTTGTTGTGGGAGCAGTACTGCATTTGGATGTACAGCCATAGGTCGTAAACCTCCCTCGATCGCCCGCGGCTGCCGCCTGCCCTCCTGCTCTTCCTGTTCTGCCCCCACGCCCCTTTCCAAAACGACTTTTGCGAGCGCCCCCGGCGGCTGGAAACCCCGCAGCGGGGTGTTTCTGCTGCATGTGCACGCGCGGCGGTGGCGCGCCGCGCCCGCGGCCCCTCCTCCCGTCCATCACGTCACTGTGGTCAAAAGAGGGCGACCTCCTCCCGCCCCCCGCCCCCGTCGCTGCCGCCGCGCCAACGCCGGGGGTAGTACCAGCAGCGGCGACGTTTAGCGGCCAGCTCTGCCCCCTCGGTCGATTATTACCGTCGACGTCAACCCGCCCCCCCTTGACCCCCGCTGCTGCCCCCGCTCCAGCCTCAGCTGTTGCTGCTAACGCCTCCGCCGCTTCCGCAGCCGCCGCGGCATCCGCTGTAGCTTTCCCCTCGCCTTCGGATTTATGGAAAACCCGTTCTCTGTTCCGGCGGGCTGTGGGGCGTTCGAGTCGGCTACCTGGCACTGATGCAGCTGCAGCTGCTGCTGTTGGAGACGACAGCGGAGACTCTCCTAACAATGTTTCGTCGCGGTCACCGTCATGATCGTCGTCGTCGTCGTCGTCAGTTCTGGCCGTCGCGACTGCGTGGTGGTGTCCGTTCATAACGTGGCCGCTGCTGCTCCCCGGCGGCAACGGCTTCGCCCTGTCCCAGCTAAAGCTGTCATCGTCGTGATTGCTGCCGGCTCCTCGCCCGTCGTCGCTATCGCTGCCCGAGTCCTCCTCCTCCTCCTTCTCCTCCTCCACCTCCTTCTCCTTTTCATCCCCCGCTCCTTCCTCAGCCTCATTGACCCCCTTCCGCTCCCGCTCCCCCTCCCCCCGGCGGCGTTCCTCCGCCGAGCCATCCAGGCGAGATGAAGCGAAACCTCTACCACCACCACCCCCTCCCAGTCCGCTGGGCCCTTCCCGTCCTACCTCTCCCCTCCCTCTATATCCACCGTGCTTCTCCGACTGAAGAGTGCACGAGTTGCCCACATCCCCTCTGCTCTCGCTGCAGCCTCCCGCGCAAGAGCTAGCAGGGGCCGTGGCTGTAGTGCTGGTGGGATCGGAAGATTGCCGCTCCCCCGTTTCGCTGCAGCCCGGCTTGAGCATGCTGCCGCCACTGCTACCCCCGTTGCCGCCGCTGCTGTTGCCACCGACATCGCCGCCGCCACTAACGCTACTGCTACCGCTCCCCCTGCTGTGACCGTGCCCATCCCTGCCCGGATCGCCGCCAGACTCGTCGGTAAGCCGTTGTCGGCGGCGGCGGTGGCGGCCGTGCTCATCATCCCCCATTTCCTCCTCTACTCTAGTACTACCCCCCTTTCCCCCTCCCTTCTCCCCCTGCCGCTCCTCCTCCTCCTGCTCCTCCTCCTCCTCCTCCTCCCCCTCTCGGTCGAACACGAAGCCCGGCATGCTCGCCTCTTCCTCCTCGTCCTCCTCCTCCCCATCCTCCTCATCGTCATCTTCACCACCCCCTTGGTAATAGTCGAACCCCCCCCACGCCCGCCCCCACCTTGCCCCACTCCCACCCCGACCCCCAACCCCCCGCCCCCCCGCCCCGCCCCCACCACCGCCGCCTCGATCGTCCGCGTTACGGCTGTCTACGGACCACCCATCCACGCTGTGGTCCTCACAAAGAGGCCGGGCAACCTTGGAAGGGTACACGGATGGCGATAAAGGCCAGCTAGGGAAATGGGAAGAAGACCCACCCCCGAACATTACTTCCTCTTCTTCTTCACCGATATCACCACCGCCGCGCGTCATCGATGCCGCGCCCCCGCCCCCACCCGCCGACAATAGTGGCATACGGGGGGAGGTCCTCCCGCTGCCCCCGCTTCCGCCCCCGCCGCCTCCTCGAAACCCCGCGAAATCGTAAGGGCTGTTTCTGTTATTGGCGGGGGCCGTGGTGTTGGTGGTGCCGGTGTGGTGGATGGGGCCCGTACGGGACTCCCCCCCCGTGGTGACGTCCCAGCTGTCGCTTACGGCGGAGGGGGCGCACTCCTCTCGGAGAAGAAGCTCCTCGTCCTCCTCCGTGAATTTCTCGAGCCACGCCTGAGCGGAGGGGGGGGGGTAGGGTGAGGGTGAGAGGGTTTAGGGGGTTTGAGGTTCGGGTTGGGGGGAGGAAGGGGGGTTTGGGTTCTGGGGGTTTCGTTCCGTGCTTGGTGCTGTGGGTTGCGTTCGGTTTTATGCTCGTGCTCGTAATTGTGACGGGGTTAGGTTTTAGGCGAGCGAGCCAGCACGCAAGCAAACAAGTGAGCAAACAAGCAAGCAAGCAAGCAAGCAAGCAAGCAAGCAAGCAAGCAAGCAAGCAAGCGGGAGCAAGCAAGCACGCAAGCAAGCAAGCAAGCAAGCAAGCAAGCAAGCAGCCAAGCAGGCGGTGTCGACGTATTAGAAAAGGACCCCACGACAACGGATGAACCAAGTCATCCGCACCCCCTCAGGCGAAAACACACAAAAATGTCATCGGCGTTCAATCGCCCTCAAACGCCCCCCCCGGCCCCAACCTCCTCACCCCCCCAACCCCACGCCCCCCACCCTTCTCAGTCGCGCGCACCTGGTAGTAGCGAACGATATTGGGATGATCCAGCAGCGACATGATCTTGACTTCTCGGAGCACCTTCGCCAGCTGTGGCTGCCACCGCCGGTCCGAAGACAGCCTGATCTTCTTGATGGCGTAGTCGTGCCCGTCCAGGCGGTTGCGGCACTTGAACACCGTCCCGAACCCCCCCTTCCCCAGCTTCTGCCCCTCCACGAACTCCGTGCGCAGGCGTCGGTTGGTAACCAGCAGCGCGTCGGTGTTCTCGGCGCCGTCCGCACCGTCCCCACCCCCCGCCCCCGCGATGTCCCCGCCTCCACCCCCGTCCAAAACCAGCTCTTCCGCCGCCGCGCACAGGGGCGCGCGTGGGCTCCGACTAGGCCTCCGATCCCTCCCCATCTCCCTCTCCCGCTCCTTTTCCTGATCCAACCGGCTGTCTCCGTCTCCGTCCGACCGGTTCGCGCGGCGGTCCGACATCGCTAACGCTGCTGAACCGCTGCCCATGTCTCGAGACCCTCGCCGAGAGTGCCCCCGCGGTTTGCTCCGCCATCGGCTATCAGACTCGGATGACTTCGACCCTCGCACAGCGACGGCTAAATCCGCAGCTGCAGCAGCAGCAGCAGCAACCGCAGCCGCCTCCGCCGCTGCGGATGCCGTTGCCTCCGCCGTCGCCGATGTTGCCGTGCGGGTAGCAGAAGAAGCGTCGCGGCCGCCGCGCGGCGCGTCTTCGTCTTCGTCCTCGACGCCCCCCCCGCCTGACGACGCCGACACCGAGTTCCCCGAGGCCGCAGAGCGCGAACGCGGGGACTGGTTGTCGACCGTCCCCCCTACCTTCGCTGCCACGGCCTGCGAGGCGCCGCTCGTCGGCGAATACCTATTGTGGACCCTTACACCGGAGCCGCCACCGCCGCTGCCACCGCTACTACTTCTGCTGTTATTTTTGTTGATGTTGCCGACGTTTGCACCGCCACCAGAGCCCACTCGTTCTGGGACAGGGTCCAGCGGCGGCGGCACCTGCTTGTCGCCGGCGTCACCCTGCCCGCACACCTCGCTTGCGGACCAGTTGAAGCAGCCGAGGGGGTCATCATCGCCCGAAGAGGAGGAGACGTTGCTGCTGCCGCCACCGCTGCAGCCCAAAGGACGTGCCCCGTCGACGGCGGCCGTCACGGCGCGTTCGAGCCTGCCCGTCCCCAAGCCGTCCGCGCTGCCGCCGACACCGCCATCACCACCACCACCATCACCGACGCCACCGGCGCCACTGACGGCGGCGGCACCTCCCCCCGCGCGCGCGAAGAGAGCCTGCCAGCCTTCCCGGTGCCCCCGCCGGTCACCGTGGGCGGGGGAGTAGGACTGGTGAAGGGCAGGCAGCGAATGCACGCGCTGCATCGGGGTCTCCCGCATGGAGGAGGCACCTGCGCCGGCTCCGACGGCGGTGGGCCGCCGCTGGAGAGTCTCCACGGTCGGGGAGGACGCTCCGAGCGAGTTCCTGCCACCTCCTTGCGCGGCCTCCCACGCGCGGGATCCGTTGAACGCGGGAAATTCGGTCGCCCCGTACTGGAGAGAAAGGGAGGAGGTTAGCATGGGAGGGGATGCCCGCCCGGGCGTCGCTGTCTCCAACAGGAGCGCCGCGTCTCCCCACCGGCCGTGGGTGGCAGCGCCGGCGTCTGCTTCATCGGCAATGCCGGCAGAGCCGCCACCGCGACTCGCGTCCTGCCGCGCGCCGACGCTACCCCGGCGAGCGATCGTCGACATGTTCAGCATGGCCTCCGCTCCGTACTTGTAGGCCATGTACGCCACCCCGGCGACGATGACGGACACGAGCCCGACCAGAGCGGCGAAGGCCCGCCACGTCATGAAGAGGCCCCCCTTCGTATCCGTGGGGACCTCGGCCCTCGCCTTCCCCTGCCCTTCTATAATGTCCTTCTCCACGCTCTCCAGCAGGGCCTGCTGCCAGTTCCCGATGCCCATGGTCGTGGGGCCCCCGTTGATGCCGCCGCCCGCGCCGCTCACCGTTCCGCCCTTGACCGCCCCGGGCTTCGCCCCGCCGGGTCGGCCGCCCACGGCGGCCCACGGCCCCGCACTATCGTCTACTGGCCGTGCGGCGTGCGTCGGAAACTTGACAGGGGACGCCAGAGACCAGCCCCAGTCCAGGACAATGTCACCATCGCCTCTGTCGCCGCCCCCACCACCGCCCCCGCCCCCGCCGCCTCCACCGCCCATCATCGCGTCCCCGACCCCCCCCCGAGCATCCCTTCCTGCGGCGTCTACGGAGGGCCGACGGCTGGCCATGCCCATGGGATGCAGGGGATGGGGGTACCGATCTTGCGGGTCCTCGCCAACGGCGTGGAGGGGAACTCTCCTCAGTGGCGAGGAGACGAAAAGGTGGCTGTTCAGGAGGCGGAGTTGGAGCTGGGGCTGTCTCTGGCCCAGGCCCGACTGCAGGAGGCCGCTGTTTTTGCCGGTCCGACCGGAAGTCGTCGCGGTGGCAGCCACCAGCGCGGTCCCCGGGTCCTCCGGGTCTACGATCGACCACGGGCAATCGTCTCCCGCGGGAGCGTTGGACTCGTCGTCGACCGAACACCCTGGGTCTACTCTCTCGCTGCAGCTGCCGCCACCACCGCCACTGCTGCTGCTGCCACCACCGCCACTGCTGCTGCCGCTGCTGGCATCGCCAGTACCGGTGCCGCCCATACCGCCCCCCACTCCATCCCTGCCAGCGCCGCTGGATTCGTCGGGCCGGCACAAGCTATCGTCCGCAGGGGCGGCAGCGGCGGCAGCATCGTCGTCGTCCTCGGAAGGATCATACCCACCATCGTCATCGCCATCACCGTTGGTCAACAACAGCAGGGACTCCTCGCGGCCGCCAGAGACCCAGTCCAACGCTCCGCCGTCGCCATCCAACCGCCAGCCAACAGAGGGAGAGTGCTGCTGGGACATCAGGGGCGTCGAGGAGGAGGGGGAGCCGTAGTAGTACCCCGGCGGCGGATGAAGCATGGACATCGGGGGCGGCATGATGTCTACCCACTCCCGGCCCCGGATGCCGTACAGGGACACCGCGAGGGCCGGCATCTGCCTGCGCCAAAGCACGCTGCCGTCCATGGGGTCCATCGCCACCACGTACTCGTCGTTCTCGTACAGCAGGTACGGGAACCGATCGGTGTGTTCCACCCCAAACTTCCCTCTGCGTCTGGTCTTCTGCCCGCTTCCCCCTCCCTCCCCCTCCCCCCACTCCTCCCCTCCTCCGCCCCCCCCAACACGCCCCCCCGGAACCCCGCTGGCCCCCACCTCTCCATCCACCCAACTATCTCCGATATCTCTGGCATCCCCCCAGTCATCGCTGTGCAACTCGTCGAAATCATCTCTTTCCATCGGTCGCGGCAACGCCTGGACTCGATAGCTTTCGTCACCGCTGCTGCCTGAACGCGCGAGGACCGCCCTGGTGTAGCCCTCGCGGTCCGTGGCGGCTACCTTGGCGCGCGTGAGTGCGGTCGCCCCGCCCCGCCCCTCCAGGTCGAGGGCGCTGAAGTGCGCAACCGTGACGAACCACAGCTCCTCGGAGGTTTCTGCGTCCAAGGCACGGACGACGTACTCGTCGCGCTGAAGCAGGAGGTTGCTGTTCGGCTGCTGCTGCTGCTGCTGCTGCTGCCGCCGCTGCTGCGAGTCTCTCCCCTCCTTCCAGGACTCGTCCTCTCCCGCCCAATCACGGTCGTTGCGGAGGGCGTCGTCGGAAATCACGTCATCCTCTCCGTCTCCACCGCCATCGCCACCGCCGCCGCCGGCTTCGCCAGCTTTCCGGGCAGGCCTGCTCTGGACACCTCCGCCGACGCGTCGAGCCGTGCCCGTCTCCGTGTCGAGCGAGAAGAGCTCGGTCGTCTTCTCGCCGATCAAGAGGCCGCAGCTCTCGTCCTCCACGATTCCATCCGAGTCCGCGTCGACCGCGAGGCACGCCATCCTCGGCTCCAGCACGAGATCCGGCGCCGACGTCGTCAGCACGCTCAGCCGCCCGTCATCCCCGAGCGAGTAGATGACGCCGTCGAGGCCAGGTACCACCGCGCCCCCACCGAGCGCGTTCCGGCGGCGTCGACGGCTCGGCCCCCGCCCCCCCCCCCGCGTCGCCACCGCCGCCCTCGCCACTGGTTTCCGCGTCCTTGCTGTCGTCCGTCCCGCCACCACCCCTACCACCACCACCACCACCACCCCAACCACCATCGTCGTCGTCGACTATCGTGGTCGTGCTCGAGGAGACGAGGGGGCCGCCAGAGTCTACGTAGACCCCTCGCACGTTGCCACTCCAGGCGTCGAGGGTGTGGACGTGGCCGTCTACGGTGACGGCGACTACGGCGTGGTCCTCCTCCCCCTTCTCACGCCACCGACGCGCTTGCTCCTGCTGCTGCTGCTGCTGCTGCTCCTGTTGTTGCTGCCGCGGTGCCTCTCGGCTCGAGCTCGGGCTCGACCCCGCCGCTCCTGCGCCCGGCACCACCATCGCTACCATACCCGCCACTACGAGCAGGGACACCAGGAGCCTCGGGGAGACCGATGCACCCCCGCGCGATGTGCTGCCGCTACGTGTGCCGCTACGCGAACCGCTAGGCGAGTCGCCAATGTATGTTACGCTACTTCTACGACTACTACTATGTATACTGTTGCTGCTGCTGTGACTGCTGGTGCTGCGGTTGCTGCTGTGGTTTTCCCATCCTGGTGCGCTTGTCTTTTCCGCGTGCTTCCCTCGGCGCCAGCGCATCCCGATAGGAAGGCCGGGGCGCTATATCAGTCACGCGCACATATCCGCGCGCGCGACCCCCCCCCCCCCCCCCCTCCCCCCCCCCCCCTCCGACCCACCCGAGAGAGACCCTGGCCAATGTCAGCGAACGTCAGCAGCGTTGATCGAACGCTTTGGGTGGGCAAAGTTGGCAACCTTACAGGAGGAGGCCGGGGCCGGGGGGGGGGGAACTGCCACCTGGAGGCCAGCCAGCCAGCCACGCTTTTGAGATACCCGCAGGGGCTGGCGTGGTCGTGGCAATGGTGGAGGCCGCAGCTGCCTCGGCTGGTGCAACGAGCAACAGCGTGGAGAGGCTGAGCGCATCCACCAGACAGGGGTTCGATTCCCGTCCAGCAACATACCACAGCAAAATATCACGGTACACGAGGCAGGTGCGGGGGGGGGGGGGGGGTGACAGGATGTTGGTATGTTGGTCCTTACAAGGTACATACACGTATACGTCGCTGTTTTGGTGCATGTATGTTTTGGAGTTGGGTGTGCGGCTATGTACGTATGTACAGAACGTGTTGCGGAATGTCTCTCGTGTGGGAAGCGTGCTATTACTGCTGTAGGTGAACTGTGATAACTGGTGCAGAAGTGCGAGCAATATTTAGTATGCGTGTGCTCATCAACGCCGGACTGTCTACTATTAATATTAATAATAGAACCCAGACAGGAGTATGGGAGAGAAAGAGAGTCGGCGGCAGATGACAGGTGGCAGCACTGGAAAGAGTGTGTAAATACTCCTAAAAACACGAACATGCTGAACGCAAATCAATAGGCAAACCAAAAAATCAAAAAAAATAATCAAGATTGCAGCATGCTGTTCTCGAGAAAGTACATAGCAGCAGTGATATCGGCAGCTGACCCTCGATATTACGAGGGGGCCTTGGGGTCCACAAGCGACAGAAAAATCCCGTGGAAGCACTCGAGGTGGCCCAGCACCCGCGGTGGTGCTCTCCGCTGCTTACAATCGCTCTTTGCCTGCTGTTTCCTATCGTGCTCGCACCTTTTTGACTTTCGACGTACTGGAACTTGACACGAGTTTGGGATTTGTTGCCTCGCCCCTGAGCACTGTCGTCTCTGATCCACGGGAAGAGTGTCTCTCGCGCGCTCCCTTCCCTCTCCTCCACCCTTCCCCTTCTCAATCGCCCTCAAGTCTACCGTTATTCTACTGCCCCCTGCCGGTTCGCTCGAGGAAATACGTAATGTTCGTGTCAGGGGAGGAAATCAGGTGTGTCCCACAAACGAATAAATCAAGTTGGAATATGGAGACCCCTGCCGTTTCTGATTGGTCTACGTCTATGTGTACCAGCGGAGTTCGATATTTTAAAATTATATACAGGTAGGGGGTAGGGGATGGGGGTTTGAATTCACAGCTAAAGCTGGTCTCAGCTCCTGTCTCCACGCCACGGTCATATAGAGCCACCGTATGCGTACCTACTCGTCAACTCTTGTGCATCTGTTTGCATGCCACTACAAAAAAACATTGTTGTCCACCATGATTGTTTTTGGGGACTCGTTCTGGATATGAATCTTGCTTCTTGTCAGCAGGTACATCCTACCCGATGCGACATGGTACGTACGTACGCATGCGCATACAACAATCGATTATTTTCAGCACGATAAACTGCCCCTGGTGTATGCAGTACGTGCGTGCGAGTGAGTAGATAACTTCGTATTCGTACGTACTGGTAGGAACTATCGATTGCCGACGAGCAACCGATGTAGAAACAGGTAATGATGATGATACATTTTCCGTAAAAAGTACGTACTCGTACCTGGGGTACGTATGTCTGTTCTTGTTTACCGTTCTGCACCACGAATAAATACTACTCTACCGCAGGCAGCACGTTATGTATGTGGAGGATATTTTGTAGGGCTAAGCAACAGTAGACCCATCCGTCCCCTATTTCGGAGTTAAATTCCTTGGAAACAGAATTTGGGAAATATTCGGGGGGGATCGCGAGAGATGAGACCTTTGGTCGGGGGCGGGGTAAAGTTCGCCTTTCGACCGCGAGAATCCGCGTTAGGTTCGTATTATTTTAATAGCACCGACGCTCAGTGTTTTGAAGGTAGAGGAGAGAGAGAGAGGCGGTCGGCCATGTGGTGGTGATCGTGTTAAAGTGCCCATGTGCCGGACCAGTAGTTACTGTAGCGTACGTACTACACGTCACCCGGAGTGTTCCATGTGGCGCACGCACAACACAACACAACATAGCAGCAGTCAGAATATTATGTATCAGGTACTGTAAAAATAGTGGATACTTGCAGATATACCTGGTATATATATCCAGTGGATTATGGGCTCCCTCGTAGCCGTTGGGCTTTGCCCACGTGAGTTCAAATATCATCGTCGACGCCAATATGGACTCCCTACTTGCGTAGAGTTCCAAACGTCCCCAGTGATGTGGTAGCTTTGACCTGCTACCGAAGCCTGCACGTTTCCTTTCTTATATTTAGGGCAAGGAGAGAGCCCTCCACGTTGGGTCAACAGTGTGGAGAAGAGAAACCAAGTGGGGTTCGGACGGGTAAACCAGGCCCGTCTCTACTTCAAGGAGGCTCGGGTTATTAAGCCGAGTTCTCCCGGTTCTCGGAAAGATTCCCACATGTGATACCACTTCTGGTGTGTGTCTTCCATGGGTACATGTGCGTTGACCGTTCTACGAACCTTTCCCGAAACCTGTCCTCCACAAGGTACCTGGTAACAGATACGTCGGGTTCGCTCCCCCAAAAATATAATCGGGGATATCGAATATCAGACATTGGGACTACCGGATACGTGGCGGGAGGAGGGCCGGGAACAGCTCACACCGACGGAGCTCGCACAAGCTAAAGGCATTGGCCGACGAAGGCAAGGGTGGGGGTGCTGCCGTGCCCAAACGAGTGCCAGGTACCAGTGCCCAACAACGGACAGGGTCCTCCAGATAGATGGGGAATGGGGGCCAACAAGTGATAGCGTCCCACTTTGCAGATTATCTACACGGGAGGGCGATTCTCTCACCTGCGGCTCTCTGCCAATTGCGTGCAAAAACTCGTCGCAGTTAGAGCCGCATTCACCTATATTATCAAACCGCTAACGGAGATGGCAGTACGGGAGTTTTAGGGCTGAGCAGTTGCCAGCGCGGGGAGGCCATATATCGCGAGGCAACTTGTGACAAGGCACAAAAAGGATCGATCGCCTCTCTCCGCCTTTGTAATGCCGGCACGTCAAGTCGGCCAGACGTACGTAACTAATGCTTCTGAGCTCAGATCGGCAGATGATGCCGCGGGCCATAGCAAGCAGAAGAAACGGAAAACTCACCCCATCGAAGAGAAATATAACGATGTCCTTAAAACCACCCGTGCCTGGCTCGGAAAACACAACCAACGACAACAAGCGCGTACCAGCGCTACTGGGGAACCACGGTTCAAGTACGACACATTTTTCGGTCATATCCCCTCACGCCCCTAGTCAATGAACGCAAAACTTGAAAGAAACAAATCGCACACCGGAGGCATCGCCAGGCAACAAAGGACCACGACATTGAAACCATACACACACATGCCTCCCGCCTACCCTCTCCCCCACAGCCCCCTACCCGCCTCGCGTACGCCAAACCATTCAGAGCAAACGGGACGGGTGCCTAACCCCCCGCCCTAGCCGCCGTCGTCAACACAATTTTCTTTCCCGCCACCCCTTTCTCTCTTGTTTCTCTTCGCCGACGTAGCTCCCGCCCCACCCGAAGCATCATCATCACCATCATCATCGCCATCATCATCACCATCATCATCACGAATCCACCACTCTGCCCTCAGCTTGAAGCCGTCATCACGCTTCCACCACTCTCCCCAGCTTCTGTACTCGGTTGAGCAGCAGATCCCCCTGCTTTATGCACGCCTGGTACTGGGCGTTCTTCGTGTCGGGGCGGTTCGTTTCTACCACGCCCCCGACCTGCAGGGGGCAAACAGTCGACAGATGAAAACGAGAGATAACAGACAAAAAGGAACGAGAAACAGAACAAAATAAAGCCTCCGTCACATTTTCCAAATACACCGACAAGGACCGAGCAACAACACAAAAAGGCTTCGACACATCTTTATTGTACGTGCGTACAAGTGCCCCATTGCAAATGCAACCCCCCAAGTTTTGGGAACAGACAACTTGGAATAAGAGTAGGGTCATTTTTCTGCAGTATTAATAGGAACACAATGGTGGCAGAAATATGGGGCCCGAGTCCTTGTTGCATCGAGACCTGTTGTTCCCTCGTAAATGAAGAAGTCGTTATAATAAAAAGAGAAAGCCGAACTTCTCGTTGGACCGCATAAGTAGGCTGCCGACATACAAAAGGGGACATACAAGAGGGGGGGGGGGGGGGGGGGGGGGGGGCCAACCTTCAATAATCCGCAGACCAAGCGGCGCAACGGAGTTGAGCAGTGTCCTTCGCTAAAGGCAGCATTTATTGATCCATCTCATACCCTTACAACCTTCGCGCCGAAGTTTTTGTCATATCGTCCTCCCTCCCACCCTCCCTCCTCCCCTCCCTCCTCCCCTCCCTCCCTCTCCCTCCGCCCGACGCACTTCCTCCACCCTCCCCTGCCCCTCTCTCTCCCCCCCCCCATTCCCCCTTGCCCTGCCTGCCTCACCTTGTCAATCTTCGCGTTGAGGCGCCCGGCGGCGATGAACCTGGATAGCTCCCTGTCAAGGAAAACCTCTCCCACCCCGAAGGCCGTCGCCATGGTGCCCATCACCACCGACTTGTACGCGTCAAGGAACTGCGTGTAGGCCAAGATACGGAGCTCTCGGACGAGGTACCTCGAGTGGGTGGCGAAGTAACGGTCCTCTTCGAGCTGACCGTTGAGCTCCACCACCGCCGCCATGAAGTCACGGTATCGGCAGTCGTAGAGGCTGTTCACCAGGTCCGAGATGTTGGGGATCTCGTTGATCACCGCCAGCACCTGAAACCGATAAAAAAAGAGAGCAAAAAAACAGGCAGACAAAAGGGGGAGGAACGGGGGGGGTGGGCGGGAGCGTACCCATTTGTTGTTCGGCTAAGCCGTTGGGGCATTGATCACGTGTCTCTTCCGAGACGGAGCACCGTTCCTACTCCTGATAGAGACACCTCCAACAGTTGTAAAACGGGATTCAGGTACCTCGTGTACTTTTCAATTTCTCTCGCGCAAGTGGACACTTGTCTCTGTCATCAACTGTGAGCGCTGATGGCAGGCACTACAAGAACAAGAAAAAACAGGAGAATAGCTCGTCACCAACAACAATGTTCACGCGCAGAAACAAAACGGCCGCAAGCCGGACGAACAGCCGCTACGATAGACGTAGCATATTTCAGCTAAAACCGTTTCTGATGACGGGGTTCCTTAACCCAAAATCGTAGGAATGACAACCTTGTTTCGAAAAATGAGGTTTGTAAATACCTGGGCCATGGGATTATTCATCCGGGTGCAATTTAATTTTTGCGGAAGTCAGTTTTCGGATTAGGAATGGAGTTCCTCAAGTAAGGAGCCCCAGAAAAAGTAGGGTGAACCTCTATTGTAGAAAGCGTCGACCGGGCGCAAAAGGCGCCGCGGACCAATGCCGCGTATTCACCGAATCTACTATTAGGTTCGTCGGATACACCGGGTCTGCCAAAGACACCGAATCTACAGAATCCATCGCATCTACCGGATCCATCGGATCTACCAGATCTTTCGGATACGCGAGCACCGCAGAATTTCGAACATCTACCGGATCTATCGGTTTCAACGATGTCCGCCGAATCCGCGGGCTCCACGGCATCCACCAGGTTAGCCATATCATACACCGCGAAATGCCATGTATTTGACGAATCTATGGGGTCTACCGACTTGTACCCCGGATCCACCACATTCTGCACCCGATCTACTTGAAAAAATCTGAACAGGATGCACTAGATCCGCCAGAACTGCACGGGACCAACCTGCGGATTCTGCACCGAATCACACCGAATCCAATTTGAGTACATGTTGTATTCACCCACCTCCGGGCCATCGACGATCTTCTTCTTCAAGGTCGTCCTGGGCAGGGCGAGGATATTGGTCACCACCGTGTACAGGATGAAGTCGTTGTAGCTGCAGAGTTCCGTGCAGGTGAATGTGGAGACGCACTCCAGGAGCAGCGCAGCCGCGGCCTTGACATCCCTCGCGGTAATAAGGTGGAGCGCCTCGTAGACCTTGAGCCGGTTGCGCCGGTCCCAGTCCCCCCCAAGGTCGATCAGCTTCTTCGCCGAGTCGATCCCGGCATTCACCTTGTTGGGTAGTAAAAAAAGAGGGGAGGGAGTGGCAGCCGCGAGCAAAAGGCCGGGGGAATCGGGTGGGAGGGGGGGTACTCATTTGTTGCTCGCCGTATAAAATACAGCCATTTGCAGATTGAACACGCATCCCTTTCGAGACGGGGCATGGGGGGGGGGGGGCGCTGAGTGCAGGATACCTATGACAGAATAGTCATCGCCCGAGGGGAAACACTAGACAGGGGAATCGACGTTCTAAGGTAACGAAAAATTGCAGTAAGGAAAACAAAAACGAAACCGGCTCCTGGGGCACACGCCACTTTGGGTTCTAAAACGCCTACAGTATCATCTCGAGCAATCCAGGAAATTATGGACCATGAGTCAGGATCCCGGAAAATATGTGGACTATGCGTCAGGATCGGTCCCCGGCATGTTGTTCCAGCAAGCGAACCGCTGCGTCCGCACAGCGCCCCGCGCACTCTCGACCATCAAGCTATCTCCACCAACAATGTGTGTTCACCAACGCAATACAGTGAAGCAGCCTCCTCCCCACCTCCGTATTGTCCTGCGTGCGAGTATGTACGATGCCTAAGAATGAGCAGCGCGGCACTCTGTACATCTGGAGTCCGCCAGGCAGAGCTACGAGTACTGCTCTGCTGTTTTTCACGGGATCCCAGAAAAAAAAGCAGAAATAGGGGAATGGGAATGACCCATCTTGGACGACATGGTGAGCCCTGGGAGACCACGCCAGTGATGCATCTACCTTCACCTCCACCCCACCGCCGACAGCGTATATAGAGGACGCATGCTACGTACGCTGCCAGGGGTGCACCTTTGCAATTTTCCGAGGCTCCTCCTGTAAAGGTAGGTCACCCAAAAACTGGTTTTGAGAAGCAATGCAAGCTTAATTTTTTTTGAAACTTTTTTGTACTGCAGTCCCGTTTTGGGGACAAACTACAGAAGAGATTTGAGCGGTTTGTCCCCAAAACGGGGATGCAGTCCTCGAAGCGGTTATAACCCGACGAGCGTGGTCTGCTGTGGGTCTGTACGTGACCACAAATATTGTGAAAAAAACATACGCTGTTCGGTAGGTACTCAGTTCATTCAGAAGCCCCCCATCTTCCGGAAATATATTGGCCAAAAGGTCTCCTGTGGTAAAATACCGTAGAGGCGAGCACTGCAAGGAGTGGGCCAGCAGGCGTGGCTGGCGTTGTTTAACTACGACACGCGTTCTGTGTGCACGGGTGTACGAATACGAGTACAGCAGTACGGCAGCAGTACGTGTGCTTGTACATATATAAGAGCACTTAACCCTATCAGGACTGCAGTTCCGTTTAGGGGACAACCTACTTGGAAATTCAGTGGTTTGCCCCCAAAACGGGACTGCAGTCCTAAAAGGGTTAAACGTGGGAAAAAAACGGGCTACGTTGAGGTTCTCTATATACAACAACGACCAACATGACATATTTTGGTAGTGTAGAGCTACAAGATTTTTGTTGTTGTTGTTGTTGTTGTTGTTGCTGTTGTTATTGTTGTTGTTGTTGTTGTTGTTGTTTTGTAGATCGGTAGCTCTAGCCCGGACGGAGGGCAACCCTCGTACGCTTCCGCGCTTCGCGAACAGCTATCTTGCCCACGGGAAAAAGAAAGGACGCAGGCCTCACGAGTGTTCCGGAAAGCTGCGAGTACTCTAGACCGAGGAGCACGGTGGTACGTACAAGTTCACGAGCTCGCTGATTTGATTCCTTTCGAGTTCCGAGTGTTTTTAGAGCGTGCACGGGCTGTTTGTTGGTCTTACAATCTACCTTAATTGTTGTGCGGTCCAGCTGCTGTCCTAGCTATCCGTCGGATGTTTTTGGGGGGGTGCAGCAGATTTACCGCGTGTAGCTCGAGCGCGCGGGCGACTTCTATGCAGTCAAGATACCCCCCCCCCCCATCCGAAAAAAAAGCGATGAGCAACTACGTGCTGCTGTACGTATGAACAGGACAGTAGAACAGCACAAAAAAAGGCGGATGAAATTACAACAAACAGCCCGTGAACCGTGAACAAACCAAGCTCAACACTCGAAAACGACGAAAAACAATAGGGTTTCCACGGATGAGGAGGTCTTCAAATTATGACGGATCAGGTTCGGCCTGGTCAGGAGGCCTTGAAAAAAATACGCGTCGGGTTGGGTGCGGTTAGGCGACCCAACCGGACCCGACACCACCCGTGAACAGCCCTGAAAACAACTGGTTTCTACTCGTAACAACTCAGTGACCTCAAACCCGACAGCAGCAGCAGCAGCAGCAGCAGCAGCAGCAGTGCAGCAGCAGCGGCAGCAGCAGCCGTCACGCAACGCAGGGAGGCACAACTCTCACCGCGAACCTATCGCCACTACTCAGACAGGCAGCTTCCCTGTAGCGTTTGGTGGAGATCGCGCCTTTAGGCGCGCGCGGTTAGCCATGTGGACGCGCGGTTGGCTGCGTGGGGGAACGCGAAGGGCCAACCTTTACTCAGAGCCCAGAATATTCTGGAGTTCTCCTCATAACAGGCGTTTTAGAGCTCAACATGGCTTCTCGCCCCAGAGCCATTTCCACTTATTATGTTTCTTACTGCGAGTGGTCTCGTACCATTAATAGCTTACTGCAAAGTGGTCATATACAAGAGATGAAAAATGACTGCCAGGCAACGGCGCGTCTTGTTCCTGCCCCGTTCAGTGTATATAGAGATATTTGATAAATCCGCCTTCGACGTGGGCGAAGCTCGGTTCCGGGTGAGGTAAGGATGTGGATACAAACGCTGCGCATACGGCGTCGCTTCCGGTCGGAGAAGAAAAACAATACCGGGTGCAAAACTCCTTGAGTAAAAAGGTTTGATGCGTCTATTTATAGCATCTCGGCCGGGACCACAAGCGACGTTTCAGATAAAACAAAACAATCGCAACAACAAAACGATCACGACCACGCCAACACCAACGGCAAAAATAAAACAAAAAAACAAAAAACAAAAAGCCATCCTATCAGACAAAACCCAGGCGACCACGAAAAAAACAAAAATACATACCCTGGTACACAAACACAAAACAAAAAAACACCCTCACCTGAGGCGTGTCGAGGTGAAACAGCGCGACCCGCGTCCTGGCCATGACGGCGTCGATCTTTTTGCCCGTCGAAATCTTGGCCTTTTCCGCGATGGTGTCGTACGCCTCGTACGCCGCCGTCTTGTCCCCTATCCTCGCGCACATCTTGGCCTTCTCGAACTGCGCTTCCAACACCTCCATGTCACCCTCCCCCTCCTCCGCGACTTTCAATGCCTGCGTCGGGATGCGCCGAACGTGACGAGGGGGGTGGGGTGAGTTAGGAAGTGGCAAGGAGGGGTTGGACGGGCTTTTTTTCTTTACTTGGCAACACGATATGATAACTGTCAGGATATTTGTAGCGCAAGAACGACTCAATAGGATATTGGGTTTTGTACTGTATGATATGGCGGTTTACTTGGATATGAAACCGTCAGGACAGGCAGCTTCGACGCGCCTGTGCTGTGAGACTGTAATTAATACCAGGTACCTGGTAATTATTAACTCTGTTTTTACTCTACCCGAACCTCTGCCCAGCGCTAGCTACTGCATGCTCTTCTGCAGCAGGGCCGTCACCACTGCATGCTTTACTGCTGTAGTATCGACAATAACCATCCACGGTGAACCTGACTTTGAATATCGACAAAAAATTGCGCTATGTAAACGAGGAGTGGGAACGGGCTGGGCGGGAGGAGGCTCACTCAGCAACACGAACGATGCCCTTCTGCGGTGAAACTGAAAGGTATCGAATATCGCCTATATGATGAAGTGTGTATATACGTATCAAAAACACGGCGGAGAAATTGATACCACGGTACCTGGTGAATACCTGGTACCAGGTACATGGTATTCAACACAAGGCATATACAAGGAGGCATTCGGACGTCGGGTGACGCAAGGTTGGACCTGATGACGTGTGGTGCATAGTGCAGCTGGAAAAAAATGAAAGGCCCACCACCTGTTGAAATTTCAAAGCATATACAGCCAAAAAAACTAAAAAACGGAAGGTTTACAATGACCAGCGAAAGGAAACCGGTACGTACAAGTATTGGCCATATTATGCGCTACTGCTTACACTCATATTATAAGACACGGATGGAGGGAGCAGCCGTGCAGCGCGTGACATGTCACCGTCGAAATCGTTTTTGAGCGTACCTAAGGGTCTGCTACTACGGCACTACGTACAGCAGTCAGTAGGATTAACACCGTTGTCTCTTATTATGGTAGTATATCTACACTACTGTCCAGCAGCTGTGACCGTGAAAACACGCAACGCAAACACACAGCCTTGGACGAACTTCCGAGCTGGTTTGCTCGAAAGCGGGAAGAGCGCCAAAGGTATCCCGACGAGGAATTTTAATTTTCCAAAGTCGCCATTTTCTCTGCGTGTACCCGTCTTGGTTTGGCGAAAATCGGCCTGAAAACATCATCCCAGGAGGTGTGTTGTCCTCTTCACCCGTGTGATATCGTAATACAGCAGTGCGTGTCAGTGGGAGTAATACTACTGTTCTCTGCTGTTTCCACACCGTTCATACGTAGGCGGACACGCGTTTGAGCTGAATGGCGGCTACAACTGTTGTCAGGGGCAAAAGGGGTACGACTCCACAATAACCCACAGCAACTTCGCACCTCAGAGTGCAGGGAAGAAAAAAAAAACGCGCACAGGAAAAATTGAAGCAGCTATACACAGCAAGCAACAGCAACGAGCATGACAGCAGCAGCAACAACAAATACCCAACACGCACTACCACCACCACCACCACCACCACCACCACCAACAACAACAACAACAACAGCAACAACAACAACAACCAATCACCTCGGCAATGCGCGTCTCCTCGGACTCGTTGGCCTCCTTCATCGTCGCCAGAAGCTTCGCATCCAACGGGAACAGAGACGGGTGATGATGGCTAAGGCTCGCGTACCAGGGACCCATGTTCCTCTCCTTCATAGTCTCCAAGATGCTAGCCGCGCCAGCGGGATCCTCCTTACTTACGGCTATCCAGCAGCGCTGGGCCAAGTCCATATCCGGAACCATCTCCTTTACCTTTTGTGTTTAGAGGAGGGGGGGGGGGAGGAAACCAATACACAGGAGTTTGCGTTTGAGTTGAAGCATTTTTGTGCATGTTGGCAGTCTGGCAGTGTCTTATGCCATGCATGGCCGAAGTCGTATGGCGATACTCTCGCATCCCTACACTGCCGGGACGCAGCACGTCGGGCTTGCACCGACCAGGCGGGGGAGAGAGGGCAAAGCAACAAGGGCTTGTGTTTCTGTTGAAGCGTTTCTGTGCATTTTGGCTGTCTGGTAAGGTAGTGTTCGGCGGGGGGAGGGGGTAGGAAACGAAGAAACGGGTAGGAAACGAAGAAACGAGGGTTTGCGCTTGCGTTGAGGCACTTCTATGTTTTAGCACGGCCTGGCAGGGTTTGGGGCAAGCATATTCATATAATCATCTAAGCAAACAAACCTAAATTTGGAAACGCCTCCTCCTTTTGTCGGTCACAGGTTTGAAGAAGGCTCTTGCAAGTACGCACGAGCTGGTCCGGCCCACTATGATAGGGCTTGTGGCATCCAGAAGTGTTGTACACATGATAAGGGGGCTGTTATGCGAATTTCGGGCTGAAAAAACGAAACTTTGACTGAGGCTTCCTTTGCTTTCTTTCCCCGCCCGTTATCTGATATCAGGTATATTTCAATACCAGGTGTACTGGTTTACATAAGCGTCATTAGTAAAACAGCATGTTGGGTACCTGGTATGCGCCGGTACCTGCGGCATTGACCCCCACAATGTTACGAACTGGTATGTACTGGCGGATACTGCCGTGAGCACATACTTCAGTTACACAATACTGCAGCAGTTTGTCCGTTCCTGTTCGTTGCAATCCGAGCACAGTAAGTCTGTTCCCACACGCACCCTTATTGCATACTAAGGCACAGACTGGGACAACAGAGTCGTCAGAGCGAAGCCTCTTGGATGAGAGTTCTTGTCTAAAAAATAAAAGAAACACAGAAGGATAGTGGTTGCTGTCGTAAGTCGACTGTTACTAGTAGTAGTATACGATTACTTCGAAGGGTAGCAGAATTGACACCTCAACTTTTTTTCTTTAGTGCGCAGTTTCGGCCGCAGTGCCCGTAACACGAGCGAAAACAAAAAACCACCAGATAGTTTTTACGATACATTCTACTGGAGTACTGTGTATGTATTCTGCAGCAGTACAGCAGTGGCGCATATACAAACACACGGCAAGCAAACCCTCCGGGATGAAGTCCAGGAGCTAAATAAAATAATATAGGCAATGGCATCCACGACTACTGTTAATATGTGCTCTACTACTGTTGCAATATAGAGCTACATACTGAGATCACAACCCCTGAGCGTGCTCCGTTGGTGCATCCCTGGCCTCTCAGAGCTCCCATTTCCAAACCGCCTCCTTTCATTACTTGCCGGACCTTTCCAGCAGTTCTTTGTTTTCTCGGTACTTTCTTCCTTTTTTCTTCTTTCGTTTCGTGTGCGTGCGTGTTCTCCGAGCACGGCATCGCGGGAGGACCCGGCACCGTCGCGGGTGTCAGCGGGTGCTGGCGGGTAGAGGGGGGGTTGCAAGGAGCGCGGTCGCCACTTTCGTGCCTAGGCGTCGCGTGTGCCTCGAGACACGAGGGATGCATGAACGGGCTTTGTCTGGGTTCGATTTATGATTTTTTATAGAGTATGTACGAGTTATGGAGGTCGTTCGGGAGGGCAAGATAATATTCAAGCGGTGCTTATTTTTGCGACCACGCTGAAGTTGGAAGGGGGAGGTGTGCAGTTTGAACACCAACGTTATCGAGCTGGCGAACGACGGCCACGGTGAGCACCGGGCTTCACGCGAGGCGGGCGACGGGGCTGATTGTGGCAGAGAGTGATAAAAGCTTTACCCGGACCGAATCGGTAGTGAGGTGATCGCGAGAGGGGCGGGCGGCGTACGAGGCTGAGAGAGAAGCTCTTCTGTGTGATTTTTTCTTTCCTTCTTTTCGACCGGGTGTAAGGTGTTCCAATCAGGCAGAAAAATATTACACGAGAGGAGACGGGGATTTTTTCCCTTTCCGAGTTTTCGGTTTCATTTTCATTGTTTTTGCTGCTGTGCCGTGCTGTGCTTTCGCTTTCTTCGTACATACAGTACAGACATAGAGCATATCGAAAGAAGAAAATAAGTACAGACAGTAGTAGTACCCTACCTGGGGTATGTACGTACGTACGGCATCCGCGACGCGAAGCGTATATGTGGCATCCAAGCTAACGTCGGAGCTGTTTTTTCCTGAAGCATGGCGGCAGGACTCTTGGCATTATCAAGTCGCCGGTTTGCAATTACGATCCTTGGAAAAACTAAACTCAATCGTGGACCTCTGTTCGCTTCGCATGATTTGATGTACTTTTTTCCTTCCTGAGCGAGCGTAGCGGGCGGCATAGGCCGCCCGCGGAGCGAAGCGCCTTGTATATATATATTTATATATACACATATATACATATAGATATATATATAGGTATGTGATGACAGGTAACATAGTGCGTCACTATTACCAGGTACCGGGTGCTACATCGCGCGATCGCAGTAT
The DNA here is from genome assembly GCA_031213475.1 of Nereocystis luetkeana. Taxonomy (NCBI): domain Eukaryota; class Phaeophyceae; order Laminariales; family Laminariaceae; genus Nereocystis; species Nereocystis luetkeana. Next base: position 12,954,061 of record JARUPZ010000003.1, read on the forward strand.
CCCACCTAGCTTGCAAAGACGAGTTTCGACAAAATCCTTGATGTCACAGCTGTCGGTTGTTATTTTTATTTATAAATAATTTTGAAGGTGCGTTTAGTATTAATAGGATGCGCAACAGTAGTATGTCTTTTGCCAAAGGGTACATTTTACCTGTACTCGTATTACCGCCCAATACCAGATCGATCGTCCTATTTCGTAACATGAGATTTTGGATAACACCCGGATATTTTGGGGGGCATCTTGCTTGTGATTATGCTTCCAACTCCCAATTCCCACCCCAACGCCTGGTTTATTGGTTTAGGGTTTAGACCTTTAGGCGGCTTCGCGATTAACATCATCAGTTATCGTGTTCACGTGCTGCTCGTGTAGCCTCTGCCTGGGCTGTGGACTGGTGTGGACCTGCTCCGGCTCCACACGATACGATATCTGATACCAGGTATATGCAAGCGTGCGTTATCTTGCTCAACCCGACATCTCCATGTCCACAATACGTTGGCTTTGCGATTGGCATAATCAGTTATTGTGTTCCCGTGCTGCTTGTAGCCTCTGCCTGGGCTGTGGACCTCGACATCTCCATGTCCACAATACGTTGGAAAAAAAACGGTGCGGTCCTCTTGATGGTTCGTCGGTCTTCGATGGTTGCACGCGCACCTGCTGCGAGTAGATACACCAGGCATGATATCACACAATACATCGTAGACTGATCACCACGCGTCGCCCTACTCTACCCTACGCCCGCGCGCTTGTCAAGACAGTCTCTCGAGAGCATCGAGGCGGCGGTGCGTAGACGAAGGATCTTGTTTGCGGGTTTCGTGGTGCGCATGGGAAAGGAGCGCCTGCCGAGGAGGGTGCTGTTTGGAGAGATGCAGGAGGGTAAAGCCCTACGCGTTTGGACAGGAAAGGGATTGGATGGGGCGCCTCGAGGACGACCTCGAGAGGTTCGGCATCAAGTCCGAACGGTGGCGCGAGACAGCACAGAATGATGGCAGATGGTTTGGAGGGGTCGAGGACGAGCCCGAGGCTTACATGCGGAGATGTCAAGCTGCGGAGAAGAGCGCTGCAGAAGGGCGACACGCGACAGCTGCAACTGCGAAAAGGACCGTGGGCATCAATGGGCCCAGGCGGGGGCGGGGACGCGGACGAGGGTGGGGGCGAGGGCGAGGGCGGGGGGGGGGGGCGCTCTGCTCCAACTCTTGTCGACTGGGCATGGTCTTTCTCGTCATGATGCGCGTCTTCCCATGCCATGAGCAACTGGCGTAGGGCTGCCCGGACTCCCTCGCCTGCTTCCAGTGCCTGCTTTTCGCGTGCCCTTTGTTCTCTTCTTCCTTTTTGTCTCTTTCTCGCTCATGTCTCTTTATTTCCCTTTAACTAGTTCTTCCTTCGTCCTGATTATTAATAGCTCTTTCGCTTCGATTTAATTTCCTTCGCCGTTGTTTTGTTTAGTACGCATGCCGTAGCTCTTTTCTCCCTGGGATTTGACGTCATCTCATTCGCTTTGATTTCACGTGTCTCATTTATTTTCACTTTGCTTCATTTCGCTTCAGTTTGCTTTTTGTTTCATTTCGTTTTTGTTTTCGTCTTGTTTTTTGTATGCGGCCATGCGGCCCCAGGTTGCAAAATCGTGCACTTGACTTTACCTGGTATATGTTTAAGGTGTACATACGACGTGTTTTTCCCATGTATCTGGCTGTTTTTTGTTTGTTTGTTATTATTTGATTTGGGCCTATTTTTTCCCCTGGGGTGTTCTCCCGCTCCAGTTTCTGGGGTCTGCCTTGTGGCCGCGGGCTCTGTATCTTAACAACAAGATCTCTCCCAAGTACGAGTCACTTCGTACCTGGTACATCCTACTTCTACGATCACGAGGCACCGATACCAAGGTATGCACGAGTATCCTGCACAAGTATCGAGTCGGGTGTATACAAAAAAAAAGAATCTTGCTGCTGTTCTGTCTTTCTGCTGTCGTCATTTCTTTGTTTCTGGTTGTTCACGCAACAACAACAACAACAATAGCAACAACAGCAACAATTGGTGGGCAAGTGAAAAAAAAAAATCTCGACACTCGGATTCGAACCAAGGACCAACAGATAACCACGGTGACCACTACAGTCTGTCGCTCTACCGGGCTGAGCTATGTCGAGCTGAAAACGACTCTGGATTTTCGGCACATGTTTGCACATTTTTACATTTTCACAGCATCAATACTTTATTTATATTTTACCTAAAGCAATAAAGCGTTTCAACTGCTATGATACTGCTGCCGCTGTATCAGGGACCGGGTACATACAGCAGGACAGAACATCGAGTAAATCAAGAAAGTTGAGTGAATAAACAAGGCACTAAGTACCCTCCGGTAAACCTGGTAAATAGTCGCAGCAGCCCCCTCGTCTCGAAGCCTAAAATACAGTGAATACGGGGGACCAGAATAAATAGGACCAAATATTGTTAGTAAAAATATGTAAATATACATGTTTTTGTGTGTACCGTAGGTCCTATTTACTATGGTCCCCCGTACGTAGTAATAAATTATACCACCTCATGGGCGGGAATGTAAGGAACGCTTGGTCTTCATTATACTGTGTAAATGCTCTTTGTTTTTCCGCCCAGAGTGGTCTGATAGCTTGATCCCTTCTCGGTGATACCGTACCTCGCGGACGAGCGGCTGAAGAACCGAAAAACTTCAGTCACCCACCCTCTACAGCAAGCTAGTAAGTTGACTTTTGCGTCGGCTGTCGACGGCTGATGCTAAAAATAAAATTCAAGGGTGCAGTTACTGAAGTGTGATACACCGGACATCTTCGCGGGTTCAAGTGGTATTTGAGCCGATATCAATACTTGTAGTAATTTCTACCCCCGGGTACGAGTGTACTAAAAAAAATAGGTCTTACGCAAGTATTACGTGGTATGGAAACGGGTATGATATTTAGGGCACTGTAATGTAATACAAGGCGCTTCGCTCCGCGGGCGGCCTTCGCCGCCCGCTACGCTCGCTCTGGAAGAAAAAATACATCGAATTACGCGAAGCGGACAGAAGGTCGATGATTGAACATATTTTTTTATGGTTATTGTTGTAGTTGCAAATTGGCGACTTGATAATGCCAAGAGTCTACGTACGTACGTACGTACGTACGTGCATACCCCAGGTAGGGTACTGATTTTCTTCTTTCGATATGCTGTATGATGTGTACCTGGTATGTATGCACGTGCGAGAAAGCACAGCACGGCACAGCAGCAGCACCGCTAAAACAATGAAAATGAAACCGAAAAATTTGGAAAGAGAAAAAAATCCCCGTCCCCTCTCATGTAATAATTGTCTGCTCCTGGAACACCTTGCACTAGTCAAAGAAGAAAAATAAAAAAAATGAACAGCAGAGCTTCTCTCTCAGCCTCGTACGCCGCCCGCCCCTCTCTCGACCACCTCGCCACCGATTCGGTCCGGGTAAAGCTTTCCTCCCTCTCTGTCACAGTGATCCCCGTTGCTCGCCCCGCGTGAAGCCCGGTGCTCACCGTGACCCTCGTTCGCCAGCTCGACGATTTCGATGGTCAGACGGGAGTTCGTCTAAGTGTATAGTTCAGCGTGGTCGCAATAATAAGCACCGCTTGAATGTTAGCTTGCAATCCCGAACGACCCTGATGGACTCGTACATACTCAGTCTGATTTTTCAGATGGAGGCAAAAGAGAGCCCATTCATGCTTCCCTTGTGTCTCGAGGCACACACGACGCCTAGCCACGAAAACCGCGACCGAACTCCTCGCAACCCCCCCTCTACCCGCCAGCATCCGCCGACACCCGCGACGGCGCCGGGCTCACCCACGTCGCAGTGCTCCGACTACACACACGCACACGAAACGGAAGAAGAAAAAAAGAAAAAAGAACTGAAAGTGCGAAAGAAATTTCAACCAGCCGGTGAAAAAAAGCGAAAGAGAGCCTCCCAAACCGAGGACCTTTAACAATCTGGGAGAAGGGATCTTTAGGTTGGTAGGCTGTTCGGGTGTTTTGGTTCCTGTTGGGATCAGGATACGGGCGAAGACCCAACCCCACCCCTGACTCTATAACCCTAACCCTAACCCCAAACCGCAGCCAAAACGGGCCAAAACTCGCCATAAACGCGGCTGCGCCGAGTTTGCATCGAACCAGGAAATTTCTCAGTTGCGGACGACGATTCCGAAGTGCAGACCACGCTACACATTTTTCGAGTAAAAAACATCCCTAAAAATCCCTTCTCCCAACCTGCTAAACCTACTCCCCAAACCGCTGAAAAAAAAAAATCGACTTTTTCTTTTTCCGAGATTTTTTTTCTATTGTTCCGGGAAAAAAAGTGTGGCACGACAAGCAAGCACGCAAAGAGAGCAAAGAACGCAAAGAAAGCAAATGACGCGAAGAAAGCAAATATCGTAGAAGCGACAAAAAATCGCGGGAGACTCGCTGAGCGTGAGGCAGGTGATTATGATCAAGTGATTTTAGGAAAAGGGTAACTTTAAGTATGTGTATGGACAATGGGTAATAGATACCCGTGGGTAAGTGTTCCCCCGCCCGGGTAGGTATGTAGATACCCGGGTAAACAGGGTATAAGGGCGAGTACCAGTAGATATTCGGCGCGGTACTAAAGGTTACCCGACTCCTGCTGTAGACTACCCGGCGGGTCAAAACCTCACATTACCTATTGTCAGGCATTGCACATAAATACATGCCATGCACGATCGGTCTGGTATTGGGGGGCGGTGGAGTGCGTATGCTTGTTTTTTGTTTTTGCCTCTGTTTTACTACCGAGGTATTTCTTCCACTCCAGAGTTATTGGAGCCTGTCCTGCGACCACGGACTGCATTGTATTGTGAGTTAATGTGAGAACAACAACATAAAAACCAGGGCTTTTCGCGGGTCAGGTCAAACCTCACGGGTCGGGTCGGGTCGGGTCGGGTCGGGTCAGCTGACCCGACCCGACCCGCGAAATTTTTTAGGTATGTTGACTTGACCCGACCCGACCCGCGAGATTTTGAAAGCCCCTTGACCCGACCCGACCCGACCCGACCCGTGAGATTTGTCTTGACCGACCCGACCAGACCCGCGAGATTTCGAAACCTCCTGACCCGACCCGACCCGACCCGCCACTTTCCGACTGACCCGTGAGACACGGGTTTCATGCGGGTCGGGTCACCTTGACCCGCGAGACCATTTACCTTGACCCGAAGGTTCGACCCGCGGATCTCGCCCGTAGGTGGGCACTTCAAAAACAATTTAATGTTCATTTTAGAGCCCCGAAGCGATATATGACCTGGCTGTAGTGGGTATGAATGGATGCGGGCATGCGTATATGAATTTGGCGGTGTTTTAATGTCTGAATATGATACCAAGGGGGTGTTATGGAGTATTGGTACGAGAGAAGCCATTGGGTAAGAGAGCGGGAAGTTATTCAAGCGCCGGGTCCGCGAGCCGAATACGCGGGTCCGACCCGCGGGTCAGCAAAAAACAACTCGCGCGTCATGCTGGCCGACCCGCGAGTGACCCGCTTCTCGCGGGTCATGACTCGCGGGTCATGCTGGCCCGACCCGCGGGTGACCCGCGAGCTTTTCATCACCTCTTGACCCGACCCGACCCGTGAGATTTGAAAAACTCTTGACCCGACCTGACCCGACCCGCGAGCGTTGAAAAAATCTTGACCCGACCCGACCCGACCCGTGAGATTTTGAACACTTCCTGATCCGACCCGACCCGACCCGTGACATTTTGAACATCAAGTGACCCGACCCGCGGGTCGGGTCATGACCCGCGAAAAGCCCTGAAAAAAATGTACAGGTGAACTGTGAAATGAAAACTATAGGCATATTTCCCCTTTGTTAGGTTGTAAGTTATAAGGTACTCGAGTAGGTTTCTCGACGTAACATATTCATACCCGGGTGTTCGTTCTCGAAGTTTGTCAAGAGCGACTCTCGGGACCTGAGACATGAGACCGGGTTTTGATGTTTGACGAGAACCCACGGGATACGAGTAGACGTACTGGTGTTCCAGCAATAATTCGATTTTCGCGAGGTGTGGCTAAACCATTTCGTCAGGTATACCTGCTGTGGTACCTACTATTAATAGTAGAGCGATGTGGGATCAAATGTATGCAGCGGGCACTCGGAGGCGAAGCATCTTGGCTATGGTTGCGCTCGGTTTGTTCATCGCCGATTGTTTGCCTGCTGTGCATCTTGCGCCACGATCGTCGTTATCGTTGGGTGTCGGTCAGGTACGCAAATATCCGTCCATTAACCACCAGGTACGATGCTATGTACCACGCGAACCTACAGGTACAGCAGTACTGCTGTACTCGTACAGGGGAAGTGACCGGTATTGGCGACGGAAGAAACTTAGACGATGCAAGATATAACGTAGCAATGCCACTAGTGGCAGCAACAACAACAGCCTCGACATCCTCATGGCACCAGAGTTCTAAGAGTCGGTTATGCTTGCCCGACTCTCTCTCACTCCCACCTCCTCTTCCTCGTCCTCCTCCTCCTCCGCCCCGTCCACCTTCTTCTCCTCTACCAAAGCTTCCGGCATGGGATCGGCCTTGCTCGCAGCCATCCTGAGTTTCCCTGCTCTTCAATAAAGAAGCGGCAACCCTGTGCAATACTAAAAGCAAGCGTTTCCGATGACAGCGACGATTACCGAAGGTTGCAGCTCGCGGTATTCGTCCTTGATCCACTGCCGACCTCCGAGGAAAGAAAAACACCAAGAACGCACCCTCGGGAGTTCATATATTCCAGAAAGCTTTTATTAGTGGGGATTAAATTAAAGGAGTTTTGTTCTCTCGCAGAAAAAAAACGGCGCCAAAAAAACATGTCTCAGAAAAACGGATTCCACCACTGCTGCTGTACACCCCACTTCTGCAGTCTGCGCAGAGCTCAAGGAAAATTTGCGGAGGATTTTGAGGGAATTGACTCTGGGGAGGCACACAAGTAACTAGCGCCCCTTTTCCTGAGCTTTGGTGGAGGGGCCCAGCTACCCTGCTTGGTGACCTCTGGTTGCTACACGGCTCTTTAGATCGGCAACCCTTGTCCCTGCCACCACCGCCAGCCGAACCCGTAAAAAGCGCAAAATGGGTTTGCCGCATGGATGGGACAGCGGGGTGGATACCAATGGACGCGTCTATTGTGAGTGTTTTTTTGCTCTGGGGCGCTCGACAACTTGGCCGCACGTGTGTGCCGCCCTGCCTTTTGATGATTCTTTGTCGTTGGCTCGATGTTGCTTCCGCTGCGGCCGCTGCCTCTGCTGTCTGTGTGTGGTGTTTGTGTTATTATTGTTCTTTGATACCAAACCCGTTTACGACCCTGTGGTGATGATTTTGATTTTGTTTTGCTTCCTGTTCCTCGAACTCCGAGAAACGACTTTTTTACCGCTTTTTTTCAGGCTTCCTGTCCAAACGGATGTAAACTGACATGGGGGGGGGGGGTGGGAGATGCTCCAAGCGCATTCTACAATGAAGAGGTAGATTGCTGTGCATTCGGGGCGTTGCACCTGGCGGCAATCCTAATCCTGAGAACAAAGTAGGGTCCTCGTTTTTCAATCAAGCTCGCCCCTCTCTCACATTCTCGAAGCACTCCAGGCAAAGCTACGGTCGCGCGATACTGACTCCGTTATATGTTGCGCACATCCTTGGTGTCGCGGAGAGTCGTCGAATACTCATGAAGACTGCTCGACTCGTACTCGTACTGCGCTGTACTGGTATGTCGATAGACAACTGTATCATACTTGTACCCCGGTATGCGTGCAAGCAAACTTGAAAAATTGCTCTCCTGTTGGGGTATCTGCCTGCTGCCTGTCGGTCGGTGCTTGTTGGAACTGCTACTGCTGTTGACTGCTTGCTGCACGCTGTAGCAGGTACCTGGTACGTATGCGTATATGTGCATACCAGCATGAGTAGGTTTAGCAATCTGGGAGAAGTATGTGCACTACGAGGTACCTGGTACACAAGGACAAGACAGGCAGTCGTATTTCAAGCAGTAGTACCTGGTACAGCACAATCTCTCTGCGTGTGGTACAGCAGTGGGCGCGCGTCAACATGGTGTCCAGGCCCAACGCCTTGTTTTGTTTCCGGCGTTGATCTATGTACTCTTGACATCTCAGTGTACTCCTATTGCACATACCAATAGAATTTTTATGGACGGCGGGTTTTTGGTAGATGCTTCTTCGGGGGTGCTTAAGGAGGGGAGTGGTCGTTTTTTGGTGGACGAGATGGAGGGATGTTGGTTGTATTAATATTAATAGTAGTCTTCATGAGCGTCACATCAGCTCTGATTTGTCGTAGGCATACTGCCGCGCTTTTGTTCTGGAGAGTTTTTCACTTTCTGTTATTACGGGGGGCCATAGTTAACAGGACCTATGGTATACATAAAAACCTATATGTTTAACCATTTTTACTAACAATATTTGGTCCTGTTAACAGTGGCCCCCCGTAATAGTCGTTTATTAGAACAACACTACACATTGTCGGATGGCAAGCATAATAATAAATCATACCTGATACCGGTAGAATTTAGAGTAGAACCCTGTTTTTGTACACTTGTACGCAGCTTGCAAAGTTGAATATCAACTACGAATATATAACCAGTCGAACTCACAGCTGTACTGATACAGTTGTCGACGAATGCAGAAACGAAATGATAGACCGGGTGGCTAGGTATCGGCTCGACTAGCTCTTACAGACTTTTGTCTGTATCTCCCTCTCTTTCGTGTTGCTTCGTCCGCGCAGCAGATACCTGCCCTTCCTGAGTACGCACGTTTTCCGCCTATAGCAGTTTTTCTATAGCAGCTTTTCTGAAGTCCTTGCGTCGTTTGTATTCTGTTTTTGTTTTTTTTTCATTTCAGATTTTGGTTTTTTGTTTTATTGTCTGTTTGTTCTTATTTTTCCGGTCTTTGCTTGGGTTGTTTTCATATCATCACATACAATTTGTAGATTCAATAAAAAATGGAGTATAGACGAGACGCGCAAAGCTCATTATCAACTATGTAAGTCGAACTCACAGCTGACCTATTTCAGTATTTTTTATAAAATTATCTTGTTTTTATTCGTGTCAATCTGAGCCTATTTTTCTTGACAAAATGTTGCGGGCTCCCACTGACATACTCTAGATACACTATCCTATAGCAGCAGTACCGGCTTTAGGTATAATATGTTCCAGTACTTGGTGCGAAATACCAGGTGTGTGTTCTTCGCATGAGTTAGTCCGTTCTTTCTCCGTCGACATCCAGCTCAACCAGCGTCCGTGCCGATTCTTCAATCCAAGAGAGATACGAGTATTATTGTACTACATTCCTATACAGCAGTGAGCAAAGTAGACAGCGGTACTGCAGTAGTGCAATGCCATGTCATCATACTGGGTACCAGGTATGTACGACAGGAACAACATGCACATTATATAAAAGAGAGAAAAATCGAAAGAAATTTCTAGGAAACATAGTCGGAATACAAAAAAAGAGAGGAAAAGATGTCCTGCCTCCCACTATTGATAGGAGATGTAGCAGACAACTAAAAAAAACAAGCAAACCAAACCAAATCACCACATATAAACGTACCTGGTACGGTATAACGTGATGATGTTAATAGTACGACTGCAAACCTTAGGGAAGAACAGGCAAGCCGAAGCACAACGAAACAAAACAAAAAGCACCCTCCAGGCAGCCGCAGCAGTTTTGTGGTATGTAGGAAGGACGGGTTCTACCTACTATTAGTATTAATAGTCGGTCTTTCACCTTCCCATCCTATCTGTCCTCTCCTCCTATTTTCGCGTCAGGCAATACAATAGTAATACTAGTGAACGAAACAGGCTCGCCATCCACCCACGAAACAAGACGGATATAATAATAACGAAGCAATACCAAGAAAAAAGAAAATGAAAGGAAGGAATTCACGTAGGGATCGACCGAAAGCAAAGCCAAGAAGCGACCCCAACAAAATGAACAGAAATCAGAAGTCATACGAGGGGTTCCAGCATCGTTACTGTGGTGCCCCAAGGGGGGGCTGCTACGGGCAATATTCTATTAATAAGAAAGGGGAATTAAAAGCAAAACATTAATAAAGAACTAACTAGAAGAACACCAAGAAAAACAGGTCACAAGAATAAGAACGAAAGGGAAACATAAAAGGAAAACCGAAACACAAAACAGCGTCGCATGCGAAGCAGCCGCAGGGGTTTGCGGTACGAGGGGCGTAGACAGGTTCTCCCTTCTATTCGGCCTGGTACCTTCAAACCCTGTCGGCTGTCTCCTTCCTGCTTTCGTCGACCGCGGTCTCCTTAGGACAGTTGCCACCCCCCCCCCCCCCCTTTCCATCCCCTAGGGCACCACCCACAACGGATGCATGGCGCTGTCTGCTCAGCTCCTCTTCATCCGTTTGCCACTTGACCATGAACCGTTCGGCTGCTTCGAGGACCCCCCGGTACCGCTTGCTCGCCTTCTTCGCTGCAACAGCAGTCCACACCGCGGTCTCCACTCCAAACACCAACGGGGTATGCACCGTCGACCCCTCGGTGGCTCGAAACACCTTAATCAGGTCTTCGACAAGGCATCTATGCCAAGTCTTCGAGTTGCCCGCGCGGTCTCCGGCCCTCCCCACCGGTCGCCGTCGCAAAGAACACCCGACTGGGTAATCGCCCCTTGTGTTGCCGTACCACGGCGGCCCCCGGAAAGAAGAGTCTCCGTTTACGGATGGGCGTTTCGATGATCTCTCATCGTGTATTTTCAACCCTTTTAGAACTGCAGCCCTGTTTTGGGGGCAATCCACTCAATTTCCAAGTAGTGTGTCCCCAAAACCGGACTGCAGTCCTAAAAAGGTCAAGAGCCTCCCCCTTCAGTATTCCTACGGTTCGGTTCGGTTATAGTGTCAGACAAACGAGAGCCCTGCGATTGCACCCGGTTCGGTTCCGCGGAACCGGACCGAACCCAACCCAACCCAACCTAACCCGCTGCTATCGTCCCCTATGTATACCCTGCAGGATTGCCCTCACGTTCTGGGAACAAGTTGCTTGGCATTAGAGCCAAGTATGATAACGTGTTTTGGGCACCAGCGCAGTAGTATACGATCGCGGGTGCATACCCTGACTACCGTATCGCGGCCGATTTTTTCCGGTGACGTATACGCATACAGATATATAGCCATGACTTGCGAAAAGACGCACATTTTTCATGAAGCGAATACGCTATATTCGTGACCGCAAAAGACACGATGGGTCGATGCTGATAAGGAGGGGGGGGAAAGCATCTGATCTCTCCACACGAAATTCAAGTAAATATGGGGCAATCCACCCCAAAATGCAACAACAAAAATTTTTGGGAAGCCTGGCCATTATCCTGCCTGAAATTTGTCATTTTGGACAAACTGCATTTTGTCTCCACTGTTCATACTTTTGTACCACGCCATACGTCTCCTTGAGCCGATCGATCAGACGAACCATTTCCAGCGGCCTATTGAGAAAAAAAGCGGTGGGTATCCCCTACCTAATGCGAATGACCTGACCTACATTTTTTTTTTGTTGCCCGTCACTAATTGAGATATCAGAGTGCTTGCGAACAAGTGTCTTGAGGTATTGGCTTTCCTGTCGCTGTAAACCGTGAATTCCCTTCCCATCATTATCCTGGTGTGTTTGCCAAAGAGGCGCAATGCGTGATGCCGGATCCTGCAGGCGACGCCTCCGAAATTGAGGATGGTGGTGGGGAGGTGCAGCATCGGCAAACCAAAATATATGAACGAAAAACAAAAACAAAAACTGCATACGGGAGTAGCTGCGGCAGCCCATCAGCGTTGGCGGCGGCAAAGATGGCAGTGTCGCCCCTGCTACCCCACGACCGCAAGAAGCAGCAGCACAGCTACCTGCAGCTACCGGCCGCTAGTGGTAGCATCAGCTTGAGCAACAAAAGCAAACAGCATCATCACCAGCAACAGCAACAAATTCCATTTGTTCATTTTTCGATTTTGGAACCTATTATCTTCTGGTCGTGTGCTGCAGCTGCTGGCTGCTGCTGCTGCTGCTGCTGCTGCTGCTGCTGCTACTGCTGCTGCTGCTGCTGCTGCTGCTACTACTACTGCTACTGCTGCTGCTACTGCTGCTTCGTTCGGCTTACGCGCGCTACCGCGCCGGCGCGCTCCGCTCCGAGCACGCCCGGCGCCCGACATACAGACCGTGGCGACGCGGCGGCGGCGCCGCCGCTGCTGCTGCTACTGCTGCTGCTGCTATCACAGTCTTGTCTAGTTCATACTGGTATGATACACGAGCTTCGATGTTGTCGCGCTGTACAAGCAAGCTGTAGGCACCTCCGCCTTATGGTCGGCGGGGGGGTAAGCATTCCACGGGAGAGTTCGTTGTAAAGGAGGGGAGTAGATGCGGGGGACACGTCTGCCCATTCTGCGGTACGAGCACGAGTGCGAGGAGTCCTTTCGAAACGACGCATCGTCCACGACACCAAGCGGGCGAGAGCGTACCGTGTCAGCTTGCATGCCGCGGGCAGTCTGAAAGTGGCCAGCTGGCACAGCCCAACGCCGCTCGTCCGCGTCATGCTTCAGCTACACCTCTCGAGCCTCTATGCTCCCAGCGGTTGTCGTGTTGTGGACAGCAAGCAGGAGAGATGGTGTGTGCGAGGCATGGAAGATGCTCGGTGTTTTCAAGCCGATGATCACCGGAGAGCTCTCCCGGGTGGCTATCTCCACCGCACCTGCTCCTCTCGGGGGTCAGGTCGGGTCAACGTGCCCAACTGGGCTAAATTGACACACGACACGAACGTGGAAGTGTGGTGAGCTTAAGCTTTATTTTTACCAATCCGCCGGAGGATAAAAAAAAAAGAAAAAAAGAAAAAAAGCTAAAGTGTGTATCACATTACGTCAAGTTCCTACCTACCTACCTACCTTTCATTAAGTACATTTTTGCCCTTTTTGCAAGAGTTTACCTCAAATCCTATTGTCCGTATTTATTTGGGGCACTCGTATTGAAGAAAAAAAATGCGTCCTTGGTGGGAACTCCCATAATAAGGGCGATGGTAATCCAAAATCGGAGTTGCCGGTGTGATTATTGTACCACTTATTCCAAGGCGAGAGGCCAACACTTGTTTTTTCATTATTTCATGACGCAAATAAAATAAATAATCGAAATTCGAAATTCGAATCCATAAGAAAGATGCGCCTTTTGATTGGCGGTCTATTGGTGTACGTGTAGTCAGACGTCGAACTATTAATAGTATGCTACAGGCCAAGGAATCTGCACCTGGCTGTTGGGGAGATGCTGAAACAATTGAGCCAGACTGACTATTCGTAGCCCGGACTGTCCTGAAAGACGGCTCTTTTTACTTTTTACAAATCGACCCCCAGGAGTATGACATGGATGGGTGTCTTGACGTGAAACCCGTTCTCTCTACACAACGACACCCAACACACCCAATCGATGCCTGTATTGATCCTCCGTGTGAGAGGGACTTACTACTCTCGCCGACACTGCTGCGGCGGTGCTGTTGCTGCTGCTGCTGCTGTCGCGCCCTGCAGAAGAACATAACAAAAACGAGGGCTGGAGCTCGAGGCAGCGATAGCATAGGCTCCACTTGTTGATCGAAACGGCTACACGATCTGCCCTTTCTTTTTTTCCTGTCGTCGACAGCGGTATCGTATATATATACATCAGTACGACTACCCCCCTCATTCTCCCTTACCGCTACCATTGTATCCAACTCCTCTCCGCCTCCTCCGCATGCCATCTCCCCATGGCACGGCATGGAAACCCTTGTGGTTGGTACCAGGTATACAATACCTGGTAATGTATAGCACTGTTCAATGATTAGGGCTGGGTACTGGAGGAGTCTACACTGCCAGTACCAGTGTACTGGCAGTGTCCTACTGCCGGCTGAGAGCACCAGTGGACTGACGGTGTGACTGAATGGTGGATGATGATAATGCAACTGCAGAAGCTCATGTATGTACATCCCTCAAAACACCATCCCATTCAACGCAAAAACTTGCAAATGGAGAAAGGAGTAAACAAGAGGGGGGGGGGGGGAGGGGGGGGGGGGGGGGGGGGGGAGGCCGAGATGGAGGCTTTGCCCAGGATGGTCTGCTACATGTTCGGCAACAATTCTACCAACGCACAGAATTTGACGACAATGACAAATAAATATCCTCCAGCGCCGGCGTCCCCGGTGGCTTGGTAGGTGGTCCGCGTGCCTACTAAGGTCAATTTCGTGGGTTCAAGTATCACCGAGTTCATACTCGTACAGACGTTTCCCTGCATAAAAAAATACGGGGAACCATAGTAAATAGGACCAAATGTTGTTGGCAAAAGTGGGTAAATATATAGTTTTTTGTATGTACCGTAGGTCCTATTTAATATGGCCCCCCGTAATATTAATAGCTACATTCGATAAAAATCGACGAGCAGTGGGAAATGCAGAATCCTATGCGCGACAGAATTGAATGCACGTACCGGGGGGGGGAAGGAATGACACCTGTGACTACGGGTTGTCCAGAAGACCACTGAGGGTAAAACCTCCTATCACGGGGGGCCATAGTAAATAGAACCTAAGGTTGTTGAGTAAAAATGGGGAAATATTTAGGTTTTTGTGTGTACCGTAGGTCCTATTTACTATGGTCCCCCGTATCATTAATACGATTTGAGCTGGAAAGTGAAAGTGATGATTTTATATTTTTTTTAAACGCAAGCTCCTAAACGTACTATTAATAATAGCGACAGCAGTTATGCAGCAGTTGTGCTTGCCGGTACATTGACGTGTTAAATCCGGGACGTTTTGTTCCGCATCGTAGCTGTATCTTTTTTCATTTTTTGCTCCTGCGATGCATCTGGTTTGCTGGCTTGCCTGTGCTGTGTGTTTTGTATTCATTCAGCACGTTGGCACGGACATTGCATTCTCTGAATGTCCTAGCGTACTGCATCCATTTATTCGCGGTGTTGTTATCTTTGTCTCATAGATTGTGACCACAGAGCTTGTATCTCCCTATAACAGGCGGGGGAACCAGTATGGACACTGAATGCGCTGGGTGTCAAAGGGTAGAAAGAGCTGTTCAGCGTGACACTCGAAACACTCACACACATCACTCGTGGACAGTGGCATCACCCTTCTCTACGAATGTTCTATTTTGGTCGCTCTCGACGGTTATTTACAATATTCAAAGTACACAAAAAGAAAATGCTCGTATGAATAGTGAAAGCTTCAGGTCCGAGCTCGCAGGGGAAGAATGTCCCCTGTCCCCTGCCCTGTCCAGCTTCGCCCTGCATACACGAACTCGTTTATTGTCCACGCTTTGCTCAAATTGTTCTTTCCCACGCTTCTTTGCCTTGAAAGGCAAGCGCTTGGCAGCCCTAGCACCGGTAGGTGTTTTGGTTCTCTTCTGTAATCTGATACGTACGTAGCTTCTCGGAACCTTATTACCGAATTCGTGGCGTACGTACTGGTGTTTGTACACAGAAGCGGCAGTATCGCATCATTCGGCATTCGGTATAAGCTTCCCCTTCGGGATGTACTTGCCTTCAAATTCCGGGGGGTGCCGCAAGTTGAAAAGGGGGAGCATCATCTTAAGCAGGCGTCCTTATGTACTCCGAGTACTGCTGCCGTCCAGCAAGTATCGAGTGTTGCTGCTGTACAGCAGTATACCTGGTGGTGCTGCTATGTGGCAGGATGAGGTTCGACGGCGTGTGCTTCGTGTTTTTAAAATGACGGGTGGAAATAGATCTGAACGTGAGGTATATCCTGGTGAAACACTGCACACACACATACTAACACTAAGTAAGGTACCGCCGCGTCTGTCGCAAAGCCCAAGGTGTAAAGCGCTGGTGCTGCTGTACTGCTGCGGTACCGCTGCTGCTACAGTAGTAGTCTTGTGTGTACCGTGGCTGCGCGGTTGCTTCTGAAATCGCGGGGAAGGAGAAGGGTGCATTCGTATCGTCGTTCGTCGTCCTGCCCCCTGCGCAGTTTTCCAACCAATTGCACCTGAGATTACGTCTGTATGTGTCCACACGGCACACACACGCGCACACCTTCTTGTGCACCGTCCGTGGCTGCCACGAAAGGAAGAGCTTGATGTACGACTGCTGTGGTTCCGTGGCTGCCACATAGTATACAGAGAGCTTCAGGGACTGACGCAAGTGTGGTCAGACACGATACAGCAGCAGCAGCCAGCAGCCAGCAGCAGCAGCAGCAGCCAGCATGCTTAGGGGCAACATCTCAAAATATCAAATTGCGGGGGTTTCAACTGTCCTGCTTCGCCGTGGGTGGGCGGAACTTCTCCCCGCGATTACTTGCCAGATTTCGCGACTTTTTGAACGCCCGGAGCACGCGCCACGGAGCCCGGCCCGGGATCCACACTCGCGCCATGGTGGGCATCCCCGAACCCCCCGCTGCGCGCCCCAACGGCCGGGGTACAAGTAGTCCGGAAAACAGTCAATTTTGGGGCATGGTAATGATGGTGTACTCTGTAATACGTATTATACCACGGCATCGGTACCTGGCATACTTCGTGCTATATATGAAACCATGGGATTGGGTACCGGTGTATTTGATATGATACCACGGTATTTCGGTACAACTACTACGGGGGACCATAGTTTATAGGACCTACGGTATGCATAAAAACCTATATATTTATTCCTTTTTGCTAACAATATTTGGTCCTATTAACTATGGTTCCCCGTAATAGTATTAATAGCGCGTATTCATAGTGCATTGTATGGTACCGATATGGCAAGGAAGGTAAGAGTCCGCTTGGATATCCTTAGTTATTTTGGAGGGACCATAATAAATAGGACCTACGTTATACACAAAAACCCATATAGTTTCCTATTTTTACCAACAATGTTGGGTCCTGTTTACTATGGTCCACCGTAAATAGGGTGTAAACGGTTCCTATATATCGGACCTGAGAGCGGTACGTAATACACTGCCTACGACGTATTTGATTGTTGCCCTTGCGCCACCGTTTTGTCTTGTGTTGCCTTCCGCCTTCCGGCCACCCCCGAGGCCCGTAGCGGTGGGAAGCAAGCGGTTAGTTGTACGGGTAAATCCCTCTCGATTGGGATGCGTGGTCGATGGTCAGATGACTAAGGGAAGCAACAACTAAGTGCGCCCCCCCCCCCCCCCCCCCCCCCCCCCCCGCCCCCCCCCTCCCTCCCTTCGTCAAGTCTGCCTGGTCGATGAAAACCCGACGTGCTCCGCCCCGGCATTATAGGGATCCGAGGGTCTATGGTCGTATGAATGAATACGGCCATGCATGACATGAGTACCCTAGCCCCCTCCTCGTCATTTCATTGGGCGCTTGTCATATATATGCAAGAGAGTCCGCCGCACTATTACGGGGCACCAGAGTAAATAGGACCAAATATGGTTGGTAAAAGTCGCGAAATATGTAGGCTTTTGTGTATAGCGTAGGTCCTATTTAATATGGTCCCCCGTAGTAGCGGTTCTCAGTTCTTGGTGGGATGCACGCGCACCCTTCATGCGACTCGCCGGACAGCTCACGGCGCTTCGCGCTTAGTGCATGCAATGCCTTCCTGGTCAATGAAAACCCGACGTGCTCCGTCCCGACATTATAGGGATGTGAGGGTCTACGGCCGTACGACTATGGCCATGCATGACATGAGTACCGTATCACACTGGGTGATAACATAACACACCCCCTTGGACGATTTTCAACGCTGGTTTTCTTGACGGCGGGGAGGGCGTACTGAATACGCCGAGCGATGCGTCTATGCAACCTTCTCGGCGAAACATTTCCAAAGCCACCATTATCGGTGTGTGTCCCCCTTAGAGCATGTTTTGGAGGAAACCGGGTCGGAAATTCGTCCCGGGGGGTGTGTTATATTATCACCCAGTGTGATGTGATAGTGTACACCTCTCACCCACCTCGTCGTTTTTTGTCCATTGTATATAGTAGTATGGTATCGGTATGTATATGCGATGTGTATGAATCGCTCTTGCATTCTCGCCTTTCCGAAAGCCCTGAGCCATGCTGCACCGTCATCGTGGGGAGAGGGGGGAGGAATTGCCCGCCGTGTGCCCAGCATCCGCCTTGACCCTTTAACCTGCTACCAAAGGTATCGCACTCTTAACACCAAAGTCGTAGTTTCTCCCAAAAAAGCGGGGTTCTTCACGCGTCGGGTCAGGAAGTGTTTGGAATATCACGGGCCGGGTCGGGTCGGGTCGGGTCGGGTCGGGTCGGGTCGGGTCGGGTCAGGTCGGGTCAGGAGGTTTTTAAACTCTCACGGGTTGGGTCGACCCTTTTCCGACCTGACCCAACCCGACCCAACCCGACTCAACCCGACCCACGAGGGTTGACCTGATTCGTGAACGGCCCTGCCCTTTTTTGGGAGTTGCAGGTCCCAAGCCTCGGCCGACTTTGAAGTCGTGACTTTTCTGAGTAGTAGCCAGGCGAAGCGAAGGAGGGACGGGCGGATCGGGGGACGGAGGAAGTTCCCAGGATGATATATACGATACGATAGATATACCGTCAGACCCGGTGGCAAGAACAAAAAGCGATCGCCTTGGTCTCGGGGTTTTGTTTTCGAAACAAACCCAACAAGCAGAGTAGAACGACGGACAGACACCACGTGCGCAAAGTCTCAAACCCCGGAAGAACGAAATCGCGGCACTGCTGTTTGTTGTGTGACCCATCATGATTAATGAAAAGGAGGGGAGATGGAGAGGTACATCAAAGGGGCACTGCTGATGGATGGGGTAGGGGGGGGGGGGGGGGGAATGTGGTCTATAAAGTACCGGGGTGTAGTGTAGTGTACCGCGTGTGTGTACGTCGGTTTGAGTCAAATACCGCGTGTGTGTACGTCGGTTTGAGTCCATTCTTGTATTATCGCCATTCCAAAACTTTCGAGTCTCCGCCAGCTGCATGTATTTAATTCAACTCGAGTGAACGAGGGGAGAAAGTGTTAAAAACCCGTTTCGCGACATTGAAAAGTGCAAGGCAAGTACCGCATTTTTTTTGGGGGGGGGGCAAAGAAGGGTCTATGTGAGACCCCGGACCCCGGATCTGAGTAAGGAGTACTATTACGGGGGACCATAGTAAATAGAACCTACGGTACAGACCAAAACCTATATATTTACCTATTTTTACTAACAATGTTTGGTCCTATTTACTATGGTCCCCCGTACCATAGTAGATAGAACCTACGGTACAGACGAAAACCTATATATTTACCTATTTTTACTAACAATGTTTGGTCCTATTTACTATGGTCCCCCGTAGTAATAGGCAGGTAGCAGGAGAAAGAAGGGCGAAGATGGAATAAAACGAAGAATAAAGAAGATGTAACACTGCCATCTGTGTCGCTGGTCTGCTGCCTTGGCCTACCCGCGAGCAACCTCCTCTCTCTTCCTCTCGCTCTGTTGGTGTGCCGCTTGTTACGGGGGACCATAGTGAATAGGACCAAATATTGTTGGTAAAAATATCGAAATATATAGGTTCTTGTGTATACCGTAGGTCCTATTTAATGTGGTCCCCCGTAGTAGTATAGTGATAAGAGTCTGTCGGATCAACGTGTGTTGCCCTCCTTCCTACCTCGCCCCTCACCACCTCTCTCCCCCCCCCCCCCCCCCCCCCCTCTCGCCGCCCTCCCCCCTCGCTGCTTGCTGTTTGTCTTGTCTGTCGCTGCTGCTCGCTTCTTTGCTGTTCGTTGTGCTATGTTTTGTCCTTTTGTTGCTGTTTCTTGTGTGCTGTCTCCTGTTGTGCTGTGACTTGGTTTGCGGCTGTTGTGTCCTGTCTCCTGTTTGTCAATTGTACCGCCGTGTCTCCTTGCCGTCTCCGATTGGTCCGAATGGTATTCCCTGCCTTGGTGGTCACGGTTCCTCGTTTCCTACCCTGGTATGGTTTTTTTCTTTCGTGTTTGCTGGTTGCTGTTTGCTGTTTGCATCCACCTCCTCGGTGTGACAGACGTGCACCACGCGACGAAACGAACACAGTGGGAACCCCCCGACCAGGCCGATACTTTCCCGACTCCACCTTCTGCCCCACCTTCGTACAGCGAGGTCGCTCCAGCAGTGGTAGAGGCCACCACAGTCATCGACCAACCTCAGGTATAAGTACAGCGTGCGCGAGCACTCCGCTTGAAATTCGCATAGCAGAAGGACGTTCTACAACTGTCTTTTGTTATGTTTTGTTTTTTTATACTTATCCAGTGGATGGGTACAATTGGAGGGCATTCTACAACTGTCTTTCGTCGTGTTTGTTTGTTTTTTTTTGTTTTTTTTCTCATCCATTGGAGGGGTACAACTTGAGCTCAAGCTCACCAACGACCTACACCTTCATAGGATATGTGTGGCGTATCGAGGTAACTCTGGTGTACGTAGCACAACGATTGCTGGGAGTTCATACAGTACATAGGGGCCTTCAAGAAGGGAAAGTGGGATTTTTGTTGGTTCAGAGCGATAGATAGAAGGAGGGGTTACTACTGCGGTATTCGAGGCTGTTCGATTCAAGTCGGACTGGAACATGTATGTTCGATACGTTGTCGGGGGACCAAATGATACATAATACTTGGAGTACCCAACGGTAGTGCCATCTTGTGTGCGTTGGGCTCCTGGTTGGTCAGCCCGTAGGTCGGTCGGTCGATCAGTCCGTAGGTCGGTCGGTCAGTTTGTAGGTCGGTCTGTTGGTCGGTCTGTCTGTCAGTCGGCCGGTCTGTCCGTAGGTCGGTCGGTCGGCCGGCCGGTCTGTTCATCGGTCGGTCTGTTTGCCAGTCGGCCGGTCTGTCCGTAGGTCGGTCGGTCTGTTGGTCGGTCGGTCGCGTTGGCCTTTTCGAAATGGGCCCCCCTATTTCTGGCGCCGTTTCGAGTAAAATAAACATTTTTCGAGGTCTGGGTCAAAAAAGGTTACAGTTCCAAGCAGTGCGTTCCCTCCTGAGATATGAGTTGCAGCTATAATGAATGATATACAGGTAATACACAAGGGTTCATTCGAATCACCTGGCTGATCGATGTAGATGCATAGGGGTCACTGCGAACCCCTCGGCTGATCGATGCAACACTTCGCTCAATGACGTGATGTATACCCGGACTATTGCCGCTTCGCTCAATGACGTTATGTACCCGGAAAATTACCGCTTCGCTCAATTACGTTACGTATACCCGGAAAACTACGCCTGCTGTTTGTGAAACCCCACACGTGCGTTCGCGGATTATGCGTTACACTACCAGCCGGTACAGATGCAGCAGCATCACCAGCAGCACCCTGGCGCTGCTGTCGTGCAGCATCAACCCGGAGGTGGCGGCCAAACGGTGAGCATTAGACTATTTACGGGGGGATACAGCAATCAGGACCAAATGTGCTTTACTAAAAATACTGGAATATAGAGGTTTTTGTGTGTATGAATCGGGAGAGGTACGAGTATCACATCTGAGAATCTTTCTGAGAACCGGGAGAACTCGGCTTGATAACCCGAGCCTCCTTGAAGTCGAGACGCGGGCCTTGCTTGCCCGTCCAAATCCCACTCGACCCATCTCTCTTCTTCACGCTGCTAATCCAACGTGGGGGACTCTCTCCTTGCCCTAAATATAGGAGAGAAAATTGCAGTCTTCGGTAGCAGGTCGAAGCTACCACATCACTGGGGACCTTTGGAGCTCTACGAAAGTAGGGACTCCACACGAGTCCTGGTTACTATGATGGTTCACCGTAATACAGCAGTAACCAAAAATTCTGAACCCTGTAAGAGTCAGACTGAACCCTTTCGGAAGCCCGGGGATAGTGGCCAAGCACATTAACCCTTTCAGAACTGTAGTCCCGTTTTGGGGACACTCCACTCAAATCATGAGTAGTTTGTCCCCACCACGGGACTGCAGTACTACGGTAGTTACGGGGGGCCATATTAAGTAGGACCTACGGTACATACAAAAGCCTATATATTTGGCTATTTTTACGAACAACATTTGCTTATTTATTGTGGTCCCCCGTACATGGAGGGGTTAAAACGGTAAGCATTAGACTGGCCCTTTTTGTGAACTCAGAGATACTGACCAATCACATTTGAACCGCAAGCATCATACTGCAGTGGGTACCCCGGTTTAAGAGCGCCCCGTGACGATACGAGCCAACACAGGCGATCTCAACTACACAACGTTCTTATCTGTAGTGGATACTGACCAATCACATTTGAACCGCAAGCATCATACTGCAGTGGGTACCCCGGTTTTAGAGCGCCCCGTGACGATACGAGCCAACACAGGCGATCTCAACTACACAACGCTCTTATCTGTAGTGGGTAATATATACCTGTTATTTAGTAAAGGCGGGACTAGCCGGTTTGACCGTTCTTGAATCCCAAATGCTCTGAACCCATTTTGGACTGCAGTCCCGTTTTGGGGGCAATTCACGCAGAATCCGAGTGGTTTGTCCCCTAACCGGGACTGCAGTCCTAACAGTCGGGGCGCTCTTATCTCGGCAACCCTTTTAGTGAACTCAGAGATGACGACCAAAAATAATCAAAACGGTAAGCTTTCGACTATTACGGGGGACCATAGTAAATAGGACATACGGTAAACACAAAAAAATACCGTATATATTTACCCTTTTTTACTCACAAAAATTGGCCCTATTTACTGTGGTCCCCCGTTTTAGAAGACCCCTTTCGGAAGCCGGAGATGAAGGCCGAAAAAAATGAACAATACCTAAGCGATAGATATAGACTATTACGGGAGACCATAGCAAAAAGGACCAAATATTGTCGGTAGAAATTACGAAATATGCAGGTTTTTGTGTGTACCGTAGGTCCTATTTAATGTGGTCCCCCGTAATATAACCCTTTTGGAAACCCAAAGATAATGGTCCCGAGAGATTGGAATGGTAAAATCTTCAGGCCGGTGCCAATGGAAACATGATGTTGCAAAAAGTGCAGCTTTTAAGTTATCGATTCCAACAAGAGAGCTGAAGATGTATTCTCTCGTACCGCTGCTGTGGGGAAAAAGGTGGATTTTTTCCCCATATCATTATTTTGGTATTTTAGATTTATTTATATTTTTTAATTATTATTTTGGTATTTTTATTCACGCGGCGCAATTTTATTTTTTTCTCGTCGTAAATTGACGAAACAGGCTGATAAAAAAAACAGCTCACACGACGACAAATAGGTCTCAACACACAGTAGAATCAACCCACGGCCGACGCCGTCGGTTTCGGCAAGGCCAGTATATGTTGATGGCGGACCCCAAGAATATCAAGTGGATCCGTGGTCTAGGGGGGCGAGGGGCAGCCGGCGGCGTCCTACAGTAGCGGTGCGCTTTTTCGCTTGAACCGGCTAAAAAAACGTCTATTGTTTGCCATCGGAGACGAATCGATATTTTTTGGCGTCTGTTTTCTACGCAAACCTGCGACCGGAGAGGGTATCGATACTTTTTGTTGTCTGTTTTCCACGAACCAGCGACCTAATGTTTTTGTGTCAGACGCCTGGCTGGTGCCCGCCACATGTCACCGGCCGTCGTGTTGAACACTGCTGTGACTCTCAGGTTGCTCCTAAAGGGCCAAGATAACACAACCCCGGGGGCGAGCTTCAGAGCCGATTATTCTACAAAACCTGGCGGGCGCACTGCACTGCACTGCGCACGCACGCACCAAAATGGCGGCTCTTGCGAAGATCTTCTCGACTAGACCTTTCCGTAGACGTATACTATAGATGTATGTAGGCGTTTACACTCTCCCAGTTGTCGAGAAAAGCAGCTCTTGAAAATTCTTACGAGGGGGGGTGTGCTATCTTATCACCCGTGTGATACGGTACGGTACTGTTATTATCACGGGGGGCCATAGTTAATAGGACCAAATATAGTTGTTGAAAATGGTAAAATAATATAGGTTTTTATGTACACCATAGGTCCTATTAACTTTGGTCCCCCGTAATAGTAGGGTGCAGGCTAGTGACTTACCTTGGTAGTAGGCCCAAGGGAAAACCTTTTTTTTCTCTAAAGCGGCGATTTCACGTCCATATATATATATATATATTATGTACATATCCCCTTGAAAAACGGCAGCAAATAAACTACAACCCCCTGGTAGTGCCAGTTTCGTCAGGATGACTTTTTTATTTCTTCTAAGAATGGGCGATTCCGTCTCCCCGAATTCGGAAAATAAGTAGTTACCCGCGCTTTGGCACTAAAAAATCAAACCAAACAAAATTTATTTAATCAGTCCCCATGATGACGATTTAGAAAAAGGATCAAAAAAATCTTTAAAATCCTCTCTTGCCACAAAAGTTCAAAAAAATATTTTTAAATGCGGCCGTCCAAGCATAATGCGGCTCCTGCTGCGCTGCTGCTGCTGCTGCTGTTTCGGCCTGTAAACAAACCCTTTAATAAAAACTAGAAAAAGATGGCTGACTGGCCAATCTCACCCTGACCAATAACGTGGAAAACCCTTTACATTTGTTTTTCCCCAACCTTTCCCCTACCCAAAGCCTGGAAGCTGTGAACTCTACTCTTTGTTGTCCTTTCCGAAGCTAAACCCCCAATCTGGGAGCTTTGGATGCGTTCTTGTTTTTGTTTTCAACCTGGACCCCACCCAACCTGGAAATCACGTCCCCCTTTTGTCTTGTTTTCTTGGTTTTATCCTTATGTGAATTAACCTCTTCCGTTGGCCGCTTTTTGGTGTGTGCGGGGCCGGGTTGGTGGGTGCCCAGGTTATTTATGTGGAAAACAGTGTAAATGCACCACCTCCCGGCGCGCCGTCCGGGGGGCAGTGGGTGACAGAAAAGTACTGCGGCCTGATCACGTGGCTGATCGGTCTCTTCCTGTTCTGGTGTGTTTGCTGCTGCCCGTGCGACGAGCGAACGGTGAGTGAAATGGGGTGGAGGATACAGCAGTGTTGCCTACGAGTATACATCGTATCGGCAGTTTATATACTGTGGTATATACCCACTTGAAGACCGCCTCGGGACGAGCTATTTAGTGGGTGGTATTTGCTCCGTTTTGGTCTTATCTTCCACTATGAATACTGAATGAAGGATCCATACCAGTTCCAATCGTGACGAGCCGATTTACCTGCGGTCTTATCTCTATTGCTATTGTGGCCTTAACCCCTTTAGAACCGCAGTCCCGTTTTGGGGACAACCCACTCAAATTTCAAGTAGTTTGTCCCCAAAATGGGACTGCGGCTCTAAAGGGGTTAAGCCAGAGAGCCTTAAAGTGGGTATACCACTGTACATCGTTTATATCGAACGTGTTTTGCCCTCCTCCATCCCCTGCCATCCCCCCATGGTTGTTGTCCTCAATGAAAGCTTCGATGTATCAAACATCGAGGTCGTACGTATCGATTCGTTTTTGTGTTCATCGCTACGCGTCGATCTCGATTGTCATGCTCGTAATGTACGGCATCAAACACTGGGAGAGGTGTCCCTCGATCGCTGGATTATTACGTGCTGCTTTTCAGAGCCGTAGGCGTCCTGTCCGCATCGCCTCGTCTCTCCTGTTTTTTTCGATGAGTTATGCCGCGAGCTGCTGCCACCGCGGTTGCCACCGTCACTGTCACGGGGAACCATAGTGAATAGGACCAAACATTGTCAGTAAAAATAGCGAAATATATACCGGGTATAGGTTTTTGTGTGTACCGTAGGTCCTGTTCAATATGGCCCCCCGCAATAGCGACAGAGACCCCCCCCCCCCGCTCGTTGGTTGGTCAGGGCTGTGCTCGACCGTTGACCAACAAATCTCCCGAAAAGCACTGTTTTGGGCTGCAATTTCCCGTTTTTTTCTCCGAAAATTACTGTTTTGTGTTTGTAATTTTCCTAATTTCCCCCCCCCCCAAATTGTTGCCTTTTTTTTTGTTGCTGTAATTTTCCGATTGGTGGTCAGGTGTATATCGTGAACGGAGTCAAGTATAACACGTACGGAGCTATCGTGAGTCCGGCCTGCTGCTGAGGGCGGCCTGACCTGGAATCACCGCGCGTTGCCATCGCCTCCGTCGCCACTGCGTCACCTATTAATAGCACTCGCTCCTGCTGGGGCAGGGCTCGGCCGGCCGTGTGTGCTTCGAGAAGAGCACACCGCCTAGTAGAACGGACCCCCCGCGATGAAGGTGGTGATGACTCGCGCTCGAAAAATCGTCAAGTGTGTGTCTCGCGCGCTTCGAGGGAGAAACCCGTGCGCACTGCGACCTCTCGGCTGGCTCTCTCGTTCGTTCTGAGCACGAGCTGATTTCGGGCCTACAGGCTGTACAGCTCTCCCGTTCGTTTTTAACATGATCTGGTTTCGCCGCACGGTGCGCGCCTTGCTTTTTGTAACCGACGGCTCGGGTTGCGGCGGGCTCACTACGTTGCGGGGTGCAGGGAGATGTATAAGGGAGGGGGTTTGGGGTATAGCTGGTTTCGCGACACGGCGGTGCGCGCCTTGCTCTTTGTAGCCCATGGCTCGGATTGCAGCGGGGTCAACCGAGGCATCTCGTTCCGGGGTGCGGGGAGATAAGGGAGGGCTTGGGTTGGGGCCCTTCGGGTCTGAGGCTCTTCATCTATGCTGATGGAACGTGGCATGTGCGTGTGTGCCTTGGCGTTGGGAATGTTGATGTTTTTTGTATCCACTCTATCGACGGGAAAAGGGGGCGGAACAGGTTCTTAATCTTGCAAGAAAAGCCTTTTGGGGGTATATGGCTGAGTAGGAGGGGGGCAGGCTGGGCTCTGGGGAGCTCACAATAAATGGGGGGGGGGTATGGTGGTTATTTTTGGTCGGCTACTTTGGCTAGTGCTAATAGACTAAACGAGACAGCTAAAAAGTACGGTCACTTTGTTACTCTACTTTGCTGACCAGCGACGGGATTTTAGGACTGCAGTCCCGTTTTGGGTGCAAATCACTTGGAATTGGAATGGTTTGTCCCCAAATCGGGACTGCGGTACTAAAGGGGTTAAGAAGATCGTGTCGTCACAGAAGACGATGACATGACGCCTGTTTTTCACCGTAAGTATGACACGGTTTTTACGAGTAGCAAGCACACTGTGCCGTTCGGTTGTGCTGTGGGAGTGCCTCATATAATTTATTGTCTTCTGTTCATCACTTTTATTTTCTTGTATTTATATCGTACATATAATATACCTCGTGTTTGGTAGTATCATATGTTCCCGTGCAGGAAGGTTTTTTTCCGTTTGCGTCAGCTCTTTTTTCTACGAGTTACACCGCATCGATCACATCTCCGCCCCAAACGAGGATTTTGTGCGGTTCACGCTTGGTGTCCATTTTCCGCCGGGCAAAAAAAAAAAAAAAAAAAAAAATGCTACCGACCGCCCGCCGCGTACGCGTAACGGATGAGCGGCACTCTTCCCGCGGGAAAAATCGGAAGTCTATTTCGCGATCGTAGCGGGGGAGGGTGTTGACGACTTCACTGCTTAAAAACGAAGGAATGGGAGGCGAAAAACGTACCCTATCACACGGGTGACAAGATAACACACCCCGGTGACAAGATAACACCCCCCCGGTGATAATATAACACACTCCTTTGATGGGATAACACACCCCCTGGGATGAAATTCCGAGCCGGTTTTTTCCGGAACAAGAGGAGGGGGACCCCGCAACCAGAATGGCGGCTTTGCGAACGCCTTGTCAAGGCCTGTCTATATCGACGCAACGCAATGCTCGGCGTCTGCATTCCCCCGGTTGTCGATAAACCGGCTATGAAGTTCGTCCGAAGGGGTGTGGGGCGGGGGGGGGGGGGGGGGCGTACTCATTTGTTGCTTGCCTTCGTCATTTGACTATTGATCACGCATCCCTTTCGAGACGGAGCACAAGGGGTGTGTGGGGGGGGGGGGGTTCCCTTAGGTGTTACCGTAGACGGTTGTAACGGTGCGTGTGTGATGTTTTGCCGTCGCACTGGTTTGAAGGAGCGAAGGGGGTCGGTGGGAGGGCGAACAACGTCACATAACGGTGCGTAATGTGATGTTTTCGGCTCCGGGCGCCGCCGGGCCTCGTGCCCTGACAAGGACGCTGCGGTCCTCGGTGTGCACCACGAGAGCCCTACGGTAGGAGGGGTGGCTGACTGTACTTTGTATTCGTCGGAGTGGCTGTTCGTGACGCTTGCCGGCGTTTAGCACCCTCGCTCACCCACCCACCTACCCACCCACCCACCCCATCGGACGAAGGAAAGTGCAGCGGCGCGTTAGTTCTAGGAGTAGCAAGAGAGCCCTCCTAGTGGCCGGGATGGGCCCTTGATCAGGCTGATGCCGCGACTACCGCTACATACCCCGGCACATTCATTCACAGATAGGGTTATTATGATAGTGCGGGCACTCACTCCTACTCTCGGCCTTGTGGTCTTGCCCTGTGAATTTTATACCGGGCAGCGCGTTGCTGCATGCTGTGATGGAGCGGAGCAGGAGAATGAGGCGTTTCTCACGATTCAGTTCACTGCGGAAACCAACTTCGAATCATATAAATAATATCAAACGTTGTCGTACCGGCATTCTGGTGTGAGTGCTTTCGGCCGGTCGCCGAGGAAACAGCGAACGCATCCGGCCTACAGTACTGTACACAGGTGCTCCCATCTTCTTCAGCGGTGTATATTTGTTCATTTGCTGTATATATTGTGGGTTATTTTCTATCTTCTGGGCATTCGCCAAAAAACAAAAACGGGGGGGGTACCCGGGGTGTTTATGAGAGACCAATAAATGGCAACAAAACGGCAAGCAAGGTGGAGACTCCCTTCAGAGGACACACCAACAGAAATCCTGTCACGTGTGGCGACCACGGCCACGGCTCATCGCTTTTAGAACTGCTCGTTCGTACCCATGCAGTTTTATCCATTCAGTCTGTCTACAGCGTTTGTATGTACGTACAGCATCATAGCCCGAGGGTACAATGATACTCTTTACCTCGCAGTTTCCCCAGAAACGGTCTCAATCGGAGCATGTGATGGAAGTATCGGAAGTCGCTCATACGACCGACCGCCCAACCTCCAAGTGGTGCCGAACATATCTCCTATCGAGTACACCCCCCCCCCCCTGCACAATGTAGGCGTAAAAAGTCCTTGCGGAGACATCACAACAGTGTAGCACACCAATAGGCGTACCGAAATGAGAGGTTGTCGACACTTTATGGGGGTTTGCAACAATTTCCATGCATTGTTCATTGCCTCTACAGGTACATTAACGTTTTTGACGCCTAAACTGTGCAGGGCAGGGGGGGGGGGGGGGGGTCCCGGCCACCAGGGTTACCGGAAAAAACTGTATGGGGGACAGCGCGCCAGCGCCGTTCATTAGCGTCGCATTGCAGTAAATAGAACGGGCACGATGTGTAATCTGGGCTTGCCGTCCCTAAAACTGCACTTCAAAAATGCGTTCCACTCGCTTCCAACGCGGACAACAACTGAGTATATGCTGCTGTTTGCAACACCGTTGTTTTTCTCGAGTACAACCGGGAGCTTTCTACCGGGGTATCACGCAGCAGCACCGTTTAAATGCCCTGCAGTCTACAGCAGTATACCAGAGGGTATCAAGCAACAGCGCCGTCCACATGTCGCAAGGCAACTAGCTGCAGTGGTCTACGTGCGTACCAGGGTATAACAGCGTCGTTTAGATGCCGTGTACGGTAGCAAATAGCAGCAGCCAAAGCAGCACGACCGTCGAAAAAGAAATAAATCTCCACAAATCGCTACAGCGACAACGCTAAATATCGCGGCGGTGCTTCAGACAAACACGTATATGCGTGTCCGGCGGCGTCGGCAACAACAGCAGCATGACTGGCGTAAAACAGAAGCTCACACAAACCGTAACACGACATCGGGATGATAGCTTCATGGCATGTAACACGTACCCAAGTGGCACGAACGCATGAAGCTTGTTTTCCCGCTGCTACAGAGCTACCTGGTATGATAGTCATACGAGCGGCACCACGCCTACCCTCCTCGCGCTCGGCAGAAGCCGCCGCTTCCACGGCGCCGATGACGAGACAAGCATCGCCTCGGCGGCTTTTCGCCGCCGCTGATGTTCACCCTCTGGCGCCCGCCTGTTCATCCTAGCCTGACATCTCCAGCTACAGGCGAAGCGTCTCGAAAAGCTTACTAAAGGGTATCTACCCTGAGGGCATCAACAGTCATTGTGCTGTTCCCACCAGTCCAGTGCCAGAGAGCAGAGGTTGTGGGAGAAATACCTACCATCCCACCCACCAAGAAAATGTCAAGCCCCATCCCACATGCTGCACGGTGCCCTGCTAAGCTACAAGTACCACCTTGAAAATGTCACAATCATCCCAACACCAAACGGTGCGGTACCCTGCTGCTCCCAAGACCACGTGCGCAGGTTAGAACACACCGAAATAGCACGGCCGAAAAACGGCGAGCTAACAACCCTCTGCGGCAGGCCCCTGCAATTTGAAGTAGAGCGCCAGCGCGCATGCCACGGCGGCGAGCGAATGTTCCAATCGCTGTTTCTTTCCACCCTGTATCGATTCAACCGCCAGCATCTACGTACAGTTACCAGGTGGAGGCATGGTAGCCCCTACTCCAATCGCGATCGAGACCAAGCCAATAATTTTTGTTTAGCAAAATCGCCAAAGATGGACGGCAACGACGGCAAACTACAGCGGTCTGCCCGTCTCTACGAGAGACGAGGACGGACGGGAAACTTGTCCTGCTCTTTCCTCCATCGCTCCTCGTCAGGGACGATCGTCGCCCCTCTCGCAAGGACTCCCATCTCACTCGCGTATTTCTTCGCGAACACTTCTGACGCCAGCACACGCCTCTCTTTCCCCCCCTCCAGGAAATGCCTGCAACGGTGTCATCGGCGAAGGCGAAGCGAGGCGAACAAAACGGCGTTGTCAGCTCCTCATCCACTCTAGATAAAGCCCCCACGGTGGTAAAACACCAGTACTGCTATTCATCTGGGGAATATCAGGTGCGTCTCCGAGTCCCCAAGATGACCCTGGGTTCATTCACTCCACCAGGCGAGTCCCGCTTGCCCATACATCGGATGCAAGTCAGCACTAAAAGGTTGGGTGAACATTGGTACCGATATCTCTCAGCCTAAAGCCGACCCTGGGTCCATTCACCCCACCACGCGAGCCATGCCCGTATATAGGCAGTAGGTGACCATAGCACTAAAGTTAACGGGAGGGCGAAAAAACCGCGGGACGGGGCCCCCGAGTGAGCGGAAGCGCAACACAACGTGAACAAAGGACGGCGGCGGTCAGGCAAACACGCACGATTTTTCTTTACCCGAGAAACCGCGAATACAACACGATCGATGGCGTCTACGTACTACTACTGCTGTGCATCCGTTCGACCCCCGCGGGCGTGGGGTGATGTGGGAGGGGGGGCGGGGGCGGGTTCAGAAGAGACGGTTGAGGCATCCATCTTCGCTGCGGCGCCTGGGCAGGTCACGCGACACTTCACGGTGAAGCAGGCATGCCAACACGGTGCACAAACATGATCATGGAGGGGGGGGGGGGGGGGGGGCGTACTCATTTGTTGCTTGCCTTAGTCATTTGACCATTGACCACGCATCCCTTTCGAGACGGAGCGGGGGGCAAGGGGGTAAGAGAAGCGGGGGAGGGAGGGGCGAGGGCCATCCTCTCCACCTTGTACCGCCAACAACAACAGAAGCCTTCTTGGCTGGGGGTCACGTTTCAGGCTCAGGGGAAACCTTGTCGGGGCGACGCACGCCTCTTGGTGTCTCACGAGGTCGACATCTTCTCTTCTTCAGGGTTGGACAGCTGCGGCATCGGCACCGAGCTCGACTCCCAACACGGCTCTGCAACGCTGGCAGGGCAAAACCCGTCCTGTCCACCAGTATTTTTTCGTTGCGCACTACCGCATTCCCAAATTTTACAAAAAAAAACATTTACAAATTTTATAAATTTACAAATATATAAATTTACCACCTCGGGCTGCTGGGAAAAAGAAAACTAACTCCTCGGCCCAACCGCACCGCTTCCGTCCGCCCCGCGTGCACCTGTCAAAGAACCGAAGAAGGTCCCCCTCTCTGATGGCCCTCAGAGCCTGGGCCTCGTCCCTCCTGCGGTCGAAGTTGAGCTGCCCGGTGGTGATTTCAGCCCAGTTCCTCTCCGCTTCTGAAGACAGGCGTCGGTCGGGCTCGAGCTTGCGGTCCACCAGCCCTCCCGCGTAGTCCCTGCGACGGAGTCGAGAGGCCCAACCGGCAGCGGCAGCAACAACGAAAACGATACGTGATGCACAAAAGCGATTGTTTCTATCGCCGCCCCGCCCCGCCCTCAAGCAGTGCTGTTGAGAATCTTATGATATTTTATAACCCAGCATCGGTAACCCTATCAACAGCAGCAACAGCAGCAGCAGCATCAGGCAGCCGCAACAACAACAGCAGCAGAAGGAGACAGCGACGGCAGCAACCGAAGCAACAACAACAGCTGTACAAGGGGTCCACCAGCACTTCGGCCTGTTGCCCCACCGAATCTACAGCAAGTGTTCAAATTCTTCGCGCCTCTAGTCCAACTTCCTCTCGATAATCTGCCAGATGAACAACAACGACAGAGCAAGCGCACGCCCCGCGAGGCGGAAGAACGACGAGACCCAGGCAGGCGTCTACGCGATTACCATCGCAAAAAGCATCCCACACTAATTGCAGGCAGTTTGTCCGTAAAGACGTGGGTGCAGTTTTAAACGAGGTCACTGCATTGAAAGACGCGCGTCACTGCCTCGACCGAGCGTTACGGTAGGCTCATCCTGTTTCGCCGCGTTCATCGCCACATCACGACGTATTTTTCTTCAAAACTCCAATGCAGTTGTCAGGAAAAGACAGAAAATACCACCGACAGTTTCGCCACATGCACTTTTGGGTACGAGCCAACAAAGAGCGTATTTAAAATCGCTAGCACACCTGAGTTGGCTGGTAGGCAGGTCGACCAGCTGCTGCCTAAAGCCCTTAAGGAACTCCAACGATCGGTCACTGAGGTAAGACGGGCTCCGCTCCGCCGATTGTACCAGCAGGTACATGAAGCTTAGCATCACAAAAACACCGGCGAGATGGGCGGGGGCAGGTATCAATCAATCAACGGCAGTCAAGGGGGCGCCCAAGCATGCAATTAAGCAAAAACATGATCGAAGTATATCAGCAGCTTAAAAACCCAAAACGGGGCGTGATTTTTAACGGTGGGGCAGGGAAAGGGTTGCTCACGTTCAAGATGCGATAACTGGAGGCATTTATCGCCTACAAAAGAAGATCGAATACTTCGAAGTATAATTATTACATTTTGTGTATTGCGTGTTTTCTCCACATTCGTCTCCCTCGCGGTGCTTTCGAACCCCTTAAGCTCGCCGCAGGTCCCACCTCAGTCATCAGACTTCCCTCCAACGGCGTTCTACCTATATATACCGGAGTACGAACAAACCGCACCGTACGTAAAACGAGCGGCGAGCTGCCGCGGCTGCCGCAGCCCCTCCGGGTCATGCGGCCCACAAGACTTGCACGAGCAAGCTGAGCTGGAGACACCGGCACGATCTGCCTCACGGATTCAACTTCACTACCGTACCGCACCGGCGACAAAATAGCACACACACCCCGGGGGGGGGGGCTGCTCATTTGTTGCTCGCCTTAGTCATTTGACCATCCGGGGTGTGCATTTTCAAAAGCTGATTTCCTCGGGCATAACGGGGAGAGCGTAAATGCCGAGCGACGCGGCACCATTTTCGTCATGTGCGACCGCGCCCCCCCCCCCCCCCCCCGCAAGTTTTGGAGTAAGTCGGCCCTTAAAAAAATGTTCCAAGTGTGTGTTGTCTTATTGCCCGCGTTACAGGGTACTGGCGGCTGTACAGGCGCACACGCCTCAGTCCATACCTAACTCCCTCGACGATCTTCACCCCGGAGAACACCAGGTACCCCAGCTGCTGCTGCGTTCTCAGCGAGTCGTAGTAAGGGTCTTCCATGATGGACATCAGCAGTTGGGACAGGACGCGGGACTCCATTGTGCGATCGGACACCTGCAAGTCACACCCCGCGGTGTTTTATTTTGTTTACAATCGGAGAACGAGGTTTATTTTAAAAGGCGAGCAGGCTGGAGGTCGAGACGTGTTTGTAGGGCCACCCCGTACAGACATTCAGAGTTGTCGGTGGAGAACGAAAACGCCTCCCAAAGTGTGAAAGGGGAGGTCGAAAATAAAAAGAAGCCTGTCAGGAAAGGGGGGGGAAAGATGGAGCGAGAGAGGGGGGAAGGGAGAGAGAAAGCAACAGGGTGGAGTGGAGAGGGGAGGGGGGCGAGAGTGTCATGCTGAGCGTAAGGACAGCCTTACTGAAGCACGAGCGTTTACATCCGGACGAGGTCTTCAGAGGGGGCTACTGCGATAATAAAAAAATGAGCGCGTTTGCGTACACGGCGCGGTACCTAACCTGGAACATCAGCTGGGATGCGGAGTTGTCATTGTTCTCGTTCTGCTCCCGCCTCCTTATCAAGCTCCCGCAACCGAGCGGTGTGAGCGGGAGCTTCACCACCGTCTTCTCTGGGCGTTTGCCGCTCGGCAACGGTGACGGGTTGAACCAGCGTCGTATGCCTTCCAAGTACCTGCTCGGGACAAAAAGCACCACGTTTCAGGTTCCGCCGCACGGGCTCTCCTAGTAACCCCCTTTTTCAATTGCACCTACGCTTTCGGGGACAAGCTACGTATAACTTGGAACTAGTGTGAAATACTTTTCTGCAATTCTTAAGGGGTTATTATTAATAGCTAGTTTTCGTCAGCCTAAGATGCGGCCATCGAGTCTTTTTGTTGAAGGCTGCCGGACGCTGCGTCGGCGCCGGGGGTCTAGCAAGCCGGGGGGGGGGAAAGTGCCACCACTTCTGAAATTGCGCCTTGTCTGACATGCCACCACTAAAGGAAGTCAGGCTAGTGACCAGGGGCGTTCGGGCTCTAGGATGTAGCGCCCTTAAAATCCTTGGTAGTCGCTGCCGGGGGAGAAGGGGACGTGACGTTACGCGTGCGCTCCGTACAAACGGTGCCAGCAAACGCACTGCTGTGTGTTCTTCACAGCAGATTTGCCTTTGTTTTTCCCTTGTTTCCCCGAAAGAAGCGCCTGCCTGAAACCGTAACTGTTCTACTCCACAGCACGTTGAGAAAACAACTCGGGTCGTCCAAACAACGGGGTGGTTAGACTTCCCACGCCTAATAGCAACTGGCTAAAATTTATATTAAAAAAAAAAAAAAAAAACGCGAGCGAAGGAAAAAAAATACAACGGATCGAACACACGAACGATCTATCTCCGAACCGACGTTTTTTATTTGCTTTTTTTTATTATTTTGCTTGCCTCCGGCCGACGTTGCGAACCGAGCCGACCCTTCCCCCGCCGACTTCACCTGGGAACGTCGGCCTCCCTAAGGTTGCCCTGCATCAAGCTTATACCCTCTGCCTCCTCAAATATTCTAGACACCAGCGGCCTGACGTCCTCGACCTTGATCGAGTCTAGCGTTTCCCGGATCTGCTTCACCGTGAAACTGACCGGGTTGGAGAAGGGAGCGGCAGAGAATGGACAAGACGGCGGGTGGGGAGAGGGCGGGGGCGGAGGGTAGGAGCTATTAACGCGAACGATCACCTCTGACAAGAAGCACGCGAGCGTGAGGAACAGGAGGCGTGTGCGCGTTTCCAGGAGCATGAGGGCGGATTCTACTGTAGTCGCTTAATTTCTCCGCCACCATTTTGGTCGAGTGAGCATAGGTCAGGTTGAGGGTCAGGCGAGGGGTCCTCACGGGCACATGGTGGGCCAAAGACGGCGAGCGAGGGTAACTGAGGGGGACAGGAGGGCACGACGCGGTAGCGGCCCGTTCCATGTGTCCAAGAAGGGGAACCCTTTATTCACCCCGTCCCCACGGCATGCACCGCAGACCCCTTGCTTTCTCAGTTCTTCCTACCCGTTTCGACAGATTATCCGATGGACCTTCTTCCCCTGTCTCCTCCCGCCGCCCCTCCCTCCCACCCAACCAGCAATATGTTCTCAAGCGGGGGCGGGCTTCGAGGAACCCACCGCCGTCGGAAAAGAGAAAGTGACACACGCTCGGCCCAACCCTATCCTCTCTCATTGCCGACGCCGTCACCACAACGATCAGGGGAAAAAAACGCCTTCTTATAGGGGACCGTTCTGCACGTGTCTCTTACAAAGGTAAAAGGTTTGAAAGAGCTCCCAGGTACGGTTTGAGCGCTCTTTCTTCAACGGAATTACTTTTCAAGGGACCATGGTGCCTGCAACGAGTCGGGTGCGGTGAGGACGGCCTTCAAACGCCGCACCATCTCTTGTCAACCCCCCCCCGCCTCCCCGACACAACTCTTACCACTGCGCTGCCTGCGAAAAAGGCGGGGTCTTCTTGTGGGCGGTGGGTCACCTTGTTCCGCCCGAGAAAACAGACGCGAGGAGGCGGCGCTGCCAACCTCACCGGGAAACTATACGCCAGTCGTCGTGGCGGCTCTTACCCTTACCCCCTTGCCCCGCTTCCCTCAACCTGGAATTGTAAACGGGGTCCTCACCGGGGGTCTTCTGAGGCGATCGCTGCGTTTGACATTGCGTGCTGGTAAGGCTGCTGGGTGTCGTAGCTTGCCAGGTCCCTGCGAACCTGCGTTGGCCGTTCGTTGATCGGGTCCGCGAGGGCAGGGGCGCAGAGGCGGGATGCACAGACGGATGGCGTTTAGAAAGAGACCCCACCCTTTTGTCTGTCGCTTGTGCTGCAGTAGGGTGTCATCGAAAAGGGCTACTGCACGTACAACAGAAACCATCTATTGCATGCCTTCTGCCCGATGCAAGTGCGAGCTCAGCAGATATCAAAGCGCCATACTGCAGGGCGTAAAGCTAACAGTCTCGAAATTGGGCGCTGGCTGCGAACACACTATACTCCAGCACTGGTAAGCGAGGACGCCGAGCTACTACTATTACGGAGGACCATAGTTAATAGGACCAAATATTGTTAGTAGAAATGGTTAAATATATAGGTTTTTATGTATACCACAGGTACTTTTAACTATGGTCCCCCGTAATAAGTAAAATCTACCAAATGAATTTCTGCGCTTACAACGTTGGTATTAAGGAAAAAAAAAGAGACCAATGCAAGTTCTGGCTGGGATAGAATAAGCATCCCAGCTCGAACACTTCGGGGGTACATCAGGCACAGCTACTGAAGCGGTGCCGTGTGACGTTGGAACATGCTTCACGTGGCTCCCGCACTCCCACTACCACCGCAGCGATAAAGAAACTTCGCGCACGAGGCGAGCAATAACAAGCAAGACGAAGCGAAGCAGTTCGTCCCGCCCCCTCTCCCCCCGTCCTCCCGCCTCCACGAGTATTGAAAAAAACGAGGCAACATACATGGAAACCCGCCGTGTCAACCCTCCACCTGGCCCGCGCTCCTTGCAAGTAAACAAAAGCACACCGAAACGATTACAGTACGAGAGAGTACACGTCGCCTCATCACGTGCCCCCGCCTCCTGCAGACTCCCTCCCTCTCCAAAAATGCCATATCCAAGTGTAGAAACCCACCACGTCTCGGAGCCGCTCGAACTCGACGGGGTCGCTGGGTGTAAAGGTTGCCACGGCCTCGGCAACCTTGCTGATAAAGTCGGGCATCTTGTCGCCGAAGCCCCCGAAAGACAGGCGAACACCTCGAGTGGTGAAGTCTAGGCTGTAGCCGAGGCCTGCCATCTGCGTTTGAAAGAAAAAACGCGCGCCGAGAAAAAGAGGGGAGCGGGGCAGTAGACAATCAAAACTCGCCGTATACTTTTTTTTCGTTGCGCAAATCCCAGCTACGACCGATCTTTTTTTGACTGGGTACGCATATGTATTCTTGTGTCTGTGGTTCCCTAATCAAACAGGAATGACCCAGTTGCTTTGACTATTATATTGATCATGGCCCCAAAATAATCAAATCTCCCAATGCTTTCTTCGCGTTGTTCAGTATGATGTCTGTAAACTGAAACTGCCACCCCCCCCCCTTCAGGCAACTACTCCCATTGCAGTCTCTGGAAATGCCTACACCGGAAATTAAATCAACTCATTGCAGCTGTCATCCATATGCAAGTCCGCCTCAAAAGCGGTTCTTAGTAGGATGCAGCTCACCCTTCATGCGATTCGCCAGGCACCTCACGGCGCCCCCCCCCCCCCCCCCCCCACTCAAGCAAGACATCCAGGAGCATCCAATTCACTCAACGTCACGCGCACCTTGCAAAACAAATATACAAATCGAGCCCTTCGATTGCGCTACGTATCGTCCCCACGTGCCCCGAGGGAGGACCTCCGCCTGCCACACTCTCCGTGAAACCCTATTTCCAATCATGATCCTAACGCTGCATCGCTGTCCGTACCGACAAAAAAAAAACGAACTCCACCTGGACAAACAAACGCCGCTGCAGAATATTTCTCGGGGCCGGTGACGGATCAATGCTTATAACAATGTTTCCGGACGGAAAATTCCTGGAAATTGCTGCCCTCTCTTATATGGCCAGGAAGGGGAACCGTGGTCCGCACTCAATTCGGAATCGTGGTCCGAACTTCGATTCGGAATCGTGGTCCGAACTTCGGACATTCCTCGCTCGATGCGAACGCGGCGCAGTCGCGTTTCCGGCCAGTTTTGGCCCGGGATTCGGGTGGATCTAGGAAAGGGGTTGGGTTGGGCCTACCACACCCGTACAGTCGTCCCGCTAGGAATCATCCAATAAGGAGCAGCCCGACCCTTGAGAGAACCGTCCGCGCGTTCTTCCTGTTCACCTGCGCGTCGTAGGTGTACTCGTTGAGGCGCTCGTCGAGGGACAGCTCGAACAGCTTTAGGGCCGCCACCGTGCGAGGGTTCTCGTACGCCACGGGGCTCACGAGCTCGAAGTCGCACACAGTCTTGGGCTGAGCGAAGATGTCGTCCAGCTTGTGCCGCACCTGTTCACGCGTCATTTATCCGCAATAATGAACACGTCTTATGTACGCCATGATGTCGTATCGGATCTTCAGAAGCAGCTACGTATACGCCGTCTACGCATTATTACGTGCATACTTCTACCTGTAGGTATATAAACAAGCAGAATACTAGTACTTATAGAAGAAACTAAGATCAAATTGTGAAAAACATGCGCACGCGCAGAACACGACGCAGGCACGCACATAGACATTTTGTTTCAGAAAGTCGACTACCAACATATATTCAATGAATATGATGATGGGGTTCTCACACTATTAGTACTTCGTCGTTTGGTCCCCTGAATTTACACCATGGTCTATGCACATGTTGTACCACGTGCAAACGTGTACCAGTCTCGTGTAAGCGACGGGTGGTGAACGCAAGCGAGAAGTAGCGCAGGGCAAAAGCTAACAGCAGCAAGGCGTAGACTGTCGCGTGTGCATCAAAAGCGCGCCAGAAGCGGCCGTAGCAAAAGCCACCACGAAAAAAAAACGACGTCCATACGACAGGCTGCAAGTTGCATGCTAGCACTCACCGAGGTATCCTCTCACACGCGCGGCGAGGTGACATGTTTCCGCATGGAAAACACCGACGAAAGCATGAGCACACACGAGGAAAACGTGCTCCATCATCGGGTAACCCCCTACTCCACGTTCTCCGAACGGGCGCGGAGCACCAGCCCAGGCTCTTGACGACCCCAAAACGAGCAAAAAGACTCTTGATCGCCACAGAACAACAAGGAGGGCAATAGAAAAATACACGAAACGAAGCACAACACGACCCCGCTTCTAACCTCAAATTTAACAAAAACGACGATTGACATAGATGGCAGCCCCACGGCACCCGCGCCTGTGGCGAGACCGTGTCATGCAATGGATGCCCACACACAGGAAAAGCACGCCTTTCAGTTTTCCATAAAAGAGCGTACGCCGTGTTCCTCGTCATCGGAATGCCTTTGGCGGGGAGGGAAGCACTCCACACCCGTCTACGTATCGCACCCGGTTGGGAGTGAGGTGTCCTCGGTTTATTTTCCAACACCTCAGCTGTGACATGCCCACACACAGAAAAAAACACGCCGTTCAGTTTTCCATAGTAGAGCGTACGCCGTGTTCCTCGTCATCGGAACGCCTTTGGCGGGGAGGGAAGCACTCCACACCCGCCTAAGTACCGCACCCGGCTTGGGGTGAAGTGCCCTCGGTTTTTAATGTTCAGTCCTCAGGTCTGAGTGAGTGAGTGAGTGAGTAAGCGAGTAAGCGATATCGAGGCGTTCGTCGAAACTCAGTTTTCCAAAGTCTGCGTGTAACAGTCCGACCGCGTGTGCCATGCAGGGGGTGTAAAAATTACCTCATGAAGGGCATAATGGGTCGGGGACTCCTCTGGGTGATAGCACCTCCGTGCGTGATAGCAGCCCCTGGTGGTAGTACCCCCTGAATGATAGCACCCTCTTAGCACAATACCCATTTGAGTGATAGTACCCCCCTGAGTGATGGTACCCCACTGGGTGATAGCACCAAGGTCAACAGCACGGTTTTACAAAGACGGTCAACTCATAACCATTATGTGCCATCTTACCTGCCACACGCCGGCATCCTGGAGGTTCTTCACCAACTCCGGAGGTACGGCTTTCTCCCCAGGCTTGGGCACCCTCCCCTTGGGCACGATAACCGACAGGTCTTGCGGGACAAACGGGTTGGGTCCCGGGAGTTTCAGCTCGGGTATCGCAGGCGGCGACGACCACTCTTTGGACTGCGCCTCCAGGTTCTCAACCTTAGTATGTAGGCGGTGGGTACCCACAGGTGGTGGGGGGAAAAGGAGGGGGGCGTTCTAAAGATGCAAAATATGTGGGACGGGGGGGGGGGGGAGGGGGGAGGGGCGTACTCATTTGTTGCTTGCCTTAGTCATTTGACCAATGACCACACATCCCTTTCGGGACGGAGCGGAAGGGTGGGGGGGGGGGGGGGGGGGGGGGGGTACACATGTCATGCGTGGCCATAGTCCTACGGCCATAGACGGTCGCATGGGCAGGGGAGGTTAACTCACTTACTACTGCAAAAGTGTACCTGGTATCCTATACTACATACATGTACATCACAAGGGGCCAACATCGAGTGGGTGCCATGTGGGGGTCTCTTCCTAGAGCATCGGGAAAAGGTGGCGACGACGGGGAATCTGAGGTGACCAAAAACACACGCACGGTTGGCAGAACTGCATGTCGATTTTCTCACCAAGACTGTTGCGCATGGAGGCGTTTCGTTTTCACCACGGACTTTGGGCTGAACCTTGTGTAGCCGCGACTAACCTGGTAGCGCGTGCCGTACCACTTCTCTTTCTGCGTGGCTTTGGACCCAAACTCCTTGGCGGTCACCGTGAACAGCGGAGTTGAGGCGGAGTAGTCCGTCGGTTTCGGCCGGAGGACGTCAAGCAGGCGGTTCACCTTCGCCTCGTCGTAGAGCTGCAATCGAGTAGGCCCGCTGTTGTCGCAAACGTATACGTAGCGATTCGATGTTTACTGTTGATGATGTCTTCTTTTGAGGGCGGGTGGCGCGGGGGGGGGTGGGGGACGATCATCATCGGAAACTCGATCGGTTGGTGAGGATGTCAACGTCGACAGCGAGCTTCACGCCGGCAGATTGGGGGTGAGGGGTGGCGTTGTCACCTAGTATCTAGGTAGACGCATCAAAAATTTTTCACGCTCGCGAAGGCGGTACTGCTGGCATCAGCCTGAAAAAAAAGATCGGGCTAGACAAGGGTTTCCCGCTGTGGCTGCCACCACCGCTGCCGCCACGGCCACCCCCCCCACCCCCCCCCAACTCCCCCTCGAATAGTTAGAAAACGACGATTCACATAACACCCATTCATATGGTCTGGGTGCCAAACTCCCCCCCCCCCCCGTCTCCTATCTCCATATCTCAGCTTCATCCTCCGCAACTCACTGTTCGACAAGATATAGTTCACCTGAGGGCCATTTCCGGGCTATAGTCCTGCATAGTCGCCACCAACGTCGAAACGAGGCTCCCCGGTTCCCGCTTGTCCTGAAAACGCCACCCAAGGTCCGACAAAGCCTGCAACTCCGGTGCGAGGTAAGCGGGCACGCCTTGCTTGCGTATGAGATCCAGGTAGCTGAACAGCGCAGTCAATACCTTGAAACGGTTCCGCAGGCCTTCGGGCGTCAGCTCCACTTCGATCTGTGCACGGATGGCGGGATGCGATGGGGGTGGAGGGACGGCAGTAAGCTCGGTTTGAGCTAAACTTGCGCGCGATACGCGGCTCGTTCGTGTTTGTTTGTCGACCACGTCCCTCGCTGGTGGCGGCGTTGGTGGCGGCGGAGGTCTACCGTTACTCATGTGTACTATCTCCAGCACTGCTGCTACGTCTACTGCTGCTGCTGCTACCTCCGCACTACGACTACTACTATACTACTACACATACACTGCTACTACCACCATACTACCGCTACTACAGTTGCTTTACTGTTTTGTACGGCTACCGCTACCCCTGCTATTATCAATAACATTGCTCAATGCTACTACTACTGCTGCTGCTACTGCTACTGCTACTGCTACTACTGCTACAACTAAAGCTACTATCTCTAACCTACGCAGAGAGGGGAAACCATTGTGTAGGGGAGAACCGAAAAAACGACAACGACCAGAGAGTTTCTCAGCTGGCGGAAGCCATAGACCGTTCGGCGCTTCGAGCCCATGGACAACCAAGCAAGGCAACAAAGAGTGCACGCCTTCTGGAAAAGATGGGAAAGCGGGGGAGGTATACATACGTAGTCGACGGTGAGTTAGGCACTCTACGGGTGGGGTGACCCTCAGTAGTTATAAGCTAGTAGCGCTTCTCGTTGCCCGACGCCGCGTAAAATCGAAGGCAGTAACGGGTATGCTTCGCCATGTCAAACCGAGTGCGGCAAATACTATGTACCGCAGTTAAACGAAACGTTGTGGTCGGGGAGGATAAATTCATGCGTACCAGGTGTATCCTTATTATGGAATACGCTTACGTAGTGGTGGTGATGATGATGATATACCAGGTACCTGGAATATACTAGGGCAGTTGATACCGTCACCAGTCGAGCGGCAGCATACAAAAGTAGGCGTTTTTCCTCGCCCAATGTTGCGCAAATCGACTCCTGGAACTAGGTGTGTGAGCTGACAACACTTCACGGCTACTGGTAGCTATTTGTTGGGTGCGGCGAACTGAGCCAACTGCGTAACTTGACCTTTCCCCCCCGTAAATTCCTGACAACTAAAAGCACAACGCGAGCCACACCAAACACAGAATTCCGAAAAAAAAAGCCGCACGCAACCAACCGCAATACCCGGCCAACTGACTAACTATTACAGTCGGCGACTCCTAGTCAGACAAAATCACAGCTCTACCTGTAACGGTAATTACGGCAATCACCGCAGCACGGTAATTACCGCAGTACGGTAATTGCCGCAAAAATAGTTGAGGTCGCACAGGGGCGCAGTCGTTTTTTAGACGCTCGATTTGTTTCCAGAACGGGAAGCTTGCCAATACCGACCAACTAGTAAGGTGTTTTCGGAAAGACCTACCCAGTCGAGAGAGAGAGAGAGAGCATACCGAAAATGTTACGTTCGACAAAGTGAGTAGCACCTTTACTACCGTCGTTTTCAACGAAATGAGTAGCACCGAAAAACGATCGCACCCCTCTGTGCGGACTCAACGCTCTCTTACGTAGTCAAACACTACAGCAGTACGGTAGTTACTACCACTCTGATCCAAAAAATAAGGAACATTTGAAATGAAGTTGTATATGCTTAAATATCGCTAAATTTTGGGTCAGACTGGTACCAGGTACCTGTCACCGTAATGAAAGCAATTGTTGTGTTCGGGGAGGACAAAACTGTTTTTATTCGGGGAGACGAAAAACAGTGAATCATAAAGAACAAAAAAACAAAAAAAAACGCCCGGGCTGACGGACAGCATTTGCTGCGTGAAGCACCAGCCTTGCGCTCACCTCGTATATGTTGAAGTCGTCGGTTGAGGAAGAGGCGTCCACCCCGAGGGCGTTGGCCCAGTTCCGTCTCTTGAGGTAGGACAGGATGGACCCGGGACCCTCGTGCCCCTTCGCGAGACGCGGTGAACGGTGGGTACAGGCGCGGCAAAAAGGTACAGATGTACGGCCGGTGCTAGCAGCGGTAGGGAGGCGGGGCGTACTTGTTTGTTGCTTGCCTCGTTTTTTTTTTTACCATTGACCGACGCACCCCCTTCGAGACGGAGCGGGCGGGGGTAACTTGGGCGCGACTTTGATCCAACGGCGGGGAGACACGTACCG
Source organism: Nereocystis luetkeana (assembly GCA_031213475.1). NCBI lineage: Eukaryota > Phaeophyceae > Laminariales > Laminariaceae > Nereocystis > Nereocystis luetkeana. The sequence continues at coordinate 12,998,176 of JARUPZ010000003.1, forward strand.
GCGTTTGTTTCTCGTAACATTTTCTGGTTGAGCCGGCGGCTGCGCGTGAACGGTTACACGTGAACGGTTACATATGAACGGCTGAAAGAGAACGGCGGTTAACGGGCGGGAACGGTAGCGTACGAACGTATGAGCGATCGACACTTTTGCCAAAACGTAGGCTGCGCTTGAGCAAGTCCCCATTCGAACAGCCAGAAGCAAAAACTGTCGCCAAAAGCGTCACGGAGACGTGTGCATTCAAGGTGCATCCTCACGAATCAGCAAAAACGAACCAGCAAAACCTACGCATAAACCTGAGTCAAAATAGCGTGCACAAGCCACCCGTAGATCAGAACCGCAGGAAGAATGCAGCGAGAGAAGAAATGCCACCCACCCCCGATACCCCCCTTCCCTTCCCATCGACGCGAAATAAAAACAACAGTCTACACTAAACCTAAACGACGTGGGCAAGCGCCAACGCCCCTCACCTCTAAACGGCCAAGACTAAGCGGACACCTACCCGCGCTGCCGCCCCTCCCGCGAATCCCCAAAAAGCATACAACCAAACATCCCTGAGACAGCATGCCCTTGTGAAGCCGATAAGACATGCAAAGAGTCGATAGCACCGGCGGGAAGTAACACAGCCTGCCCCATGCCCCGCCTCCCTCCCCCCTGTGTCGTCAGGGACAGCCCCGTCCCTCACCAGGAGCGAGCCGATGTAGGTGAACGGCTTAGAGTCGCGGAGTTCTTTCCTCTCTTGCTCCGTTTCGAAGGACAGCGGCCACGAGACCGTCAGCGACCGCAGTTCCTGCCGAACACCACGAGATTGTTTTTTGAAAAAACATAAACAAACCGACAAACAACCAAACAATCAAAGAAACGAAACAGACAAGCGAACAAACTAACGAACGAACGAACAATAAAATATACAAAACAAAACAAGTCGAAAAGAACGAAGAGCGCACATACAGCGATGTGATACCCACATGCCAAAACATCCATCACTGCTACTGCTACTGTTACTGCTACTGCTACTGCTACTGCTACTGTTACTACTACTGCTACTGCTACTGCTACTGCTACTGCTACCGCTACCGCTACCGCTACTGCTACTGCTGTCACCATTGTCACACTCCCTTGTGATCACTGAATCCGAACTGCACTCGCCCTCGCCACGGGGGCTCAGCAGAAAATTGACTGCTCGAAACGGGTACGTAGGACATTCTGAGGCGTGCTGCGATAGGGGTACGTCGCACATTTCGGCCAACGAATATCGTCGTAATTAAAACCTGATTCCTAAAGGCATGGTCACCCCGTGAAAATGAGACTCCAGGTTGATTCGACCCGCTTACGATCTGCCCCCTTAACCAACCGGAGTGCGCAAATGGCTACCTTGAGAAGATTCACTATCAGCGGGTGACCGCTACTGGCTTTCCTATCTCGCTCGGTAAATCATTCGTACTATAGGGTTTCGGTAAAAAAAAAGGATGACCGGCACAGGAACTGCCCAAAATCGTCGGAATACGGCGGTAACCCCCTTTTAGGACTGCAGCCCCGTTTTGGGGGCAAACCACTCTAATCCCAAGTCGTTTGTCCCCAATAGTCCCCAAAACGGGACTGCAGTCCTAAAGGGGTTTATATGTTCTAAAAATATAATGCGTTAAAACGGCATTAAAACGGGGGCCACAGTTAATAGATCCAAATGTTGTTAATAAAGATGGTAAAATATATAGGTTTTATGTATGCCATAGGTCCTATTAACTATGGTCCCCCGTAATAGTCATCGGGTCAAGCTTTCATTGCACCCCCAGTGAGGAGAAGAGCCTCGGAAGAAACATAGGTGCAGCCCTGTCTATGGTAACAGCACGCTCTTTCTTGTTGACCCTTTTAGGACAGCAGTCCCGTTTTGGGGACAAACCACTCCGAATCTGAGTGATATTGTCCATAAAACGGGACTGCAGTCCGAACAAAGGGTCGAGCGCGGTTCTCACAATTTTGCTCGTTTTCGCGGAAAATTACCGGTGTGTAGGGTTCACCAGTCAAATCTGTGGTAACATTAATAAGCAAGTCTACCATTGTAGACTATTTACAGTAGATCCTGATGCGTGGGGGATAGTTACGGGGGGATACACTAATCAGACCCAGATATACCGGGTAAATAAACATGGGGAAATACGCGTTTTTCTGGGGCCCATCGTGGGTTTGATTAATCTATCCCCCCCCCGTACTATTACGGGGGACCACAGTAAATAGGACATACGGTACACACAAAGAACTTGATGTTTAGCTATTTCTACCAACAATATTTGGTACTATATACTATGGTCCCCCGTGCTAGCACACCCGCACCTCCGCCCCGGTAGGCACGCGGCATATTACAGTACTGTTATAGATGAAAGCTATCTTCTGGAAGGGCCGTCACTATAGACAATTTAATCACGCAGGACAAAAAAAAAAAACTCTACAGTATGAGCAATAAGATAGAGGCGTGTGAGCGACCGCAGGAGGGTACATCACAGTCGCAGATCCAGGACGCCGCATGGCGAGCACCACACACAAAAGGCGAAACAACAACCTTAAACGCAGTAACACACACATTAGATAACGGGATAGCTCTGTCCTCCCAGCACGGAAAAAGAGACGAGGCAACAGCGTTACGGACACCCCCGCCACTGAAAACGGGAACGTTGGGATCGCGCAGCAAAAGCAGAAGCAACAAAATAGTTTTGGTTCGTGGATGTTGTACACTGAAGTTAGTGAAGGACGCACCACGCCTCACACAAGGCAAGAATCGGAGACTAGACCTCGTCTGCTCTTTCATTCGCCTGCCGCCGTCTTGGCCCAAACGCGAACCAAAAAACGAAGATGTTCATATTGGAACCTGCGGAATTAACAGCCTCCGCCTTCCCCAACTCCCACAGGAGCAAAAACGAAGGGTGCGCGTCTGAGAACAGCCAACCCAACGCAAGGCGGGAAAAGCGACAAAGAAAAACTTTCCGGAAAGCAGGTAGATGCAGAAGCGACAAGAACACCGATGCAAACACAGGCCACCGTTCCCCACCCATACACAAAAACCCGAAAACAGAAACAGCATCAGCTGACCTGGACGGGAACGATGTTGAAGGCCTGCAGCGGCTGGTTGTTCAAAAACGGTTTCACTTTGCCGAGCCACCTCGCAGAAGGCCGCGACCCGCTGCCGCGGTTGGGGATCGCCTTGAACAGGCCGTCGACGGTGCCTTGAAGCTGCGACAGCGACTCCTTTCCGAGCACCGCGAGGGTCATCTGGTTGGCGGAGTAGTACCTGCGCCGCGCGGATGTTGCTGTTGAGTCGCCGTCCGTCGGACTTGATAGGGTTGTCAGCCCCTTTGGGACGCCGACAGCCGACATACCGACCGAAACAACTGAAAACTTCGGAGTTATCACCCAAACGCCTACGAAGGTATTCTATACAAAGCAGCAGGAACGCTTCAACAGTGTAAGGTTAGGATCGCGCTGTGCCCGCGCCGTACGACTCCTTTGCATCAACCATTGTAACCCGAACACCAATAACTTGCGTCGCCCCCCAATTCATGCAGTGGTCGTTGCTGCTTTCGTTATTTTTCTTCAAAAAAAATTCCCCCTGTGGTTTCCCATAACGGTCAAGCTTCGCGCCTATACCAACTGCAAAAATATTAATACATGCTACATTCAATTGTTTTTGTCCCCAAAGCATAGGTGTTGTAATTGTCGAGGGGTTCATGGTGGCGTTGATGTTGGACGGGGAGGGGAGGGGGGGGGGGGGGGGGGGGATCACCTTCTGACGTGTGACATTTTCTAGGACTTGTCTGGCGTGATCGGGCCGACGGACATTTACCGTCCCAAGAATTTTCTCCGAATTGTCGGTGTTGCAACATCAAATGTACCTGATACCTGGTATGCACTAATCCCTTTTATGATAGGACGGGGAATTCGGACGGACGTGATGTCGCTGGGTAGGAAAAACGCTTTTATGTGAAGACAACACACACCAAGGCGCTGTCCAGAAGGTCGTTGAGAGTTAAAAAAACGCACATGCTACGTACGTAGTTGAGAGCTGGGAAGAAGAAGTGTTGGTACAAAAACTAAAAATCGCTGCTCTCGACACTCGTCGCTACCGAGTTGTTCTGCGGCAACATTTCCACCGATTTCACCCGATGTTTCAGTGTTTTCGTGGCCAGCGCCACTCTTGCTGCTGTTGGTTTTCACCGGAAAGCTGCTACGGTATCTGCAGATGCAGTAAACCAATGCGATTACTACCCGTACTTCTCCTATCCCATCCGCTTGGTGAAAACGGGACCCCCTGCGCCCTGTTCACCCGTGCAGGTTTTGCCACTACAGTAGACAGTCTGCAAGTTTCGCAAAGGCCCCTGCCGCGTCATCGCGTCCGCGGCCCGTAGCCACTACCGCACACGCCTACGTGGAAACCCGAGGAATACGATTTTTCCATGGCTGTTCACGGGTGGGGTCAAAACTCGAGGGGCCGGTCGGGTCGGGCCGGATCGGGCCGGGTCGGGCCGGGTCGGGCCACAAACCCCGACCTGATCCGACGCGTGATGTTTTGAAGACCTCCAGACCCGCCCTGGCCCGACCCGACCCGACCCGCGAGATGTTGAAGACATTCTGGTCCGTGAACAGCCGTGAGTTTTGCCACACCGACGTGGTTATCATCATGTTAAACATACGGTACCGCATCCCTCGCTCGCTAGGGACTCGCGCTGGTGGTTATTTGATAATAGGCGTGCCTTCCTTGTGTGCGCGTGGTGAAAGAACGCAGCAAAACAAAATAACGATTCGGAGACAAAAAAAACAAAAGTTTTCCACAAAAGTTTTCTACCAAAAAAAACTCGGAGCTTTTCGGTCAGGCGGCGCGGATCTCCTGCTTCATTTAGTTTATTAGGGCGAACTCCGGCTTCATCCACCCAGCAAAGAGATGAGGCATGCCCTATCCCCTACCCTTACATTTCAGGCGGCCGCGTAAGAGTGCAACTCGCTTTGCTCGAGCTAAAAAGTGAGGCGTGCCCTATGCTTTAGGCGTCCGAACCGTCAAGAGAGCAACCTCGCAATAAAACGTAAGACATTCCTTACACCAGGTAGTACAGAAGGCCGCGTGAAACAGAGAGCAGCTAACTTCGCTCGAAATCAAAAGGGCAAGGCATGCCCTATAGCTCAGGCCGCCGCGTCGTAAAGAACTCGCTTCGCTTTTGTACACTACGAATGGGGTATTGCTGTGAGGGCCAATCAACAGCAGCGCGTGCTCTCTCACGTGTCGAAGAAGCGCAGCAGGGCCTGCCTGGCACTCCTCCCCTCTGCCGACGGCCGGTTGAGCAAGGTTTCCTTGTTCCCGGTCCCAAACTTCGAGTACGGGTGCGTGGGGTTTGCCCTGTGGATGGATACACCGACCAGGGAACATCGAGATGACCAAAAAATGAAACATAAGTGTGAGGGGTGAAAAACTTAGTTACTTGGTGCCGGGTACCAGGTATGTTCAATACATTAACCAACAACGACATACAGACTACAGTAGATTGCATGTCATACCGGTACCTGGTAAGTATTTGTTATCGTTTCCATAACACAACTGTAGTCTGTAGCTATAGCATCAAAATCTATTTTCAACTAGGCATGCGAGTTGTTCGTAGAGCTATCATGCTCGTCTACATCCATGAGGTAGTATCCTATTAAAAAAAGCGAGAGTGGACGCGGCGCGGAGAGAAGCGGCTGCCGAGGAGACGAGACAAAGCAACAACAGCACAACAAATACCAGGCCTCTTCACGGGTCATGACTCCACCCCGTGGGTCGGATCAGGAATTTTTCGAAATCTCACGGGTCGGGTCGGGTCGGGTCGAGAGGTTTTCGAAGTCATCGCGGATCGAAATCGGTCACCGTTATCCGACCCGACCCGACCCGCGAGGTTTGACCCAACCCATACAGACCTGACAAAAACAACATCATCAACAACAGTAACGATAGCAACAACAAAAGGATCGAGCACGCTATAAACTTGGTATACAGATACGGGTGTGCTTGAGCGAGGGGCACGATAACGTAGGAGTTCGACTATTCTCTCAGTTTGCTCATATTTTTTGTGACCACGCAACCGAGACACCCCCCCCCCTCCCTGCCCACCCGCCTGCCCACCCGTGCTACACTGTACCGCTACATATATATACGAGTATATACATTTGGCGCCGATCGTTTCCGAGTGCCCTGCGCAAAAGCCTATGGGCGAACCATGGTGGTAAGCATCACGGGCAGCCCGGCAAACTTTCTGACACGGGCCACACGCATACTACAGCAGTGAGGGGGTGGCGGGAGCTCTTTATTACGGGGGAACCTAGTTAACAGGACCTATGGTGTACATAAAAACCTAAATATTTAAGCATTTTTACTAACAATATTTGGTCCTGTTAACTATAGCCCCCCGTAATAGTGTAACGTACCTCACCCAAAAGCGCTGATTTTTGAGAAAAACGGCATACAGCATTTCGAAAAAAAAAATACGAGTGGTTTTCTAAGCCACGGCATGTATTCATAAATCCTTTTGCTACCGCCCTGCCGTGCGCACCGAAAAAAAACTTGAGCTGACTCAAATTCCAAGGGTTTAGTACCCACAGCAGAGGAGTGCAGCTCTTAAGGCCTAAAGGGCTTCGCACAGACTATCGTAAAAAACACACACACGCATGATATTTCCAACGATATCGAGTATCACGTACTACCTAACCCCAAGTGAGGAGCTTCCCGCCACTCAGACAATACTTCGCCAAAAAATGCAAAACCTGCCCATATCGTAGCACGCGTTTGCCGTTGACGGCTCTGTAGTTCTCCCGTCACCGTTGTTCAGACAAGAAAAAAAAAAAGTGTGTGAGCATGACTGGCGAGTCGTCCCGTCTCGCCAAAAAAAAAAAAGCCGACGACGAGCACCTCGCCGGAGCTTCCATCGATAGGTGGCATGTCGCTTGGCGGTTTTACCACCAGGTACGAATAAACCCTTGCCTGAGCTTCTCCAGCTGATAGCCTCGAAAAGCATCCGATATCTGATTCTTCGCGTTCTCCGCATCGATCGCGTTCAGCTCTCGTCCGGTCGCTGTTTCCGTAAACTTTCCGAAACGGCAACAAAAAGCGGGTGCGCGCGGGGAGGGGGGGGGGGGGGGGGGGAGGTAGAAGGGGGGGGGGGGCTACTCCTGTCATGCGTGGCCGTAGTCGTATAATCATAGACCCGCGCATCCCTACGACGCCGGGACGGGGCACGTCAGGGTTTTTTTGAGGGTGGAAGGGGCAGAAGTAAAGACGAAGGAAGAAGAGGACGGAAAGCTCCCTGGCGGCGTGCACCAGCCAATCCCCCTACTTTAAGAAAAACAAAACGTTTCACACCCCGGATAGATCACGACCTAGACCACCTAGATGATCTACTGTAGCTCCTCGCCTGCCGTTGTCAGAGGTTGTGCAGGATCTACATGATACAGACTCGACCCAGGAAACTTGTGCTATCAATAGATCATGCAGATCATACGGGCCCTCACCCGGCAAAATGAGCTAGATCATACAAGTCGGCGATCCATCTGCCGTGATTGATCTATAGACCATCAAGGGGTTATCGATGATCTGCTCGAATTATGGAACGTTTTATTTCGGGACGACGATGGCGCAACCGCCGGGGAGCAGAAATCGGCCTGGGGGCTATACAGCCCCGCAGGCGCGCGTACGGCATACCGAGCGAGAGCGAGTGCGAACACAAATTAGATTGAGACAGACCCACCCCTTATCCTTGTGCGGCTATCTGGCATCAGGGCGGCACGCGTTGGTCGTGTGTGCTCCGGTACGCCAGTTTTTTGCGTCCAACCCCCCCCCCTAAAAAAAAACTCCGTGACTTTCGCACTGCCTGGCCGTTCCCTTCCTTGCACTCCAAAGGACGTCTTAAGCTGCGTGGACGATCCCCCCCCCTGACCCCCCCCCGACCCCCGTCACCTCCTCTCCGATCCCTTGGAAACCTTTTTTTTTACACTGAAGACGTCGGCTGCGTTGTTAACCCCCCCCCCCCCCCCCTCCCGAGCCCTTTCCCTGCGACCTCCTTTCCCAACCCATGACAACTCTGGTGCGGTATGTTGTTGGCCTGCTGGCAATCCTTTCAAACACGGAAAACGCCCACTGAGAGACGAACACCCCTCCCTCGCTGGCTTCTGTCACCACCGTAAAGGGCTTGGGATTCGCGCAGGGGTGGGTTCTATCGATTTTCGGCTCTCGATATTTCCACAACGGGAAGGAAGGTTGTCAACGCCGAAGAGGGGGTGTTTCAGGAAACATCTGGTCGGGAGCTCTCAGAAATGTTGTTATTCAACTTCTTGTGGCGCCCTCTCTCCTTTGTCGGGAAAACGAGCGACGAGAAACGATCGCACCCCCTGGTCACAAACCAAAGCGCTTTGCCGTATACTTCGATAAAGCACAAGACGAGACTAAAGTCGCCTGTCCCGCCGTTGACCAGGCAGTAGGAGGGGCGCTACTGATGCCACTACAACGTCCATCGTTCACTGCGCGCGCTCTTTTATTTCAACGCCCGCCCCTTCCCCCCCCCCCCCTCCTCTATTCCTCTATTCCCGCACATCACCACCGCCACTATCACCACCGCGAAACAGAAAACAAAAAATCATGCACGGGCGAAGCGCTTGCCAGAAAAAAAACACGAAAAAAAAAAACGATGACGGTACGATGGTGTAACCACAGCTTGTCCACAGGTCACGACGGGTTGCAAAAGCTGAAAACAGCAAGTGATGATGAAGAACAAGACCAAGCGCTAGCAGACTTTCTTTATGTATACATATACGAGCGACGCGCTTGCCACCCAAAACACACACACAGAAAAAAAAGGAAACAAAGCGATGTACATGCAGCAGTACCAGGTTTGTATGAATATACACTTCGAAGTCTATACGAGCGAAGGGCCTGCCCGCATATATTCACCACGGGCCGCACGCTCCGACCGACCTGCGGCGATATGAAAAACTGCGCGAAACGGTCCAGCGCCCCCCCGAGGTAGTCCGACCCCACGTCGAAAAAGTAGACCGTATCCTCCGTGTCGGTGTACGCGTTGCTGGACCCTCCGTGCGAGCTCAGAAACGTGGAGTAGCTGTAGCCTCCGCAGGAAGAGAGACCAAAGACCATTTTTTTTTTTGCCGGGAGCGACCGGGTGGGACGCGCGGACCAGCAGCGCAGGGGTCAGGGATGTTAGGGCTATAGGGTAAGGGTAAGGGTAAGGGTAAGGGTAAGGGTAAGGGTAAGGGTAAGGGTAGGGGTAAGGGTAAGGGTAAGGGTAAGGGTAAGGGTAAGGGCAAGGGTAAGGGTAAGGGTAGGAGTAAGGGTAAGGGTAAGGGTAAGGGTAGGAGTAAAGGTAAGGGTAAGGGTAGGAGTAAGGGTAAGGGTAAGGGTAAGGGTAAGGGTAGGAGTAAGGGTAAGGGTAAGGGTAAGGGTAGGAGTAAGGGTAAGGGCAAGGGTAAGGGTAGGAGTAAGGGTAAGGGTAAGGGTAAGGGTAAGGGTAAGGGTAGGAGTAAGGGTAAGGGTAAGGGAAAGGGTAAGGGTAAGGGTAAGGGTAAGGGTAAGGGTAAGGGTAAGGGTAAGGACGCGTGTTACGACAGCTGTAATTTGTTTTTTACGGACACATTTCCCACTGCCCCCCCCGGGGCTCCTTGATCCTCCAGGAACTCTACCCAATACGCTAGCGCTGAAAAACCACCACCAGTAGTGGTGTACAACAAGGCGTGCCTTCCTTGTAGTGCCTAGGTCATCGAGGGGCACTTCATTTGTCTTAAAGCCAGCGTTTGTGTGGGGTATGGGGCTCCCAAAAGTAAGAAGCCCCAGGATGCAGTATTACGGGGCACCATAGTAAATAGGACCTACGGTACACACAAAAAACCTACCAGGTACCGTATATAATTCCTTATTTTCACTAACAATATTTGGTCTTCTTTATTATGGTTCACCGGAATAGGTTCACCCCTGTTGGGTTGGGGTTAGGGATAGAGTAAGGGTTAAGGCAGGGGTTAAGCTTGGGGTTAGCGTTGGGGTTACGGGAGGCCGCAGCAGGACGAAGGCGAAAGGAGAAAAACCGGGATATACATACACAAAGCGGGGTTGACGCTATTATAGTCAGAAAGGCATCTACGTTTCGGGAACAAACGTATCGGAGCTGGGGGGGGAGTCGTTTTTGGAGTAGTTGAAGGGGTGAGTGGGGGTGTGGAGGAGGGGGGATGGGGAAGGCTGGGAGGGGGGGGACGAGGGGGGGTGGTCAGCGCCATATGTGTTCCCCACTTGCCTAGTCTCGTCCGGGTATTTGGTCGTTCCTAGAAACAGCAGGTGCTCGCAAAAGTGCGCCAGCCCAGGCAGGTCGTCTGGCACGTGCGCAAATACAAAGCGTGCAAGGGGGCACAGGGTCAAGGTTAGCCAGAGCTAGGGCGAGAAGCGGGCTACATACGGTCAGGGATGACGATGCCGGGAGAAGGCGGAGGTATTTCTTCCGGTAATAGCCTAGACGGTGCAGAGTTGCTACGGGTAACGGGCGGACCACGCCACAGAGACAAGGGTCGCGAGAGAAACCAACGGAGGCTAAAGCTCGCGTACTGGACTGCTGCCGTGGGTGCGGACGCGAGCGAGCGGTTCCAAAGCCTTCCTGCGAGCGGGATGAAATAACCTCACCGCTGGGACGATGGGGGCGGGGTGTGTGGGGCGTGCGGTCCAGGAGAAGGAAAGTGACAAAAGCGGCAGCCACGAAATTATACGGACCTACGAATGCATTTGGTATACACGCAGCATTACACTGCTGTGTCGATCAACAACTGGCGCAGCAGTGAAGCTGCGCCTACCACTACCGCCGCGTTTGGAGCGTACTCGCTGCCAGCCAGGGTCTGCTTGTTTCTCCCTGTCGTTCCGAGCGTTGCGACGTCTTTCGCATCGCCCCACCGACTGCCAGTAAGCTACGTAAGCGCCAGCCGACCTGTCCCCAAAAAATGACCACCGATGCCCGCGTGCGACGCTTCCCTGGGACCTTCCGATCCCGAAATGGTTCCAAACAACAACCGACGCCCGCGTAGGACGCCTCCCAGGGGCCTTCCGTCCGAACAAGTAGGGCGTTGCGTGGTGACTGCCCTTCAGTGGTGCGATCTCTGTCTCTCGCATACACGGTACTTTTACTGTCCGTATGAAAAACCGTCACTCCACGGGCTCTTTTTAGTGACAAAAAAGTTAAAATTATAGCTCTACGTTGATCAGGATTTTTCCCCACAAAAATAAAACAATATCTAACTGGTGCACTATGTAGGTGATATCTACCATAGTTTGTCATGTGTACGCATGACCCTATCCGCTCGCGCGCTAAAACGAGTAACGCCACGATCTGCGTCGTCGAGAAGGCTAATTTTCATAGGCGGCAACGGTTAACAGCAACGGGTGTCGCTTTCCATCCGCCAACAACAAGCGGTCGTGCCTGGGTCGGAGAAGTGGCCGACGTGCACGTCCATGGCCGCTGCGGAGCTCTTCGTTTCTGGGTCCGAAATCAGGAGCACCTGTATTATACACACCGTACGTAGGGGATTGAAAAAAACGTGCCGCGTTGGCGTGGTGGCAATAGTCCGTGTTGCACTTCGACCGGGGGAACGGCTGGGCCACTACAACAGTACACAACGTTCGGGCATCCGGTAACCCACTGTCATTAAGCTTTGGTGTAGCCGACGCGAACAAAAACAAACGCACACCAAAATCACTGCCTTTATGCGGCGGGAGCGAGGCTGAACAAAATGGTTTGAGCGGCGCCTTTCCTCGCCGAAACGGTTTGCCTCCATCGGCGTTACCTGCGTCACGGTAAGAAGGGAGCACAACGAGCGGTACGTTGCCGAGTGGACCCGGAATCGAAAAAAAAAGAGGCGTTCTACACGTGCTGCTGAGCCTGGACGACTTCCTGAGGAGAGTCGTTTTTGCTGCAACTTGTGTATGGTGTGTGTTTCGCGGAGTGTATGGGGGGTGTATTCATGTCATTCGTCGCCGTAGTCGTGTGACCATAGACCATCGTATGCCTAAAATTCCGGGACCGACCATGTCGGGTTTTCACCGACCAGGCAGGCATTGCTTACACCAAAAGCGCGACCAGGCGGGCATTGCTTACACCAAAAGCACGAAGCGGGGGCACTCATCGCCCTTCTCAACTACAGAAAAAAACGGCTTTTAAGTACAAGCCGGTTGCCCCTGATACGTGGGTCGGGTGTAGGGGGGAGGAGATAACAAGGCGAGCGAGCGAGCGGCAATAATCGTCAGTTTGGACCTTTTAGGACCGCTACTCCTGTTTTGGGCACAAATGACTTGGAATTAGACTCAGATATAAACGTACAGTAAGTATTCATGTGCAGTGCAGCACAAAAAGGGTCAACTCGTTTACTTCGACTTATCATATATCATACCGGTAATTGACTTTGTGGCGGCGGCCGATGTTGCGTTGCCAATATTGAGAAGAAAAAAAAACATTGACGCCTCACCTTCAGGCCGCTGGAAAGCTGTATCGCGCGGTAGCTTCTCGGGTCACTCGGGCTCTTTTCGACCTGTCGTCGCCGAACCACGGCGGCGGAACGTTGCGGGCAAGCGCGCGTTGGGTGTCAGCAAGGTCCCTCTCTCGCTGCAGGTTACCTCCGTCGGGGGACAAACGTGGCAGCCTCTACTTTGCGCGCAGGAGGCGGCTCGAGAGACAGGGCCCTCGTGCAGGCCTGATCGACTGCTGGGGACGCACGATGTTTCCGCCAATCGTTGCGTTTCTGTTGTGGTAGGACGCAGGCATACACTGGGAGCAACCCTATCAGACCTGCTGAACTACAGGCTCGTTCATACCCACTGCTGTAGACACAGTCGGTTCGCCTGCTGTATTACGGCGTCGATGCCTTCCGTAGTGTACAGTGATAGTACCAGTAGGCCGACATCTCGTGTAGGCCGACACCTAAGAAGGAAACCTGGTACAGCAGTAGGCCGTCGATACCTTCTTAGAGGTCGGTACCTACTGCTGTAACTCAGCAACAGCAGAAGGTCGAGAATTCCTCTCTGTGGGCTGAGAAAAATAGGCAAGGTGTAACACGACAACGTCACAAACGACGAACGAGAAGGGTCTGCAGCCGGGATATATACGATCGTCAACGGGGTCAATAGTTAGTCCACAGGACAGGACCATATACAACCTAGAGTATCCGCCGGGACCGCCATCAATGGCGATCTCGCGATCTCGCAATCTCACCACCTCATCCCGTCTACCCATCCACAAGCTACCTCCTCACCTCGCCAAAAACGCCGGCCTTCGACCCCCCCGCGCGCCCGTCCACCCCCCCCCCCGCCGCCGTGCTAGACTTCGCCACCACCCCCCACGCCAAAGCCGCAGCCCCCGCAGCTCCGAGGGTGCTGAAAAACGACTGTCGAGTTACGCCGCATTTCTCATTCTCGGAACCCATCGTACTCGCACTCGGAAAAATAACATCATGTTCCTTTTTGTCGGTGCGTCGTTCTTCGTCGCGAGGCTTGTCAGAAGTAGAACCGGACTGGGTCATGCTGCCGCTGCTGCTGCTCCTGCTGCTGCTGCGCTGCGGGGGGCGTCGTTGCCAACTGGTCCAGGGAGTGCCAAGTGCTTGCCTGGTGCTGCTGGTGCTGGTGGTGCTGGTGGTGGTGGTGGTGGTGCTGCTGCTGCTGCTGCTACCGCTGGTTCGTGTTGACGGTCTTACCGCCGGAAGTTGGAAGGTATTAGAATCTGCCAAGTTTGGGTCAGAGGGTCCGCGGGGTGAGCTCTGTTCGTTGCAGCTGTAGACTATTAATAACACACTGCTGTACTTGGAAGTGGACCGCGAAATACGCAAGATACCAGACGAAACTTACAGCCCACCCCCTCTCGGACGAAGTTTCCAAGTTTCTTATCTGGGCAGCGAGGATAGTGCAAGGACCGGAAGATGCGTCCATGTCATGATCCCGACGAAAAATTTCAAATGTAGACGAGACGTATTACGCAGCTTGCAAAGTTGAGTATCAACTATTACGAAGGACCAAATATTGTTGGTAAAAACAGCGAAATATAGAGGTTTTTGTGTGCATCGTAGGTCCTATTGACCATGTTCCTCCGTAATACCTGGTAAATAATCAGTCGAACTCACAGCTGACGTATTTCATCATTTTAATTTTATTTTTTTGAAGTAACCGTTTTCGTCGCAGTCGTTGTGCGCAACCCTACTGCTGTAGTGCTACTAACAGTAGTAGAGCACATCGCCTCGCGGAAACTCATACCAGCGGGTGTGTGATCAGCGGTACCTGGGTACCATCCTGAACGAAAATGTAAACACCGTTCGGTATCTATATTTGAGTACCAACGGTGCTTACATTTCCGCCCAGTGTGGTGCCTGCTGTAGTATCATACCTGGTACGTTCAGTTCAAACGTTGAGTCAGCAAGCGGATACAAACAGTACTGGTACAGCAGTACGAGCTACAGGTAGACCTCGAAGGGAGGGTTGTTGTCGACAAGCAGCGTCTCTACAAGCACACCCACCCTGTCTGCACAGCATAACGCAGGGTAAACAAAAGCGTTAGAGATGAAACGCAATCCGCTTCGGCGCACTCGAGATCAAGGGAGTAGCAGCAATCGCTCAAGCTGGGGGCCTCCGTACGTAGATTACGCATGTTTAGCTACTCAGTACTGTTGACCGATATTCGTACAGAAAATCTACTGAATAGAATCGACAGTTGCGACAGCCGACATTTTCCGCGCTTGACGGGTCTGTACCTTGGAAAAGCAGCAGCACTTGAACAACCGCAAACACTCTCCGCATCGTGCTTCAACCGAGTGGCTGAAGGCCGCAGTAAGTTCAACTGGAGATGTGGTGTTACCACCCCAACTCGGTCAGTGCTCGTACGAGGTACAGCTACGAAAGCACGCAGAGTAAAAATGGAGTTCAATTGGTTCTGGAGGCGTTTTAGAGCGGGTGAAGTGAAGCAACATCCCCGTGACACGAAGATACGGAAAGAATAGGCAAAACAGGTGCTCATACGCGCATACCGCCAGTTTGTACACATATTACCGTAATAGGTAGTCTACAGTAATGTACTTTAGTACACCACCATACTACAGGTGCCTCGGGTACGTACGAAAACGTCACCTCCCCGCCTTTTTTGCTGCAGCGGACCTTAAACTGCTGGGATCGTACTCTTCTACATCACATTTCCTGTTACAAAATCCAGTACGTCGTATCATATCGGAAGAAAAACAACGCCGAGCGAAAAAAACGTAGGTCTGCCTGTGTGTGCAGCTGTGGATTGTGTGGTGTATGACGCCTTTTTCGGCGACATTTTCGCCCCACCGCCCCCCCCCGCTCCACTTCGCTGGAAATGTGGCAGCTTCTCGGTTTTGGACGTG
The DNA here is from genome assembly GCA_031213475.1 of Nereocystis luetkeana. Taxonomy (NCBI): domain Eukaryota; class Phaeophyceae; order Laminariales; family Laminariaceae; genus Nereocystis; species Nereocystis luetkeana. The sequence goes on from JARUPZ010000003.1 coordinate 13,013,584, forward strand.
TTCTTTCATAGATCATATTAATCAGGTCTCCCCTCTTTCCTTTCCCCCTATCTATTCAGTGTTGACGTTCCTTCAGGAGGTCTCGTGGCCTCGTAGGTCGCAAATTGCGTACGAACGTTGAGCAGAGGTAGTACTGTAGGTGTTAAGGTCTTAGTCCGTTGGGCTAAAGGTAAAAGGTTAACCGATCGTCTACCCAATCTAAGCCTCATGCATAACATAGGTGTGGGAATGGGGTTTAAGGAACCACATGTTATCTGAAGCACTAAAACGGACAGTACAACAGCAGTATCTTCGTATATTTTCGTATCCGTATCGGTTGTCGGTCGGATCGAGATTCGGCGTCGGGGATCGGGACCGAGGATCGAGGATCGGGTACAGCGGGGGCCCGCTTGTTCAGTAATGGACTATGTTTTTGATAGTAGAACCGGAGTATCGTGGTAAGGGAATGGAATGCAAGAACTGGCTCGGAGGACAGCTTCTCTAGTTCAGGAAACTTATTATTTTCGCTGTCGTATTATTGCCGTTTATGATGAGAGAAAAGGTGCAGTTTGAGAGTATTCGATAGGGGCTTGAGTTATCTTGCTATCTTCCATTAACCCGCTAGACGGGTAAACGCACCTGCCCGTTGCCCGAGGAACTTTTCTCGGACGCTGGCCTACTCTTCTCCTAACGGCGCTCCTAACCAAAGGAATAGCCAAACCCTAGGATACTTCTGTAGTCTATCTACTTAGCCAATTCTACGGGCCATCCTGTCTTTAAAGGGAGGTCTGTCCAAGGAGCATTCCTTGTGTCCTCACGAAAGCCATAATACTACTACTGGCTGTCTTATCTACCGACAGAAACTTCAGAGCCCCAGGAGTACTCTTGGGGTATTCAGGGCTCTGACACTGCGGACTACCAGTATCTCATAACCACTTCTATAGGCCGATATGATATCGTATCACATTAGCCCACCCTGGATAGCCGTATATGCAGACCACACTACGGTCAATGGGTAATAACGGAGTTCATCCGAAAAAGACCGGCAAGGGAGGTCGAAGATGCGGCTATTCGAAACAACAAAAATGAGGCGAAATATTTCCCCACACCTCGTAGTGAGTCCTAGGGGTTACGGACAGTGTTATTGTCAGAAACCCCCGCTGGAAGAGGGGCCGAACAGAAAAGGCCGGGGGCCGAAACGAAGGCAACAAGAAACACTAGGGCAACATCAAACACCAGAACTAACGCAGAAGAAGGATGTGAAGACCCTATGTGGAATGAAAGGAGACACCATGACAAATGCAGAAAGGAGAAGGCGGAACTCAGGATGACAAGGGATACCAAGACAAATGCAGAAGCAGAAGGCGGATATTGCCTTATGCGTGGGGGCTCTTGGGTCCGGGGCCTTGTCGGGTCCGGAGGTGTACGAGAGTACGGTAGATCATCGAATCATGGCGGATACGATGAGAGCACGCAAACGGAAAACCACACGAAGTACAGAGAACGGACGGGGGCACGACAGGAACGCCATACACGTTCCTGGAACTATGGCCGAGGGCCTGAAAGCGGAGTGAACAATGTTCTTCTCTTGAGTGGTGAAGTCATAGTGGGAACAACACGAGCAAACGGAGTAAGGTAACCCAACCAGAAACAAAACGGCCAAGAGATCGTCAATGTGCCACTCGAATGGGCAGGTCTGAGGCGTGAAGCTCGACGTGGTCAACCGCATGTGTCCCCACAGCTCAACATGCAGATGCTCTACTTATTATGGCGGTTATATCGTAGCCGGATCGTTCGCCACGAAGTAGGGGAACGCATAGGACACTTGTTGGAGACGCGAAGGCAGAACGTGTTCGATGTGTGGTGTGTATGTAGTACCGGCCACCTTAAGTGCGTTTTCCCGGCCATGGCCTTACGCCGCCCTGTCCAGACCGCAAGGAGTGAAAATCGGTACTTACTCTGTGATGGCGGTGGGGGGAAGGTGGAGTCATTCGACCCCCTGCTTCTGCGTGCGAAGCGCCGTCTAATCCGGGTCTTATCCGAAGCATTATCCAAAGCGTCACTTAATTCCAGCTATGTAACCCATAATCCCATGGATTTCCGTTGAGCTTTCGTACACAGTATCCCCTTGGGAATTCCATGGGAACTGCATAAGACTTCCGTGGGATTTCTATGGGAAATTGTGGAACTCCCATCTAGTACGGGGGGCCATAGTTAACAGGACCAGATATTTTTAGTAAAAATGGTTAAACATATAGGTGTTTATGTGTACCATAGGTCCTGTTAACTATGGTCCCCCGTAATAGGACTACTGTATGTACCACCATGAGACTTCCCGTGAGACTTCAATGGAAGCCCCGAAGAACTGCCCATCCATATACTGTAGATACACTCAGCAAATTTACATCGTCGCGGCCCAACGGAGACCTGAAATCCCCTAGAATTCCTCGATCCTGGCAGGCATCGTGGTTTGTATGCCGTCGGTTCACTCAATAGCAAATATGCTGTTACAGGAGATCGGTCTTTTTGGTCGCGTCAAGGCCATTTCTGGCAGTGTTGTACTGGTTTTAGTGTTGGGGGCGGTCAGTCAAGGGGCAAGCAAAAGGCCTTGCCTGGCAGTGTAGTGCTGGTTTTAGTGTGGGGGGCGGTCAGTCACGGTCTACTCGTAAAATAGCATATTTCTCCATAGCCGCTCCTGTTATCCTTGTTGAATGACATGTCATGTACATATCCTAACACCCTTCGTTCGTTATTGTTGCCTGATGGGGCAAATTCTTTTTGTTTGTCACTAATAAGATGCTCCTCGACAAGAGTGCTTGGATCTTTGCTGCGTCATGTATGACAGCCGGTGTTTTTTCTTTCGCCCTCGACGCGTGCGTACTCCGTCCTTGGTTTGCGGCAGGCGGTGTGCATAAGATGCGCAGCACAACCCCTGTGAGCTACAAAGGGGGGAGATAAACACATAAAAATATTGATGCCACACATGAAGAGTGGGAAAATAATCGCCTCGGGGTGGGGCGGGATGTAGGGATATAGAGGTCTGCAGAACATCATTATGGTGCTTGCCATCCGACAGTGTGCAGCATGAGCTTCAACGTTGATCCCTCAAAATACTCCTGAAAGAAGAAATCCTCGGAAACAAAGGAACCCTACCTTCTATGTCTACTTCCCTCTATGCTCTATCCACGACACTCTATGTTGTCGTCTTTGCTCCCTCCCACATCTCATTATGTTATATCCTCAGATCCTAAGCCGCATCCAAACTCCATCCCCACGCCATCGGTGTGGGTCTGTCGCCCCTCCTCCTCCGCTCCTTCTCGATTCCTGACGACCCTTAAGCTGGAGTCTGTATCGCGACACCTTCCTCGAAATGGCAACCTGTCTGTGTAGTCACCGAGACGATTTAGAGTAGGCGTTCCTTCACCAATCCTTTCCTTCCCATCGACCCACCATCCCTCCCTCCCACTACACTAGCAGCCAGCTGGTCGATGAACTTACTGCCATCTCCCCGAGACGCCCAAAGCTTTCCACTGCTAATAAAGTGGCATGTGTATGACTCCGTTCGTCAAAGGACACTATTACATCGAAACCGATATATTACTTGATATCAGCAGCAGTGCAGTAGTAGTAGTAGTAGTAGTAGCGGTACTATTAATAGTAGTGGTGGTACTATTATAGTAGTAGTAGTAGTAGTAATGTAGGAGGAGGAGGAGGAGTAGTATGAGCAGTAGTATAGTTGTAGTTGTAGTAGTATTATAGCAGTAGCAGTAGTATAATAGTAGACGTGCGTGCATTTCTTATTCCGAAAGCGAAAGGGGTTGAGCCAGCCGGTCGGAAGGAAAATTGAAGAATACGGTGCGTTCCAAGTTGGAGGATTTTCTCGTTCCTCATTCCTCCAGTTTTGACGTTGCAGCTGTACTAGTCGAGAGTCCCAGAAATCCAAACGAAAATGCTTTAAGAGGCGATAGTCAGTCCCGCAGACACACATTGCAACGGGGCAAAACAAACACTTCAGGCGAATTGTAGTTTTCAGGCCATTTCAGAAGCGAGGCCGCGCACTAGGATAGAACCGCAGTTTCTCGCGTGGCTCGTTCGCGTGTTTTCACTTTTGCCCCCCTATATAACCCGTTTCATCATTACACCAGCCAGAAGTTGTGGCTTCATGATGGTGTCGCCAGGTGCTGTAGACGTCTCGAACGGTCTTTGGGTGGCGCTAGAGATCTAGTGGTTGGGGTATTTTGCTTTCGGTCTTTTCTGGCAAGAGCGAATACCAACCGCCCACACATCGACACAACGATTTTGATCATTTCTGCCTGCCGACGACCACCGAAATCAACGGAGCAGTATATAACTCTCCTGCCACACACCACACCAAGAGCGGTGTTCGCGGCTTCGGTAGCTACGCAGCTATCGTGGCTCGCGGGCAGCCTTCCCGTGTGACCTCAAAAACCGTTTCAAACAGGCCTGTTCGTTTCTGTATTTCGTCTTCGTCTCCCTGTTTCTCCGTTTCTCCTCTTGCTGAGCACTTCTAGTACGGGGGACCATAGTTAATAGGACCTCTGGTATACATAAAAACATATATATATATGTATATAGTTGACCATTTTTACTAAAAATATTTGGTCCTATCAACTATGGTCCCCCGTAATAGCTCGTGTCACACAGATCAGTCCATAGGTAACATCCACACCAATTCGGTCTTCCTCTGTCAGAGATGTACCGGGTTCGCGTCGAATTACGCCCACCATGGACCACTCTAGAACCTACCAGAGGGGGCAACACAAAAAAGAGGGCATGGAAAACGATGTAAGACCCACCGCCTTAATCTCTTTAGGACTGCCCATCGTTCTGTGGGGACGAAACACTTGGAAATATAGTCGTTTTTCTTGCTCGCAGCAGTTGAACGGGCTATCAAGGCTACCTACCGACTGCCGGGTTGTTGAACAGCAGCATGCATGCGCAAATGTGCGGGCGATCGGCCTGAGGGACGAAGAACAGCACCCCGACTCCAGCTCCGAGCCGGCTCTACAAATCAGAAGATTTCTCTACTCGTAGGACCTTTAACAATCCTGGGAGAAGGGATCTTTAGGCTGGTAGGCTGTTCAGGTGTTTCGGTTCCTGTTGGGATCAAGGTACGGGCGAAGACCCAACCCAACCCCTGACTCTAACCCTAACCCTAACCTTAACCCTAACACTGACCCCAAACCACAGCCAAACGGGCCAAAACTCGCCATGAACGCGGCTGCGCCGCGTTTGCATCGAACCAGGAAATTTCCCAGTTTCGGACGACGATTCCGAGGTGCAGACCACGCTACGCATTTGTCAAGACAAAAACACCCCTAAATATCCCTTCTCCCAGATTGCTAAACCTACACAAAAATAGCGTTATTCGCCACGCTACATCAAATCATACGGCGACATTAGCATCATAAGAAGACCACATCTATTAATTATACTCATATCGTAGATAGCCCTGATGCCCCCATATTGGAACTAGAGTTGAGCTTTGATGCCCACTTATTTTTTTTTTCACAGAATAAAAATATATATATATATCGCCGGGCCGCTGCATTTGCTGCTGCACCGTCTGTTCTGCTGCTTGTTTGCACAGTGCAACGCTTAGATCGGTCCTTCCAGGCACTCCTCTTCGTCACGACCTGCACGACGAAGCCGACGATACACATTGATCCCGACAAATAGCGGCGTATTCAGCGACAACGACCACACACAACCATCTGATATTAGACGACGGCAGAGTATGCATCAGTCGAACCATACGACGAAGCGCCACCCTGCGTCGTCGTTGGTCTCCTCCGCCTTGACAAGCCTCCCTCCAGCTATTATTATTGTTCTGGTCTCTGGAACACTCAACTCGGCACAACCGTTTAACGACGTTTTTACGTCTCTTTTTCGCACATACCAGGTACGCCTCTACCTCCTGGTAGCACATACAGCAGCTGACAAACGCGTGCACGAACGCACAACTACGACAAGAAACTTGGATAGCTTGCAGGTCAGTGCTACAGAGGGACGACAACACCACAAATCTCGTCGCCCGTGCATCCACCGCAGATGACAGCCAAACACCAATCCGCGTCAATTGGCTTTTCAGTGATTGTAGCTGCGAAGTTTCTGCCTGCTTCCAGCACACCCGTCTCCATCTCCTTCCATAGGTCTTCTGTGCGAGACCGATCAGAGTAAACGCTCATCATTCTACACCGCCGTTCATGGGCATCTTTAGAAAAATAGGAAACAAAAGCTGTGAGTGAGATCGAGCGTTTCGTCGAAACCCATCTTTGCAAGGTGTGTATGATATATTCCTTCAATCACGCGTACCACGGGTTTTATATGGCCTCCTGCAGGAAATACAGTCCATGCACGAGGAAGACAAAAACCGAAGCTGCAGAATGCAAGGAGTGGGCGTGTCTATATTCGAGAAATAATCAAAATGACGTATTTTCGAGGTTGCACGTAGCTGCCACGAGTGGGAGCATTTCCCGGTGTGTATTTAATACCAGGTACCCGGTACGAGGTACTACTGTTTTATAAATACTTTTGGATGTCATCATCGCCATCATCATCATCATCGCTACTACCGAGCGGCATTAAAGAAGAAGTACATGTATGTGTCTATATTTCAGAGCGAAAAAAACTAAATGGGGCGTGCGAGGACCAAATGACACTCCCGAGGCGGGTGGAGACATGGCAATATTTTTAGGAATAGAACATGAACAGTACATATTGAGATGGAGGAGGGAGCGAAGACAACAGATAGATGGAGTGTCGTAGATGAAGTATAGAGGGAAGTAGACGTAGAAGGTGGATAGACCTTGTGCAGAGGTTTTCCTTTGTTTCGGGGGATTTCTTCTTTCAGGAATGCTTTGAGTGATCAACGTTGGAGCTCATGCTGCACATTGTCGGATGGCAAGCATATTAATAATATTAATAATTAATTGGCGGCTTTGTTTCGCATATGAATCTGGAGTTCTTAATAAAAGTGCTGGACCTTTCCACACTTACTTAACGTAGCAAATACCTGGTATAACACACACGCGATATAGACTACCAACTTCTACTGTAAAACCTACATTACTTCAACCCCCCGGGAGGGCAGGCGGGTTCTTCTTTCAACTCAACGACCTCCGACCCAGTGCCAGACCCCTGCTCGTCCGTACCCACGCGTAGAACTCCGTACTATTACGGTGGGCCATAGTTAATAGGACCTCTGGTATACATAAAAAACAATATATTAAACCATTTCTCCTAACAATATTTGGCCCTATTAACTATGGCCCCCCGTAATAGATTGCCTTCTTCCTGCCTATTTCAACCTTCCCGTCCTCTCCCTTCCCAGTTCAACCAACTGCGTTAAGTGCAAGGGCAGTATGGACCTAGGGACCGACCGACTACTGCTAGCAGGTGATGATGCCTTTGGCTCTGCTCTGGTCACTCACGCAAGGTGCTTGACGATGTCACAACTTGTAGGCTCTTGTATTGGTTGCTGCTTGCCTCGCCTGATGTCTTCTGAACGAAGGGCCGAGGCATTCATTCGTAACGTAGGCGATAACGCCTGCCAGGTATCATGAGGGGGCACTTGCTACAAATCATAATGCCGCAACAGGGGAGAGGGGATACCATAACACTAGCCCCCCCCTGAAGGGCCGTATATGCAGATTCATAGAAAACTCAGACACGAACCAAACCCATTCGGAGAATTCGGAGAATGGATCGAAAGCTAGGTGCATCACAACCCACTCCCACACCTCTCAGTTGTAAGGCTGAAGCCGATTACACGTGGATAAAACAGGCCACAAGAGCGAATAGCCAAAGTCGTCGCCGTCAAAACAACTGACCTCGAAGGAGTGCCTAAAGCTTCCTCCTGCCGACGACGCCAGTGTTAAGTGCAAAGGCAGGATGGACCTAGGGACCGACTACTGCTAGCAAGTGTGTCTTTGGCTCTGCTCTGGTCACTCACACGGGGTGCTTGACGTTGTTAGAAGTTATAGGCTCTTGTATTGGTTACTGCTTGCCTCGTCAGATGTCTTCTGAACCAAGGGGCGAGGCATTCATCAGTAATGCAGGCAATCACGCCTGCCAGGTATCATGAGGGGACGCTTGCTACAAATCGTAACGCCGCAACAGGGGAGAGGGGATACCATAACAACTGCTCCCGTCGTCAACCCTATGACCCTTTGCCCATCCCCTCTCTTCCAGCACGCCAACGATTCAATACATCTCCACAAACCCCAGATTTCCTCCGTTCAATTTTCCACTTTGAATCAATGTGCAACAATTTTCCCGACAAAAAGCGGACACGATATTGATAAACAATCCTACTGTTAAATCGAGAAATTTCGTCGAACCTCATATTTCCAAACCGTGTGTGACAATAACGACAAGATAGGATCTTGCATGCTGTGGATTTTGTGTATCAGGTACAAAGCAGGTGGGTAAGATGTATTGAATTAAATTGATATTTTTTCTTGGTCGTGTGCGTCAACTATTATCGCCAAAAAAAAGGGGTGGTGCTGGGGGGGGTACACGATATTTGATAAATATGCCCGATCAGCTGCGAGAGCGAGGGTGTCGTCGAATCTCATTTTTAAGAATCGAGTGTGATGATAAATAAGATCGTGCGCAACACGGATTTTTACATGTTTTGAAAATTAAAAAGAAAAGCTGTGTGATCGAGGATTTCGTCGGACTTTCTGTCACCGACTCCTCGGTGCGCATCGTATGCTGTACGACACACTTAAAAACAAGCTCCACAAAATGTTTCGTCTCTGTGGCTAAACTGTCTTACGTTACACAGCAGTACAGTAGTTCTAACACACTTATATATACACACCTACCTCCCGAATTTGTTAATTAAACGCAAATCAAATACGGCAATAATTACATTCATTCGCTCTTCGAGCACATGTAGTAGAACCCGAGTATCGGTGGTAAGGATGTGGAATGCAGCTTCTCTTGATCAGGAGACCTCTGCTTGTGTTGTCGTATTATTCCTCATGATGAGAGAAGGGAGCTGTCGAGAGAGTAAGTCGATAGGGCTTGATTCAAGGCATCAAGCCTAATACTCTACTCTCTTCCACTAATCCGGTAGGCGGGCAAAGACACCTCCTTGTCCGAGGAACTTCCTCGGGCGTTTGTCTACGCTTCTCCTATCGACCACATCCTAACCACTGTACTGCAAAGGAAACTTCAGAACCCCGGGCTGCATCATGACCACTTCTATAGCCCGATACTATATCATATCACACACACGTGTTACTCAATATTATCTTTATTAAAAACTACTATTAATAGCTGTATATACACAACGTCATCGCATTAGCTGTGTTGACTCTTCACTATTTCATGTATTATTCTAACAATATATTGAATTACTACATACACGAAATCGCACGTCCCACTTACTTGCTGAATAAAGACCACTATTTTTTTATTTATTTATTTTTTCTCATCCCATTCATTATCTTCGCACATTTTCTTCTCTCTCTCCTTCCAACTCGTAACTCAGATCCAGGGTCACATAGCAGGCTCTTCTCCCCCCTTCCCGCTACGGTACGTGCCTTCATTTTTATCGCGAGAAGGTTTCAGCCTTTTCTTCCCTCGTCGACTCGCATCGAATTGTGCTGCATAGAGATATACCACAGTATAATTTTACGTGCAATACCTCCACTTCCTTCATGTGGCCCTGCCGCCGTGGGGGCAAGATGGCCGCTCATTCCCTAGCACCTGACATGTATAACACGAAGTCAATCATATGATACCTTTTATACATTCGATATTATACTGCTGTATATGATACATATACTGTACCTGGTATGTAACACATGTCCTGGTACATGAATTCATGCCGGCAACTCAGCCCTCATTTTGGTACTTGATGCCTGTGGTACTGTGGTGCAGTGCACGACACACGACAACAAGTAATACATTGGATTCGGGAGTAACTAGTTGAGAAACGTTGGCTCGACTTGCGCACAAACCACAAGAAAGCCGACTGACTGCTTTTCATCCGAAAATTCTTAGCGTAGGACGCACCATCGCTCACACAAGAATAAGAAGTTGAGCCCGGCCCAAAATAGGAGTTTCTTGGCCCCTTCGGAATCCACGCACAGCGCCTACCTGGTACCAGGTACTATTTACGGGGGACCATAGTAAATAGGACCAAATATCGTTAGTAAAAATAGGTAAGCATGTAGGTTTTTAGTGTGTACCATAGATCCTATTTACTATGCCCCCCCGTAATACAACTAAAAAAAAGAGTTGCTGTCAACCATCTACAGTAGTAGTGTATGGGAATCACTACCTTGGTACGGTATGCCTGGCATATTTTGTGAAGAGCGTGCAGCAGTATATATTAGTGGATCGTCATCGTGCAGCGCGCTTATCGTATGCGGCATAGCACGTAAGCTAACACACCCCTTCCCTGGCCGGATGAAGCTCAGAAACGATTTTCTCCAAAGCACCGCATTAGCACCCAAGATAGCACACACTCTCCCTGCCGGGATGAAATTAATTCAGAGCCGACTCTCTTCGAAGGACCGCATTATTTAATAACACGCAAGAAACACACACACCCTGGCAGGAATGAATTTTAAGAGCCGACTTTCCCCTAAACCAAGGGAGTGTACTCGATGCCATATATGGCCGTAGTCGTATGACCATAGACCCTCGCATCCCACAATGCCGGGACGGAGTACGTCGGGTTTTCGTCGACCAGGCAGATATTGCTTGCACCACCGGGGAGGCGGGGGGTACACAACGAAAATTAGCGGTTTTCCATAGACGGGCAAGCGCGTTTTCTCGGCGTTTCGCACGTTTCCCCGTCGTCGGCAAAACCATATCTTGAAATTCGTCCTACGGGTGTGCTATCGCTAGCTTTTAAGCGTGTTCTCTACGGTGGATCCGTACTTGCGCTTCGGACGCACTCCCTCTACACCACCAGCAGCCCGGGCTGTCAGACTGTTCCGCTTCGTGTGGTCGCGGTGCTGCTCTGCTCCAATCATCATCCGTTTGCTTTCGACATTAATCACGTTTTTTCGCTCCCGATCAAGCTCTCAAGTGAACGGTGTCGCGTGCGCGGCCGACTGTAGGGCCGGCCCTCTCATAAGAACAGAGGCTCCCACAAGAAACTCAGGATGAAATTTCCGTAGAAAGAAGAAAAAAAACGGCAGCGGTCATATTGTACCAAAGCTACTGTAGAATATGCGTGGAGCAAATCCCACCCTTGCTCAAATGATAACTCTAGCCTAGGACAGTGCCCTGGTTTCTGCTTACTACGGTGTAGGACCGGTACTTCTGCTGCTCGTTCGTTCGGGTGTCCTCGCCCGAAGGAGCGGCTCGGGGGGGACTTGCCCCGGTCAACGGCATTGTTCCTACTCTCCTCTCTTTGACATGTATGTCCTGGTACATCTGTAAGAGTAGTATGTGGAGATCTGTCGACATGGGCCTCGGTGAGGCCGGGCACGGAAAAGCCTTCAACGAGAGCTTCAGGCCAAAAACTCTGGATCGTTTTCACTAAATAAATATAAAGCAGTATTATTGTAGATTTTTTCCATAATTTCCAAAGTTTGGAGATAATTGGAGGTATGTATCAATATACCGAGGTGTTCATGTCACTGTTCGTGAAATTCTCCAGAAAGAAGCAAAAAATCACGTTCGTTATTTTCATGTATGTGAAAAAAAAAAACAGGAAAACTTGGAATATTGAAAAATTGCGCGAAAAAAATGTCGAAATTATGAAATTATGGGGAAAAGCTTAGAATGACCCTTATACTGCGGTACTGCTGTACGTGTGGCGCGGTGTGGGTCTCTTGTTCGCTGCAAACAGGACACGTAGAAAGTACCAGGTATGCAATTTCTAAAAAAAGAATGCAATATCCGAGAATCGAACTCGGGTCGCGTGAATGGCAATCACGCATTCTACCACTGAACCAATAGTGCATTTAATGATGGGTATCGCCGAATTTTGAAACATATAATACATACGAGTACATACCAATCTGTCATCAATATAATAAGAGGTCTTTTTGTATGCCCACAGGGTGCCTGATACCATATACCCTGGTGTATGTTTCTTTTTCATTTTCCGGACAGGATGGTGGTGTAAGGATCATTACCCGTGGGCTGGGCAATCGATCGATATTTTACCCCTATAGCTTAGAAGGTAACACCTTCATTTATGACGTCGTCGAGGTCGGGGGTTCGAATATCACTTTGAACGTTTCTTTTGCGCTTGCGTCGCTAAAAACATGTACTGCTTTTTTGTCCCTTCTTTTTTTTCATTTTTCTTTCATTATTCCCGTTTGTACCTCTTTGTGTCTTTGTTAGTATGGTCCGTTTTGCCTTTTTTTTTGCGTTTTGCTATCTGCATCTGTTTTAGTTTTGTTTTAGTTTTTGTTTTGCTTAGCTTCATCTTCTGTTTTTAGGTTTTTGTCTGCTATTAATAGTCTCCTTTTTGCTTCCCTGGTGTCCGCAGTGGTGGAGTGCGTATGCTTGTTTTTTGTTTTTGTTTTTTTTGCCTCTGTTTTTACTTGAGGTATTTCTTCCACTCCAGAGTTATTGGAGCCTGTCCTGCGACCACGGACTGCATTGAATTGTGAGTTAATGTGAGAACAACAACAACAACAACAACTGTGCGTCGCTAAAAAAAGCATACAATCTCTCTGGTTCCCCACGTGTACATGAAACGAAGTGGGTCAACGCACGGCCGTAAACGCGGTACTGTTGCGGCCTAAAAATCCCGCCGTTCACGGGGGGGGGGGCGTGTTCTAAGTTATAAGGTTTTTACCCTGGTCTGTGGGTACATCGTAGGTAACCGACATTTTATACACACGAGGGGTATAGATAGCTCAGTACATACATGGTGGGTAACACCTTCACAACAGTTGTGCAAACTTTTCCCGTGCAATTCATTCCGCTTCTCTTCTTCTCGTAGTTTGTGTGCGTTTCGTGAGGGAACACGAGTCAGAAGACCTAAGAAGGCAGGACCCCCAGCAATACGTTCGCTTCTTTTCCAATCTGTACTACTAACCACAGTATATATATGTAGGACCAAAATGTGGCTCTGCGAGTTGGCTGTTGGCTATTACCAGGTAAGTACCAGTAGTAGTTTTTGTTTTTTTGTTTTGTGGATCCCCACTGCCCGATCTGGTGGTGCTATCGTTGGGGGCGATTTTGGCGGAAAAACCGACACCTTGCTGATTTTACGCCGGCGGCTGTCGTTTTACCAGGTAGGTGTGTGTGCCCTACCTGGTCTAGCCCTAACCTTAGGCTGTTTGCTAGCGCTGTTGCTGTTGCTGTTGCTAGTGTTGTTGCTGGTGCTGGTGCTGTGATGCTGGTGCTGGTGCTGGTGCTGGTACTGGTGCTGGCGCTGGGGCTGGAGTGCTGGTGCTGATGCTGGTGCTGCGTCTGTACGTACGACTTTCGGGCAATAAATCTTCTCACCTTCGCAACTTTGCTTGCAGTCGTTTGCCAACTGGCAATGCCCGCCAACAGGTAAGGTCTTCTGCCATCTGTGGTGGCGTCGTGGGTCATGTGGGTACATAGTACGTACAGCGTACCGATATCATCCTTGTACGAGTACGTACGTAAAGCAGTAGTGTGTACGTTCATGGTCATGGGGCGGTCATGGGCAAAGGGGGGAAAGGGCTATTTTTTTCCGACACGAGACTGTCATACTAGTACTGTAGTTGGCCCTTTTGATTGGTGGGATTGCCGAGACTGTCAGAACGCGCGAATCGGCTGATCGAAATCTCGCTTCAAAATTTGAGCACTTTTTTTTCCCCAGAAGTGGAGGTCGTGGGGAGTGCGCAGGTGCGGGGAGGGGTGTGCTGCAGATTATTTCGAGCGTAGAGGTTGAATAAAGGTTTTGCCAGCAACTCGAGCCGATTTTGGACGAGAACCACCGACAGGATCTGCGCGGCACGCCGTTGCTTGCCTGTCAACGACTTGATATCCTGTATCGGACCCTATAGTTGTCTTCTTGCTGTTGTGCCCACGGGCTACATACAGCACTGCAGTAGACTCGTACCGCCATGAAGACTGTGACGTGAGAACAACAAACAACAGCAGCAACGCCACCACTACACCGACAACAAACAGCAGTAGTAGTAGCAACAGCGGTAGCAGCAGCAGCAGCAGCAGCAGTCAGTGTTTGAGCAACACCGCAAAGAGGACAGCAGGACTTAGAGTCACAGCGAGATCCGAGATCCGAGATACAGGTGCTGCTCTGTAGTAGATCAGATGTGAACATTCGTTTTTCCAGGCGGGGGGGGGGGGGCGTTTGTTTCCGAACGTTTTGTTTGCTGTTTGTTGTTGTTGTGTGCCTCCATCCACTCCGTGAACGAGGAGAAAACAACCACATCACCACGACCAGGGAATACATGAGGGAGAGGAGGAAGAAGCCTGTACAACTCACGCGCGGATTTCTTCACGTCGCGGAAGGCAGGACAGCAACAAGAAGAAGAATGTGGCTCTGCTGTGCCTCGCCCGTTGTTGGCGGCGTGGACTATGGCAAGACATACATGGGTGAAAGGTGAAATAGGTAGATACGACGCGGGCTGTTGTGGGAAAGAATACTCTCGGCATTTCGGCATGAATGACGAAAGAACGTCATCCCATTTATTTCTTCCCATAAATTCTCGATCCGCTCGACGTCGAGCGCTTTTTTTTCCTGGCAATTTCAAGTCACAATCTATTAATAATATATTTCTCAGTGGGTCAGCCCCCCGTAGTGCGTCGGCCCCTTCCTTGGTGATCTAGGAGTACGTGAGTGAGTGTCAAAATGCGGGGTCAACGGACTGAGTATCAAGATAAATATCTCGCATTTATTTGCAAGGAAGGGGTAAATTAAACAGTACACGGCGATGCGCAGACAGGCGTGAGAGGACTCCCCATCCATGCATTCTTCGTGGAACATCACACTAACACAAAGAAGAAAAGAAAAAAAGAGGTCACGTTTTTGAATAAACATGCGAAAGAAATCTGGAGAAGTTTTCACATCAGTTCTGCCATCTAAGATTCTACTATAATAGGACGTGACGGTGTAGTACGGTAGGAAGGGATATGCCAGCTACCCGTGGCCCGACGTATTATTAGGCACGGATCTACTGTAGATCACCCGGTCAGCAGTGGAGTTTTACCCAAACGCACCGCACACCTCATCATACAGCACGAAAAACAAGGGAGACGAGGGAAAGGAACGAGGTATGAGACACACATATTATATACGTGCACGGTAGGTTAACCCTTTTAGAACCGCAGTCCCGTTCTGGGGACAATCCAGTCAAATTTCAAGTAGTTTTTTCCCCAAACGGGACTGCGGTTCTAAAGGGGTTAAGGGCGAGGAGAACGACTCGATTTTGTTTTTTCAACTATGAAGTATATACGCGTACTAAAAAACCTTTTTCAACGCGGTTTCGTGACGATTTTCTCGCGGACAGGTCGTAGGCCTCGCACAGCAGAAGCAGCAGCAGCAGTTACGAGGAGACCGGGCTTCTTTTTTTTTTCGGTTTGCGAGCGGTGTAATCACCTTGTTTTGCGTGGTGCAGAGTCACTCATCACATCGATGGTCGCGAAAAGCAAGCCATCGAACGGTCTGAGATACTCACCGTCACACTATCACGGGGGACCATAATAATAGTAAATAGGACCAAATATGGTTAGTAAAAATCGTTAAATATATACCAGTAGGTTTTTGTGTGTACCGTATAGGTCCTATTCAATATGATCCCCCGTAATATGTGTACACCTCAAATATATACTCGTACATAAATACACTCGATTGACCAATACCGGGTTGTACAACTTGTCTGCGTTACGTTTTTTGCTCGTTGCAGCCGACCACCAGCGACGAAACACGCACAACACGGGCGAGGGGAAATACGAAGCTCGAACACGCTTCTACGCTACGACTGCTACTACTGCTACTGCTACTGCTACGGACTGTTGCTTGGCCACAATAACACAGCAAGGCTGCCTGAGCAAGGCACAACAACAACAACAACAACAACAACAACAACAACAACAACAACAACAACAACAGTAGGGCGTACCAGTACGGATCTCATTTGTTCCTCGCTGGAGTTTTCCTCATCTTCTCCTTGGGCCCTACTACAACAACGACAACAACAGCAGCAAGTTATTTCGGCATCATCTCCAACAACAGCGGTAACTTTTTCAGGTGAGAGAGTCATTCATTTGCTCTGTCTGTAATACGAGTACGTAATATACATATGTGTGCCGGGGGGGGCGTTTGATCACCACTGACCACCGCGACTCGGCAGTGGAAAGGCTCTTTTTCCTGCAGCAGCAGCAGCAGCAGCAGCAGTATACGCGCTGCTGGCAACCATGAACTGCTCTGTTGGTGCAGGTTGGTGTGAATTTTTGTTGTGAGGATATTATCTCGCAGGGATGGTTGTTGTGTGTGTTATTTTGAAAGCGCCTCGTCGTGCTGTTATTATCGTTTGTTGTTGTAAAAAAGTAATATTCATATTAATAGTAACTCTGGCGTGGAAAATAATTATTCCTTTTCTTTCTGTGTGTTGTAACTGGTACCATATCGTACACGAGCTCGTCGTGGAGGTAATTGTTCCACGAGAAAGGAGCAGCAAGCAGTGTTTCGCCGCAAGTGAGCGTGGTATCACTTTTTTCTTTTTCACGCTGAAGTCTATTAATTCATACTGGTAGTAAACGAACATTTATTTGTTTTTCGTACACAGTAGTCCGGGCTGGATTTCTTAAGTGATAAAAATGCTAGTTCTTGAAATGAATTTCAGCCTGGCTTTCTCAATGCTCATTTTCTTAGCACCTGTTACCCACTGAGCTATAGGGGTAAAATATCGATCGATTACCCAGCTCAGGGTAGTCCTTATAACAGCAGGTGTTTCGGGGTATACTCCGGTATATTACGAGATTAATATTACGGGGGACCATAGTAAATGGGACCAAATATTTCTAGTAAAAATAGCGAAATATATAGGGTTTTGTGTGTACCGTAGGCTCTATTTAATATGGACCCCCGTAATAGTATGTCTCTGAACTCCATTTATCAGCTGCTTCAAGCGGGAAAAACAGTGGGAGGCCATATAAAATACGCGACATGTGTTGAAACTTTTGGAGTTGAGAATTTCAGGCTAACATCATGTTGAATTTCATAATTTACAGGTAAGCATTTGTGCTCAGGCAGTAACGCCATATATTATAGCCTTTCAGAGCCTATGCTCAACGTTGACATCACAACAAGCCGCGAGACTAAGCCAACATAGGGAATTCTTAACTGCTGTCATGTACTGCATGCCAGGTATGCAGTGCCGTCCCCCTATATAGAAAGAAATCGGGATGCGGGCCCGTGCTAGATTTATTGATCGAGAAGGAGGGCGTTTCGCGCCAAGTGTAGCATGGCCGCTCGGGAAATTTCTCGTTTCCCTGAAGTTTTCTCAGACTGAAGTTCTTGCTCGCAGAGCTTTTTCGTGCGAGAGGGTGGGCACTTGAAGTGCATACACGCGATAGATATTTCGCCCTGTCTGTTGAGTACATCGCTCGTTTATAACAGCAACAACAGTTGAATTGGGACCAACATCTTACAATGTGACACATTTCATAACTCGTGCCGATACCTTGATGTTGTCCCGTTTTTTTTTCGGCAGGGCCATACCGGTGTGCGCATTATCCTAGTGTGGACCTCCTACAACAGCACTAAAGACAGACTTTCTCGTCCCCGTCGGCTTCTTTCAGCATCATTAGCACCACCACCGCCACCGCCACCGCCGCCACCACCACCACCACCACCACCACCACTGCAACCATGCACGGAAATAACAACCCGTTAGACTATCAAGAGGACATAGTCTCAGACGTGCTTTCGTTCTGCCCCGCGGGCGAGTTCCTCTATCTAGCCGGCGTAAGCAAGGTCTGGGAAGCCGCGTGGACCAAGTCAGGCCGCCCGAGACGCACGAGCGTGCGATCGGCCGCGACGTGGCAGACGAGGACTGAATGGGCACTCGGCGACCCAAAACTGGTGGAGACCACGTTACTTTTGAGCAAACTGCTGGGCTCCGCCGCGATGTCGGGCAACCTCGCGGGGTTGAAAGCGACGGCCGGAAAAATCGGGCCCGGTTGGGTTTCGCCCAAGTTTTCACGGTACGTTGTCGGGCTTGCGGCTGCTGGAGGGCACGTGGGGACTCTCGATTGGGCCTTGGAGCAGGGCTGCCCGTGTGGCATATACACCTGCACATTTGCCGCGGCGGAGAGTGGGAACTTGGGGCTGCTGAAGTGGGCGAGGAAGAAGGGACACGCGTGGGATCGGTTCGTCTGCTACTTCGCGGCCCGGGGGGGGAACTTCGAGATGCTCAAGTGGGCGAAGGAACAGGGCTGCCTCCTGGACAAATTGAGTTGCGGAGATGTTGCGGCGGAGATGGGCCACCGAGAGATTGAACTGTGGGTGAAGAGGCAGGGGTAGCCCGTCGGGACTGAATTGTTGTGGCCATTCCCATGGTGTGTGGAGTGGTGTGTAGGTAGATATTAGTAATAGGTGTCGCGCGATTCAGTCGACTTGAGTCTGACGCGCAGAAAAAGTATCGGACCGGATATTGAATTGGTCTTCCCCTGTGTCCGGATGACCTTACGCAACGAAGAAGCGTTGGAGCACGAGACTAGAGGCAGGGGTAGCCCGTGCGTACTGGTTTGTTGTGGCCAGCTCCATGGTGTGCGCAGTGGTGTGCGCACGTAGATAGTAGGTATCGCGAATCAATCAGCTCGAGTCTAAACGCGCAGAAGAAGCGTCGAACCAGAGGTTGAAGTGGTCTTCCCGTGTGTTCGGATGACCTTAAGCTCCAACAATCGTCGGGCCACAGGTCAACAAGCAGGATTAAGAAGCGGGGGTAAGCCGTCATAGATTGTTGTAGCCAGCTCCGTGGCGAGCAGTGTGTACAGGTAGATGGTAGATGTCGCGCGAAACATCCGGGTTGAGTCTGACGCGCAGAAGCGTCGGACCTTAGATTAAATTGGTAGCCCCCCTGTGTCAGGACGGTCTGAAGCACAAAAGAAGCGTTGGATCGCCGGTAAAAGAAGCAGGGGTAGCTGCGCAGTGGATTGTTGTAGCCACCCCCCGTGGTGTGTGTAGTGTGTGCAGGTAGATCGTAGGTGTCGCGAGTCAATCGGTTTATCGAGTCTGGCGCGCGGAAGCGTCGGACCAGAGTGGATGGTCTTTCCCCTTTGCCGGATGACCTCACCCGGTCGGGGGGTGCGTAGATAGTAGTGTGTAAGTGTCACGGATCAGTCAGCTCCTCCAGCTTGACGCGCAGAAGAAGCGTTGGAACAGATATAATTTGTCTTCCCCTGTGTCGGGTGACCTCTAGCACGAATTAGCCAGTATCCGGTTTAGTCGTACCATAAGGCGTGCCAGGTGCCAGGCACAACAAGGTGCCAATACGTAGCAGGTCGTTGTTTTCCTAAAGAAAGTGCCTGGTAGCGTGCAGTGCTGGTTTGCATTGTTCCGTAGAAAAAGTGCGTGCTTCAGCCAACAGTCGCTCCAGTTGAAAGAAGCAAAGAAATACCACGTGCCCGGTATGTTTCACCCGCCGCGTTCATGCTGCGTACGTCGCTATTGTTGCAGCTATGTGCCTTTCAAACACGCGGGATAACCGCGGTATATCACGCCTCCGACCGCACCTACAGTGTCACAGCAGCAGCAGCAGCAGCAGCAGCAGCAGCAACAGCAGCGCGGATTAGATTTCCTGGCGAAGAGAGGGGAGGGGGGTTTCGTACGCTCGCTTCCGTCGCTTCCCGACGTTTTTCTTTAAGAGACGATATGAGCTATATATGTGTGTGTGGGCGGTCATGCTGCAAAGGTGCCACTGCCGTTGTTTTGTCCGTACGTAAAAGAGAATGCGGCGGATCCCCTCCTGGTATGCCCGGTTTTTCGGGCTGATGCTCGATCGCTTCCTAGAGTTACGGGTGGGCTAGTGTTGTAATCAGAACCCCCGATGGATCCAAAAACCATGTGATCCCGCAAGTTTTCACACCGCTTTTTGCTCTGATTACTATTACGGGGGACCATAGTTAATAGGACCAAATATTGTTAGTAAAAATTGTTAAATATATAGGATTTGATGTATACCATAGGTCCTATTAACTATGGTCCCCCGTAATACTGCACGTTCCCTCGTGATAGTGCTCGTTTTCTTGCTACCGGTAAGCTGTAATGTAGACTTACTAACCCTTCTTTGGTGAATGGTTCCTCCTGTAGCTTTCTCTCCGACCGGAAGCAGAAACGACTGTTTTTGGTGACGAGGCGGGGGGGCGGGGGGGGGGGGGGGGGGGGGGGGGGGGTCGCGTTTGGTCCAATTTTCCCTGCGAGTCTTATCCTGTCTCTCCTATCTTAATGCTCGTTTTCCTTACTATCGATGTACAATAGTAGTGATTTCTCCATAGTGCCGGCATATATGCGGCAGCGAACAAAAACGGCACTATATACAGCGGTAGGCGGCACTACTCCGCACACTATTGCGGGGGATCGTAGTTAATAGGACCAAATATTGTGAGTAAAAATTGTTAAATATATAGGTTTTTATGTATACCATAGGTCCTATTAACTATGGTCCCCCGTAGTACCACACCGGTTAATCCCGTAAGTGTCGAGCGATTCCACAGACGCTATGGCGGGCAACCGGTACTACTCAATCGGCACTATAGAGGGACCACTGCTGTTCAGCAATCTTATCGATGACCAAAACTTCATTATATTCCCGGCCAGAGCGGAAGTCTACTCGTACTGTAGTTTTTTTGCACCGTATTCCGACCGGAAAATAAAAGCCACCATGGTTTTGGTTGACGAGGTGGAGCGGGAAGGGGGGGGGGGGGAGGGGGGGCGGGGGGGGGGGGTGGTTCGCGCTTTTGGTCCAAGTTTTCCTGTGAATCTTCTTCGCCAGTCTTTCTTGTGTGGTCGCTTTCTTTCGATCGACAAAGAAAATATTTCGTGTATCTACGTGCTGCTGGGTATGTGTTCCGACCGAAAAAAAAAACTGCCTTTTCCGCATTTTGGACGACGAGGTGGAACGGAGAGGGGGTGGGTTCGCGCGAGTTTTCCCCTGTGAATCTCAAGCTGTCTTTCTTTTGAGTGCCCCGTTTTCCTGCTATCGATGTATGTATAGCATATATAGGTGCCCCGTCCTTGCTGTGCTCCGACCGGAACTACTCCTCCCCCCGAGCAGTTGGGGTGACGAGTTAAAGCGGGAGGGGGTTCGCGCATGGTCTAAATTCATGGAGGGATAAACGTACTGTAGCATAGATTTCCTGTCGGATTGTTGTGTGCGTATTCCGACCGGAAAAAAAAATCAGACACCTTTTTGGGTAAGCTTTGATGCGACACGAGGGGGGGGGGGGGGGGGTTGGTCCTAACTTCAGGGGCTATCGGCCAGTGCTTTTTTGTGTATATGGCATTATGTAGGATTTGGAGAGTATGGGAACCGCTACTCCTAGTGGTCCGGGAACCGTTACTCGTAGTGGTCCGGGGACCGTTACTCTTAGTGGTCCGGGAACCATTACTCGTGGTGGCGAGAGAGCGCGTTTTTTTGTATTACTGTAGGATTGCACCACGTCTTGGGAGGACAAAGTATTTGAAATTAGTGTAGGATTGTTTTTTCGGTGGTTGTCAGCGCAGGGAAAAAAAAACTAAAAAATGAAAAAAATGGGTTGTGTTCAACCTCTATATACGCATACTTGTATTTAAGCCTATGTTGTTGCGCCGTTTGGGATACAGCTTGTTGGCTGATTGATGCCCTACACCATTCTTAGTCGTGAAGATAAGGAACCTTTGGTCTTCATCCTAATGCCTGAACATTGCTTGCATTTACGCCCAGAGCGGTCCATACATGTTGTGTTTTTTTTTATCTTGTCCTGCAACTGAACTGTTGTGCGTACGTGGCAGCCTCACAGGGGGGATGCTCATCATGTTGATGCTGATGATGATGACTTACGCGTTTCTTTTTTGTTGTTCCCCCACATTTTGATCACGACCGCAGCATCCTTGTGCTCAGAGGCAGTGCTGCCTACTACGTCTAGCCGGTCTAGCCGGTGGTCACAGAGCACGCTCAACTGCAGCTCCAACTCCAAGAAAGGAAAACAGCCGAACGAGAAAAAATGAATCATGCTCGTAGATGTGACCCCGGGTTTGAGTTGCTACTGGGACGGAGCGGGAGAGAAGGGCAAGAAGCTAGAGAAGAAGATCGCGCTAGCGTGAGGGGACAACTCGTGCACCACCGGGTGTGGCGCCGCTCGACCTTGCCATGAGGCGCGGGAGCAAAAGAAGAGATGGTGTTGTGGAGTCTCAATTACTGTTAACTGTTGTCGACGAGCTTGTGTACTGAAATATACTTGTGTACTCGTTGTAGTTGTAGTTGTGAGATCAAAGGCGCCTCTCACCCCTATTCCCCGTGACGATGGAAAAATCATCCAAATATAACTTTATGCAACCCATTCGGGAAAGCACAACATTACACCCACCGCATATATATGCCCGTTGGACAATTCATAGCTACATAATCACACCAATCAACCAATCAGAATACGTGAGATATTTTTCGCGACTACTTTGTGAACGACTGGTATGTCTTACACAAGGATCACATATGGGATAGAGGGGAAAAAACACAAACAAAAACAAAGCACCACAGGAAAAACACAC
Organism: Nereocystis luetkeana; assembly: GCA_031213475.1. Lineage (NCBI taxonomy): Eukaryota > Phaeophyceae > Laminariales > Laminariaceae > Nereocystis > Nereocystis luetkeana. The sequence continues at coordinate 13,036,259 of JARUPZ010000003.1, forward strand.
GCGTTAGCGATAGGAGAATGTCACTTTGTGACCAATATATTCTACTGATGGGGGCTTACAAACTGAATAGGCCGAGGAACTACCGATATGTTGTTTTTCGACGATATATGTGTCGCCTAATTTCCCGTATACACCCACCAGGCGTTTGTTGAGCCATGGAAAGACTTTGTGACCAACATATTACACTGATGGGGGCTTACGAACTGAATAGGCCGAGGAACTACCGATATGTTGTTTTTCGACGATATATGTGTCGCCTGATTTCCCATATACACCCGCCAGGCGTTTGTTGAGCCATGGAAAGAGTTTGTACTTTTACCTTTAAAAAATAGTTTTATTGGGTGAGAGATACCTGATACGTAAACCCCCTTGAGGGAAGGAAGAACCTCCGAGGGCGCTCCCGAAAATCAGAAAAAGACACAAAACCACCTCCATAGGTCAGAATGAGAAAAAAAAACGGAGCGTTTTATGACCACACAGGGGGCAACAATCAATCAATTACTTTCTTTTTTTCTTCTGTGTTTTCACTTGGCTTTAGAGCACCCCCTCCCCCGCCGCTGTCTACAGCGCAAAAACAAATCTGCGGCGTGTCATTTTTTTTTTTCGGGCGCCCTTGGAGGAATCAGAAAATTGCAGGTGTACCCCTCCCGCCGTATCATGCGTGGTATCACAGGAGCGGAGGAGACGAGATGAGGTTGATGATTGAGGTTGGACAACATGAAAAACGGTGAATCTCCCGCTCGTTGAAAAGCACACCAGCATGGGAACGCTACTAGTCTGCGCTGATCAAGGGGAGCTTTTGGCCGAACACCGTGACCCCGCGTGAGAACAAAGAAGCTGCGGCGGTACAGCGGCACAAACAGACAGACAGTAGTTATGAGAGAGACCATCGGCAGGCATACGTTCAGACGTTCAGACAGACGTTTAGACAGACGTTCAGACGTTCAGACGTTCAGACGTCCAGACAGACAGATAGACAGACAGACAGACAGACAGACAGACAGACAGACAGACAGACAGACAGACAGACAGACAGACAGGCAGACAGACAGACAGACAGACAGACAGACAGACAGACAGACAGACAGACAGACAGACAGACAGACAGACAGACAGACAGACAGACAGACAGACAGACAGACAGACAGACAGAGAAACAGACATACAGAAGAACAGCCAGACAGACAGACAAACAGACAGACGAACGGACAGACTAACAGACAGACGAACGGACAGACGAACAGACAGACAGACAGACAGACGGCTTTTGTGTTCATCACCCATCGAATCAGCATGATGAGCTTCAACGTCGATCGCTTATCGTGAAGCATTTCTACCAGAAAGAAGAAAAAAAACGGCATAACCCTATTTAATAGTAGTGCTGTTCACGAGTCCGATCAAACCTCGCGTGTCAGGTCGGGTTGGTTCGGGTATGAGGGTGACCCGACCCGACCCGACCCGTGAAAGTTAGAATGCCTCCTGAACCGACCCGAGCCGACCCGACTTGACCCGAGCCGAGCCGACTCGACCCGACCCGTGAGGTTTAAAACAGTTCCTGACCCGACCCACGGGCTGGATCATAATCCGTGAAGAGGCAGTCCTGAAGTAAACCAATCATTGGAAGCCAAAAAAGGAACGCGTACCCGAAGTCTTACTCAATTATCTATCTGCTTGTTGTGCTCTTGCTCCACATTTTCAGCTCATCACATGGTCATCATCTATACCATCTACCTTTTTACTCTCAAAACTCCTAAGCCGCGTCCAGGCTCCACCTCCACGTCATGGGCGTGGGTATGTCATCCCCGCCGCCGCCACTCTCCCCCCCCCCCCTCCACATTTTCAGCTCATCACATGGTCATCATCTATACCATCTACCTTTTTACTCTCAAAACTCCTAAGCCGCGTCCAGGCTCCACCTCCACGTCATGGGCGTGGGTATGTCATCCCCGCCGCCGCCACTCTCCCCCCCCCCCCCCCCTCCGCGGCTCCTCTTCTTGCTTTCTGGCGATCAATATCTAAACTGGAGCGCCCTCCGCGGAATGCCTTAGAGCATTGCATTGCACTATTTCGCAGCAAGCGGCGCCTCTTCAACTCTCCTTGCTAGTAGTGTTGATGAGCACCTGCCCATCAGGCAGCACGTGTATATGAGCCCAAGATGAGGCCAGAGTCATACCACAGTAGTAGCAGAAGAAGGGGCACAGCAGTATCTTTTTTCCCGAGGTTCCTGACCACTCTGGGCGGAAATCTAAGGACCGTTGGAGTACAGCATAACTACGAAACACCAACGGCTCTCATGTTTCCTTCCTAACGACCTCGGACGGAAATGTAGTGACCGCTGGGGTACACAACACGGGGCCAGAATCACACCACAAACAGTAGCAGAAGCGGCATGCTGTAAGATCAGGTTGGGATACGGGAGTAGCTCTGGCCAGGTTTGCCTATTGGGCAGGTGCTCGTTGTTACTCATGTATGTATGTTGATCGGTTAAAGATAAAGAAGAGCAGCTTTACTTCCTTCGAGCACGATGGAAAACTGAGAGGAGGATGATTGCTTCGCTGGAAACCCTCTCGTTCCCATCTAAGATACGCCTCCCAAGTACTTTTTCTCTGAGGTTGGTTCTTATCACTCTGGTAGGAAATTAGAGGACCATTGGGGTATAAATAAATACGAAACGCAAACGGTACACACCTCACGAGTCACCCGAAAAAAACAGTTTGGAGCAAAAGAGCATGCGTGTTATGAGGCTTAGGCTGGGTAGGCGATTGGTTAACCTTTTACCTTTAGCCCAACGGACTATTAAATAAGGCCCTCACATATGGCGACGACGGCAGAACATGTGGGTCGTGGGTCGTGGGTTCGAATCTCACGTCCACCATGAAATCGTTTTTAAAAGAAAAGTGAGTTTCCTCATGTCAAGAACCTGAAAAACACTTCTGGATCCCCATAAATTGAAACCGCGTATGTATGGTGGCGCGTCGACCGGTTAAATCCGGTCCGTTCCAGGGGGGGAGAGTGTTATGAGGCTTAGATTGGGTAGGCGATTGGTTAACCTTTTACCTTTAGCCCAACGGACTAAGACCTTCACGTGCGCACCTGGAGGAACAATCAATCTTCTTTAGGCTCGCAGGCATACTATCACGGGGGACCGTATTACATAGGACCTACGATACACGCAAACACCTATATAGTTCGCTGTTTTTACTATCACGGGGGACCCTAGTTAATGGGACCTATGGTATACCTGGTATATAAAAACTTACATATATTTAAACATTTTTACTAACAATATTTGGTCCTATTAACTATGGCCCCCCGTAATAACAATATTTATTTGCGGAGTAGGAAGCATGGCGTATAGATACATAGTAGGTAAAATATCTCGGTAAATGGTGGGGGTGCAAGTGGGTGCACGCAGGGAAGGAGAATTGGTTCGATGAAGTTAGTGGTATTCGATTAATTATGTCAGCTTTAAAAAAAAAAAAAAAAAAATGGTCCTATGCACTATGGTCCCCCGTAATACCGCACACCAGTAGTACTACGAAGATAGGGTATACCTGGTATGTTTTATAGAAAAAAATCTATGAAAACCTGCAACGGGATTATTGCCAAAGGCAGCTTTGCGAAGTTGAGAGCATCGACCGCCCAACCAATAGGTGGAACTCACAACCAGTTGACGCATTTGTGGCAATGATTTTGTAAAAAAATAAGTCTTTCGGGTAGTTACTATGTATAGGCCCTCACGCAAATAAGGTGTCTGTCTGTCTGTCTGTCTGTGTGTATGTGTGTATGTCTGTCTGTCTGTGTGTCTGTCTGTCTGTCTGTCTGTCTGTCTGTCTGTCTGTCTGTGTGTCCGTCTGTCTGTCTGTCTGTCTGTCTGTCTGTCTGTGTGTTTGTCTGTCTGTCTGTCTGTCTGTCTGTCTCTATGTCTGTCGGTCTGTCTTTTGAAGGTGGAGTTTTGGCCCGCCAAGGCCTTATTTATCAGTGAAGCTTACCACTTATTCCATATTTCGTCTGATTGGCTCAGAATCGGGGCTAGGGTTGCTCCGATTGGCTTAAAGTTAGGGTCAGGGTTAGGGTTGTTTCGATTGGCTTAAAGTTAGGGTCAGGGTTAGGGTTAGGGTTAGGGTTAGGGTTACATTCGTCTCGTACACGGCGTCTGTCTACAGTTTCCTCGAACACGTGGCGAGCAAAACCCTCTTCTTTGTACCGAAAACAATCAGCTGACTATATATACCACTGTGGTATCATAATATATCCGATTCACGTCGGAACGGAACATGTGCGTGTTAAGGTCAAGCATGCGGGACACCCTGAACAGGTCTGCCTATTAAGTCGGTATACTCGTTGGTACCTACGTGTGTTGTTTGCTTAGAGATAAGGCAGTATCATAACATACGTGGGAAAAAACAACGACAAAAACTAACAATAAAAAATACAGCAAATAGAGTAGACAAGCCGAAAGTTGGCACGGAAGCGGGAAAGTTATGAGTGATGCATGTTGAAGATCATCCTGCACATTGTCGGATGGCAAGAGAAATAATAATAATAACTATACTATAAATACTACCACTACCACTAATAGTAATAATACATACTAATAGGCTAAAAATACAAGTAACTATTAATATACTATTAATATAATAGTCTGAGCGTCGTAGACGGAATGCACTATTTTTTTTGGGGGGGAACCGAACTGCATTACGCAGAGCCAAAAATGATGAGTAAGGCCAACCTTTGGCTCTATGGTAGGTTCTGTTCACTACGTACTAATATAAGACGGTTACTCTCAACTACCGGAATATCCGCCGGGTTAATCCATTCTTTGGATTATTCTCGTATTCCTCGGGCTACGAAACTGCCGACTATATTATCTATATCTATAGCCCATGAGCACTCGATTCATATCACACCCCCCCGCAAGAACAAACACTGTTTATGTGGGGAGTTCCTAGACGGCTGTCTGTCATGGTACCCCCTCTCCCCTGTGGTGGCGTTATGTTCGTAGCTAGACTCCCTTCATCATACCTGGCTGGCGTTCGATATTGCCCGCCTGGGTGATGATTTCCTCGCCCCCTTCGCTCGGAAGGCATCCGGCGAGCAAGCAAGCAACCAACTTAAATACAAGAACTGATCACTCACAAGCACCTTTTCGCGAGTCACCAGAACAGAGCCAGTACCACTACGACCTGCATACATACGCAGTAGTAGTCGGTCCCTAGGTCCATACTGCCCGTTAACACAACATGCTCGTCAAGGACTCAATAAAGGCGGCGTCGGTACGTTGGTTAACTTTAATTGCTTTTTTTGTTTGTTTGTTTTATCCTCCGGCGGATTGGTAAAAATATAGCTTGAGCTCACCACACTTCAATCGCTCCTCCTCCTCCTCCTCCTCCTCCTCCCGCTGGATAAACCAGTCTTTCCTGGTATAGTTTCCTGGGTTTTTCTTTTTCGAGAAAAAAGAGAAATAAAAAAAGCGGAAAATAACGTTTTTCCTAGTTTCCTGGGTTTTTCTTTTTCGAGGAAAAAGAGAAATAAAAAAAGCGGAAAAGAACGTTTTTCCTGGTATAGTTTCCTGGGTTTTTCTTTTGTCAAGAAAAAAGAGAAATAATAAAAAGCGGAAAATAACGTCTTTCCTGGTATAGTTTCCTGGGTTGTTCTTTTCAAGAAAAAAGAGAAATAAAAAAAAGCGGAAAATAACGTTTTCCTGGTATAGTTTCCTGGGTTTTTCTTTTTCAAGAAAAAAGAGAAATAATAAAAAAGCGGAAAATAACGTTTTTCCTGGTATAGTTTCCTGGGTTTTTCTTTTTCAAGAAAAAAGAGAAATAAAAAAAAGCGGAAAATAACGTCTTTCCTGGTATAGTTTCCTGGGTTTTTCTTTTTCAAGAAAAAAGAGAAATAAAAAAAGCGGAAAATAACGTGTTTCCTAGTTTCCTGGGTTTTTCTTTTTCAAGAAAAAAGAGAAAATATAAAAGCGGAAAATAACGCCTTTCCTGGTATAGTTTCCTGGGTTTTTCTTTTTCGAGGAAAAAGAGAAATAAAAAAAGCGGAAAAGAACGTTTTTCCTGGTATAGTTTCCTGGGTTTTTCTTTTGTCAAGAAAAAAGAGAAATAATAAAAAGCGGAAAATAACGTCTTTCCTGGTATAGTTTCCTGGGTTGTTCTTTTCAAGAAAAAAGAGAAATAAAAAAAAGCGGAAAATAACGTTTTCCTGGTATAGTTTCCTGGGTTTTTCTTTTTCAAGAAAAAAGAGAAATAATAAAAAAGCGGAAAATAACGTTTTTCCTGGTATAGTTTCCTGGGTTTTTCTTTTTCAAGAAAAAAGAGAAATAAAAAAAAGCGGAAAATAACGTCTTTCCTGGTATAGTTTCCTGGGTTTTTCTTTTTCAAGAAAAAAGAGAAATGAAAAAAGCGGAAAATAACGTTTTTCCTGGTATAGTTTCCTGGGTTTTTCTTTTTCAAGAAAAAAGAGATATAAAAAAAAAGCGGAAAGTAATGTTTCTTCGATGGCAATGACCCCCTACTTCCTACCCGGTTGAGAGTCGCTATTTGTTTTTGGACACGAATATAGCCAACCATGACCGTTTCGGGGCTGCAGTCCCGCTTTGGGGACAAAAACACTCATGTTCCAAGTATTTCGGGGGGCCATAGTAAATAGGACCAAAATAGTGTTAGTAAAAACAGCTAAATATATACCAGGTAGGTTTTTGTGAGTACCACAGGACCTGTTTATTGTGGTCCCCCGTAATAGTTTGTTTCCTAAACGGGACTGCGGTCCTCAAAGGGTTTTGACCCTAGGCCCGCCCCAAGACTCGGGCGTTGAGATCACGGCTCCCACTCGGCAACATGAGCTAGATCACGCAGATCGTACAGATCATACAGATCGTACAGATCATACAGATCACACAGATCATACAGATCAGAAATCTACAAAATCCGCCCGGAAAGCGAGGGGTCGGTGACCTGTCCAAACGTCGAGAAACGTTTTTGTTGTTGTCCTGTCTGATCGTACACATTATCTTGACATACATGTTGTCTGATGATCAACCCGCCCTTTTCTCAGAACCTCAGGAGGGACCTCTACGATATCATAAGGCGTTTTCTCCATCCGCCCCTCGATTTTTTTCTGAAACGACCCCAACACCCCAGCATGCCGCAAAAAAACTATTTAACGCCAACGGCGGGGCGGCGGACACCGATACCTCTGACACGCACGGCGAGCGGCCTTCGCGAGAAATCTCTTGCTGTGTCTCCTTCGGTTTGTCCAGGGTGCCCTCCCTCTCTCTCGACGCGTGGTATGTACGATAAGGGGCGGTACGTACGAGGTACATATTACGGGGGACCATAGTAAATAGGACCTACGGTACACACAAAATGTATATATGTTTCCCCATTTTTACCAACAGTATTTGGTCCTATTTACTATGGCCCCCCGTAATAGTGGCACTTTTTGGCCAAACCCTTTTTTTTCCTGAGTGACGAGGGCTGCCTGCAAAATATAAGGACCGCTCGGTACTCATATTGACGTATAAACGGTTCTTATATTCCCGACTAAGAGTGGGACCCAACAAGGCATGCCGTGTCGCTTGTGTTTTTTACGACACCTACTACCATTAGAGTCCATACGCTTTCTGCTGCGTCAATACCGATTTCCGGCAGTGGCAACCCTTTGGCCGCGCAGGCGAATTTAGTTCCGCAATCCTATCATCAAACGTCGGGGTCAAAATAGTCAGTATGCCCTCGGGGGTCGGAACGGTTAGCACCGCGCGCCGGGCGAGAAAAGAGCGCGCGGGGGCGCGTCAACTCCCCGAGAGGGTAGAGTGTACGAACCCCATCGTGCGAGCAAAGAAAAACTCGACTTGGTCGGACTTGATCAGCCTTCTATTTTTTTTTCTTTTTTTTTCTTTGCTCATCCCATTTATTATCTTCGCACATCTTCTTCTCTCTCTCTCCTTCCAACTCGTAACTCAGATCCGGGGTCACATAGCAGGCTCTTCTCCCCCCTTCCCGCTACGGTACGTGCCTTCATTTTTATCGCGAGAAGATTTCAGCCTTTTCTTCCCTCGTCGACTCGCATCGACTTGTGCCTACCCACGCTGCAAGGCGCTCTCAACAATTGAATCCTTGTTATTTTTATTTTTGCAAATAAAGTCAAATGTCCGACCCACCTGGGGCTCGAACCCAGGACTCAACCCAAGCAGAATTCGAGGTTAACCACTTGAACCACCGGGGCGACCGGCACAGCCTCGCCAATGATTAGATAAATTCGTTGGGTCGAAAAAACGAGAAAAAGCCGTCTCGGGTCTCTTGAATGCCTGCGATAAGTCCAGAACCGTGGTTTGGAGGTCTATGCTCTATTAGTAGAGAGACGCGTTCTACGATAGAGGTAGCGAATTTTCGCTGATTCGTTTCTGATCGACGGGGCTCCTTAACCCAAATTCGTCGGAACGCCAACCTTGTTTCGAAAAATGATGTTTTTGTATACTTGGGTATATAATTATTCATCGGGATGCAATCTGAAATTCAGCTGAAGTCAATTTTCCGGTGATGTAAGGAGCTCCTTTAGCGAGGAGCCTCAGAAAATTCGGGGTGAACCTCTATCGTAGAATGCCTCGATATCAAAGGCTCGCGGGACTAATGGTGTTGACCTCGCTCGAGGACATGGGCTGCCTAACCCCAATTTGGGTATGATCTCAGGTATTCAAGAGATCCGAGGCGATTGTTCTCGACTCCAACTCATTTATCTATTTCTTTGGCTAGGCTAGTGAGCAGGTTCATCGAGCCCGGTCAAGCCGATTGCTATGCTGGCGCGATGGGGTGCGTACACTTTTTACGCTCTCGGTGGGTTGCAGCGCCGGCGCGCGCTCTTTCTCGTGTGCTCGCGGGACCAACTGTGTTGACCTCGAGGGCATAGACTTCCGAAATCTCGATTGTTTTTTTGTCTCAATCTCGGGTTACGAGGGTTACGAGGCGGCTCTACCTCGTTTTTTTTTCGACCCAACTTCTTCGTTTAGTTCTCGACTAGACGCGTTGAAAAAAGGCTGATCGAGTCCGATCAAGCCAAAAGTTTTTTGCTCGCGCGAATGGGTGCGTACCATCTGCGCTCTCTCGGTGAGCTTCCTCGCCACCGCGAGCTCGTTCTCGTCCGCGCGCGCCGTACCTACTGTTTACGACACCGAGAGGGCATACACTCCCCTAACCTTATCCCCGATTTTGGTCACGTTGACGAATTTTAAGTCGCCTTTATGGTACCGAATACGGTCGCGGCCGAAGGGTCGTCGCCTGGAAATCGGTATTAATGCAGCAAGAAGCCTTTGGGGGTTTTGCCGTCGTCGGGTCGTACTTTCCTATTCTCTCAAGGTTTGTTTTTGGGTGAGGTGGGGTCCAGACAACCTCAAGCGAGGACTGGATCAAGGGTATAGGGAGGCTACTCCCCTTTTCACCACCCGCATCAAGCCCGCTCCGACGAGGGGCCCTGTGCCTCACTCAAGCTAGACTTCAAATATACATGTATGTTTGCTAAACGCAGCATGCAGCTCAAATATACATGTATGTTTGCTAAACGCAGCATGCAGCTCACCCTTCATAAGACTCGCCCAACATATCACGGCGCTTCGCGCTTGCTGCAAGCAATGTCTGTCTGGTCGATGAAATCCCGACGTGCTCCGTCCCGGTATTGTGGGGATGCGGGGGGTCTATGGTCATACGACTACGGCCATGCATTATAATGAGTACACCCCCCCCCCCCCCCCCCTTCTATTGGGAATTTTGGAAAGCACAAGGCAGAAGAAGAAGAAGAAAGGATAGAAAGAAGGGAAAGGCTAGCGCTACGAAACAAGGTGGAATCGGAAAAAACACCTAGAGATATACGGGGGATTGAGGGAAGGAATAGGAACGAAAACGTATCTGCACGGCCCAATGGACTTCGCGAAAACACTGAAGCTGCGCTTTCGTGTAGGTGACCTGGACCGGCCAGAAAGAAGAAAGAGGTGTACCAGTAGCCGGGAGGAGGAAGAAATAGATGCACAGATGTGCACGTGGGGCAAAGCAATAGAGAGTAGAACTCACGTAGTAGGAGAATGTGAAATATACAAGGAGGAACGGGATGTCTTAGAAGAGGAGATGAGGGAAATGGACGAATATGACATGGAGGACTCACTAGATAGCAGCGAGAAAACGATCGCTGTCCTAGGTGATAGATGGTGGCCACAGGCGGCCAAACAGGAAGGGGATAAGATTAGCAAAAAGTTTCTATGTAATATATGGAAACAACGTAATGAGCGCCCGATTGTCGGAGGTGTCTCTATTAGGAGTAGGAACGGTGCTTCATCTCGAAAAGGATGCGTGGTCAATGGTCAAACAACTATATAAGACAAGCAACAAATGAGTACGCCCCCCCCCCCCCCCGCCTTCTATAAGTAGTAGCCGTTGCCCCCGACCAACTCCCCCCAAAGCACTCCTTCCTCTCTTCGGTAAGCGCTCCTCTCCCTGTTTTGCTGAATGAGTAGCTCAGTGCTTTGTCCTATGTAAACGAATATAATGGAAACGAGTTGAGATTTATATTAGAAACTAAGAGAGCGTGATGAGGAAAAAGGAAGGAGCAGGGACATCGAACGGAGCAGAAAGAGCTCAAGCCGGAAGCAGGTATACAGAAGGGAGATAGATTTTGCGCGTGATAGGGCTCTTCCTGTGTGTTCGTGGGGTTGTTTTCTTCCGGAGTTCTCACGAGTGATCTACGTAAGAGCGCTAACATGCTCCACATCGTCACATGGCGGCAACAACAATGACAATAGACGAAGTACCTTTGGGGTCAACTCGCCCTCCCACCGATACACTTTCTCCGGGATTTGATTGATCAAAAGCTCCCCCCTGCAGTTCACGCCTGGTTTCCCCTGTACATGGCCCTTCTCTTCAAGTCGCAAGTGCGTTTTTTCGTAGTAGTGTATGCACTCCACACCCCTCCTGCTCGAGCGTAAGCGCCCCTCTCCCCGCCATGGCATTACTACAAGAACCGGCAAGCATCAAGCTCCGTCCATCGCGTCCATCCGCACACCATCCTCTCAGAGCTCTGGCGAAGCAGCCTGTCTCGTAGGGCTGCGAGCTGGCTGACTCTATCCAACAGCCTGGCCGATTTTAGCTATCAGTCGGCTACCGTATAGAGCGTTGAGTTCGCATCACTATTAATAACACCCTGGCCAACTATAGCCATTAGTCGGCTACCGTACAGAGCGTTGAGTTCGCATCACTATTAATAACACCCTGGCCAACTATAGCCATTGGTCGGCTACCGTACAGAGCGTTGAGTTCGCATCACTATTAATAACACCCTGGCCAACTATAGCCATTAGTCGGCTACCGTACAGAGCGTTGAGTGCGCATCACTATTAATAACACCCTGGCCAACTATAGCCATTAGTCGGCTACCGTACAGAGCGTTGAGTGCGCATCACTATTAATAACACCCATTGCCAACTATAGCCCCTAGTCGGCTACCGTACAGAGCGCTGAGTTCGCATCACTATTACTGGGGGCCATAGTAAAAAGGACCAAATATTGCTGGTAAAAGTAGGGAAATATATCGGATTTTGTGTGTAACGTAGGTCCTATCAACTATAATCCCCCGTAATAATACCCTGGCCAACTATAGTTATTTTAGTCGGCTACCGCACAGAGCGTCGACGCTCGCGCGTACGGGTGCGACCGTTTACCAGCGCCGTCGATCGCTTTTCTCTAGACAACGAACGCAAAGGGTGCTAAAAAGTCGAAACTTTTTATGCCAGATAATTTCTGAAGGCCTCTCGATCAGGTATTTTCCGGAAACACCTTGTTCGCTATTGGACAACCTTGACCTCCCCGTGCGCTGGAAAATGATCGATAGGGGTCCACCCTATTTTTTCTGAGGCTCCTCACTTGAAGGAGCGCTCCTTACCTCACCCGAAAACTGACTTCTCAGCAAAAAATCGTATCGCGTCCCGATGAAAAATCTCATGGCCCAAGTATACAGAAAGTCATTTTTCGAAACAAGATTGGCGGTCCGACGATTTTGGGTTAAGGAACCCCGTCATTCAGGAAAAAAATCACCGAAAATTATCTACTTCTGTCGTAGCACGCGTCCCTGTGCGGACTCAAAGCTCTTCGCGGTACTGCAGATAGCGTAGCTGCGTGCGGTGTATTGCGGCAATCTGGCTGGCGCGTTTGACAGAGGCTCGTGTTGTGCTTTCTTGTCTGTTGATACTATAAGGTGTTTTGTTTTTGCCATCCGAGAAGACGCAGCATAAGACTCAGCTTTGATGACTGATGACTCATAAATGTTCCTCGAACAAAGAAGGAAAATGAAGAAAAAACAAAACTAAAAACGAACAAAAACAAGAAAGGAAACCTACGGTAGGCACGAAGTTCGTACTATTTCCGGGGACCATAGTAAATGGGACCAAATATTGTTGGTAAAAATAGGTAAATATATAGGTTTTTGTGTGTACCGCAGGTCCTAAGTACTATTAATAATACCCCCTTCTGTGACTGCTTCCTGCTCACTCCTCTATCCACTCCAACGAACTGCCGTCCTTGCTCCTTTTCTCTCATTATTATTAGGCTTGCCATCCGACAATGTGCAGCATGAGCTTTCACGTTGTTCAATCAAAAACATTCTTGAAAGAAGAAATCTCCGTACGTATGCGAAGGAAACCTATACACCAAGTCTATCTACCTTCTATGTCTACTTCTTTTACGTTTTATCTACGATACATAATGTAGTCAGTGAGTTGGCTTGCTTTGCCATCCAACCAATACCGGGGGGGCTAATGTTGTAATCAGGACCCACCATAGAACCGGAGGCCATAGTATCCCCCCCCCATTGTTTACAAACCATATTTGGCTCAGATCACTACTTTCTCCCGTTGGCGCCGTCAAGCCCAGCCGCGGCCAATTCACAGCGCCACGCACCCTACTGGCGAAAAGGGTTGGCGTACCTAGGACACGGTGTGGTCGCTGTGCCTCCCTTTTCTTGCTCACCTCGCAGCCTGCTTGGGCAGGCATTTAACGGTGGTCGGGCTGTACACATGTGAGGACCAAACAGACTCCATGCTTGGCGTTCAGTCCCATGCATGGTTATCTCTAAATATATATATTTCTTTACATATTTTTACATGTGTACCACATCGTCAGCAACCGATTTACGTATATGAGGGGGGCGTCGTGCGTGGGTCTCCAAAACGCGACGACAAAGGGGCGGAAGAGACGCTCGCTCTCGGAGCAATCTGCAGCGGTGCCTCTTTGGGTCTACCTTTTCTTCTAGGAACCCTAAGGGCAGGCCCTCGGTGCGAGCGGTCCGTCGAAGCACTCAGTTTCAGAATCGCTTGGTGTAAGCGCTTAGCGCAAAACTAGTCAGCGCAAGCGCTCAGCGCAAGAACACTCACGTGCGAAGGCACTCACTCAGTGCACGCACTCAGTGCAAGCGATTCGGCTGTGATGTCCTCGACGTTTTTTGCTGTTGTTTCAATTCCTACTTGCAGTCCGCGAAACGGGGGGTGGAGGGGGGGGGGGGGGGGGGGGGCGTACTCATTTGCTGTTTGCCTTAGTCGTTCGACCATTGATCACGCATCCTTTTCGAGACGGAGCACCGTTCCTACTCCTAATAGAGACACCTCCGACAATTGGGCGCTCATTACGCTGTTTCAATATAATACATAGAAACTTTTTGCTAGTCTTATCCCCTTCCTGTTTGGCCGCCTGTGGCCACCATCTATCATCTAGGACAGCGATCGTTTTCTCGCTTCTATCTAGTATGTCAAACTCCTCCATGTCACATTCGCCTATTTCCCCCATCTCATTTTCTAACACATCTCGTTCCTCCTTGTATATTTCACATTCTCCTACTACGTGAGTTCTACTCTCTATTGCTTTGCCACGCGGGCACATCTGTGCATCTATTTCTTCCTCCTCCCGGCTACTGGTACACCTCTTTCTTCTTTCTGGCAGGTCCAGGTCACCTACACGAAAGCGCAGCTTCAGTGTTTTCACGAAGTCCATTGGGCCGTGCAGATACGTTTTCGTTCCTATTCCTTCCCTCAATCCCCCGTATATCTCTAGGTGTTTTTTCCGATTCTACCTTGTTTCGTAGCGCTAGCCTTTCCCTTCTTTCTATCCTTCCTTCTACTTCCGCCTTGTACTACTTCCCAAACTTCCCGGCGGACATCACCTCTTCTTGGTTTCCCGCTATATATTTCCATACTTTCTCAACTACCCCATCCCACCTTAATCCAGCTCGACGTTTTGTTACTTTCTCCCATACAGGGGGGGGGGTGGAGGGGGGGTACTCGACAGGAGAGATACACTCGAACTCATGCATGACCGTAGTCGTATAGCAAACGGTCTTGACTTGCTTCCAAAAGAAGGGGGGGCCACCTGCCGCTGAGACCCGTTCCCTGGGTTCCTCTTGCTGAAAGCAGTAAATGCGCCCAGGAGCGAACGTGCGAGACGTGTGAGGGAGCTTGAAACAGCGAGCCCGAGTCCGTGCGAGAGATTGCATCAGACGAGACCGCCGGTTTGCTCTGTGTTCGACCCGCACCATGATAAGAGGTACCAATTTATGGCCAAAAAATCGCTTTTGGTTGAAGGGACGGAGCGCTCCTTAACCCTTTTAGGAGTGCGGTCCCGTTATTGGGGACAAACCTGTCAAATTCTGAGTAGTGTGTCCCCAAAACGGGACTGCACTCCTAAAAGGGTTAACCCCTTCGGCACTTTGGGCCCACGATTTTTGGGGACAAAAGCACTTGGAGTTAGTGTGGGTTCATTATCTCAGGGACAAAAGGGCTATCGGAGGAACTACCAGGTAGGTATCCATCAGCGTTGCAATGGTATATCACTAATAGCGTTTACAGCATCATTCGTTGTGTACATCGGCTACTGGATTTGGCCGTCTTGGGGTTATTTTGTTTTGGTCAGTTTTTTCGTGCGAGGCACGCAGAAACCTCCTCAGGTGAGCTACCCCTACAAGGCAAGCACGCGTGCTACGGTAAAAAAAGTGGTATATCAATACCTATTACGGGGGACCATACGTAGTTAATAGGACCTACGGTACACACAAAAAACAATATATTTCGCTATTTTTACTAACAATATTTTGTTCTATTCACTATGGTCCCCCGTAATAATATCTAATATATATATATACATATAACTTTTTCCCGGGCGACTCCTCCGCTGAACGACTTGTGCCCAAGCACATTTTTTTGCGTGTTATGATTCTGCATTACTCGTACGACCCAAAAATAAGCTCGCAGTCATTTTTCGCCTTTTTTTTTCGTGTTTTCTCGCTTATGATTGACGAAAAAGAGCTTTTTGAGTACAACCACCCTGCCTGCGCTAACTTTTAGGGTCTGACAGGGGAAAAAACGGACGTTTTGGTGTAAAACTTCTGCGAAATTTGCTCAATTCGCAGAAAATCCCGATTTCGTTCACGTGTGTTTTGGGTCAAAAGCCTATCTGTGGGCCATGGGATTCCGTTTCGGCCTTAGCCTACCGAGCCATGCACGGCCATAGGGGGGAGGAGATGAAGGTGAGCTCGATAGCATGCATGGCCGTAGTCGTACGACCATGGACCCTCGCATCCCTAAAATGACGGGACGGAGCACGTCGAGTTTTCACCGACCAGGAAGACGTTGCTTGCACCAAGCGCGAAGCGCCGTGGGGTGTCCGGCGAGTGGCAGGAAGGGTGAGCTGCATCCTACCAAGAACTGCTTTTGAGACGGAATTGCACATTGATGACAGCTTCAATAATGATTTAGTTTGTTTTCCGGTGTGGCCGCTTCCAGCGACAGCAATGGGGGGGCTACGTAACTGTCTCGTGGGTGCCTTACACCATAAACACTACGCGATGCGACCACTCCCCTCGTGCCGAGTTAACCCTTTTAGGACTGCAGTTTCGTGTTGGGGATAATTGGGGACAAATTACTTGGAATTTGAGCGGATTGTCCCCAAAACGGGACTGGAGTTCTAAAGGGGTTAAGACTCATCAGGGGCGTACTCATCTGTTGCCTGCCTTAGCCATTTGACAACTGACCACGCATCCCTTTCGAGACGGAGCACCGTTTCTACTCCTGCTCTCCTAAAAGTGACTCCTCCTGCAACATTTGGACGCTGACTTTCTTTTTTTTCTCTCTCTTTTACGTCGTAGTCTTTTTTTCTTTTTCTTTTTTTTCATATCCTCCGGCGGATTGGCAAAAATAAACCTTAAGGTCTCCACACTTCCTTCCACGTTCCAGTTTCGTGTCGTGTGTCAATTTAACCTGTAAGCTCCCGTTGCAACATCAGAACAGGCTGCCACTTTTTTGCTGGGCGACGAAGCTCCCTTCATCGACCTAAAAACTACCCAACACCCAACGAATAGTCCCTTATTTGCAATCCCATCAATACGTTTTGCAAGTCTCCTATTCGTCGTTTCGCGGGGGTGCGCGAACAATCGTTCTCAAAAAGAAAGTCGGTCCTGGGCGAGTCTTAGTGAGAGCTCTTGAACTACTACTAATATCACGGGGGACGGTGTTTCCTTTTGTTGCCGAGGTTTTTTTCTTCTTTCGGGAAAGTTATGAGTGATCCATGTTGAAGGTCATGCTGTACATTGTCGGATGGCAAGAGAAATAATAATAATAATATTACGGGGGGGCCATAGTAAATGGGACCTGCGGTACACACAAAAACCTATGTATTGCCTTTTTTTACTAGCAATATCTGGTCGTATTTACTATGGCCCCTCGTAATTTGTGATACCCCTGAGGAGATATTGTGCCCCCCCTAAAACCGTACAGCATGGCCCCGCCTATTACTACGGGGGACCATAGTAAATAGGACCAAATTTTATTAGTAAAAATAGCTAAACATATACTAGGTAGTTTTTTTTGTGTGTACCGTAGGTCCTATTTAATATGGTCCCCCGTAGTAGCGGTTCCTCTACGGCGTTGGTAGAGAAGTGCTGACTGCCCGCTACAGTGTCGGTGGAATCTCTTGGCACGTGCTTGGTACGGGATTCAAAACAGCGTAGTACTGTCTGTAGTGTGCAGAGGAGTGCCGTTTGGCGGTAATAGGGCCGGTAACGTTGGCTGGCCCGTACACGCCGGAACAATAGAGGGTGCGCTACTGTAGTAGTGCCATGTATGTGTCTCAAAGCCGATCGTTTTGTGCTACGGCCTACTGCAGACATAGCGTTCCTCCCGAGGCGTTCTACGATAGGGGTTCGCCCTATTTTTTCTGAAGCTCCTCACTGGAAGGAGCGCTCCATACCTCACCCGAAAACTGATTTCAGAAAGAAAAAAAAACAAAAAAAACATAATATCCCGATGATTAATCCCCTTGCCCAAGCGCACAATTACGTCATTCACGTCATTTTTCGAAACAAAATTGGGCAGTCCGACGATTTTGGGTTAAGGAATCCCGTCAATCAGAAAAAAAAAATAGCGGAGATGTGCTACTTGTACCCCTATCGTAGAACGCCTCTCCCCACACCCTAGGAAGACCTAGGTAGAGGTATAGATGCGGCTACGAGGTGCCGGTGCTGCTCTCGTAGAGGCCCTGAGCGGTGGGAGGCAAATACAACATACACACGCTAAATATACATATATATACATATATATATATATATATCGCTCGAAAAATACCTCCGAACCCTTGGCACACCAGACCTCCAGCAGGGCACAGCGCAAGAAGTCCGCTTAGAACAACCTCTGAGCAGGGCGTGCCTTGAACATCGCTTGCTCTGAATCTTAGGTGACGCGTCCTTTCGAGGCGGACTGCCGGGGGGGGGGGGGGGGGGGGGGGGGGGTGTACTCATCTCGTGTGCGCCCGTAATCGTATCACCATGGACCCTCGCACCCCAATACACAATGTAGGGGTGGAGCACGTCGGATTCTGTCACCGTTCAGGCAGATATTGCTCGCTTGCACCGAGCGCGAAGCGAACCGTGAGGTGTTCGGTGAGTTGCATGAAGGGTGGGCTGCGCCCCACCCAGGCATCGCTTGTGAGGCGAGTTTCGGCACCTTGTACGTACTTTCTTGCGTACGGATGACACGGGTCGAAATATTTGGGGAGAGGGGGAGGTCCTGTTCTGATGTCGCAAAGGCGCCGCTACGGTAGCAAGGCGCCGAAACCGTCCGTGTTTTTCACATCACATGCATTTTTGTTTTCCAGATTTTGCTAAGGGGGGACGCGATCTACGATAGAGGTAGCGCATTTCCGCTATTAATAGAACGTTTTCTGAATGACGGGGCTCCTTGACCCAAAATCGATTAATGGTTGGGCCATGGGGTTTTTCATCGGGAAGCTATTTGGTTTTTGCTGAAGTCAGTTTTCGGGTGACTTGTTATTAGTATGGCGCTCCTCACGTGAGGAGCCTTGGAATTTTTAGGATGAACCGTTATCGTAGAAGGGCTCAGGGGCTGACCTACGCAGATAGATGCCGCGCGCCACGACGCTCTCCCTACGTAGCCCCTGGTGCACCTCGTCGGCCTTTCAATCACGGGCCGTCAATCACCCGCGAACATTTAGTTGTACACTGGAATAGGTTAAGCACTATTTAGTTGAGTACATCGTCAGAAGGCAAACAAAAGAATAAAGATAACCTTGTGTGCGACGCTCCACACAGCAATCTACATGAACGTGAACTGCCAAGCCCCCCTCCCTCCCCCCTCTGCCCCCCCCCCCCCCCCCCCCCCCCCCCCACCTGCCCCACTGCCCTCCTCTCCACCCGAAGTTCGTCTCGCAGGCGGTTCTTAGTCGGGTGCACAGTAGTAGCTCACCCCTCGTGCGACCCCACGGACGCTTCGCGTTTTCGCTTCGCGGTCAGGTGTAGGTTAATCATTGCCTGTCTGGTCGGCTGAAGCAGCCCGACGTGCTCCGCTCCAGCATTGCAGGGGTGCAATGGGGGTCTATGGTCGTACGACTACGGCCATGCATGAAAAAGGCAAAGGACTAAAACCTTCCGTGAATGATGGGGACATATATATGACGGAAGGGTTCTAGAAGGGAATATCGAACTATCTATGGTGATGTTTTACAAGGAGTTGCACGGGCTTTGTACGCTATCACCAAACCTGTTAATAGTCGAGGTATGCACTAGTGGCGTGGTTGTAGCAATTGAAGTAGAAGCACAGGGAATCATTCGTGTGGGTCGGGATTGATGTTGGCAGGCGATGTTGCGGGGATATCGGAAAGCTCCAGAAGGCTTGCGGAAACAACCAGTACTAAAAAATGGAGAGTGACAGCGAACGTAAAATACGTACACGGTAGTTACGTGCAACTAGGATAAGGAGAACTCTAACCATGGCACATTCGAATGGAAGTGGGAGAAATACTAACTGCTTGTCGTGGGCTAGTACACACACCTTGGCGTAGATATGTCGAAATGGTGCTCTTGGGATGAACGTATTTTGATTTTTTGTGTTTTATTTTAGTGTTTCGATTCGTTTTTTCTTTTTTTTCTACGATTTTTCGTTTTTTTTCTCTTTCAACGCATGCTAGAATGCGTTTGCCGTGCCTGTCGTATCCAGTACGGTGGCACGGCATTGTAGTGTTTACTCTGCCTATACTGCATAACAATGTACTACAGGGGGATCATAGTTAATAGGACCAAATATTGTTAGTAGATATGGCTAAATGTATAGGTTTTTTATGTATACGACAGGTCCTATTAACTATGGTCCCCCGTAATAGTATATATGTGTCGCAGTCTTGTGACCGCAGAGATTGTATCTCTCTAGGATTGAAGATGCGGAACGGACACTGGGTGTGCCGGATGCCGACGGGTAGGAAGTAGAAAGAGTGGTTTAACGTGAACAACACGCACATGGCAAAGGTAGCGGGAGAGCGTAGAGCACACGAAGGCAAGATGGACGCGATCCTAAGAGGCTCGCATCTGGACACAGTAGGATTGAAAGCTTTACTCTGCTGAATATGATCGTACGGAAGCTAGATCGAATAGCGGGAGATGTAGGGGAAGGGAACGCGAAGCGCGCAGAACAGCTGGAAAAAGTGCAGACGACAGCAGGTAAAAAACGTACCTAGGATGCTCAAGTGCGATAAGTAATACAGTGTTTTGTATTAAGAGCAGAACTGGGAATGCACCCACTTAAAACAACTACTACTATTATAGGGAGACGAGGAAGCTGAAAGTCACGACATAGACTGAAGGGCTTTCTTCCACACGACAACAGCAGCGCGAGCTGCAGTAAGGTGGGAAAACATAGTCGACGAAGCATGGAAGGAAATAGGAGGAAACCTAGGAGAGGTGCTATCCATGGAGAAGGTTGGGGGTACAACAAGAGCGCCGGAAAGTATTTTTTTCTCCGCCTCACGTAGTAAAAAGCCAGAATAAAAAACAAAACCAGAGCGCTTTGATCGCGGGACGGTTTAAGGGAAGAAAACATTTTTTTTTTTTCTTCCAATTTTGCATCGCTTGGTTTTGAATTTGAAGACCCCCGCCAAGCATGATATCAGTACACCCCCCCCCCCGCCCCCCCTCCCGCTAGACACGGGGGGGGGGGAAGGGGGGGGGGGGGGAGCCGCAAGGGGTCTCTGTACCAAGTGACCCAAAAATGGGGGGAGATAACTATTGTTATTCTCTTGCCATCCGACAATGTGCAGTGATCCTCAACATTGATCACTCATAACTATTCATATCACTTGTTTTTGTCTTCAATCGTCCTGTGACCACAGAACTCCGTTTTTTCTTCACTCTGGCCTTGTGTATGTGGGATGTAGGATATAGCTAAGGCGAAATGATGTGGGGAATGGAAATTGGAAATCGGCTGGCAGAGAAGCTTATGAGGAATACTGCTGATTTACGGAAGGATATTCGGTTTATATTGGAATGGCCTCTGTTTTATACGCTATAATATAGTCGGAAGGCAAGCACGATAATAATATGTGGGATGTCGAACAAATAAATGGTGTTTCAGACGCCCTCGGGTACACCACAGAAAATAGGGATAAAAAGAAGGGAACGGTTGGCGCAATGAAAATGTAGAACTTTTAGAGATATACGGGAGGTTGAGAGAAGAAATTGGAATGGAAGTGCTTTGACACGACACACGACCGAACGGCCTACGCGAAAACGCAGAAGCTGCAGCTGCATGGATGGGGACCTGGATCTGCCAGAAAGAGGAAATAGGTGTACCAGTGGTCGGGAGGAGGAGAAGGGAGATGCACAGATTAGCTCTTGCGTGCAAAGCTAAAGCGAGTAGAATTCACGTTGTGAAAGAATGTGAAATGCCCAAGGAGGAATGACGAGGGCAATTGAAATAAGGCGACGTGACGAAGTTTATTTATTACGAGGGGGAATATTAAATAGGACCAAATGTTCTTGGTAAAAAAAGCGAAGTATGTAGGTTTTTGTGTACCGTAGGTCCTATTTAATATGGTCCCCCGTAGTAGTACACTAGACAACAGCGAGAAAACGGTCGCTATCCTATTCATAAAAAACAGATGGTGGGCACAGACAGCGAAGCAAGAAAGGGATACATAGTATGCAAAAAGTTCGTACCAATATGTAATATACGAAAAAAAACGCTAAGAGCGCCCGACTACTGTTGCGAGTATTTCTGTTAGGGGTAGGAACGGTGCTCAGTCTCGCAAGGGATGCATGGTCTTTGGCCAATGACTAAGGCAAACAACAAATGAGTACCCCCCCCCCCTCCCTTGTTGCCCCCGCCTATTATATATGGGTTGGGTTGGCGTCGGTTGGCAACGACACTGTAAAACATGCCGCTCACTACGTGAGCTAGACAACCAGGGTACCGTTTTTTTTTTTTTTTTTTTTTGGCGGTCACCCACAGCCGGTTGTCGAGTTAGATCATTTGTGCGAGGTAAAGAACCTTTACTTCGCACAATTGGGAATGATCGCATCACGTAGTGTTCAAGGTAAGGCACCCAAGAGGCAGTTACATAGTACTCCCATTGCTGTCTCTGGAAATGCCTACACCGGAAATTAAATCAACTCATTGAAGCTGTCGTCCATATGCAAGTCCGCCTCAAAAGCGGTTCTTGGTAGGATGCAGCTCACCCTTCATGCGACTCGCCAGACACCTCACGGCGCTTCGCGCTTGGTGCAAGCAATGTCTGCCTGGTCGGTGAAAACCCGGCATGCTCCGTCCTGGCATTGTAGGGATGCGAGGGTCTATGGTCATACGACTACGGCCATGCATGAGATCGAGTACATCACTCCTATCGAGTACACCCCCCCCCTCCCTTGTTGCCCCCGCCTATTATATATGGGTTGGGTTGGCGTCGGTTGGCAACGACACTGTAAAACATGCCGCTCACTACGTGAGCTAGACAACCAGGGTACCGTTTTTTTTTTTTCTTTCTTTTGGCGGTCGCCCACAGCCGGTTGTCGAGTTAGATCATTTGTGCGAGGTAAAGAACCTTTACTCCGCACAAGGGAATTGATCGTACCACGAAGTGTTCAAGGTAAGGCACCCAAGAGGCAGTTACATAGTACTCCCATTGCTGTATCTGGAAATGCCTACACCGGAAATTAAATTAACTCATTGAAGCTGCCATCCATACGCAAGTCCGCCTCTCAAGCGGTTCTTAGCAGGATGCAGCTCACCCTTCATGCGACTCGCCGGACACCTCACGGCGCTTCGCGCTTGGTGCGAGCAATGTCTGCCTGGTCGGTGAAAAGCCGACATGCTCCGTCCCGGCATTGTAGGGATGCGAGGGTCTATGGTCATACGACTACGGCCATGCATGAGACCGAGTACATCACTCCTATCAAGTACCCCCCCCCCTAGTTGCAAAATCGAACGTCGCATACCAGACGCAAACCATACCTGGTATACCATATCGTGCCCGGTACGCCAAGGGCACGTGGTCAGATCAGGCTTATAGACATTGCGAAACCCTCTTACTTATACTGGAGATATGGCCACCCTCTAACTCCAAGTCGTGTTTTTCGTCCCAGAACCTGGGTGCCGCGCTGAAGGGACAAAGCTGGCGTTGCGATGAGTTCACCGAGACAAGGTTTTCTCAAAGGTATGGCTATCAACTTCCGACGTTGGGTTCATGTATATCAAGGAAGGAGCAGGGTCTGTCCGCCCGTCATGTGGACAGCGTCGGCGGCGGCTGACCAGCAAAAATAACAGCATCGATCGACAGTATGAGTAGTGTAACTCGCGAGGAAAAGTATCAATTCATCTCGACCGCTTCGTTCGTTGTCGTCCGCACAGGTTCCGAACGGACTTTTGATAGGTTCACAGTAGTTTGGTTTATCGGCTCGTCGACGGCCAAAACAGGGTGCACGGATTTTTTTGTGTACTATTACGGGGGGCCATAGTAAATAGGACCTACGGTACGTACAAAAACCTATATTTTTCGCTATGTTTACTAACAATATTTGGTCCTATTTACTACTACGGTCCCCCGTAATAGTGGCTCTCGGTCTCCTCCAACTTTTGGGTTGGCTCGACACCTTCGCCATGGGGGGCGCTGTGCGCGTGAAACGGGCTGGGTGGTGACGAAATACATGGTCACCCATTCCAGCGTGTGTTGTGTACGTACCCCTGGCGGCCCTTGCAACCCCCTCACGTCAGCACCAAGAAGTTACGAGTTACGTACAGGATGAGAAGGCGGCCCCATCTTCGCTCGCAATCTGTCCAGCAATAGGCTTTTGCACACGTTGCCCGGCGTCAGCAGCTACATATATTAGCTAGCTGCTCGTTCGGGACATAAAAACAATGAAGAGGACTCCTCTCCAACTTGCAGCAGCAACAAACAGACAGTTTATCCCTGTTATCCCTGTTATCCCTTGGCATACTATTGAGGAGCGCGAGCGCGAAGCGCGAGCCTTTTTTTCTTGGTTTTCGAAGGAAAACATAACTCTTCAATACGTACGAGCGAGCAGGGTGCCTTGTTTTTAGTTTCTCTGTAAGTAAGTGTGTGTGTTATTACGGGGGGCCAGAGTAAATAGGACCTACGGTACAGACAAAAGCCTATACAGTCATCTACTTCTACTAACGATATTTGGTCCTGTTTACTATGGTCCCCCGTAATAGTCAACATTTTTTTCAGCCACGTTTGTTCACCGCGCTCAACGCACACGGCACCAATGCCCGGGCTCTGTTCACGCACACACACTACTAACGAAACCTTCTCTCGTGCTGGTGCGGTTGTGAGTCGTTCAAAGTTGGTCGAGCTATATAGGTGCGGCAACGTATGTATGTAGGCACATGGCTGGTGGGAAGGTGTTACCTACTGAGCTATAGGGGTAAAATACCGATCGATTACCCAGCCCAAGGTAATCCTTACCTGGTATAACACTTTCCCCCCCTCTGAACGGCGGGGTCTTTGGGGTGTCGGAACCGTATACATCCGTACGCTGACCTACCCGCTTCGTTTCATTACCTGGGGAACCAGGGAGATGTGTTTTTTTAGGTGTGCACGCGCAAGCGTTTCTGTGAAAGAAACGTTCGATGTGGGGTTCGAACCCGTGACCTGGACGACGTCAAATAAATGTGAAGGTGTTACCTACTGAGCTATAGGGGTAAAATATCCATCGATTACCCAGTCCAGGGTAACCCTTACAACACTCTCCCCTCCTCTGAACGGCGGGATCTTTGGGGCGTCGGTACCGTATACGGCCGTATACGCTTTTCACACTGGGCCATGGTTTTTATAAAATTATGATATACGTCAGCTGTGACCTCTACTGATTATATACCTGGTATACTGTAGTTGATATTCAACTTTGCAAGCTGCGTAATGCGTCTCGTTCGTATCCGTTTTTTGTTGAATTTTACAAGTTGTATGATAAGCCGTTCGCGCGTAGGTTTTATAAAATCATGAAATACGTCAGCTGTGTGAGTTCGACTGAATATTAAAAAGTAGTTGATACTCAACTTTTTGCAAGCTGCGTAATACGTCTCGTCTGTATCCCATTTTTTACGGAATTTACAAATTGTATGGTAAGCCGTTCGCGGGTATTCTATATTCTATACCAGGTAGTATGTATTTCCTTGCCAAGGATATATAGGCCAGTGACTCCCCTGGATGCTACCCGGGTCAAAACCCGCGGGCCAACAGGACAATTTACATACATCATATATAATTCTGCGCACTATACTATTATACAGCTACCAGGTAGCTGCTATTATACTACCAGGGTACTTCGTACATAATAACCCGGATACGGGGGGGTTAATAATGATGTGACTTTGCAACATACATGTTGAAATCTTTTCATTTTACAAAATTTAATATCGATTAAACTGCTGAATTTTTGTGTGGGATGGCTCTCACGCTCTCTCACTGCTGTGAGTATTTTTTCCGTGGGATGGGATGAGCTGCTGCTGCTGTAGTCGCAACAGAACAACCCACGACTGGAACAACCGTAACATATCACACCACCAGGCTCTAGGCACACGTAACGTTTTTTTTTTTTTGAGTCGAGTCCCCAACTCTACGACGAGTATACTAATATGCTACTACTATATACCAGGTACTCTCGTGTAGGCAGAATGCGCCTGTTCACAGCAACGGTCGGGCCGTGTCCCTAAGACATACACATACTGCAGGAAGGAGGTGGTATTACCAGAGGCCCACCCTCCTACTAATGAGAAGACGGAGAAGCAGCAGGAGAAAAGAAGCTCTGCTGTGTATATATATAAGTCGTCTATAATAATAGATGTCGTACATCATCAGTACGTATTACGGGGGACCATAGTTAATAGGACCTATCTATGGTGTACATAAAAACTATATATTTAACCATTTTTACTAACAATATTTGGTCCTGTTAACTATGGTCCCCCGTAATAGTACTCGTACACCATACCAGTAGTATTTATAGTACGTATGAATAGTGGTGGCACCTCCCAAAACGGTTTTTGTTTTTTCAGTTCCACCTATTATAACGGAACCCAACCCTACGACTATATACTCGTACTCGTATTATTATTAATAGGCAGAATGTGTGCCTGCGCCCACAGCAACACTGCAACGTTCGGGCCGTGTCCCTCTGACATACTAACCAGTATGCTGCTAGGTGGTATTGTCACAGGCCCACCCTTGATCCCCCTCCTCCTATACCGATGAGGGGACGGAGAATCAGGAGAAAAAGCTCTGCTGTGCTGATGATGTCGTACATCAGTATTTATTTGTAGTAGTATTATTGTCGGAGGCCGGCTCGCGCGACCCTCGAGGAAAGCGGTCGAAAAAGCAAGCACAAAGAAAGGCAGGGGAGCGAAGCGGCTTCCGGAGTCCCAGACAAAGTTAGTTGAAGATAAAATCGGAATTTTAAGGTTCGCTCACACAGCGGCCGAGATTCATTGTATATATATCTATAGTAGTAGCATAGCAGTAGTGTGTGGTGGCACCTCCTACCTGCTACGAGAAGCTCTCTTATGTTGGACACATACATGTCAGGTTGTAGATTTTTCGTCATCAATTCCTAGTTTCGAGTTGGGGAATCAGGAAACTCACAAAATCGAATACGTCGAGAGTACGTGTACAAAATGTTCAAGGTTTATAGACCGACAAGCCGAGCGTACAGCGACGCTAACCCTGGCCTCGTGTGTCCTACTGCTACTACTACTGCTGCTGCTGCTGCTGCTGCTGCTGCTGCTGCTGCTGCTGCTGCTGCTGTTCTGCTGCTGCTGAAGAAGCTCTGGCTGTAGGTGTGTGCAGCGGCAGTAGTAAGTAGTGTTATTGGTGTGGCACCTGCTACGAGAAGATCACTCTACTCTGTTGGACGCCGTTCAGCTGCAGATTTTTCGTCATCAAATTATGCCGAATTTCAACTTGGGAAACCAGGAAACACACAACATATACGACATCATACATGGAGTAGTACTCGTAGGTGTACAAAAACGTCCGACCAAAAAAAGGTGATTTTGTCGTGTTGGTTCAGCGCAACAATCCGTATTCGCCCAGCATGATGCATCGCACAGATTTGGCTACTCTCGCATGTACCGTCGCGCCTCATTACCACCATTGATTGGCGATGGTATTATAATGAGGCGAGCGAGCGGAGCGAGCCTTTTTTTATATTATTATGACGGAGCTTCTGGTACGTATACCGTACTCAACGCGAATTAGTCTCATTGTTGTGTTTTTCTGTTGATTGATGGTGTGTGACAATGTGGTGTAGCTCCACGGGTGCGCACCCAAGTCATATTTCTGCGAGGGTTGCAGCTACGAGTATGTATATAGCTAGCTGCAAAATGCTTGCTGCCATGCGAGAACAGGAGAAAGACGTCACCTGGTTGCTGTGAGATGTATACTTCCTCGTGAAGGACACATTTACTTTTTTTGATCGGTGATTTTCCGTCCCCCGGCATAGCGGGTCGACAGCATGTGATGGTGATGGTGGTGTGGTTTTGGAAGGATGCGAAAACATGCAATATGCCCATCATCCTCATCATCATGCCTCAGCACGTTTTTTGTCTGGTGGACTCACGGCAGAGTGTGTGCCTCGCAGGTTGCAGGCCACAGCAACACATATCAGGTATTTTTGTGTTGCTCGCAAAAACAGGCGTGATGCATCTCGTCTGCGTGTACGCGACGAACAACAAAAAATACCCATCTCGTCGATATCGTCGAGATCTCGTTGTGGGAGTTCGAGCCCTCTGCCCAACCGACCGTCATCCAACAAGCCGTTCGTTGGATTCGTCCCGGTTGCGTGTGTACGTAAAGTTCCGTTACGAATCACGGGTATCGCCAAAAAGCTCGAGGCGTATAGGCTACGTAAGCCGTTTCGATATACGAAGCACTCGTACATGTGGTTGAGTTGTTGCCGATCCTGACAACTGACATACTGACTGAAACTGAGAAACGAAAAAACTAAAAACGAAACCTGAAACCTGAAACCGATGTAACCGATATCGGAATGTTCCCCTTTGTTATTTCCCTCCTCCTCCTCGAACTCCACATCCAAGATGCTAGGAGACCGCGGTTTGACTTCTTGACTGACCGCACATTGAGTATAAAATTCGTATATAATACCGGAACAGGTCTTGACGGACTGGACGCGTCCCAAAAGACCGGTCTTTGCGGCGGAATCATGATGTTCGTGTTTGTAACTGCTGCAGACGAGTACGTCCTAGTACTGCTGCTACCGCTTGCTGCCCAACCTTTTTCAGGACACGCGGAGTGAACCTTGCACGAGCTATGTGCCCTCCTTCCGTACCGATCCCTCCGGCTGGCAGATGTTTCGACTTTGCACGTTGCCCTCATCCCACGGGAAAATCGAACACTTTTTAGAGTGTTGAGGCTCCTCGACGTCGGCGAAGGTAGTTTGAGACCGAAAAGCCTCCAGAACCAAATGAGCTCCCAACGGAAAAGGAAATCAGAAATCATGAAGTCCAGATGTCCACCGCCCCAGCATCATCGAGATAAGCCCACACCAACATGGAGTCAGGAGGAGCGCAGAACCCTAAGCGCAAGAGGCCGGCCGGAGCTGCGGCGGCGACCGCCCCTTCGGTGGTGAGGAATCCACCGTTTGCACGCGTGTTCAAAATTTTCCCTCGTTTTTTTCCCCCTCTCCCTCCCTTCTCCCTTCCCTCTGGGTTTTGATTTTGATCATCACCAGGAGAGGTAGGGCCTCAAAAAAGTCAGAGCTGCTGCTGTGCTTGCTCTTCCTCGCTCGCAAATATTCCGACACGCTCGAGATAGCTTGTAAGGTCCTACGTCTCTCTAGTTTTCAACGGAACCCCGCCGACGTTTCGGCACGAGACGCCCGGGAAAACAGTGAGGCTTCCGTGCACACGGCCCAGCCGTGGATGCACGCATCGCTGTGGACCATACCCCACGCGCCCAGTATCTTGGCAATCGAGGTCTGATCCGGTCCAGAGAGTTTTTTTTTTTCTCCCCGAGAGCAATCATACGAAGACAATCGAAAAAATAGCCCCATTTGCCAGCTCAGACAGGCAAGGGCAAAACACTTTATTGGGTCTTCTCTCCTCTCGAACAATAGAAGAAGCCCGGTTTTGTCATCTCGGGGCGGTATCATCGCGCTGCCGGAGGGCTCCAGTGGGTGTGCGTGCATCGGCGCTTTTTCCTTGTTGTCGCGCGTACTCGCCGAGGCAACGCGTGGCCATCGCGAGATCTGTGCGATTTTTTTTTTTTTTGGTGGTCGCGGCTCTCTCCTCCTCGTCGTGTTTTTTTTTCGAACTCGTGCAGCAGCCGTACAGCAGTAGTAGTAAATAAAAATCGGACAAACGTATAAAATTGGAAGGAAGATGCAGGCAGGTACGTAGAGGCAGGGCAGGTACACACAAGACAAGCTCTGGCTCAGCAAGGGACCCTCTTTTTTTTTTTGGCGTTTTGAGTTTTTCAAACGCAAAGCATACTAAAAGTAGTACACTAAAGAAAAGTGGGTGAAATAAAAAGCCTGGTGGTGGGCTAAATAAATATGAAAAGTACGACGTGGGAAAAAACTTTTTTCACCTACAGCAGCAGCCTTGCAGCCTTGCAGCAGCAGCAACAGCAGCAACAGCAGCAACAGCAGGTATTTATTGTATCATAGGAGTGGAAGGACGCTCCTTGTGTTGGGTGCTGGGCGCGCGCGTCGCGGTTCCCTCTGTCTTTTGTCTCCCGTGTGCGATCGCGCTCAAACGAATCTGGGATTGAATACTTGTGCCCTAAACCCAATGCCACGGGCACCCCCCCCCCCCCTCCCCCGACACATCCTCGACTTTTTCCGGCTGGACGTCATTGTCTCGTCGCGATATATTTAGCTCAATATGCATGTACTAACGGCAGGTCGCTGTTTAGCGCGGCGGCGTTCGTTTCTCCTTGCTGCAGCGTGACGAGACTTTTGCCGAGAAAGTCGCGCAAGCTGTGGCGATTCCGTCATTCATTTCAAAAAAATTAAAAAAAATGTTGTACGAGTGCCTGGTATGTATGTATCGCAACAACCGAACGAAAATGTCTCGTACACGGAGAATATATGCGCGAACTCGCTCGCACGCACGCACGCACGCACGCACGCACACACATCTCGTCTTTCTCATCTCTTCTCTCTCGTACTCGTGGTGTACGTACCCCCGCTGGGATACTATGACTGGTACGATGTTGCGCTGCAGGGGTTGAATGAAAAAAAATGTTTTGGTGAAAATTTGAAAACCCGAGGAAATTGTTTTTAAAAAGACACCCGTCCGTCCCAGCTGCGTGGGGATCGTGATCGTGATCGTGATCGTAATCGATATGTTTGGTGCCGTGATTTCCCCCATTTTTTTTGTCGGTTCGTGACGATCATATGTGTGTGTGATGATGATGATCATGTGGGCGCGCGACATTCTCTGTCCCTGGGCAGAGAGAGGGGGGTGTTTCTAGCTTTTACCTGGTATGCTATATGGCGGCGGGGGGGGGGGGTGGGGGGGGGGGGGGGGGCGGTACGCAGCGCGCGGACGTAGTGCTTCCTCTTGCCGGTAGCTTCGGTGGTGGTGGTGGTGGTGGTCGGTCGTATTGTGGACGCGCTCATCCGTTTCAAAAATTTATTGGCTGGTGTCGGTTATCCTACGTAGACTTTCCGACTCGCGCGGACATTTTTTTTCATTTTGTCGGTTGTCTCGTACACACCAGGTATATAAAACATGTAGAACACCAGGTGTATTTATGTGCTTGTACGAGTAGAAATATTCAAAAATGCTCCGCAGCCGTGAGGAGGACGACGTCACTTCTGATGCGCGTACTGTCCGAGTTTGATTTGCGCGCAATGGCGAACGCTCGAAATACAAAATCCCTGCGTTAATGTATGGATTTAGCAGGTACAAGGCACCAGGTATGCGTTTTGTTGTCCCTTAGCGGCTGCTGCTGGTGTTGTCGCTGTTGTTTGTGTCTCGAGTTTTTTTAATTAATAACTGTTCTTTCTAACCTTACACCGATACACTCGTATAGCATACCTGGTAGCACTATTAATAATTGTACACACTATGCGTAGACTCGAATACTGCGATTTTCATACAGCAGTCGTCGCTAAACACCTCTTGGAGGATTCTCGCACTGGTATGGTTAATAATTATGTGTCCCTCGTCACTCGTGATACATTTTGTTCGTGGGAGACAAAATTAAGCGTCAGCATACTGCGGCATGTTTCCTACAATTTGAAAACACACCTACCTCTGCCTCTGGCACCACGAGTTCCTTCCTGAATGTACTGGCTGAACCCGAGTACTGACTGCACCTACACCATCAATACATACCTGGTACGTATTACGAGGAAAACTGAACCTGATCAGCCTGCCTGCTGGAAGGAAGCATGAATCAAAACCTCTAAACCCATCTCGGCACGAGCACGTATCGTTCGACTCCGATAGTAAAAATCGTTTTTGCTCAAAAGGTTATGTCAAATCCAGCTTGCTGGTGCGGTGGGGGCAGTCGTTAACCCCCTTAGGACCGCAGTCCCGTTTTGGGGACAAAATACTCGAAATTTGAGTAGTTTGTCCCCAAAACGGGAGGTGCGGTTCTAAAAGAGTTAAGGCAGTCGTACACCGATCGTTGTAATTCCGTCGGGGGTGTGTATGATGTATAGTCGGTGCGGCGTGCACTCGCTGATCGTTGACAGAGATAGGTCCAAATGTTGAAAGTGTCCGACCCCTCCAACTTTCTTCCATCCAGTCGTTTTATCTTTTTATCTTGCCTTCCCTTGGCTCTATCTCAATCTGCCCCGCCGTTAACTCTTTTAGAACCGCACCTCCCGTTTTGGGGACAAACTACTCAAATTTCGAGTATTTTGTCCCCAAAACGGGACTGCGGTCCTAGGGGGGTTACACCGAACGGATACTGAACGAAGACCGGATGGAAACCGAACGGAGAACAAGAGGAAACCGAGCGGAGACGGAAAAGAACAACCGAACGGGAGCTGAACGGAAACCGAGAGAGAGCAATAGGAGACCGAACGGATACCGAATACGCCCACCTATTAATAATTACTCTAAAACTCGCCCTCCCCGCCCCCCCTCCCTTTCCCTCCAAGAGGACCCAGACCCGTACAAACACGTGACACGTGCATATCGTCGAGGTTGGGGTTCTGTGTTCGTTTGGTCTTGTAATGTCCGCGCTGCTACGGCCGCCGAAAATTGAATTTTCAAAATAATAATAAAAATAAAAATCTGCGTAGATTTGAATTTGTGAAAAACTTACAGGAGTATGCACTGAACCACCCTGACAACCACCCACACTGCTGCTGCTGCTGCTGCTGCGGCTGCGGCCTGAAATTATCCATTTATGGATTTTCTGGTTTTTTTCCTTCCAAAAATTGAATTTGTGTGAGACTTTCATACGACAGTAAGGCTGACCGTTGTTTCCAACAGCTGCTGATGGTCCCGATTTGCTTTTTTTATCGTTCCCCAGGTGCCCAAGGGGTCAGCGCCCAAGAAAGCCAAACCTGCCTCCGTCGACGCCGCCGCCGCCGCCGCCACCGTCGCCACCCCCGCAGCCCCCGCAGCGCCCGCATCCCCCGTAGCCCCTGCAGCCCCCGTCGCGGCCGCCACCGCCACCCCTGCCGCCAGCCCCGCCCCCCCTACCGCCACCGCTGCTGCCACCAAGCCTGCTGCCAAACCCAAGGCTGCTGCCAAACCCAAGGCTGCTGCGAAGGACAAGAAAGACAAGCCTGCCGCGAAGGACAAGAAGGACAAGCCTGCTGCGAAGGACAAGAAGGTCAAGGCTTCTGCGAAGGACAAGAAGGACAAGCCTGCTGCGAAGGCCAAGCCTGCCGCCGTGAAGAAGGCCAAGCCTTCCCCTGCCGGCAAAGACAAGCCCGCCGCCAAAACCAAGGCGACTGTCACGAAAGCCAAGCCGTCTGCCACCAAAGCCAAGCCGGCCGCTTCCGCTACCGACAAGGAGAAGGGCTCTCCCAAGCCCAAGGCCAAGGCCGCTCCCAAGGACAAGGCTGCTGCGAAAGACAAGGCCGCTCCCAAAGACAAGACCGCCCCCAAGGCCAAGGCTGGTGCGAAGGAAAAAACCGCCCCCAAGGAGAAGGCTGCCACCAAAGCCAAGGCCGCGACGAAGGACAAGCCCGCTTCCGCCAAAAAGACCAAGGCTTCCGCTGCTGCTGCTGCCGCTGGCAAAGACAAGCCTGTCGCGAAGGTGAAGCCCCTTGTCACCAAGGTCAAGTCCACTAAGGCCAAGGCGGCTTCGTCTCCCAAGGACAAGGCTGCTGCCCCCAAAGAGAAGGGCACTCCCAAGGCCAAGGGCTCTCCCAAAGACAAGGGCGCCCCGAAGGCCAAGGCCGCTCCCAAGGAGAAAGGTGCCGGCAAGGAGAAGGCCTCTCCTAAGGCCAAGGCCAAGGCCGCTCCCAAGGACAAGACCGCGACCAAGGAGAAGGCTGCCACGAAAGGCAAGGCTGCTCCCAAGGACAAGGCTGCTGCCAAGGCGAAAGCCGCCCCCAAAGCCAAGGCCGCTGGCAAAGAGAAGGCCGCTGGCAAAGAGAAGGCCGCTGGCAAAGACAAGGCTGCTCCCAAGGAGAAGGCTGCCCCCAAGCCCAAGCCCGCTCCCAAGCCGAAGCCTGTAACACTCGAGGTAAGGGAGGAGAAGCGCACCAGGTATACCTGGGATCACGGCCGACCCAGTAGTGCGAGGTTTCTTTTTTTGCTGTTGTTGAAAAAAATGATGAGCTATAATTGAATGCGTGAAACGTTCCTCCGCCTTTACTATCATATACCACTCTGTCTATAAATGTAAGCAACGTTTTGTTTGAACATTGGTGTAAAAACGGTCCTTATGTTTAGGGGCAGAGTGGTACCTGATATTCACGGTATTTATCTTTCTTATCATGAGCTTTGAACATTTTTTCAATCTCAGACATCTGCCAATGGAAACGCGAAGTCGTTTTTTTTCCCCCCCGAAAATATTTCTTTCAAAGAACAGCAGAAAACGTCCTCGTACCGCCGCTGTGGGAAATAAGGAAAAACATGTTTGCTTTTTCAGTCCTTTTCTTCTGTCGGCTGCAGGCGACGCAATTTTTGTTTTTTCTCGTTGCAAATTGTCAACACGTTGATAAAAAACAGCTCGTGCGACGATAGACGCTCGATCTCGACATAGACTCGACCCCCGACCAACCCGCTTGGTGTCGGGCGAGGTCAACGAGTGTAGACGACGGCGTGGAAGATATCAGGTGGGTCGATGGTCGAGAGCTTGCCGGGGGCGTCCTACGGTATCCTCTCCCAAACCTGAAACAAAACCTATTTTTTGCCATTCGAGATGGATGGAGTTTTTTTTTTTCATCTGTTTGTGCACACCAGCGGCCAATTGTTTTTTCATCTTTCACCTGGCTAGCGCTCGCCACACGTCACCGGCCTTTGTGTGCACACGGTGACCCTAGGGTGGGTCGGAGCCCCTAACGAGCGCACTCCGTTCAGAATTCATTGGGCAGTGGTTGCTTTTGTCGATCGAAGTCTGTAGAGGACTCGGAATCTCGCCGCTTCGAACCAAACATCCGCCTGACTTTTTCTGAAGCCGTTCTTGGCCCAACATCGGCCCCATAGTTGATCTCTTTCCGGGGTTTTCCAAAAGTTTGGAACTTGCCGTTTTCATAATCGTGCTCATAACAAGCTGTACCTGAAAAAAATTAATGGGTATCTTTGGAATTCAATTTTTTTATTGTAACTTTTCGTTTCCATTGGCGTGGTTTCACAGCTGTGTGTGTGTGTGTTTTTTCTTCAAAAAATATTTTTTCAAGTGTATCCCCGATGTCACAGCTGATATTTTTCAAATACAATTTATATGTGAGCCTACTACAAAGTAGTAAAAGCGTGAGCACTACGCACGGTACGTACTCGTAGTGCAAGGGTTGTGTTTTGTAGGTCACATACTTTGGGGTGCCCCGGGTATATGACGGTGTATTATCACCCCCCCGGTGATATTTTTCGTTGGGTTCTGAATAACTTATCACCGGGATGTTGCACCGTAGAGGTGTGATGGCAGCGGTTGCGAAGGAGTTGCCGCACTCCAGGCAGGCGGGGGTGTGAAGCACATACATCTGCGGTTTTGCGCATGATGGCGCAAGAAAGACGTGATCGTCGAAGCCGCAGACTCGGGTTGCCGGCTGTGGTTGGCCGCGCTCGCATAAGCTCTCTCCACCCCCTCCTCGTCACACGTCCATGCTGCTGATCCCCACGTGGTGTGTAGTGCTGTGGCACATGCTGCTGCTGTACCAGGTGCCTGTGGTCATTTTTGTCTGCCAGGTCATTGTCTCACCCGGGTGATAACTTGGGGGTGCCATACTGTTAATGAGGCATGACCTCAGGGGGTGTGGTGTAAAACGTACCCTCGGTGATGATCTGGTGTCCTGGTTTGACGTCTTAGAATACTTGTGACCCGCGTGGTGCCGGTATATTCCGTAGGCAGTGTGGTAGACAACGTACATAGGGTGTGGTAGACTCCGTCACACACGTTACCCACGTATAACCTATATGCCAACGGGTACATGCTATTAATAACTGTATCACACACCCCAGTGCCGTACCCACCCGTCGCAACTTTTTGTGGTATGTATTCATATTTGATGTGTGATGTTTTTTTATAGTACAGCAGGTACGATGGATGCGGCGGGCGCGTTCCGAATTGGTAATGTAACGGTTACATGTAACACCAGGTGTCACGTATTATTTGTCATGGCCACAAGCTGGGCTGGCCAGTAAGTACCAAATGTTTAGTTGGTCCGGGTAGATGCCGTTAATTCGAAGTTTTGAGCTAAAAAATTGACACGTGCTTTTCTCTGTAGTCGTCGAAAGGGGTTCCTTGCTGCTCCTTTTTATTACGGGGGACCATACTAAGTAGGAGCAACTATTGTGAGTAAAAATAGGTGAATAGATACCAGGTACCTGGTATGTTTTTGTGTATACCGTAGGTCCTATTAACTATGGTTCCCCGTGATCGTTTTTGTTTTTCCGTGACACGGTTACTAGTACGATTACTACAGTAATTTTGGCCACGACTGACGAAAAAAAAACACTGACGAAAAAAAACAGTCGAAAGGAACAGTTACCAAATCCCTTTGAAATACTATGAGGAAGCACGTGTCTTAAGAGTGCAGCTCAAAATTCGATAAAACGGCGTGAGAATCCCAGATTTTGTGGTTTTCTCCTCGTAATATCTTGTGGCTTCTCTTCGTAATATCTTGAATTTTGTATGGGGGAGCGGGGATCGCATACACGATATATCTCCTGATGCACGACGAATTAGGCGATTGTGAGGATATCGGTTGCTCGCCATGCCTTAACAGAGATTCACTCCGATTTTGGACGAAATCTGCGAAACCGAGTTTTGGACTTTCGTATACCTGGTACCTGATCGACGTCAATATTACGGGGGGCCATAGCTAATAGGACCTATGGTATACATAAAAATGTATGTATTTACCCATTTTTACTAACAATATTTGGTCCTATTAACTATGGTCCCCCGTACTATCACATATTTCTGAGCAAGAGATGGTCTGTATATGTTTTTTTGGTGTGTATTTATTTTGACGAAATAACTCGAATCTCGAAAATTCCAACGCCGGCAAGTGCGCTGCAGGCTCCGGAACATGCTGCTGTTAACTTTGAGCCGTAGCTCTTCCGCATGGCTGAAACATGGCCGAAACATCGCGGACGGATGAGTTAACAGGCCGATGTTGGCCGGCCCAGCGTGTACGATTGTGGTGTTGGGTATCGTATCGAATGTTTCCTTTTTTACCAAAATATCGCGCTTTCGACATATCGCATCGAACATATTTTGCCCCCCATCCCCTGGTGCCCCCGTTTTTCTAGGCTGC
Source organism: Nereocystis luetkeana (assembly GCA_031213475.1). Taxonomy (NCBI): domain Eukaryota; class Phaeophyceae; order Laminariales; family Laminariaceae; genus Nereocystis; species Nereocystis luetkeana. Next base: position 13,072,994 of record JARUPZ010000003.1, read on the forward strand.
TGCTGAACGATTTTTTTTTTTCCTTGTATCGATTGCGTACCTACCGAAGTCGTATAATAGACGCGGTTTGTTCAAGTGTTCGTTTGTAGGTGTCCTGTCGGACTCGATTTGTCGGATCGGACTCGATACTTGGTTGACATCCATCGATCGATCGCTAAGCGCGATCCGAGGGCGACGTATATGCGATATATCCCATACCTTTACCGTTCTGTTTATAGTATCCTCTGCTTGATGTGCCACGCGCCATTGTGTGTTATGCCATGCTTCTTTCTGTCTCTGTCCCGTCTACGGGCTTGTTGCCCGCACCTCCCCCCCCCTCCGTTTATTTTGACGTCCCCTCCCTCCCTCCCCCCCCCCTCCTCCGTTCCCCCGTTCCTCCCCTCCCCCTTTCCCTCCTCCCTCTTTCCCTCCTCGCTCCTCCCTCCCTCTTTCCCCCCCCCCTCCCTCTTTCCCTCCTCCCTCCCTCCCTCCCTCCCTCCCCCCCCCCCCCTCCGTTCCTCCGTTCCTCCCCTCCCTCTTCCCTCCTCCCGCCCTCCCTTCCTCCTTTCTTCCTCCCCTCCCTCCCTCCCCCTCCCTCCTGCCCCCATCCTTTCCTCCCCACCCTCTTTCACTCCTCCCTCCCTCCCTCCCTCCCTCCCTCCCTCCCTCCCTCCCCCCCTCCCTCCCTCCCTCCCTCCCTCCCTCCCTCCCTCCCTCCCTCCCTCCCTCCCTCCCTCCCTCCCTCCCTCCCTCCCTCCCTCCCTCCTTCCCTCCCTCTCTCCTTCACCGACACCAATACCACACCCTTATTCGGTTTCGCAGTTGGGCTCGCAGGCACCCCCGTTCTCTGTGAAGGACCAGAACGGGGCTGAGGTAACCCTCGAGTCTTTCAAGGGCGACAAAAATGTGGTGGTCTTCTTTTACCCCAAGGACAACACGGTAAAAGCCCAGCCCCGCCCTATCTGCTCTAGGCTTGTCTTCTGTCCCTCCGCTTTCCCCACCTTTTGCCCGCAACTATCTTGCCAGTTCGCGCTGTTTGTCGACGGCTTATGGTGGCGTGATTGATGGTGATATATGTCCTCGGTTAATATGGACACCACCACAAGAAGTCAACGCCCCCCCCCCCCCCCCCCCCCCCGCCCCCCAAGGTCATACGACGACGGCCATGCATGAGATCGAGTACATCTATCCTATCGAGTACCCCTCCCCCTCCTCTCCTCCCCGTGATGAACCGTTGCTATCGACTCGTCAAGTTCTTGTGAGGTGTATCACCGTTTTGGCCTTATTTTGTTTGTTTTCATTTTTTTTTTTCATGTAGAATCGAATCGAATCGAATCAAGACGAATCGAGCTGAGTCGAGTCGTTACTGCATGTTGCCCAAAACCGAATCGCGATTTACTACATGTACATATTTTTATGTATCTTATCTCATCTTATCGAGTCGACGTCGTGTTTACAATCACTATCGAGTCGAATCGAATCGAATCGTTCGTCAGTGCGTGTATACCTCCATCTGTCTTTTTGTTGTCAATTTAATCGGTCACCAAACCGTCGCGGCGTGCCGTGTACGTATCACACCATCCAGTGCTGCTGTAGTTAGACTTGCGCTGGTATAGCAGGTACCTGCTAGATTGTTGCTGTCGTCGTTTTGCTATGTACGCTTGCGAAAGAAAGACACACAACAAGCAAACAAAAAAAATGTTTCGGGAGATTTTCGGGCAATCGGCACAGATCTCCGGCTTTACCCAGCTCTCATCCCTTCAAGTACTGTACTGTAACGTATGACACGTATGACTTTTCGGAGATTTTCGGGTAGACGGCTCAGATCTGCGGCTTCACCCAGCTCTTAACCCTTTTAGAACCGCAGTCCCGTTCTGGGGGCAAACCAGTCAAATTTCAAGTAGTTTTGTCCCCAAACGGGACCGCGGTTCTAAAGGGGTTAACGCTTTTAAGTACTGTACTGTAAGGTATGATATGTATGACTCTAATTCCAAGTGAAATATCCCCACAACTGGAGGGCAACCCAAAAGGGGTTTCCAAAAGGGGTTAAGGCGTTCCCTCTTTTTGGCGGCCGTGTTAATTAGCAACTCCCTTCGCTCGTACTATTGTTATATATTTCCACTATGTCCCCTAACATAAGGATCGTTTGTACGTTAATTTTCAATCTAAATTGTCATTGTATTTAGGGAGAAGCGTGGTATCCGATTTTCCACTCTGGCCACTCTGGCCGAGACTATAAGCTCTGTTACATAGTTACACCTGCGTCCAAATTGTTCTTATATTTACGGCCAGAGTGATGCTGTAGTACACACGCACGCACGTCGGACAGATCACGATCTAAGTCATCTCCAGATAGATCAACTACAGATCCTAACCCGCCTTTCGATATGTTGTGCAAGATCTGTGTAGCGCAGATCCAACTCAGAAAACATGCGCTAGATCATGCACATATTTACGGCTCCCAACCGGCAACAAAAGCTAGATCATACAGATCAGGAATATATCTGCCCTGAAATGTATAGGTCACGAACTGGGGACAGATGATCTGTCGATGATCTGTGAGCCATCCGGCCCAGGTGTGATTGTAGCATCACACGCCCCCGGGATAGCGGGTGAGCCTTCCCGGCCTTGACGCGTTAACCTTTTCTCGTGTTGTTGTTCCCCCCCTTTTTATGTATCTGCCCCTTCCTCTGTGTGGCGTTTTTTTCTACGGGGTTGGACGACATGTGTCCCCGTGTCCCGCAACCTTCGAACGGTCGAAGCCTGGCTGCACCAAGGAGGCGTGCAAGTGAGTGTGCCCTTTGGCTTTTGGCGGTAGTTTCGTTTTTGGAGGCTTTTTGGGGCCTCGCTCGTTTTGCTCTTGTTGGTTGAAACAAAACATGGAAGGAGGGGACCGGCCCAAGTGCGATTGATTCCACGCAATGTTGTTGCTCCAATCATTGCCATCAGTAGTCAGTATGTAGTGCTCCTCCTTACTGTTATTGGCTTTGGTGGTGATGGTGGTGGGTGGTGGGTGGTGTTTCTGTTGGTCTCGTTTTGTCTCCAGTACTGCTGTCGTCACTGTTATTTCTGGGGTCATCGATTTTCTTGTTTTGGCCTCGGTGTTGGCTGCCACTGTTGGTAGTAGTGGTCGTACCACTATTACGGGGGGCCATAGTTAACAGGACCAAATATTGTTAGTAAAAATGGTTAAACATATAGGTTTTTATGTACGCCATAGGTCCTGTTAACTAGGGTCCCCCGTAATAGTACTATTAATACTCCTACTACTACTACTACTACTACTACTACTACTACTACTATAGTCTAGTACTATAGTCTAGTACTAGTACTACTACTTGTAACACTACTTCTACTATTACGGGGGGGCATAGTTAATAGGACCTATGGTTGACATAAAAACCTACCAGGTATATATTTAACCATTTTTACTAACAAGATTTGGTCCTATTAACTATGGTCCCCCGTAATACTACTACACTACGACCACCACTACTCCTGTTGTTGTTGTTGTTGTTGTTGTTGTTGTTGTTGTTGTTGTTGTTGTTGTTGTTGTCGTCGCCGATGATGTTTTTTGTCTGATGGATCAGAACGTTAAGAGCCTACACCTACTGTTTTGGGCTACACAAAACCTACCACAGCTCGGACACATCTAGATCATCTACAGATCCTACCTGCCGTTCTGATATGTTGTGCAGGACCTGTACACATACTGCTGTAGTACAGGTCCAACTCAGGAAATGCGCATGTCGTAGCTCATGTCATGCAGATTATTTGTCTCCCAGCCGGCGAATTGAGGCAGATCATACAGATCTCAAGCATAATCAGTCATCTTTCTGCCCAATATCTACTGTAGATCATCGAGGGGGGAGCGATGATCTGTCTGAGGCGTGAAACGTACCAGGTACTGTTTTGGCTTCAAACCTAGTGCTGGTGTTGTTGGTTGAAGACGGACACCCTGCTGTGATGGTCAAAATGCATTTCAAGAGAGCAAGCAACGTACCGCACGTATACGCCTCTGGTTCTACAAGCCCTGATGGACGAGCTAAAACCTTTTCAGCATCATACCGGCTGTAGAGCTACCTTAGGATCAAGCTGAGACTTCAGTAACCACGCCCCATCCTCCCCCCCCGTTTGAACATGGCCTGCGAAATTTACCATCGCAAGACGTTCCCGACGCGGTACGCACCACCCATCACCCACCACCAAAAACTATAAATGAAATCCTTGAAAAGTTACTCTTGAAATTGTTACCGACCAACCTACCGACCGTCGATTCCGCGATCTGAGGCCTGGATATGATACACGCTGGACTTGCACCATCCATCACCCACCACCAAAAACTAGATATAAATTCATTCAAATAAAATATATCATGGTGTGAAACTTGACCGACCGACTGGTTGACCATCCCGCAGATTCCGCGACCTGAAGGCGGAGTACGACGCGCTGGACTTACACACCGTCCGACACCCACCACCACCACCAACTAAACCATGAGTCCTCGTAAATTGCTGATTTATCACACGTGACCGACCGACCGCAGATTCCGCGACCTGAAGGCGGAGTACGACGCGCTGGACTGCGCGGTGCTGGGCGTTAGCGGAGACCACGTCGTCAGCCACGGCAAGTTCATCGCCAAAAACAACCTCAACTTCAGCCTCCTCGCGGACGTCGACAGGTCAGGACAAATACGCCTGCTGTAGGGGGATCAATAGCCTCCAACCAACAGACAAGTAGCCACATCGTCCAGTATTTTTTTGTCTATTGATAGCAGCTGTCATTGATAATAGTATGCTCAGTAGTCCGTGCTCGTAGGCAGTAAGTAGCCACATCGTCCAGTGCTTTTGTCTATTGACAGCAGCTATTATTGATACTAGTGGGCTCAGTAGTCCGTACTCGTAGGCAGTACGCGCGTTGCCAATAGCCAATGGCCAATACCTGGTGTATACAGTAGTAGTCGCTACATGCAGGCAACAGCCAAAAACAGCCCAAACTTGAGCCTCCCTTGCCGACGTGGGCTTGCAGAAACAAAGGACGGGAGGGGCGTCTACTATAGAGGGCTAGTTCAGCAGTACCCCGTGTCTGGCCAATAGACAAGCAGTAGCCTGTACCCCGTACTCCGTCTATGGCATGGCGCCATAATATATCAGAACTCATGACGGACCCGAAATCCATGACGAACAGCAGCAGCAGCGGCAACAACAACAACAATGGAATGTATGCGCACACAGCAGGAGATTCACACAGGCAAATACATCCCCGGTATCGGGTACCTGGTATACGCGTATTTACAGCAGTACCGAGTAGGCATACTCGCACATAGAACATTCCTGTATACCGGTGCTATACTCGTACGATACCAACAGCAAGAGCAAAACATCAGTATCATTCCATACGACGCACATACCAAAAATCACACTGCCTTCCGTTTTCGCACTATAAAAGGTTCTGATTTTTGGTACTATGTTCCCCCGCAATAGTACTCGTACCTCCTGATAGTACAGTACCAGGTATACCGGTACTCAGTAGTCCGTCCTCGTTAGGCAGCAGGCACGCTGCTAGTGGCCCAACCAATAGTGACAACTTGAAGCTGGTTCAAGCCGATTCGTTTTTGCCATCCACCGACTTTTTCATCGCCGCCGCCACCGAGGCTCCACTCCCTTGCCCCCGCGGGTTCCACTCCTCCGCCGGCCCCCGGCTTCCGGCTCCCATGCCGAGACTCCCACACAACAGCGCTGAGCACTCCAACTCCCACGGCTATACCCACCGCCACACCTGTCACCACGCGACCACCCGCCCTGGACGAGTCCTGGAGGAGTGGCAACGATATCTCGACAAGAGCGACCGCAGCAGCGGCGGCAGGAGCGACAGCGATGGTGACGAACCGGCGGGGTGCAGATGCCGCCGTGACCATGGCTCGACTCCAGCTTGCATCACACGCGCCTCCTTTGCTCGCGTCTACACCCGTACCTCGCCCCCCGCGCGCCCGGTGCTGCTGTCGCCGGTTCATCTATGACATATACGCCTGCCAACAGTGTACGTGCCTGTGCCTACGCCTGCGCGCACCGGCGACGAGCGCCGACCCCACCCCCGGGCTGTCGCCAGCAGCGCGCGGCATGCGACCGACCTCGCGCAAGCAACTATGTACAACCGAGTTGGACATGAAGAGCATGGACCTTGCCACGCGCACATCCCGCTCGCTCCGCGGATGCGAAAAGGCTCTATCCCAGCTCTCGGTATATACATAGGCTCATCCGCCTCCAGCTCCAGCGTGAGACTGGTCCAGATCGAAACCCTCGCGTCATCTGCGACTACTTGGGGATAAATCTCCTGGTATCCTAACGAAGACGGCGAGGGTCGTCGGTCTGTATTTCACGAGTTTTTGCGCGCTGCTGTTACGGGGGACCATATTAAACAAGACCTACGGTACATACAAAAACCTATATATTTCGCTGTTTTTTACCAACAATATTTGGTCCTATTCACTATGGTCCCCCGTGATAGACGAATGAGCCTACAGAGGGAGAGACTGTGACAGGGGCTGTGCTTAGCGAACGGGACATCTGCACGTGTGATGCAGTTCCCGACCTTTTTTTTCCCATGTCCTTTTCTCTTTTTTTTTTGCTACGTTTACGTACGTAGTTTGGGCGAGGTCAGTTCGCGTTTATTTGCCGTGCTGCCTCAGACCGGCCAAGAGGGGTGGCCTCGACTGTCGACGGTCGCGCAGACGTAGTGTTATGGGGGGCCACATTAAAGAGGACCTACGGTACACACAAAAACCTACATATTTCGGTATTTTTACTAACAATAGTTGGTCCTATTTACTATGGTCCCCCGTAGTAGGCGCAGGCTGGCACACTGATGACAGGCGCATTATATACTGCCGGTACCAGGTACCCAGTTACACAGTAATACGAGCCTTTTCTATTTTTTTCTATCGACATTTGCGATAAAGCATAGCATACCGGTGGTAAAATGGGGGGGGGTGTTTTCATTTTCTTTAACATGGGGGGGGGGGCGTTGTCATTTATTTATTTATTTATTTATTTATTTATTTATTTATTTATTTATGCAAATGACGTCGATTTTGTTCTTCCATTGTTTTGTTTTTTGGCCGAACAAATAATATTTCCGGCATGGGTGGTCTACAGCAGGGGGTCGTCGGGCTTTGCTGGTATAGGGTTTTAAGCACTTTCTTAAGGTCATGCATGTGCGGGAAGCGCACGGAGGGCGCTGGACATATGAACTGCCGTACTTTATACATGAACCCGAGCGTACAAGCGGGAAACAAAAAAGAGAAAACGACCCATTTTGTACGCTCCTTTCTAAAGTCAAAATGAAGAACAAACCAAACAGGTGAGATCTCTGGATGAACTAAAAAAAAAAACCTTTTTTTTTGTTCAGAGTGATGTTAACTTGGTTGTAATGTCCCCCCGTCCCCTGTCTCCGGGACTTGAAAAAAAATAGTGAGTGTGTGCCGTTTTTTTTGTTTGTTTTTCAATCGAATAAATACCCTTTTGATAAAATACAGCCTGAGAGTTTATCTTTACCTGATTTTTGTATACCCCTCAACGAAAAAAATGATTTTGTGTGTTGTCGGGAAGACCCCCCCCGAAAAAAACGAGACCAAACAGGAAACAGAACCACACTGGCCTCCATGTCGGAATTGAACATCAAGTGTTGATAGAATAACGAACGGGCTGGGGGATTTAGCTGTCAAGACATGAAATAAAACATGTTTTTTTTCCCAGTTTTTTTCGCTTGACTTTATTACTAACCCCCCCCCCCCCCCCTTTGTCTGGGACAAAAAAAAGAAGATGGGAGTGCCGTTTTTTTTTCATGTTGTGTACCCCTGGTATTAGTTCGGAAGAAAGTATCGAATCGTACTGATGAGTAAGCCCCCACTCGTGCTGTAGGTTATTCTCTCTCCTAGACTGTCTCGCCCGCTCGCTCGCTTCACCTCGCTTCACCTCACCTCAGCCCTCTCTATGCTTACTGACGCGACCCACTGTAACCAATTTTGGTCGCCGGGAACAGATCCCTGATCAAGGCATACGGTGCGGCGAAGACTGAGGACAAGATTCAGCGTAGCACGGTGCTCGTCGACAAGGAGGGGAAGGTGGCAGCGGTGTGGAATCCGGTAAGCGTTGGGTGGGTTGGTTGGTTGGTTGGGGTGGATGGAGTGGGGTTGGGATGGGGTGGGGTAGGGGGGGGTTGGGGAATGGGTGTAACCGTGGTGGTCTATCGGCGTTGGAGGTGTGCTGTCGCGGAGTGAGTGCATGCTGCCACGGAGGCGTTATGCCGTGAAGAGGGAAGGAGGGAGTTGCGGCGTGGTTGGCGCTAGTTTGAGCGTATGAGCGGGGGAGAGTGTGTTGCTCGGACGGGTTTTTTTTCGGCCGGCGGGGGGGGTGAGGGAGGGGATGGGGTTTCGGGTTCGGGTTCGGGTTCGATTGAAAAAAACATACATTTCGTACGTAGCGTAAAGGTGTAAGCTTGGTGGGCGGCGGCTAGCTATCGTCCCTTTTTTTTCTGTTCGCGTTTTATTTTCAGGTCCGTGGAGGCTGTTTTTTTTAGTTTTGTGATGTATTTTCGCTGTTTTTGCTTTTTTTTTTCATGCCAACATCTGTCGTCTAAATACCCCCCACACCAAAAAACATCGCGATGCGTTTTTCAATGAACCTGGACCGGACTGCAATAGATAGTCGGTCTGTTTCATATCCCATGTTTTTTCAGTTGTCTTATCGATCGCTTCATGTGTACCGAATCCCCGAATGTCACGCTGGCTCAAACCAATCACACGGGGTAAAGGATGTAAGGAAAGCGCACTGACTCTTACATTCTTCCTGTTTTTCCGATTCGGTTGTTCCCGACGATATACGTGTAACCGGTGCGGTTGTCTCTCTCTCTGGTTCTCCCTAATATTCGATGGTCTCTATACTACATCCGACTTTTTTCCGATTCCGTTGTCCCCAACCGTTTTCCGATTCTGCTGTTTCTCCCCCCCCCCCCAAGTTTCTAGTTTCCCAAATCGTCTGTCCCGAACGCTTCTAATTCGGGTGTCCCCGGTTCGTTCGGGTTCGGTTGTCCTTTACGTTTTCCGATTCCGTTGTCTTTGCGTTTCCCGGTTCGGTTGTCCTTTACCTGGTACGTTTTTTTATTTATATTGTTTTTGTTTTTTTTCGCGGACAGGTTCACGGGGCGGAGCAACACCCGGACCATGTGCTGGCGAAGCTGAAGGAGTTGACGGTGGTAGCGCCGGATGCAGACACTCCGCAGTAATGTTTCGTCTTCTCGCGCGAAGCGTGTGGGACTCAATCTGCAATACCCCCCCCCCCCCCCCCGCCCCCGCCCCCCCCCCTCTCCCCCCCCTCCCCCCCGCCCCGGCATCGTAGTGTAGTGTAGGGATGCGAGGGTCTATGGTCATACGACTACGGCCATGCATGTCAGCAGTACACCCTCCTCCCCTCCCCCCCCCCATTTCTTAGACCGCGTGTTTCATGTGTGCGCTTTCTGTGTTTTATTTTTCCGCGTCTCTCTAGTCTATATTTTTTTAGGTAGGAGTGTCCGTTTCGGCTGTTGGTGATTCGGAAGGTAGAGCAGGTACGTAGATGGAGACGACCGGTTTTTTTTTTTTTTGTGTGGTGCAAGCGATGGTTCTGTGGGAGAGGGGCGGGAGGGGGGCGGGAGGGGGGGGGGGGGGGGGCGGGGGCGCGGCCGTAGCTCTAGACACAGCGTTTTCGAGCCGCGATTTTAGCGGTGAGCTTGAGCTTGAGGCAACTGCTGCAGCACTGCGCGCATGTAAGTACCCCCCCCCCACCCCACCCCCGCCTCCACTCTATACCTTACCAGGTACTGGAAATATATCCCTTTTTTGTCTCTTCCGCCGCTTCTTAACACTGATTTCATTGATACGGTCGCTATTTCTGGGGAGGGACACGAGGCAGCCCCCCCCCCCCCCCCCCCCCCCCCCCCCGCCCCATTCTTCGCCCTTTCCCGGTCTCATCCATTGTAGAAGCGGCACAAGGGTGTTGTTGTGTGTGGGGGAGGATGCCACCCGCCCGGGCGAATTTTCTCTTCGTTTTTTTTTTTTTTTTTTTTTTCTTCATGGCGTGTATCATATTATCATGTTGCACACACGGTCTCTCTTCTTTTTTTTTCCTTCTTTTTTTTTTTCTTGTGCGGTTGCTGGGCTGACTGGACCGGGCAGCTGGTTACGTGCAGTGTGCCATGAGTTTTGTCTTTTAGTAAAAGAGGGGGAGGGGAGGGGGGGGGGGGGGGGGGCGGGGCGGAGGGGTCCGATCAAAGCTTCAGTTGCATGCTGTTGACTGCTTTTGCGTTCATGGTAGAGTTCTAGACGCTCAAGGACTGCTGAGTGTCAGTCGGCGGGACCAACGAGGGGGGGGGGGGGGGGGGTAGGGGGGTTCTGTCGACAACACATGCAAGGGGTAACCTCGATCTCGGGTGTAGTCAGCCCGGGAGTTTACGAGAGGGGCGAGGGAGAGAGGCGCGTGCAGGGTTGACAGGGGAGGGGGCGGGGGTGGGGGGGGGGGGGGGGCAGTTTGTTGGGACCGGTTCTCCAGCTGGAAAAAAGAAAATGTAGGGGATCGGGATGTGTGTGACATATTTTATTGGCATTTTGTTTTGGCTGTTGCTCCAAGTTCGCGAAGGTTTCGAACGTGCTTCTAAAATACCGGATACAGGGGTCCGCTTTCTCGCTCGTTCGCTCGCTCGCTCGCTCATGTCACGAAAATCATTGTAGCAGCGAGTGCTACATTATGATTTTTTTCGGATCTCAACATGCTGTTGCACCATTGATTGCGATTTCGTCTCCCTCCTCTACCTAGTCACCCGCAGACGCGCTTCCTTCACGGCCTCCAGTACAGGCCTCAAGGCGAGGCGGGGGCTTCCTCCCGCCTTTCTGATGGTGATTTTTTCAGCCTTGGTTTTGGTGTTTGTTGTTGTTGTTGGTGTCGCGGGGTCCACAGTATAGAGGATTTTCCTGCTCTACAACTACACAGGGGGAGTCTCCGGCACAACCTCGTGGGCGCGAAAAAAAAACTTATGGTGGGCAGTAACACACCCCCACGTGGTTTCGACAACCTCTCAATTAGGTACGCCTAAAAGGCGTGCTTCGATGTTCATGCTAAACCCCAACGCTCTCGGCTCGGTACGCGTAAAGGGTGTGCTACATAGTTCAATGTCGCCGGAATACTTTTTTTTTTGTTTACGCTCACATTGTGCAAAGGGAGGAGGGGGGGGGGGGGGGGGGGGGGCGTCTCGGCCGCTTGCGCATGTGCATAAATATAGCCGCTTTTGTTGCAGCAAAAAGGGTGTGACATTGAAACGGTGGGCTAGGATTTTCGGCGTCTCGTGGAGCTAGTCTGCGCAGCTTCTTCGCCCCTTCTGCTGTTTTCAAGGACGGCGCGAAACAATCGCACATATACTCCCGTGTCGCGGTGGTGTTTTCGGCCCGTTTTACGATAGAGGTAGCACATTTCCGCTATTTTGTTTCTGGAAAACGGGGGGGGGGTTCCTCGACACCAAATCGTCGGAATGCTAACCTTGATTTCGAAAAAAACGTCTTGTAGACTCGGGCCATGGAATTTCGCCGCGATGCAATTTATTTGCTTTTCAGTTTTCGGGTGAGGTATGGAGGGAGCTCCTTGAGTGAGGAGCCTCAGAAAATTTAGGGTGCACCTCTATCTATCGTAGAACGCCTCTTTCGTAGAGCAGCTGTTGTTGCGGCCTGTGGTCTCTTCGGGCTGACACCAAGCGTATGCCACCTCGCTACGGACTTTGATGGAGTTATTTGGATAGATACTCGTTGGAGTGTTCGCCCAACTCCCTCCTTCGGAGCTCTAAACGACCGCATATCATTTTCCAGATTCCCGATGTTTTGACGAGGGCGACGCGGTTAATTCACCCGAGAAACCAAAGCACGTTGCGGGCGATATGCACAACAAACAGGTGAAGACACGTGACCGACATATATATAGACTTGTCGCTTGACAGCAGCGGGCGCATGGAGGTTTGACTGCGACCTCTCTCGTATAGACTGGCGGGGGCGTTCTACGAGAGAGGTTTTCACCCTGATTTTTCTGAGGCTCCTCGCCTAAGGAGCTAGCTCCCCACCTCACCCCAAAGCTGGTTTCAGCGAAGACTCAAATTATTGCATCCCGATGAATATGGTCACATAGCCCCTAGTATACAAAAACATTCTTTTTCGAAAGAAAATTGGCATTTTCACTGCGACGATTTTGGGTTAACCCTTTTAGAACCGCAGTCCCGTTTTGGGGACAAACTACTTGAAATTTGAGTGCTTTGTCCCCTAAACTGGACTGCGGTTCTAAAGGGGTTAAGGAGCCCCGTCCTCCAGAAACCTTTTTACCGTAAATAAATGCGCTATCTCTATCGAAGAATGCGTCGGTGGTGCTGAGTAAATACCAAGCAAGGTTCGATGCCCGCTTTGCTCGAGAGCTTGCTCTCGGCTTTCAACGTGCGGGGGGGCAACGGCGATGGCGTTCTGACATCGAGAACCCGTCTCGAACCTCCAATATTTCAGCAGGGAGCGAGCATGCATGCATCGCACAACAGCCCGACCCCTGCTCTAAAAACGTTTTTTTTTTTTTCAACTCTCCACGCGGCACTGCTGGCCACGACGTTTCGCTGTACGCCTCGAAAGTATATATTAACCACAGCGTCCCTCGCTTGCAAACACGGCAGTTGTTTTCAGGCAGGCGACATCGGGAGGGAAACCGGGAGAAAACTGGAGAGAGGGAAACATTGTTTTAATGGCGAGCAAGGATCGGTGTCTCCGCGTCTCAACCCAATCACAAGGAAGGACGCAACCAACAATCTCTTTGACCTCCAGGAGCGCAGTACGGGCGAAAGGGGGCGGGGAGAAAAACCGGATAAATATTTCGAAGGAGACCCGTTCTACGATAGATAGAGGTAGCACATTTCCGCTATTATTTTGTTTCTGAAAGACGGAGTTCCTAGACCCGAAATCGTCGGAATACCACAATGAATCTTGATTTGAAAAAAAATACGTCTGGTAGACTCGGGCCATGGGATTATTCGCCGCGATGAAATCTGATTTTTGCTGAAGTCAGTTTTCGGGTGAGGTATGGCGCTCCTTAAGCGAGGAGCCCTCAGAAAATTTAGGGTGAATCTCTATCGTAGAACGCCTCAGGAATTGTCCGAAGGAATCCGCAAGAAACGGCGAGCAAGGGTTGGAGTCTCAATCTTTACCCGCGGCTTTGCCTCGCTGCCTTCAACCTCGAGCAAACAATCGCTCACATCTTCCTGGTGATGTGAGCCTTGTTTGTTCCTCGGAAGTAAACATGAGCAACGCAACAACAGGCAAAACCGCTGAGGGGGTGAAAAAAAACAGAAGGACTGAGAAACCGGAAGGAAACGACTATAATTACGGGGGAACATAGTTAATAGGACCAAATATTGTTAGTAAAAATAGCGAAATATATTTAAGTTTTTGTCTGTGTCGTAGGTTCTATTAACTCTGCTGGTCCCCCGTATAATACTACATCCTACCATGTATGAACATGAAGAAAAAACGGATCGAAATAAAAAGAAAGTCGGGTCGCAACTGGAACGAACGAATTAACAGACAAATCTGAAAAATGGGAACGAAGCCTAAAATGAGAACCAAGCCGTATCTCCAGAACCATGTGGTGTATCAGAGAACCAAAATGATCCTGCGAAACCCCTTGGCCAGCCCTGTGAGAGGAGCTCGTCAGAACGGTCATGCTCCATCTCGTGCCTTCGGGTGGGCGCAAAAAGCGATATACGCTGGCTCTATTGTGATTTCTCTAGATGCTGGCTACCGCGGCGATGCCGAGGACTTCCAGCCTGAGCGACAGCTCATTCGAAGGCTGCTGTACAGCCCCACAGGACTGTCAACTTTTTTTCTTGGAGTTGTACACAATTGGTTTGCTTTCTAAAAAAAACCGTCCGTTCCCATTTTTTGTTTCGTTCTCATTTTTCCGTTTTGTCTGTTGAATCCAGAGGAAGGAAGTCAGATCGAATCGAAACAGAAGGAGACCAGAACATAAATAATCGGATCAAAATCATCAGAAGGAATGATTTAAAAAAAAAAACGATTTGGAACCGGGAAGGAAATCGGAATATATATATTATTAGTCGGATCGCGACCGAAAGTAAGTGAATACTTTCGAGGTAGAAGAAGTGACGTTGGATCGAAAAGGTATAAGGAGCTCTCGGAAATGGTACCTACCTGCCGGAACGAGACTGTGCAACTACGAGAAGATCCTTAGGGATCGGCTGAGGAAAAATACGTGAGAGAGAGACTCGTACCTGACCTGATGGAGTGAGAGATCGAGGGGTCGGACAGAAAGTAAGGCAAAGCCTGAACTTCCGTTCCAGAGGCCCCAGTCAACGCTGGGGAATCTTTTGACAATTAATTTTCGTACGAGAAAACAAGATTATTGCACCATTATTGCACCGCCGGAACAAATATGGAACGGGGTCGGAACGGGATTTTGCGGTCGGTCGCGAGATTCGTCCATTTTTTTTTCGGCCGGAAATCCGCAGTCCCGAGACAAATGTATGTATCGGCGGCAATTTTGACGAGGAAGGTCCTCTGAGAATAATCAGGAAAATCTGGGCTTGCGTATGACAGTTGTTAGAGCCCCTTTTCTTTGCAGCGTGCGTTGAGATGGGGGGGGGGGGGGTTCATGGCGTTGATACTCTCGGGAGCGGGGTGATATGTACCCCCACCCGATGCCCCTCTGAATAATTGCAGATACTGGGAAGCGATAACAGGATGACAACCTGCTCAGATTCCCGTATTCGTTTTCGGTGCTATTACGGGGGACCATAGTAAGCAGGACTTACGGTACACACAAAAAACTATATATTTACATATTTTTACTCACAATATTTGGTCCTATTTACTATGGTCCCCCGTAGTATAGGCACTGAATAAGTGATACACCTGTGGTATAATAGTCTATAAAACCTGGCAGTGACATAATAAGCGCAACGGTTAGCGGTAGGTCAAGCAGTAGCTGAAAAATAGGTCCGCGGTACGTACAACATGCTATACCGGTGGCACCTACAACAGTCGGTCCCCTGCCTGCGACGACACCATAGTGTGATGATGTGGGTGTGATATTCTGGTACTACTGTGCCTTGACTGAGGCCGAAAGGCCGGCAATTATTTCCTCGGTTCCTGAGGTATTGGGATCGTGTATTTGTAGTACTTGGGAGGCGTATCTTAGAGGCAGATGGAAAACAGGGAGTTTTCCCGGCGAGGCACGAACCTTGCCACGAAAGGAATACAGCCGCTGTGCTCTCCTTCTGTCTCGAAGCATTCAACACACGTGAGCACCAACGAGTGTGCTCTATATAGGCAAACCTAGCAACAAGGGATACAAAGTGTCCCGACCTTGGACTTGACAAGTAGTGGCGTCTCTGGGTCTTCGGGCCACTCATCTGTGGCACAGGACACGTTTCCGGAGTTAGTTTCGGTCTAGGTTTTCAGGTGGTTTATGGTGTATTCCATGTTATGTTCCTTCTTCGTCCTCCTGCCGATTTCCCCCCCCCCAGTCGGGGGCGATATGTGGATAAAATTTGACTAGGCATACTGGGGCATAGGACCGCCTCGCTTTTTGTGCGAACCTTTCGCTTTTACGGAGACACCTTTTCTGGCCCCACCCCCCCCCTTGCGGGTGGTATGGCGACGGCTTTCGTTGACGATTTATTCCTGTCCCTTACGGCTATATATAGGCTTTCCTCCATTTTTTTTTTCTCCGGCGTCCCTTGTCGGCTTCGTATATAACTTTGCCGTTCAGAGGTGTAAGAGTGGGTTTCGAGGACAGCCGCATCTAGATTCTTCGATTCATGCTCTCGCTCGTGGAATCGGGGTTTCAATGAATTTCCCATTTTTTTGCACATACGGCTCATCAGGGTGGGCTAGTGTTATGGTACTGCCTTGAATGAGGCCGAAAGGCGGGTAATTACCTCGGTTTGAGCCTTCGGGATCGTATCTGTAGTACTACTGCACTTACTTGGAAGGCATCTTGAATGGAAATCCAGGGGGTTTCCAAGCGAGGCACGAGCCTTGCTCTCTGTCTCTGATTGTGCTCGAAAGGAAAGCTGCTCTTCTATCCCTTGAGCAGTCAACACACGTGAGTGAGTATACCCACGAGTATACCTGCTCAAGAGGCAAACCTAACAAGGGATACAAAGTGTGGTTCGACCTTGGACTTGTCAATGACGAAAAACTTAACGACGACCACAACATCGAACACAAGAAAGTACATGTTTTTGCCAAAATCAGGTATTATATCTGACCACTTTTCGGCCAAAATCAGTTACCAGGTACATGCTAAAAACAGGTACAAAACACACCCCAGGAGCCCTGCTATTGGCCAAAAGCTGACATCGTACCTGATTTTGGCACGAAAAGGTCAAGGTATGCCTGTTTTTTTTTGCTGTCTACTACGTAGCTTTCAACTGATTTTGCCCAAATTTGAACCAGTCAGAGCGGCCACATACGTACACTGTTTTTTCTCTCCGTGTGCCTTTGCCCTCCCTTGGTAGAAATTCTTCTGTAATACCGTATAAACTCTACTCGTACGCCGTACGGTAAAAGCACGTATTTATACATGCATACAATGTCATGCGTACACTGGTTTCATTTTTCCTTCTCTGTCTGGGGGGTGCGACGTGCTTCATGTATTTAATACCTACCAGGTAGTAGTTGTTGTGATGTGTACTCTGTTGTTTTCTGCCTGGTATGGTCACAGCAGTCTATACACCACCATGGTATTTGTCTGCACCGCCCCGCCTCGAGGTGGTCGCAGGTTTGGTACGGCAAGATAATTTATTGCCGAGCAGGAGGTTCCGCGAGGACGGTCTAGAAGATTTAAAGCTGTCAACGGGGGGGGCGCGCCAGAGTAAATACTCTCGGCACCCCGCCGTGGCGAAACACACGAAGCCTATATTAATAGTGACTCTCTGCAGGTCCAAGCGCCCCGGTGGTTCAAGTGGTTAACCTCGACTTCTACTTGTTTGAGTCCTGGGTTCGAGCCCCAGGTGGGTCGGACTCTGACTTTATTTGCAAAAATAAAAAAGGATTCAATTGTTGAGAGCGCCTTGCAGCGTGGGTAGGCACAATTCGATGAGAGTCGACGAGGGAAGAAAAGGCTGAAATCTTCTCGCGACAAAAATGAAGGCACGTACCGTAGCGGGAAGGGGGGAGAAGAGCCTGCTATGTGACCCCGGATCTGAGTTACGAGTTGGAAGGAGAGAGAGAAGAAGATGTGCGAAGATAATGAATGGGATGAGAAAAAAAAAAAGAAAAAAAGTGGAGCCCGTGATATTTACACCCTAAGAAAAACAAAACAATTCAGATTTTGGAGGCCATGTGCATGGCATGTGGCACGCTTCATGATTTAGGCGCAGTATTGATTTTTAGGGGTTTTCATGGACAGACCACACCGCTCGTGGTGCGCGTTCTTCACTTGGGGTTAGTATATACCCTGGTACCTGATTTAGGCTCAAACGGATCAGGTGTAACTGATTTTAGCACTTGCTTGTCGTATTTTGCATACACCAGGTACGAGTGTGAGTACAGCAAGTCACAACCCTCGCACGTTCCATGATGGTCTCTTGTCTATTTCCTTATCCGGTATATATTTTGTCTTGAACCCGTTGTAACTCATCGCCCTTCAATCACCCCATCCCACCCTGACAGGCATCGGTATGTTTCCGCTCGTGTCTACGAGCAGTGAGTACGTCGCAGTTCACTCAATCTAAAAATCGGATCCACAGTCCAAACCACAGCAGTCCCATTCCAAGAACGCTCTATTTAAGACAAATACCGAGCGAATAATTCCTTCCCGACATGGTTGGTACTACTATTATTATTATTTCTCTTGCCATCCGACAATGTGCAGCATGATCTTCAACGTGGATCACTCATAACTTTCCCGAAAGAAGATTTTTCTATTATAATAATATATTATTAAACGACCCCATGTCTCCAGTTATGTAGTTTCCAAAAGAGCCAGACTGTGAATCATCTCAGACAAAAAAAACATGGACAGAAAAGCAAGTGACGCCACCTTGCTTGACCAGCGTTACATTCCTAGTGCTTACGTTCGTGTAACCCAGGCAAACTCTTCACCAATCAGAAACATCTATTCATAGTAAAACAATAGTCCAATCAGACCTCTGCGGGTTTGAAGGTTTCCACCAAGCAGAAATATCGAAACATTCCTTGATAAAAAGGGCAAATGAAAAAGTTGCAGGGGCGAAGTTTCCCCCGAAGAGAAAGTTTTTGGAAAATATAAACCAACCAGAATTTTTTCTATGGGAAATGTAAACCCCCACCAGAAAAATGCGAGCGCGAGGCTTCCACCAAATCAATCAGAAATTTCCTGTGCTAAAGGTGTGAGACGCGCCCACAGTTAGTTGTCGCTTCGGGTCCAATATATCGAACAACCCCAACCCCCTCATCCCACGAAGAAAGGTAAAAAAAATGTCTCGCTGTTCACCCCATCAGAGCCCTGTAACACTTCTTCTCCCTGAATACACTTCGCTCCATTGCAGCACAGCCCTGAAACAATTGAAGCACATGGATGCATGCATGAAGGACATGCGTGCGTGCTTGCATGTGCGCGCCAAGTGTTTTTGGCTTTTGGGGCCACACCCGTTGTTCCTGATGAAAAAACGCACACACAAAAACGACATATCCCTCGCTCATGCTACTATTACGGGGGACCACAGTAAATAGGACCAAATATTGTTGGTAAGAACAGCGAAATATGTAGGTTTTCGTGTGTACCGCAGGTCCTATCGAATGTGGTCCCCTGCAATGTTGTTCCACTGTGGATGCCCGGCCTGGCCGGCGGCCTCCGTCATGACCTAACGCAAGAAGAGAAGGTAGCCAGACAACGCCCTTTTCTCCGTATAGTATCATGATGCGAAACCTGAAATCATTTTTTTCGCTCAAGACAGGAAGAACACCGACCCAAGCGCGCCCTTGAAACTAAAAGCGCCAATAAATCCGGCCCCGCCTCCGCCCCCGCCTCCGCCGCCCCCCCCCCCCCCCCCCTCTCCTCCCGTGGGTGAACATGCGTACACTACTTCTACTGTGCTGTACGCGAACAACGGGCGGGAACCGACCACACCTACGCGAAAAAAACGCCTCTCTAATGTCCACCCACCAGCCCGCCCAGTTTCCAATTTTCCCGACAACGAGCAGTAGAGATGCCATCACTCACGCCCCCCCCCCCCCTTCCCTGTCATAGGACTACCGCCAAGCATAACATGGGTACCCCCCCCCCCCCCCCTCCCCCTGCCCACACGCCTCCTTATATCACAATTTCCATTCATCTCAAGCGACAAAAAACAAGAAGTCATCACGCCTCGACCAAAGGCAACCCCAACTCCGTATCATACACCAGGTGTGTACGTGTGATATGCACTTGTTAATACCGCTATAGTACAACTCCCATTGGAAGCTTTTGGGCACATGAAGGGTGTTTGTCAGCAACGACATCAGCACAAAACTCCCATATCACACGCAACCTCGGGACTCGAGAACAAACCTTTCGAATAAAAAAATAAAATAAAATAAATAAAAATAAAAACGTTGGGACTCGAACAAGACAAAGATTACCGCCTCGCCGTCGTCGTCAACCATCAGCCTCTGCGTGGCAGTAGATTTGTTTTTTTTTTGCCTTGTTTTCTGAGCGGCAAGAAATAAAAAAAAGAAACTATTCATATTAATAAAAAGGAAACAATCATTCCGGTTCCAAATTACGTCCGGTGCCGGGCAAGTGCTCTTCGTTCCCTTCTCGTACCCGATACGGCATACCAAGTAGGATCTCCTCCCTCACGAGGAGCCAGTCGCAAAACAAATTAAGCCACGTTGAAACAAAAAAAAAAAAAAAAGCCGGGGCGTCATAAAATCGACACTGCTACTGTACTGCTGTACGCAGGTGAGAAAAGTAGAGGGGGGCGGCATATATCCAAACCGATCCTGCTGACCGTTGACACGGGGAAATCAGGGTGGTTCGTGGATCGGGGGGCGTATCCAAACCCATCTCGATCGCGGACGACGGAAAAGCAGGGTCACAATCCGCCGCCGCCGCCCCAATCTATACACATGCGAACTCGGGTAATTTATCATCAAAGCGACCCACGTACGGGAGATAAGTCAAGAGACAAAGACAAAAGCGGGATAAAAAGTATGCCCTGTGTACACGAGCGGAACAGCGAGATTGTTTCCAAAGCGATCCATGCCGTCAACAGTTGTCGAGTCAGATCATTTGTGCGAGGTAAATAACCTTTACTCCGCACAATTGGGAATGATCGTATCACGTACCTGGTAGTGTTCAAGGTAAGACACCCAAGAGGCAGTTACATAGTACTCCCACTGCTGTCTCTGGAAATGCCTACACCGGAAATTAAATCAACTCATTGAAGCTGTCGTCCATATATATGCAAGCCCAAAAGCGGTTCGTAGTAGGATGCAGCTCACCCTTCATGCGACTCGCCAGACACCTCACGGCGCTTCGCGCTTGGTGCAAGCAATGTCTGCCTGGTCGGTGAAAACCCGACATGCTCCGTCCCGGCATTGCAGGGACGCGAGGGTCTATGGTCATACGACTACGGCCATGCATGAGATCGAGTACATCTCTCCTATCGGTATCTAACGCGGGTGCAAAGGGAGGCATACATACATTTTTTTTTCTCATCTATACATCCAAACCGATCTCGACAGAGGGCAAGGGCAAAAAAGCAGAGTCAACGAATAAGTGAATGGTCCTGCTGTATGCACGCAACAAGCGATGGATAGAGCGGGAATCAAAATCGATCTGACCGATCAGGCGAAGACAAAAGCGAGAACTCAAAATCGTTCTTAAAACACAGGTGAATTGGGAGCGAACAAAATGCAAACCATGGGCAAAGCGATAACCCCAATCGTTCCTAAACACAGGTGAATCGAGAGCAGATGCAAACCACGTGGACATATATATGTAAGGATAAAGCGGAGTGGCAACTCGGTCCGCCTGTAAAAAGGCCAACGGGGAGAGTATCCAAACCCATCTCGATAGCGAACATCGGTCCCGTACACAGGTGAGCAGGGGGTACACACACATCCGGACCGATCTCGACAGCAGACAAAAAAAGGGCAAAAGCCGGGTCACAAGATCGGTTCTTAACACACAAATTAACCGGGGGGGAACCCAAACAGGTTTTCAACGGCGACCCGAGAAACATCCAATCATCCAACCGTGTTTGTCCCCCCCGTTCCCCACCGGCCCCCACCATGTAATAAACCACAGTCAGCGAGAGACAAGATTAATACGACATCGTATCACCCGACGATCGTATGGTGCACACAAATATTTTCTTTCGCGGAGTTCATTATTTCTTTCTGTCTTACATCCGTTGGTTTGCCCAGCGCACTCACGCGGAGTGGATTTATATACGTTGTATATCCGTTGGTTTGCCCGTCTCTATTGCCACAGAGCCCATCCAACGATAGAGCCGTTTGAGTGCCGACGCTACCGCCGTACGGCCCATGACTCTACCACGCTTTTCGGGAATATAGAGTCCCTGATGATGACGAACCGGTATACCCACTACAGCAAAAACATCATCGTAATAGCCACGCACAGGTGCCGCTCGTAATCCCAGGAAGCGGCATAGCAGTGCACCATTTCTCAGAGCCGTGCCTTCTTTCCGAGAGCAGTGCTGTAGGATACAGCCACCGGCGCTGCAGGACACAGCCCCTGCTGTGCGATACAGCCATCGCGGCGCCTGCACGCCCCCTATCCCCCCCCCCCGGTCCCCTCTACCTGACTGAAGCCATACACCACGACGTTTTTCGTAATTATGGCAAAAGTCGAAAACTTAACACGAAAGTCCTACTAAGACCTACAGAAAATACTCCACTAAGAAAAAGAAGCTGATACAATAGACAAACGATTCGACCGAGTTTTTTTCTCTTTTCTTTCAAATCTACAACCAACCCACCTTTCCAACCCCCCCGAGTGTGGACAAAAAAGAACGTGAGCCAGAAGGAAAAAAAAAAAAAAAACGAGACGAGACGAGACGAAAAGAAGACAAAGGCAAACGACAAAAGGATACGTACTCGTGCTCGCTTTGGCTTGCGCTTTTTTTTTCGGCAAACGTCCCACATCTAAGACTGACCACCATTGGCTTCCACTCCATGATCTCAAGGCCGCCTTTCAAGGCAGATGGATCTAAATCCGATATTCCAAGATAATAACTCGTTATGTTGCCGGATGCGACCCGTATACTCCGCCGTATGATCTACGACTGTAGCGCAAATCTCCTATAGGTTGGATCTGCCCTACAAGGCAGATCCTGCACAACCTCTCACAACCGCAGGTGAAGGAACTAGATCATCTACAGATATATAGATAGATAAATAGATAGATAGATAGATCTGTCCGCTGTGTGAATAAATGTTCTCAACTACCCACCTTGCCCCCCCCCCCCCCCCGCTCAGCCCTCCCAGCAGATTCCAACTCACCAAACGAAAACGAAACACAGCGGACGCACAGGTATATCTGACCATGAACAAAAAACCCCAAGAAAACCAGAAAAAAACTGACAGATGATCTACAGCGGCAGTGCGGATCGACCTAGTATATATCATATTCATACCGACACCACCATCTCGATTTTTTTGCCAGTCATCGCAAACCATTGAATGCACCGCCCGTCAGTCGCAAATACGTTCCTTCGTGGCGCTGGAGCAACAGTATCCCATCGTGGGCGTCAAAAACATACATAGTGTGGCGACCGACGTTCATCACTCAAGAACGCCTCAAGATGGAAAAACCGGGGGAAGTTCTTCCCCCCCCCCCCGCTCCCCCCCCCCCCTTCTCCGTCTCGAAAGGGATGCGTGGTCAATGGTCAAATGACTAAGGCAAGCAATCAATGAGTACGCCTTCCCCCCCCCCCCCCTCTTTCCCCCCCAGAAATCTCCCCCGAGGGCCAGAGCCCGCAGCCCCCCCCCCCCCCCCTCTTTCCCCCCCAGAAATCTCCCCCGAGGGCCAGAGCCCGCAGCCCCCCCCCCCCCCCCTAGTTTTTCCCGCACAAAACCCATGCATTTTTTTTTACAAGTTTAAAAACTTCCCAACGAACGAACGAACGAACGAACGCAGGCAGCAAGCACTCCACGCTCTCTCCTTCTCTCTCAACAAAACGGAAAACGAAACGTATTCACCAGGTATACAGCGAACGATGTACACCTCACCCCCGCGCAAACTCCACTCCACTTCACCCCGCGCAAACTCCCACACCCCACCCGGCCTCACCATCACCTCGCACGCCACCTCAAAATTTACGCGAAACACCTCTTCCACCAAAACAAAGACTTTTCAGGTGGGTGGGTGCGTGGGTGGGTCAATCGGTCAAAGCCACTCGAATGGTCGACAGATGGACTGCTGTCATTGTTCATGGTTCCCGCCCCCCCCCCCCTCCCCCCCCCCCACCCGCCCAAGGCCAGAGCGCAGTAGACTGACGACCGCACCCTGTCCGTCTTCCAGGCTAGCCCAGGCTATATATATGCAGGTTATATATAGCCCAGTTCTCCCTCCGACTAAACAATTAAAAAACGTTTTTATTTTTTTTAATTTTCATTCGAGACGGGGGCAGCAAAGTTAGAATCACCCCCGCCCCCCCCTCCCAGATAACACAAAAAAAAACGTTTTTTTTTTTTAGCATATGAAGAGGACCCGAACACGTAGGGTCAGCCCACTCGTCTAGACAAACAAAGCAACACGCAAAACCTCTTCACCTAGGGGACAGCTATAATCACCCCCCCCCCCCCCCCCCCCCCCCCTCGATGTACGTAGGGGGGAGTGAGAAATAACCCCCCCCTCCCCCCCTCCCCCTCCCCCCTCCTTCCTGGTGGAGCACGCCTCCTCTTGGCCTTGTTCTACGCGGCAAATTTGGAGTGAATAGAGCCAGCTCCGTATTCCTCGTACTCGGCGCGGGTGAACCACAACTCTGGAACAACAAACAGGGGAGAAGGGGGGGGGGGGGGGGGGGGAGGGGGGCGTTAGTTCATCATTTACAGGCTCTTTTATTTTCTTGAGGGGGGGGGGGGGTTCGATAGCCCAACATAATCCCACGCGTATTGTAAAATTCGAGTCTTTGTTTCCCTCCCATTAAAATCTTGTGATATCTAAGTCTGCTGCACTCCCACCAGTACCTTGTAAAATTCCAGTATTACGCCTTCCCATTTTTAGATTGTAAAATTCTAAGCTTTGCGATCCCCTTTGTACCGTAACACTCCTGCTAATAGTGCTTGGAGCCTACCAGCAGCGTAACATACAGAGCTCGTGATGTGAGGAAGCTTTTCATGTTTGCCTCGCCTTACGTAGCACGACGTGCCTTGACCGTTTTTACTTAGGGATGGAGTTCCATTTTGGGGGCAAACCACTCAAATTTCAAGTAGTTTGTCCACACACCGGGACTGCACTCCTACATACAACTAAAACGGTTATAACTACAGCCATTTTGAACGGGGTCCGTCCCTATCCCTATCTCCTGGCGCCGGTCAAAACTAGAAACTCGCGTCCGTGTGGGCACCAGATCCCCCTTCCCCTCCAGACAAGTACCGCCTACTTATAATACACGAGTTCATAGAGGTATAGAGGTGAGTGACACCCCAAGACACCCAGGGTCTTTTCATCTACAACGGGGGACTATAGTTAATAGGACCAAATTATTGTGGTAAAAATAGCGATTTATACAGGTTTTTGAGTGTACCGTACCTGGTAGGTCCTATCCAATACCAGGGTATGGTCCCCCGTAATACTATTACGGGGGGCCATAGTTAACACGACCAAATATTGTTAGTAAAAATGGTTAAACATATAGGTTTTTATGTATACCATAGGTCCTGTTAACTATGGTCCCCCGTAATGCTATTGATATTACGGGGGGCCATAGTTAACAGGACCAAATCTTGTTAGTAAAAATGGTTACGTATATACCTAGGTTTTTATGTATACCATTAGGTTCCATTAACTATGGTCCCCCGTAATAGTAATAGTAATACTATCTATCACCCCACGTTCGCTCGTACTGTACAAAGAAACAAAAAAATACGCACCGTCGAGAGCACCGGTAGACGCCAGCATCGACCCGCCGACCCAGACGGTGTTGTTGTGGTCATCTTCCGGAACCATCACCGTGAACTTGAGCTTGATCCCGCTTGCTCTGACGGTGATAACGTGATGACAAAAAAAACGCGCGAGAAGGAGAACATATAAATACCACAACAGACTACTGTATAATGTTACGGGGGACCATAGTTAACAGGACCCAATACTGTCAGTAAAAATGGTTAAATATATAGGTTTTTATGTGTACCATAGGTTCCATTAACTATGGCCCCCCCCGGAACAGCAACATGTGATACTGTTCACGGCGGACCATAGTGAATAGGACCACCTATTGTTGGTTAAAATACGGAAATATATACCAGGTAGGTTTTTGCGTGTACCGTAGGTCCTGTTCACTATGCCCCCCCGTAAAGAGTATCGGGTGTCGTATCGAAGGTTTCGATAAAATCGAAATATCGAACATCGAGCTCGCTCTGATGACATATACCACTCTGTCCCACTATATAAGCACCGTTTTTGCACTAACTATTAAACCAAACGGGGCTTATATTTCGGGACAGAGTGGTATGCCCCCCCCCAAAAAAAAAGAGGTCAAAAAGGGAGAAGAGTTCGTACGAGAGGCGGAGAACTTCCATGTACGCGTAAGGCTAATCAGATTTGCACCAAAAATCAATACGGTTGCATGCATAACAGTAGGAGTTGTTGCAGATAGTATGGCCTACATGTGTGCCAAAACGGATCAGGGTGCCGGGTGGCCCTCCGGCGGCTACTCCCGAGGGCTGACTATATTTCTGCTGCCACTAAGAGAGAGCGGGGTGCAAAAATGGGATGGGCCCAATCCGAGGTCAAAGCACCACACGGGAACAGAGTGTCAGGGGGTGTTAAAAAAAAGTATTAAATAGTAAAAATGGTTAAATATATACCTGGTAGTTTTTTTTCATGTATGCCATAGGTCCTATTAACTACGCCCCCCCCGTAATACATACCTGCAGAACTACTGCGTCAGCCTTGCACGTAATTTCTCCGCTGGCGGAAGAATGTATGATACTGTTGCGCATCACATACACTATTAGTAGCACATTAACCCCTTTAGAACCGCAGTCCCGTTTTGGGGACAAATTACTTGAAATTTGAGTGGTTTGTCCCCAACAACGGGACTGCGGTTCTAAAAGGGTTAAGCATGGAATGTCGTATGCAAAGTTCGACAGATCGAAACATCAAACGTCGAGCATGCGGGGAGAGGACCTTCAACAATCTGGCAGAAGGGATCTTTAGGTTGGTAGGCTGTTCAGGTGTTTTGGTTCCTGTTGGGATCAAGGTACGGGCGAAGACCCAACCCAACCCCTGACTCTAACCCTAACCCTAACCTTAACCCTAACCGCAGCCAAAACGGGCCAAAACTCGCCATAAACGCGGCTACGACGAGTTTGCATCGAACCAGGAAATTTCTCAGATGCGGACTGGACGACGATTCCGAAGTGCAGACCACGCTACACATGTTTCAAGTAAAAAACATCCCTAAAGATTCCTTCTCCCAGACTGCTAAACCTACTCTGCGGGGATGGAGGGATGGAGGGCATCACCAACACGCTCTTCAGTACTAAGGGAGCACCCGTTCTCAAAAAGCAAGAAAAGAAACTTCAGCCTGCACCAGCTTTTCCTGTCTTATTAACCCTTTTAGAACCGCAGTCCCGTTTTGGGGACAAACTAGCTCAATTTTCAAGTAGTTTGTCCCCAAAACGGGACTGCGGTCCTGAAGGAGGTGCCCCGTATCGAAAGTTTCGAGCTTGCTTTGCGATCGATCGATCACACAGACACTAAACGGGGGAAAAAAGCGTACTACTGCTGTAGGTACATTCGAATCAATAGACTCAAAATTGAAGCAAAGCATCAACAGCGTTAGGCAATTCGCCCGGGGGGGGGGGGGGGGCAGGGTGTACTCGATAGGAGATATGTATTCGATATCATGCATGGCCGTAGTCGTGTGACCATAGACCCTCGCATCCCTACAATGCCGGGACGGAGCATGTCGGGTTTTCACTGACCAGGGAGACATTGCTTGCACCAAGCGCGAGGCGCCGCGAGGTGTCTGGCGAGTCGCGTGAAGGGTGAGCTGCATCCTACTAAGAACCGCTTTCGAGGCGGACTTGCATATGGACGACAGCTTCAATGAGTTGATTTAATTTCCGGTGTAGGCCTTTCCAGAGACAGCAATGGGAGTAATACCTGGTATATAACTGCCTCTTGGATGCCTTACCATAAACACTACCTGGTACATGATACGATCATTCCCAATGGTGCGGGGTAAAGGTGCTTCACCTCGCACAAATGATCTGACTCGACAACCAGCTGTGGACGACCGCCAAAAAAAAAAAAAAAAAAAAAAAGTACCCTGGTTGTCTAGCTCACGTAGTGAGCGGCATGTTTTACAGTGCCGTTGCCAACCGACGCCAACCCAACCTATATATAATATAACAGGGGGGGGGGGGGGGGGGGGTTATGTCGCGGATTTGCAGGATTATCGAGATATGTGGGGGGACTGGTTGATGATACCTTGGGCACCAGATACCTGGTACAATTATTTTTTTCGTAAGGCGGGTACCTGGTACACGATAACAACACATAATTGTACCTGGTACCTGGTATGTACCTGGTATATATCACACATGATGCCTGGTAGGTCGTACTACGACCGGGATTTTGGTTGAAGATCATTTTTTTTTTTTTTTTTCGGAGGACACGCTATATATAAATCGCAGCGCCGGCGCTCAGCTGCTGTTGCGTGCTGGCGTCGCTCTGCTGCTGCTGTCGCCTACTGCTGTCGGCTACCGCTCTCGCACGCTGTCTGTCTGTCGTAGCATGCATGCATGATGCATGATGCATACATGATGCATGATGCATACATGATGCATGCATGCTGCTGTACACGGGGGGCACGCTTACCGAGCTGTCCTGGTGAGCTCCCTCTGGAGGCGACGATTGAGGCCCACCATCTCCGTCGTGCCCCCCGTCAAAATCACCGTCTGCGCCAGGATCGCCCATGTCTTGCGCTCGCAGGCCAAGATGGCTGTCGCCGTCGTAAACGTCGGGCGCAAGCGTGAGCGCAGCCGCCGGGGGGGGGGGGGGGGGGGGGGGAGTGGAGGGGGGAGGGGGGAGGGGGGAGGGAGGGAAGAAGCAGAAATCAATGAACCGATGCCACTGTAGTCACAAGACGACTCGACTCAACCGCGAAAAACGAACAAGAATAAACATTACGAGTATTCATATTAAAAGTACTATTTCGGGGGGCCACAGTTAATAGGACCTATGGTGTACATACAAACCTATACATTTAACCATTTTTACTAACAATATTTGGTCCTCTTAACTATGGTCCCCTGTAATAGGTACATTTAAGTACTTTTAATACAAGCATAAATAACATTCCCTTGACACCGCGAAAAAAAAAAAAAAAAAAAGCGTGAGAGACCTATGATAACAGTAAATAAAAACACCGTGTAACACGCAAAAAAGAAAATACAACGCCTCCAAAGATTTGTTTTTCCCCGCGATTATTTTTCTCCAAACAAAAAATAAGGGCACCCAGAATAGGGACGACTTACAATCGAGGACCGAGTTCTGGAGCGACTCTTCCTCCCTCAGCGCCATCGCGGGATCGAACAGCAGCTCGGCGGCTCGGTAGCGCTCTCGGCCCAGCGTTATTCTGGTGCCGTCCGGCAGGGTGTACGGCTTGGTCATTCGAAGCTCTGTGCGTGGGTTGGCAGCGGGGGGGGTGCAAAAACATGGGGATGCTTACCTACATCGTTTTTTCTTCGAATTCGAATGGCCATAGACCCTACTGTAGCATCCCTACGATGCCAGAACGACGGAGCACGTCGGGTCTGGGGAGGGGATGGAGGGGGGTGCTAGTGCTGGTGCTGTTCTTCATGGTAGTGCTGCTGTTTGTTGTTTTCGTTTGTATCCGTCGCTTACTGTAGATGTGTGTTGTTTTTCGATGTTTTCGTGCAACATGTAGGATCGTAGTGGATGGCATGAGTACCCCCCCCCTTCCCCTACACCCCGCCGCCTCGCTCCCTCCTCCCCCCCTCTCCTTGCCATCGCTGTCCCTCACCCATCCTGGCGTTGTCCTCGTCCACGTTCTCAGAGACGAAGCAGACCTTAGACTTCAGCATCTCCAGCTTCAGAGCGTCGCAAGGGTCGTCCATGTCAAAGTCGTCTCCGCCCATCAGACCCACCTAGGTTTTGGCAAAAAATGTACGGCAACAAAAAATAGAGGTAAAAAAAACACAATAAACTTATACCTGGTACGAGTACCTCTCTACAACTTTGCTGTTGAGGCTGTTTCCTATGCGGTTCGATTTCGAGCTTCAGATTTGTTTTTTTCGATCTCAAAAACGAATGACCCTACTTATTATGCAGTCCAAATATGCAAAATCCGACCGGAAAAATTTCGATTCGAGAATCCGATGACCCAAGTTGTCGGATTTTGGCCCAAAATCCGACGACCTGGGTCATCAGATTTTCAAATCGAAAAATGGCATGCTCTCTAAATTCAAGGTATGTTACCCATGACAGCAAACAGCAGCAGCAGAACGATCGATGAGTTGACAGAGCGGTATAGCGACGTTGCTTCGCGCCCGACGCTCGGCCGGCGGGGGGGACATCCCTCCGTGACCAGACTACAGTCGCCTGGCGCAGGCTCGGGCCTAGAAACCAAGAGAAGCGCACTCGGCACGCACCTCTCCGTGGATACGTACGAGTACTCGTAGAGTACACTGCTGTACAGCAGAAGCAGCAGCAGCAGTCAGTCACAAAATGGAACACAAAATACAAAGACAGGTTGGCTCTAGCGCACTCGCCACGTCTCTTTGCCGCCAGACCAGAGGCAGTCAGCCTTGGCTCGTACGCTTGGGTCTCACGCGCAGGGCAGCGCACCCAGCGCGTCTCCTCGCGGCGCCAAACCACAAAAACAGCAGTTGGTCTCGGCGTTTACTCGAATCTCTCTACACACAACAAATCTGATTTTTCCGCATAGGAAGACTGTTTCGATTTGCCAACTTCACATCAGAAAATGCGATCGGGTCAAAATCTGAAGCTCAAAAATCGAACCGCATAGGAAACGGCCTGACATACCAAGTCTTCCTTGTTCCCCACCCCCCACCCCCACCCCCCTCCTCGAATCTCTACACAACTCTCAAGAACATATGCCACTCAGTCCCTGAATGTAACCCTATTAGAACCGCAGTCCCGTTTTGGGGACAAACCACTCAATTTTCAAGTAGTTTGCCCCCAAAACGGGACTGCGGTCTTCAAGGGGTGAAGCACCGTTTTTTATATTTCGAGACAGAGCAGTACCACGTACGACCGCCGCCGTACCCCTCCCCCCTCCCCCTTCCCCCCTCCCCTCCCGACTCTCATTGCAACCTCATACTACTTCCTCCTCCCCCCCCCCCCCCCTGCCTCCCCTTCCCCTTCTCCCAACGAAACCCGCATCCCTACTGATGCATGTTATTTATCCCTCCTAATCCCCCTCGCTCCTCCCCTCCCGACTCTCAGAGCAACCTTCTCCAGTTTTATGCTACAGTATTTCCTCCTCCTCTGCGCCCCCCCTCCCCCCCTTCCACCCTCCCCCTCCTCTCAACGAAACCCTCATAAAACCAAAACATACTACCTCCTCCATATACCCTTCCCCTCCCCTCCCCTCCCCCCAACTCGCCCGACACCTCACGGCGCATCGCGGTTCGTGCAAGTAAATGTCTGCCTATCCTGATCGGTAAAAACCCGACATGCTCCGTCCCGGCGCTATAAGGATGTGAGGGTCTACATGCTCGTACGACTACGACCATGAATGACATGAGTACCTCCCCTGCCCCCCCGCTACCCCCCCCCCCTTCCTTTTAACGAAACCCGCATCTCATCGAAACATGTTATTAATCTTCATATTTCCTCCTCCTTATCCCCTCTCCCTTCCCCGTTCACCTTGGCGTTGACTAGAGCACCAAGGTTCCTCGTTACGTCCCTCCCCCCGAGGTTGATCTGGCGCACGCCTCTCTCCAGTACGAAACCGTCGAAAATCGGAGCGACCTGTGGCCAATCAAATCAGGTCAAGCACCACATACGCCGACGGGAGAGGAGAGAGGCGGCGACGGCGGCGGGGGAAAGCGAAACAAGTGAGGGTGTTTTTGGGGGGGAAACAACCAAAAACAGACGTCACCTTGTAAACAGAGCAAACGGTTTAGGACACGGCGCCACACAAGAACACTTGAAGGATGGGTTGCGAAAAAAATAAAAACACGCAAACTTCATGCTTTTATTATTACGGGGGACCATAGTTAACAGGACCAAATATTGTTAGTAAAATTGGTTGAATAAGTAGGTTTTTATGTGTGCCATAGGTCCTGTTAACTATGGTCCCCCGTAATAGTGCGCTGTACATAACAGCTAAATCTGAGAGCCTAACCCTAAAAATGTTTTGTCTCCACAAAGGAAGGGCAGCCCTTCAACCTTTTAGAACCGCAGTCCCGTTTTCGGGGACAAAGCATTCAAAATCTAAGAAAAAATTGCCCCCAAAACGGGACTGCAGTACTAAACGGGTGAAGGGTCAAGGCCTGAAGAGGTCAGCCTGTCAGACGTGCACTATCTCTCTGGGGACACACACAACTTAGAATGGGCGTGAAAACAGAAGTGACGAGAGTGCGCGGGGTACGAGTTGTTCCTGGGTTCGGGCTCCAGTTTTTTTTTCATGCCGCACAAAGATCGCCTCCCCCCTACCCCCCCCCCCACTAACGACTACGGCCGTGCATGACAACAAGAACAACGCGCCCCCCCTCCCCCCCCCCCCCCGCGCCCAATTAACAAAAACCTACTGACTTCGTACTTGATACGTTTTCGTTCACCCGGTACGCGTCGACTAGACTATGAAACGAACACGCACGTCTGGTGGTGGTGGTGGTGGTAGTCGTGGTGGCGGTTTAGGGGTGTCCACCAACAGCAAGAGCATGAGCATCAACAGCAAAACAACAACACGGACACCAACCACAACGTCAACGCCAACACCCACCCACCCATTCCCCCCCCAACACTCCCTCCGGACACACCCACCCACGAACACCCTCCCCCCCCCGCTCCCCCCTCTCTCCCTCGGCATAGAGAATACATAGGGACGCGGGTGTCTACGGTCGTACGACTACGGCCATCCATGCATGACGAGAGTACCTCCCCTCCCCCTTCGCCGCTTCCATCTTCACGCGAGAATCATCGAAAGCCATAGCTTACCTGCGTCCCTGACTCCCCGACATCAACAACCATCCCAGAGCTAGGGCCGCAGGCGTAGAGGGCGAGCACGGGCTGGAGCGCCATGTGCACAGCAGGCGTCGACAGGGTTTCGAATAGAACTTCGGTGGCTTTTTCCCTGGAGACGGATGATAAGAGAACGACGAAAAAACGACGGCGACGACGACGACGATCAACCAACCCTCCCGATCGACCAGGATGCACCGGACGGACGAGAAGTGGCAAAGAGTGTCCGCGGTGGAATGGGTACTATCTGTGTAGGCTACTGTGGCTCCACGAAAGTAGACCCTGCTTGTGACCCTTTTGCGACTAGATACTACAACCATTACCGATACCACTACTGCTGGTACTGGTACTGCTACTACTACTGCTACTACTACTAGTACTACTAGTACTAGTACTAGTACTACTAATACTACTAGTACTACTACTAGTACTACTAGTACTACTAGTACTACTAGTACTACTAGTACTACTACTACTACTACTACTAGTACTAGTACTAGTACTAGTACTACTACTACTACTCCTACTCCTACTACTGCTGCTACGATCAAAACCACCGTGTACACACCTTTCGCCGGGACCAGTGGCCGTGGAATCAGCCATCAGCACAGGGTGTTCGATGGGGTCTAACCCCATCGCATCAACGATCCCATATCTCCACAACTCCTCCATGTCGTCCCAATCCGTCACGACCCCATTCGACAGCGGGTGCTGGAGCATAATCGGGCTAGGCACGGGACCGTTGCCCTCGGGCAGCTATTAGTGGCCACGCAGGAAGGGTGGGGGGGGGGGGGGGGGTGGAGGGGGTGGTGAGAGGTCGAAAAAATAACTCAAGCATGGCGATAAAATCGTATGGTGTCCTGAAAAAAAAACTCTCAACATTTTAAGATGTAATACCACTCTCAGTACGGAAATACAAGGACCGTATAGACATCAGTATCAGTATTTAGTACCACTCGGGACGAAAATATAAGGGCCGCATAGACACGAGTATGTAGCACCAACCTGGACGGACATGTAAGGGCTGTAAAAATAATAACCTGAAGGCCATCACAACCTCCCCAACCACCATCACCACCAACGACAACAACCACCACCACCACCACCAACAAGCAACAACAACCCCTGCAAAAATTAACTCACATCTCGTTGTGCAGCTCTCTTGCCCGCCTCTTCCACGGCGTCGTGGCCCACGAACACTTTCTCGTCCTGTACAACGGTCAAACACAAACATAACAAAACAGGCATATGGTGGAACCGGGTTCAAAACTGCCAAATTCGGGAGGGCTTAAGAATACCTTTGTCATATTCACACTTCGAAGTATCAGTCAGCCGTATTTTGAAGCCATCTGTCTGCCACGCTTTGAAAAATCGGTCCAAAAGTAAATATAAAACCACTGGCCCGCCATACTGCGCTGCTACTGCTGTGCCTGCGATACTTCGAAACATCGGTCTGAGACAATGTGAAATAAACCCAACTAAATAGTCGACGACGACGTTTTGAAACATCGGCCCAGGATGTAATATTCTAACCAGGAAATATTCAAACCAGGAAGCACAACATTTAGTCGACGAGCTTGTATTTGGAAGATCGATCTGCGATATATATATTATTGACCCTTTCAGCACCGCACTCCCATCTGTGGGGACAAAGCACTCACATCATAAGTAGTTTGTCCCCCGAAACGGGACTGGGGCCCTAAAAGAGTAAAAAAACATGTCAAACCTCGGACAGACAGATAGATCATCGATTCCTATTTCCATGATCTAGCTATTAATAGGTCAGGGCAGAATGAAATCCAGATCCGCATATGATCTACAGCAGGAGTAACCTTACAGCCCATGTTGACGGGGTGTCTAGACGTGCACGTCTACTGCTGTAGGACATGTTTCCTGGGTTGGATCTGTACCCGTACAGATCCTGCACAGCATCTCATACCGGCAGGTGCAGAACTAGATCCTCTCGATCATGATCGATCTGTGGATGATCTCGATCATGATCTTATCTGTAGACGATCTATCTATCCGAGGAGCGAAACATTTCGCCTTTACACAAGCACAACAGATTGAAACATCGATTTTGCGATTGAACTACCATCAAATATCGCTTGACACCTGTTACATATTGCACTTCGGCATTTATTTCAAATTAGTACTCGTGCGGCGATACCGATAAATTGATCAAATCCGACAATTTTCTAAAAATATCACGGTTGCGGGGCAGACGCCTCCAGGCAGGTTCTCTCCTTTGTGGTCATGGTGCCGAAGAGAACACACCGGGGTGGGCCGGAACCTCGGGTCTACACGGAACGGAGAGGAGAGGCAGACCTTGGGTGGCCTCGAACTCGGGGGTAATGAGGGCGTGCAATCTAGGGGACGATAACCTACCAGGTACCTGGTACAGCAGTAAGTTGTACTCACACGGTCAGCGATAAATCGATATTTCCGATAAATCAAAATATCACAGCAGTATACTCGTAACGTCAGCGATAATCGGCGCAACAAGTAAGTACAACATGTCATGCCGTACCTGGCCCAAAATTTGGTCGTAGACCTTGAGGTCTATCCTCCCCACGACGCTCGGGAAGGAGCAAGACGGCTTGTCCTCGCCGGCCAGGCCCATCCTCGTCCAGCCCGAACCCACATCCATCACCACCGCCTGATAGCCGGGGAAACCAGGAGGTAGGGGGGATTAGGGTGTACTCATACCATGCACGGCCGTCTATATGTGTGGGGGGGGTGCACCCGATGTAATTCAAGGCCGTAGTCGTATGACCACAAGGGGGTGGGGGGAAGGGGAGACACCTCAAGGTAAATAGCATCGTGTACGAGCCCACATAAAAAAAATTACCGCCGCCTTGCCGTGGAAACCAGGGGATAGGGGATACAGGGGGATACGTTAAGGTAAAACATAGTCGTGTTCCAAAATCGGAAAACAGGCGGCGTGAGCATCGTGTGCATGCCGATCGCCGACCTCGAAACCGTCGTCAGGAAGGAGGAGGCGGGGACAAGGGGACGACTCGCCCGTAGGTCGATCGTCGCTGCCTGGTATCTACCAGGGTATCTATTACTGGTGTGTCTTTTACTGTGACAATACCGTGGTAACATATCTGGAAAGTCAGTTGCCAGGCGTTACCCATTAAACAGAGGGGGGATCTGCTTTTCAGCACAGCAGTACAACACATGATCACAACACATTGATCGCAGCGAATACTACGCGGCGCATACGATTAATATAAAAAACACGACAACAACACATGTACCAGGTACATGGTAACCGCAGCACAAAAACCGCAGCAACACCCAACAACAGCACGATTGCCACACCAACATGATCACCGCACACGATCACAGCACGTGGATCAAAGCACACACACACGTATACACACGGAAAGTTGACTATCAACCCCTCGATCGGTCGAGTCCACAGCTGACGTATATGCATATAATTTCATTTTTTTTTTTTTTTCAAAGTACAGGCATATGCAGCGGCAGCATAATCAAAGCAAACATCGCACAGACACACGGTCTGACCTCCTCAGATACATAATACATGCACAGCAGCACGATCAAAAGCATTAATAATCATAATCACGCACCTCCTTGTACCAGGTAGACGGCAAGGCGCTGCGGGTCGGGAGATTCCTCCTTCGTTCCCGGTCATCGTCCAACATTTTCCTGCCGCACAGGGAGAGACCCACACCCGCCGGGCATCCAAAACGTCAACACACCAAAAGACGACAGCGAACACCACTCTGTCCCGAAATATAAAAAACGCTTGGATCGACCAAATACGACAGCAACACCACTCTGTACCCAAATATAAACAACACTTTTATTGACTACCTGGTATTATTGATAATACGTTACTTATATTTTGGGCCAAACGGCACATACCAACAGCAGCAGCAGCAGTGGCAGCGACAGAGAAAAACAGGACGATCTTTTGACGGCATTACGGTGTACTGCCTGTACGTACTTAATAATGCAATGGTATATAATGCGTCGTGGCTTCGTGACGACAGAGCTGGTATCTCTCTATTAACCCCTCTAGAACCGCAGTCCCGTTTTGGGGACAAACTACTTGAAATTTGGGTGGTTTGTCCCCAAAACGGGACTGCGGTTCTAAAGGGGTTAATAGGATAGAAGAAATCAGCCAGAACACTGGGCGTGCCGGATGAACGTCGACGGGAATAGAAGAAAGAACGGTGTAACCCTTTCAACCCTTTTAGAACCGCAGTCCCGTTGTGGGGACAAACCACCCAAATTTCAAGTAGTTTGTCCCCAAAACGGGACTGCGGTTCTAAAGGAACTGCAGTCAGTCCCGTTCTCGGGACAAACCACTCAAATTTTTAACCCTGTTATTAATAGGACTGAAGTACCCTTTGGGGGACAAACCACCTAAATTTTGGAGTGATTTGTCCCGAAAACGGGACTGACTGCAGTTTTAGGACTGCAGTCTCGTTTTGGGGACAATTGGGGACAACTTACTTGGAATTTGACTGCCTTGTCCCCAAAACGGGACTGGAGTTCTAAAACGGGTGAATGAACCCTTTTTAGAACCGCAGTCCCGTTTAGGGGACGCATCACTCAAACTTCAACTAGTTTCCCCCCAAAACGGGACTGCGGTCCTAAAAGGGTTAACAGGGTTACATGTCGACGGGTAGAAATAACGGTTTCACCCTTTTTGGGCAAAAACTGCCATCAGCCCTCAGCCCGTTCTCGGGACAAACCACTCAGATTCTACAAATCAGTACAAGTAAGTATTTCGTTGCCAAAACGGGACTACTGCATTCTCAAAGAAAAGGGATAAAGTTAGCCTTCGAGGGACGACACCAAATAGGGATAATAAGGAAAAAGTTGACAAAAAAATGACCAAAATGCCGCGACAGCACAACAGGCAGGCCACGGCGTGATTGGGGGGTGATACAAACAATAAGCGTCCTCTTAATCCCCTTAGGACCCCAGTCCCGTTTTGGGGACAAACTACTTATAATTCGAGCGTTGTGTCCCCATATATCGGAGGGAAAATACCGCCAGGAGTCGGACGGGAGGGGCGCATCATATACCCTACACCCGTACCGCTCGGCGCCCACGCTCCTCGTAGACCGCTGATAACATCAAAAGTTGACCATACTGCTGTAGTGTCGGTCGCTATCTTGAAGTCCCATACATCAGGGCGGCAAACGGCAACGACTACGAATTCAATGTAAGGGTCATTCTTATCGGAGAGCTTTTTTTTCCAAATTTTCGACATTTTTTTCGCGCAATTTTCAAACTTCCATATTTTCCTGTTTTTTTTTCCAAAGATTGGAATGTTAACGACCTTGATATTTTTGCTTCTGGAGAATTTCACGAATAGTGACAGAACGCCTCCGTATATCGGTACATATCTCCAATTATTTCCAAACTTTGTAAAATTTGGAAAAAACTCTCTCCGATAAGAATGAGCCATACATAAGGGCGGCAAACGGCAACGACTACGAATGTAAGGGTCATTCTTATCGGAGAGTTTTTTTTTCCAAATTTTCGACATTTTTTTCGCGCAATTTTCAAACTTCCATATTTTCCTGTTTTTTTTTTCCAAATATTGGAATGTTAACGAACTTGATATTTTTGCTTCTGGAGAATATCACGAATAGTGACAGAACGCCTCCGTATATCGATACATATCCAATTATTTCCAAACTTTGGAAATTTCGGAAAAAACGCTCTCCGATAAGAATGAGCCTAAGACCAAAATACTGCACATCTCGGACATTCCTAGCTCTCTTTTTCTGGGTGGTAGCCTCACTGCTGTACAGCAGTACCACGTATTACGGGGGGCCATAACTATGGAAGATTAAAAAATTGCGCGAAAAAAGTGTCGAAAATTTGGACAAAAAGCTCTCCGATAAGAATGACCCTAAATAGGACCTATGGTACGCACAAAAAACTATATAATGCCCTTTTTACGAAGAGTATTTTTGGTCCTCTTTATTACGTTCCCCCGTAATAGTAGTAAAATCTGAGGACCTTTAACAATCTGGGAGAAGGGATCTTTAGGTTGGTACTCGTAGGCTCTTCGGGTGCTTTGGTTCCTGTTGGGATCAAGGTACGGGCGAAGACCCAACCCAACCCTGACTCTAACCCTAACCCTGACCCCAAACCGCAGCCAAAACGGGCCAAAACTCGCCATAAACGCGGCTACGCCGAGTTTGCATCGAACCAGGAAATTTCTCAGTTGCGGACGACGATTCCGAAGTGAGTGCAGACCACGCCACACATTTTTCAAGTAAAAAACATCCCTAAAGATTCCTTCTCCCAAACTGCCAAACCTACTCGAGGTAAAATCTTCATGTACTTCGGGACATGACTTTCCTCGGTTGGATCTGTACCAATGACAAGACCCTTTCACAACATCTCATGACGGCAGGTCACGATCTATACTGTTTCTAGATGGTCTATCAATAGATCATGATTTATCTATCTATTATCTATCTGTGTGTGAAGGACCGCCAGCAAGAACAAAACCACCACCACCACCACCTGAAACACCACCATCAACACCTACCTACAGGGATAATGACATCGACAACAACTACGTACCTTCACTCTGACCGGAAATATAAGCACCAGTTGGGCTATGATATGAATAACAAACGGACCTTAAAATACCGGCCGGATTCATTTATACCAGGTATTAACCCTTTTAATACCGCAGTCCCGTTTTGGGGGCAAACTACTTATAATTCGACTATTAATAGTGTGTCCCCAAAACGGGACTGAGGTGCTAAAATGTTTAAATACTACCCTTTGGTACCTGGTGTACATACCAGGTATGACCACAAACCAAACAAAATTAGGCCCCGATCCAGACGGGGATGACTGACGACCGACTGCCGCATTTGGTTGTTTTCTTTGGAACAAGAAAAAAATCGAGACGAAAAGCAAAATAGGGAACACAAACACGAAAACAACAACGTACCTAAATAACACGTGGTGAAAAGTATGTAGAACAAAAACATGGAACACAAATAACGGGTAATGAACGCGGGACAGCAAGAGAACAGGGAAAAAGCAAACCGGAACACGCAAGACTGGCTGTAGATTTACTTCTGTAAGAAAAAGCAAAACGGAACACGCAAGACTGGTTGTAGATTTACTTCTGTCAAAAATGTAACTCTTCTTATCGGTCTACACCAACCAGCAAAAAACACGGAGGAAACGCGGAACAAAAACAGAACAAAACGCGAACGTACAGCAGTACCAGCACACGTAGAAGGAACAGATATATACGACGACAAAAAAAAAGAAGAAAAAAAGTACCCCAAGACCAAAACAACTGAACAGTAACACACGAGTACAGACAGCAGCAGGGGTCCCTCTGTGTGGTGCCTGCTGCCCGCTACGCATACGTACATGCTCGTAATGCCTGTGGAATCGCTGGGCACAGACGGGGGCATATTGTACCTGTAATAGCCGATGTGGCGGAGCGCGGGGTAGTGCTCGGTATTGCTGGCTGGCGCATACAGGCACTAGCTATTATCATTATATACACCTGGTCCTTCCTAAAAAGGCCACTGTTTTTTTGTTTTTTCTCTTCTCTTTCGATTTGTCTTCTTTTGTTCTTGTTTTCTCTTTGTTTGTTTCCTTTCGGTTCTCTATTTCATAGAATGAGTATGTCGTGCCTGTCGTATCTACTAATATTAATAGTATGATGACATGGCATTGCATTGCCCACTGCTGTGCTCGTTGCATACCAGGGTACGTGGCAACGTAGTAGAGTCGGTCGCCCCGGTGGTTCAAGTGGTTAACCTCGAATTCTGCTTGTTTGAGTCCTGGGTTCGAGCCCCAGGTGGGTCGGACTTTGACTTTATTTGCAAAAATAAAAAAAGGATTCAATTGTTGAGAGCTCCTTGCAGCGTGGGTAGGCACAATTCGATGCGTGTCGACGAGGGAAGAAAAGGCTGAAATCTTCTCGCGATAAAAATGAAGGCACGTACCGTAGCGGAAAGGGGGGGGAAGAGCCTGCTATGTGACCCCGGATCTGAGTTACGAGTTGGAAGGAGAGAGAGAAGAGGATGTGCGAAGATAATGAATGGGATGAGAAAAGAAAAAAGAAGTATCTTTGTGGCGTAGCTTTGTGACCACAGGACTTGTATCCTTCTAGGATTGAAGAATCGGCACGGACACTGGTTGTGCTGGATGTCGACGGGTAGAAAGAACGGTTTAATGTGAACAACACATCCACCAGGTATATATTGAGGCGCGTGCAGTGCGGGAGGGGCAATTCATCGGTTTGGAGCGCGCGGGCAAGAGACAAGAGAAAAAGCTTCATCGTCATTACCTTCGGGATCATGCTATGCGCACGCACGCACGCACGAACCTATGGGGTAATGCTTGAAGTTATACACACAAAGGAGGCGATGCGAAGCCGCGCTCGTCCCATAGCAGTAAGTGTTTGCGCATGCATGCATGGCTGGGCTGGCTGCCTTCAGCTTGATAAAATGGTCGCGGGTCGTGCCGGTCGTGCGCATGGTCCCGAAGGTGATCGATTACCCGCCCGCCGACAATGAATATTTGGCCCGTCTCTCGCCCGGGCTCCAAAACCAACGAAATACCCCCTCCTCCCCGCACTTCACCCGCCTTCGGATAGATATACTCGGTCGTTGCCTCGACGTTTTTTTTCTCAAGACTAACAAGCAAACAAAGCAGAAACATATTTCCAACAAAAACCAACAACAAAAAAGGCTCTCACCCTACTCCGTGCGTCACCGATTTGGCACTCCCCGGGGGCGTGTCTCTGTCGGGATTAGAGGGGCGGATCGGTTGCGTTGTGACCGTAACGAAGGAAGCGAAGCAGAACATGGCGCACAGACAGCAGGGGCAGGGGCGGCGGAGATGGGGGGGAGGGGGAAGAGAGGAGGGAGAGGGGGTAAACAGGGGGGAGGCGGGGATGAGACCTCGCGTTGCGTGTTGCGTGAGCCTCGGGTTTGAGTATTGCGTGAGGCAAAGGCAGACGGTTTGCGCATTTTGGCGTATAGACAAACACCCAAGAAGTACGTGTAGATATACCTGGTATATATTAAAAAAAAACTCGAGAAAAAAAACAAAGCTGGGAGATCGAAATTTACCTCAGAATTCATATTCTGCAAGCTCAACCTTTGGTGTGATAATTCGATCAAAAAGCGTGCTATTGCGGGGGACCATAGTAAATAGGACCTAAGGTACAAACAAAAACCTAAACATTTACGTATTTCTACTGACACTATTCGGTTCTATTTATTATGGTCCCCCGTAATATTTACCCCGGTCGGTGTGCAGGCTTTTATAGAGAGTGGTGTACAAATTCCGACGGCTTTCCCACACCAACGAATTCGCTGCCTAGATACAGAATGTCATCTCCTTTCATTTATCTCATCGTTTTTGTTGGAGATGCCCCACACAAAACCGACTGCGATATTGCTAGACTGCTGCTGCTGCTGATGTTGCTGCTGCTGCTGTTGCTGTCTCGCACGGAGTTAGCTTTAAGCCGTTATCCAAACCGTTGCTTGCTTTACTACGCGCTGGGGTGTGGGTGCTGGGTGCCGCTGGGGGTCCGAAGCGCACGGTACAAGGAGCTGGAGCTTCTGTGCAACACGCGCACCATCACGAGGGTAAACAATATACGTGTGCACTTACCATTTGTTGGCTGCACGCTCTTTCCTACTACTTGTACAGAACCCACAATGGACCCCGAAAAAATAACGCCTATCCCTCTCCCCCTCTGGCCGGAAATATAAGGACCGCTTAAACATGAAAAGGAAGACAAAGCGGTTCTTGTATTCACGCCGAGAGTGGTTTTGTTCACCTGCCGTCTATTTGGTCCTGATTACTACTGATGCTGTCTTCCCTCGTAGCAGGAATATAATATAAACATATAATATAATATATATACCTGGTATATATACAAGGTTCCCCTCCGGGAGGTGTCTAGGGGAGTGGCACAAGAGAGCGAAATAATACTCGTATGAAACCCTGCGCAACTATTTAGAAGTATGAATAGTACGAAGCTGCATCCAGCCGTCATCAACGTGAAGAACACACACGCGATTTTTTAGCGCAGACTATACTGTTTTTATAAAATGATGAAATAC
Organism: Nereocystis luetkeana; assembly: GCA_031213475.1. NCBI lineage: Eukaryota > Phaeophyceae > Laminariales > Laminariaceae > Nereocystis > Nereocystis luetkeana. The sequence continues at coordinate 13,115,559 of JARUPZ010000003.1, forward strand.
GTCAGCTGTGAGTTCGACTGATCAACTATTAATAGTTTATACTCAGCTTTGCCAGCTGCGTAGTACGTCTCGTCTATATCCCATTTTTTACTGTTTGCAATAGTGTGGGATCATTTGGGCCGTTTTTAACGACAATATATATATATATTATACCAGGTATTATATATATATATACATATACAGACCTGGGTCCCAGCAGGGGTCACACGTCGCACACAGATCACCATCGATTTCCACCTCAGGGTCTAGATGCTTCAGGGAACATATAACGCGCGTCAGGCAACACCAAGCCTGCAAAGATGAGTTTTGCGTAAATTTTCGATTTCACAGACAGGTCCGTTTTTTTTCTTTTTTTCTTTCTTTCTTTCTTCATTTTATTTCTGATCTGTATGATCTATGATAGATGATAGATCATGTTGCCATGTGGAAGCCGTATATACATATAATTGCATGATCTATTGTATACCTGGTATATATAGAGAGAGCACATGTGTCCTGTGTCCGATCTGTACTGGATACGGACCCTGCACGATACCCCGTAACGGCGGGTTGCGGTCTCCATAACGGAAGGATCGGATCTATCTGATCGATCTGATCTATCAATAGATACCTGGTAGTCTATCCAACGCGCGAAAGGGTGATGACCGTTTTAGGACTGCAGCCCCGATTTGGGGACACACCACTCAATTTCCAAGTGACTTGTCCCCAAGACGGGACTGCAGTACTAAAAAGGGTTATAACGCCCCCATATTTTGGGAACGACGTACCTGAAACTGCTTTATAGTAGAGTCGGGTTCATAGTGCAGGTGCAATAGTAGTAAGCGTGTGAATGATCCCTTAACAAAAACACAGGGCATGTCACGGGTCGCGGCAACACTCGCGGCTCGGGTCGGGTTGGATCGGGTCGCCTGACGCGACCCGACCCGTGAGATTTCGAAAAGTCGTGACCCGACCGGACCCGACCCGTGAGACTTCGAACACCTCCTGACCCGACCCGATCCGATCCGACCCGTCATATTTTGAAGATCTCCTGACCCGTCAACAACGCTGATAACATATACCACAAGAACTATCTCACCCCGTATCCAAGCAGTGTGTCCCCGAAAAATCGACGTACTTTTTAATTGATCAATCAGCCACCAAAAACGCACATGCATGTACAATAATAATAGGCTGTCTCCCATTTCCCCCCCCAAGCGTATGCCATTCATTCCCTTGTTGCGTCGCACCCCGCTCCGCCCTTCCTTCTGGCCTTTAACGGGAGTTGCATACCTCGGCAGGCTTTCTTCCACGTCTGTCGTCGGCTCCGGCTCCAGCAGGAGCTCCGTTACGTCTATCAACCGTTCGTCATCCCACCCCTGCCAAAAACGTATCGAAAAAAAACACACAAAAGAAAAACAGAAAAGAGTGAGGCACCACAATACAAGGCGAGTCCAACGCAAGACGAGATACAACAACACCGCCGTCACAAAAAAAACATCACCAGAACCAAAACCAACAAAACCACTACTACCGCCTCCATTACCAACAAGACTACGACGACGACCACCACCACCCCCACCCTCACCACCCCCCCCCTCCCCCCCTCTCACCCCCCCCACCAAACCATACCTCCTTCGCGTGCGCCCTTTCCTTCTCCGTAACGTCGGCACAGTCCAGGCTAACCATCCCGGGTAGTCGCCGCACCACGTGCAGCCACCACGCCCGCTCCCACCACCAACAAAACCACGACGACCACCACCATCCCTACCCCCCAACCCCCCCCCACCACCGCCCCGCCCCCCCCCTTCCCACCACCCCCACCCTCACCACCCCTCACCACCCCCCCCCCTACCCCCCGCTCCCCCACCACCAAACCATACCTCCTTCGCGCGCGCCCGTTCCTTCTCCGTAACGTCGGCACAGTCCAGGGTAACCAGGCCGGGTAGCCGCCGCACCACGTGTAGGCGGTAGGCCATCTCCTCGCCCTCCCACCCCGCCATACGATCCCCCGCTCCCTTCTCCCCCTCCCCTTCACCCTCTGAAGCTCCACTCCCCCCCCCTCCTCCTCCTCCTCCTCCTCCGTCTGCTGCTGCATCCGAAACCGCCGCGCCTTTTCCGCCTGCGCTCCGTATTTGGTCGAAGGACGAATAGGTTTCGCCGCCGCTGCCGGCATCCCCTCGGGCTCTCGACATCGCCGCAGGCCACACGGGGTTTCCCATCAGCGCGAGGGATTTCAGCCTCGGGAATACATCGTTCACCTTAAGTATTACAATGTAATAAGGCACACCAAGCAGAACGGCATTGAAGTTCGACGAAAGGCACGGGGAATGGCGCGGGGGGGGCGGGGAGGAGGCGAGGTGAGGGGAAGGGAGGAGAGGAGAGGGAAGGGAAGGGGGAAGAGGTGGCTGAGATAGACTGACTTTACTGCTGCCGCGTTCCTCTCTGTTGTGTTGTTGGTGTTTTCGAGGGGAGTGACGGGAAGCCCACACCAACGGCGATGGCCAAGTGACAAAAGCCAGAGCCCCGAGTAACCCCAAACCACCGTCGAAGGCAACACCAGAGGCAACACCAACGCCAAAAGCACAGAGACTGATAAAAAAGAGGGCTGTTGACGGGTCGGGTCGGGTCGAACCTCGCGGGCCAGGTCGGGTCGGGTTGGGTCAAGTCTCGCGGGTCAGGTCGGGTCGGGTTAAACCTCGCGGGTCGGGTCGGGTCGGGTCAGACTTCGCGGGTCAGGTCGGGTCGGGCCGGATCGGGTAACGATGACCGAACCCCATCCGCGAGAACTTGTAAAACCTCCTGATCCGACCCGAACCAACCCGACCCAACCCGACGCGTAATATTTCGAAAAATTCTTGGCCCGAAACCCGCGGGCTGGGGTCATGATCCGTGAAGACCCGTGACAAAAAAACACCTAAAGGAGAAAGCCAAAGGAGAAAATACAGGCACCTTGCACATTAGACTATTACGGTGGACCATCGTAAATAGGACCAAATATTGTGCATAAAAAAAAGGCAAATATATAGGCTTTTGTGTAGATCATAGGTCCCCTATTAACTATGGTCCCCCCGTAATAGACCTCGTCGTATAGCCAACAGGCAACGGCGCAACCAGCCAAAGCCAAAACCCAAACCGCGTGCGTATATACCTGGCACAACAGGCCGTCCAGGTTCTCGACTTCGTTATTGCAAAGCCACAGGGTCTCCAAGCTAGGCACCCAGGGGCAGTCCATGGGAAGAGAGAGGAGGCCATTGCTGTCTAACACCAGCGTCTGGACGTTCGGGAACGCGTCTAGTCCCCTCAGGCTGAGAGTTGCAGCAGAACAAGAGAGAGGGGGAAGGGCGAGGGGGGGGGGGAAGGGGGAGGGGGGGGGGGGGGGGGGGAAGGAAAGGAAGGGGAGGGGGGGGGGGGGGGGGGAAGGAAAGGAAGGGGAGGGGGGGGGGGGGGGGGGAGGAGGAGGTTTAGCGAGAGAGAGAGATGTCGGGTGAGAAGGGGAAGGTGGGGGACGGGGGGGGGGGGGGGGAGGTTGAGCGAGAGAATAGACAAAGAGAGAGATATGGAATTAGCCATCAACTCAAAACCAATCGAGTCCGAGAAGAAATCATCATCGCGAAGCATCCTGCAACTATACGAACAGTACGACTCAAAATGGGCTACTGCTGTACAAAATATTGATCCCACCACTGTATTTCAATGCCACCGCACCACACATCACAACACACGCGTAGCAGTTGGTCATCGATGGAGAGGAGAGGCCGGCCTCGTTAAAGAAACGGGATCAGTAACCCCTTTTCAAATTCCCCTTCCCACGCCTTTTTCCCCAATCTCAATCGCGAATCACAGTAGTTGGCAGAAACTCAGTCCCTCAAATATTTCTTGGGAAGCAAGGCTTCCGCGATCCTCCATCCTACACGCCCCCCCCCCTCCTCCACAACCGACAATCACAACAACCACAACGCCATACCCCAAGACCCTCCCCCCCCCCCCAGGCCAACAACCTCTACCCCCCACCCCGCCTCGAGCACGCCCAAGTCGTTCGAACCCCCCCCCATCCAAATCGAGCACGTTCACATACTTCCTAACGCCACCGCCCCCACCCTGCCCCCCTCCCCTGCTTCCTGCATACCGAACGCACTCTCACGTCCCTCCCGCTCCCCCCCGTCCCCCCCCCTTCCCTTCCCCAACCGCCCTCCCGCCGCCCCACGACAACAAAACAACACTAGCAGACAGGCAGGCAGGCAGGCAGGCAGGCAGGCAGGCAGGCAGGCAGGCAACTAACAAGGCTCACGTCCTAATACCGGTCTCCGTGAGGTCGATCCTCAGCACCCCCGCGGCCCACGCCACCCTCTCCTCCCCCGCCACATCGGGCAGCCGCCTGGTCTCGCGGAAAGCAAGGTTGAGAGCTGTCTTGTCGTTTTCGCTGTGAAAACTCCCCACGCGCCCCCCGCGTTCTGTAGAGGACGGCCGTTTTCTTCGGTGAGGGCGCGGCGAAAAAATCGACCCCTGAAGGGTTTGTTTGAGGGAATGTGGAGAGGGGGGGGGGGGGGGGAGGGGAGGGAGGGGGGAGGCAGGGGGGGGTTGTCACGCGTCGAAATTGGTGTTGCTTCTGTTGGTGTATCCGTTACTCCTCGTCTCCACTTCTCGAAAATGGATCGTATCTTGTTTTGGACGTTGCACATTCGTAGAAACTATGAACAGTACGAGAGAAACAACGCAGACAGTACGTACGCACTTGTATGTAGTCAAACCGAATAAATCACAAAAAAGGCTGCAATACTGGTATTTGTTTCGCAACACACGTAGGCGGAACTGAGTTTGAGCACACAGGATAATCGGATACCTACTTCCCTTTTTTACCCTGGATAGATCCAATAATCCATTTATTAATAGTACTGCAGTCCCGTTTTGGGGGCAAATCACTTGGAATTAGAGTGGCTTGTCCCCAAAACGGGACTGCAGTCCTACAAGGGTTTTAAGTTTCTGGGGATGGCGCTATATCGCGATATGGTGGTGGGTATTTTTTAGGACGACCGGCTGAAAAAGGTTCAGCTAGTTGGCCTGACGTCGACCGGTGTTTGCAGATGCTTCTGCTGTGTGTATCCTGCACGGTGAATGAGGGTCCTACCTCCCAGTCAAACGTGGCGCCCTGCGCCGTGTACCAATGACGCATATTTTTGTAGTGCAATGTCATACCTGGTACAAAACATGATACCTGTAGTACATATGTACGACGAGCCAGGGAAGCTATGTCCCAGTCATGACTTGTTACAGGTTAGCGCAAGTATTCGCAAGAAACATGGATGGGTGGACAGGACCCCTGTCCAATTTCAGTTCTATATGCGTGGATATGGCTTACTTTTATACGAGGTGTCAGCGTGCTTTGTGTACCTGATGACGTTCCAAAAAGGTGACTATACATGGCCCCTCGTTCTTCTTTCAACATACAAACACAAAACGACCTTGGTACCTGGTATAACATACGATTATATACATGTACGATGCACCAGGGAATTGGTGTACCAATCACTATTTGATGGATGCGGTACCGGGTAACAGCAGTATTCGTGAGCCACGTGCACCGGATGGACGTGGACGGGACCCCCTCATATGAGTTCAACGTGCATGGACCTGTCAATGTAATATCCTCAATATACGCTATGTGAAGTTTATGTACGGTACTATCAATAGTTGGCGTTCCAAAACTATGGGCCATGACCCTCCGAAAAAAATATACAGCAGTAGTAGTAATAGTATTGATATTAATAGTAAGATGTCATAGCCCATAGTTCCAAAAGTTGCTGTTGAAGCGCCGGCCACCCGGATTTGTCCATCATGCACCTCGCTCTTTTATTCTTTTATGCAAGTGCCTGCAAGCTTCCATGCCGAAGAACCAGCACGGACACTGGGCATGATGTATACGAGCAGGCAGATGCGGGTCTTCCAGTATCAACAGCGTTTAGTCTCTCTCGGGGTTCAAGGTTGAAGGCATGCGCTCTCATATCGCGCTCATTCGCACCAGGTGTATATACCTATTTGTCTACTTTGTTTTTGTTTTCTCTTTGTTTGTTTCCTTTCGTTTCTCTATTTCATAGAATGTGTATGTCGTGCCTGTCGTATCTATTAATAGTACAATGACATGGCATTGCATCGCCCACTGCGGTGCTTACTGCATACCAGGTACGTGGCAACGTAGTATCTCTGTGACGTAGCTTTGTGACCACAGAACTTGTATCTCTTCTAGGATTGAAGAATCGGCACGGACACTGGTTGTGCTGGATGTCGACGGGTAGAAAGAACGGTTTAATGTGAAGAACACACAAACCTACTGGTATAATGATATAAAACTAGATACCAGGTACCATGGTAGGTGCCAAGCGCCAGAATATGGCAAATGGGATAATGTCAGATCTACCACAACAACAAACGGCGGTATGTACGAGATGCTTGGCACGTCTGCTATCGGAGTCGAAGCCATTAGAAGCCTGGCAGTCGAGCTTGCGCCTCAACACCAAGCGATCAGGCGCTAACCGCAGATAATACTCAGGACTCGGCACACGGGGACCCCTCGCTTATATTATACTGGTACCACGTATTTTATACCATCTTCCTGACCCAGGATGCAGGACTACATCCAGGCCCGCCCGGTCCGATCGTCCGCTGGATTCGGCGTGGTGAATACAGGAGTAGCATTTCTGTTGGGCGAGCTGGTGCAGTATTCAGGTACAAATTACATTGGTACAGCGGAGGGTAAATATGTGGGGGGGGGGGGGGGGGGAGGGGATGTACTCGATAGGAGATGTGTACTCGATCTCATGCATGGCCGTAGTTGTACGACCATGGACCCTCACATCCCTACAATGCCGGGACGGAGAGGGGGGTGGCGAAGAGCGGCACTAATTGTAATACATAAAGAACGCGTGCAAACGACACTAATGGGTTGAGGCTGGCCCGCAGGCCTACCACTCTGAAAAAAAAAAATCTACCGACACACGCGGCGGAACCGCGCGACCGCCGCTGTCGACCTCGAGCCCCCGAAAGGGCTGGGGTCGGGGTTAGCTTTATTGTCAGGGTTGGGGTCGGGTTGGGTCTGGGCCGACGCGAAAGATAAAACTTGACCAAACGGCGTTGCACGATATTATTTGCGAGGTGGTGCGGTAATCAGAGGCACCCGGGTACACAGCAGCAGTAATGGCGCTTGACACCGCTGTCGACGAGAGTAGGAAGGAGATGGCAGATCGTGTGGCAAGGTTGGCGACTGTACTTAACCCCTTCAGAACTCCATTCCCGTTTTGGGGACAAACCACTCAAATTCCAAGTAATTTGTCCCCAATTGTCCCCAAAACGAGACTGCAGTCCTAAAAGGGTTAAGGCAAATACTAACGAGCATGCAAAATAAAAACCAGATAGCCATTGCCGAAACAGGTTCCCTGCTCCACTACAGCAGTACGTATACTTGTATCGGAGGGATGGAACTTATGCTCATCCTGCCTTGAGTGCTACCCTCTCAGTGCTCTGCTATCGTATTCGGTTGGATGCAGTTCTCTCCTTGCCCGTCCTTCTCCAGTGTCCCTCCCTCTCTCTCTGGGTGTTGCTTAGTTCGTGCAACAGAGTATCTCTCTTCTTCATGAGTTCTACTTTGTACAGGTGCGAATCTGTACCAAGTACCAGGTAGCCATTTCGTCTCCCTTAATTCAGAAAATAAATAACTGCCTCTATTTCCGGTACGATTTTATTTAATCTCAACACTTTTTTTTAATATCGTTTGTGCTCTCAAGGTGCTCTCTTGGCGTCATCTTGTGCTCTCTTGGATCGTTCTTCAGGCGAAAACACATACCGAGTTCGTATATACATAAGAAACATTGAAGATTGAAGCTCAGAATCGGGTCGCAGGGCACAAAAAGGAACTTGAAATACCTCAAAAGCTTCAGATGCGCGGGTTTTCGTGCACTGCGACCCGATCCTGGGCTCCAATTTTTTACTGTTGATATGTACTATTAATACCAGGTACTACTGTATAAACGAACTCGACATTTTTTTCGTCTGAAGAAGAACGATTCATTCATATTTCGGATCGAAACGCAAAAATCTGAAGTTCGGAATCGGTTCGCAGCGCATAAGAAACGCCTCGCAAGCTCAAAGGGCCTCTGAAGAAGAGCAATTCATATTATGGATCGGAGCGCACACGGCTGAAGCTCGGAATCGGGTCGCAGCGCGAAAGAAACAGCCTGAAATGCCTCAAAACCTCAACAGGCTCTCTGAAGAAGAACAATTCATATTTCGGATCGGAGCGTAAACAGCTGAAGCTCGGAATCGGGTAGCATAAGAAACAGCCTAAATGCCAAAGTGGTACGAGAATTAATCTACAGTAGACTGGCTGTTTTTGTTGCATCTCTTGGTTACTGGGTGCCCAGGTACAAATTACCGGTAGATCTGCGCAGCACCGCAGCTGCTGCAGAACGCATACATCACCTACAGCTATTAATAGAAGTAGACTTCAGCAGTCAGCAGTACTATACCGTGGTAATAGATACCTGGTACCTGATACGTACAGGTTATGTGACAACAACCCCGCGTGACTACAAGTATATGTGTATGTGTGTGTTCTTCACATTAGAGCGTTCTTTCTACCCGTCGACATCCAGCACAACCAGTGGCCGTGCCGACTCTCCAATCCTATTAATAGAAGAGATACCTGGTACGAGTGCTACAACACAGCCGTCTTCGTACTCCGTACCTGGTACCTGGGTACAAGTTTTGGGTTCGTACAGCAGTAGTAGTATTAATATCACGAAAACGAAGCAAAGAAGCAACAACCCGATAAATTAATAATAGTAAAAACGAAAAAAGCTATGGCTTCGTAGTCGTACTTCTTTCTATGCTGTACTTGAGTATATGGCGAACGGTACAATGGCACCGTTTGACCACATCGTGCGACTGCTTACTGCTGTGCTGCCGGGCCGAATGCCTTCAAGTGTTTACGTCACTCCACCCATGGCAGAATAGGTCAGAGGTCAGCGGTCGCAAGGGGCGAAAACATAAAACAAAAAAAGTCGTTCGCAGAATAAAGACAAAAAAGAACGCATTTGGTATGATCCAGTTGATCGGTAAAAAGTAACTGTACTGCAGCAGTCTTCGGGCAATCTGTACCAGGCACATGCCGAAGGTGGGCTGCTGCCTGTACAGGCAGCGGCTGCTCTCGTAGTCTGCTGCTAAAGCAGCAAGCACTGCTGCTCTTAATAGTGATGGTCATGATTCATATTATAGTGATGGTCATGACATTAATATCAGAACTGCTGACACAAGCAGCAGCAGCAGCAGCAGCAGAACAGATCGCAGAGCTGATCTGGATCTGGAAAGAACGCAGCATTCTTTCTTTTCTATTCGGGACATCGTATCGACGATCACGCATTTTATTCACGTCTGGAGGGGTACCCATCTGCATATGTTCTGATCTGGTGGGCTGCTAACAATGGCGGTACACTGAAATAAATAACATACTTTCATGGCTACGCAATTCTGCCACCAGGGGGGTGCTTGTTGTGTTGTACGCGGCAGAGGGCGTTCTCTGGCTCGCTTGGGGTGGCGTCGCGCTACATACGATACACACATGCATGGCTGCGGCCAGCTTGAGGCATTGGATGACCCTCATTGTGAGAGATGCCGAGGGTAACCGGGTAATGTGAAAGTGAACTGAACCACACCCTCTCTCTCATCATCAGCAGCAAGAAAAAAAAAGAACCGACGAATAGACGCGGAGAGCTGGAAAGCGGAGAGACTACGTAATTTCACGCCGTCAACGTGCTGCTGTGAGAGTACAGTCGAAAAACGTCTTGTATCCTATGTTACTACACGCTGCGTATCGCCTTGAATACGGGCACGCCGTACGTGCGACGTCGTCCGTGTGTCTTTTTGGAGCTCCCGCGGGCGACGGAATAGCCACGGGACCGAACCACCCCGCCCCTGTTTGTCAACAGAGTATCTCACCAGCGAAGCCTGCATCCCCTTCCAGCCCTTGGCCATTTTTTCCATTAGGTCCGATTCCTCGAGATGTGGTGCTCTGCTGCTCACCGCTCTCCTGGGCGCGACCTTCTTGACGTTGGAAGGAAGGACCGCCGCTGCTGACGAGGAGGGAAACTCGGGCGCATGGCCTCCCGCGGAGGGCCAATGGATCACCGAGACCGCCGCGTCTTCCTCCCTTTCGTCGCCACTGCTATCCTCATCGCTGCTGTTGTACACCGCGTTCTCCGCACTGGGACCGCAGCACAGGAAACCGTACGGCATCCTGGTTTGGCTTGTTTGTTTATAGCTCTAAAATTGAACTATCCTATCATACAAATAGAAGCGAATGGGACACAGCTTGTGCTGGGGGTGGTAGCCCCGTGTGTGTCACTCGCACTACGACGGGGGATCTCAATACTTCAGCTGGATGGCGTTGACGCGCGTCCTCTGATGGAGATGTGATTCTTGAGGCCAGGGTACCCGGTCTCCCTGCGTGCTTCGGAAACGAAAGGAAAGTGTTCATTTTTGAACAAGAAAAGAAAAAAAGGCAACATATGAGGGAGTTCAATTTGATTGCGTTCTTTGACCGGGCACCCCCGTGCATATTTCTGCATCAGAGCAGAGAGGTGGCCCCGCCCTAACTGCTGTGCTAACCAGGCCATACAAGCAGCCAGGTGGACAGAACAATGCGCTTTCCTCTGCTAGCCATCGCTGCTAGCTTCGCTTCGTTTCACTGTACGAGAGGTTTTGTACTGTCGGGCTCCCCGGGCCGTAGCAGAGGCTCTGCTGACTCGGAGCTTCACCGTACCTACAGCAGAGGCATCCGCAGCAGCACCAACACGGCAATGCACCGACGGGCTGCCTCAGGTCGAGGCAGTTCCCATTTGGCGATGAGCGACAGGCTGACGGTGGGTCGCGAGCGTCGTTTTTTAGCCATGTTCGAATCTACGATGCTTGCTTTCGTGGCGTGGCGTGGGGAAAATGCATACAGCAGCGGCGTTGTCAAGCCTGATATGGTTCATGTTCGTCCAATGTACCAGGTACAGAGTACGGTGGGTATGCTATACTACACAGGTCTGGTACAGAAAATAGAGCCGTGTGTACTTCGCGGAGACACAAGACATGGAGCGGACATTCGAGTGTTCGAACATGATGCTGCTGTAGGCAGCTCGAGTGTGCTACGACCGCGTGTGCTTTACGCGAGTACACTCTCACACTCGCATCATCACGAGTACAACTATTTTACCTGTACGACTGGTGCCGCCGTTGTTTGAAGTTCTTCTATTGTTGGATGCATGCAGCAACAACAATGATCTACGTACGTCTGGTTGCACTGCTGTTTGTTTAAGTCAATGGGCCGCGACACCAACTTACCAGGTACAGCTTTATTTACGACAGAGTAGTCCCGGTACGATTAGTACCCGAGTGGCCGGGGCCCAAATGCTGGGCGAGTACGTATGAAGTGTTTGTTACCCGTGCCCGTGACGATCGTTAACAAGCCGAAAAATACTCGCTATTACGGGGGACCATAGTAAATAGAACCAAATATTGAAAATAAAAATATGAAAATATATACCTGATAGGATTTTGTGTGTTCCGTAGGTCCTATTAACTATGGTCCCCCGTAATAGTACCCGGGGAACTGGCCAAAGGGTATCCACCTCAATTAGAACAGCAGTAGTATATGGTGTGAGACATGAGGGATGAGACAGCACTTTCATTTTTTCAAAGGTTTCCTCGATAATATGTACCATGGTACCGTACATACCGGTACGAAAAGCTACCCAGGGACGTGATTTAGGCGATGATAAGTTGCCATCTCCGAGACTCCTAAGGGTACTCGTTTAAACCGGGTACCCGAGCACCCGGGTACCCGGGTACCCAAGCACTCGGTTACCCGGATACCCGGGCCCCATATACTCGGCGGGTATGAAGTGTTACTCGTACCCGTGACGGGTATCAGCAAGCCGGGTAAAAGTCGCGAGTATCCAAGTAGTAGGCAAAAGGGTAGCCCCTCTACCGCACAACAAGTCGTTTCTGGCTTTGGGTGATAACCTAACTGGTATCACAGCTCGGGCAGATCATGATCTATCTATCTATCTATCCATCCATCTATATAAGTATATATCTATCCGTAGATCATCTAGATCCTAGCCAGTCGTGTGAATGTGTTGTGCAGGATCCGTGTATTTTAATGTTAATAGTGCAGATCCAACCCAGGAAACATGTTCTATTAATAGATCAAGTATATACGTACCTGGTGGGTTATTTGGCTTCCACCCGGCAACATGAGCTACATGTTATTAATATTATACCAGGTAGTAGATGATACCAGGTACACATCAGGAATATATATACCGGTATATATGTATGTATCCATATCTGCCGAAAGATCTGTATCATGAAATAGGAATCGATGATCTGCACGTGGCGTGTAAACTTGCGAATACTGTCCACTACTCTGCAGACTACCTGTAGCAGACTGACTGGCAGTTCGCAACTCGCACTACAATTACCCTCTGTTAGATTTTTTTTTGGACTCGACCTCTCCTGGTTTTCGCGGTAAACTATCATGCTTCTTTCACAATATTGCCGCTGTCATCTTAAAACCTTTTAGGACTGCAGCCCCGTTGTAGGGACAAACTCCTGAGACGTGAGGGTATTGTGCCCAAAACCGGACTGCAGCTCCAAAAGGGAATTGAGGCGGCAGGGCGACTCACACGGGTTTCGTAGTCAAGCGGTGCGTTTCGTTTTTCGAAAAGATAAGTCGATAATCAAGTAAGTCACGGGTTTCCAAACGAAGAGGCGTAATATGTGCACCAAGTACCGGCAGCCCCGCAACCTGAGCAATTTCGTTCGTAGCCGTCAGTGGATTTTATAGCAAGGGAAAAGGGCCTGAATCGGCCTACTGCTGTAGAGCCTACCTATATTGCAAACAAACAAGGGGCGGGGAAAAATAGGTTACTGCTGGGAGGGAGCGGGAGAAGTAGAGCGAGGACAATAAATGGGATGGAGAAAAAAATAAAAAGAAAAGGAAGAAGAAAAACGTCCGCCCCGCTCCCTTAACCAGACTCTACCCCTTTCAGAACTCGATCCACGTTTTTTGCGGCGAACTACTTGGTATCACGCGACTCGCACGAGTAGTGAGGAATGTTTTCTGCAAAAGGGTAAACTGAAGTTTTTCAAGTCAATCGCGCGCAGGAAAAGCACCCACCGATCCCGATTATCCGAGTATGAAAAGCACCGAGGGCGTGAAGAAAGTGGACGTCGAATGCCACAAGGCGGTCTTTTTTCCGACAGCCCACAATCAAAAAGGCAGAATGAAAGGCAAACCAGAGCGCTGTGGTCACAGGACGATTTAGGACCGATTTTTTGTTTGTTTCTTTTATTTCAAATTTGGGTCACTTGGTGTCAGAGACCCCACCCCCTGTTTGGGGGGAGGGGGGTCTCTAAACCAATTAAAATGAGCTTGGGCTTTATTTTTACCAATCCGTCGGAGGATTAAAAAAAGCAAGAAAGATGAACAAAAAATCCTAAATTGAACAAAAAAACAAATTTCTTTTGTTGTAGTTCGAATTTGGCTCACTTGATGTTAGAGACCTCCCCCCCGTTTAGGGGGGGGGGGATCTCTAAACCAATTAAAATGAACTTAAGCTTTCTTTTTACCAATCCGCCGCATGATAAAATAAAGTGCTTGAAAAAATAAAATAAAATCCTGTGAGCACAGCGCTCCAGTTTGTTTTTCATTCTGACATTTCGTAATGTGAGGTGTCGCATAGAGGCTGCTCCGCGCGCCCCAGAAAATATCAACATAATATATATATACAAGGCGCTTCGCTCCGCGGGCGGCCTACGCCGCCCGCTACGCTCGCTCAGGAAGGAAAAAAGTACATCAAATCATGCGAAGCGAACAGAGGTCCACGATTGAGTTTAGTTTTTTCAAGGATCGTAATTGCAAACCGGCGACTTGATAATGCCAAGAGTCCTGCCGCCATGCTTCAGGAAAAAACAGCTCCGACGTTAGCTTGGATGCCACATATACGCTTCGCGTCGCGGATGTCATACGTACGTACATACACCCCAGGTAGGGTACTACTACTGTCTGTACGTACTTATTTTCTTCTTTCGATATGCTCTATGTCTGTACTGTATGTACGAAGAAAGCGAAAGCACAGCACGGTACAGCAGCAAAAACAATGAAAATGAAACCGAAAACTCGGAAAGGGAAAAAATCCCCGTCCCCTCTCGTGTAATATTTTTCTCCCTGATTGGAACACCTTACACCCGGTCGAAAAGAAGAAAAGAAAAAATCGCACAGAAGAGCTTCTCTCTCAGCCTCGTACGCCGCCCGCCCCTCTCGCGACCACCTCGCTACCGATTCGGTCCGGGTAAAGCTTTTACCACTCTCTGCCACAATCAGCCCCGTCGCCCGCCCCGCGTGAAGCCCGGTGCTCACCGTGGCCGTCGTTCGCCAGCCCGATAACGTTGGTGTTCAAACTGCACACCTCCCTCTTTCAACTTCAGCGTGGTCGCAAAAATAAGCACCGCTTGAATATTATCTTGCCTCCCGAACGTCCTTTATAAACTCGTACTAGCCCGCTCATGCATCCCTCATGTCTCGAGGCACACGCGACGCCTAGGCACGAAAGCGGCGACCGCGCTCCTTGCAACCCCCCCTCTACCCGCCAGCACCCGCTGGCACCCGCGACGGTGCCGGGTCCTCCCGCGATGCCGTGCTCGGAGAACACGCACGCACACCAAACGAAAGAAGAAAAAAGGAAGAAATTACCGAGAAAAGAAAGAACTGCTGGAAAGGTCCGGCATGTAGTGAAAGGAGGCGGTTTGGAAGTGGGAGCTCTGAGAGGCCAGGGATGCACCAACCGAGCACGCTCAGGGGTTGTGATCTAAGTATGTAGTTCTATATCGCTGTAGAAATTGGCGTTCGCGTCGCCGACGGGAGCCGCCTCGGCCGCCAGACGTGTCCTCGTCCGTTGCTTTTTCGAGCGACCTCCGGAGCGGGGCATCGTAGTTAAAAAAACACGGCGGTCACCAATGTGAATGTAGTACCTGCGCTGGTCGTTCGTACCGGGGTCGTCGCGGACATGTCGCAGGGTAGAAGTCGCGGAGACGTCGCCGTGATGTGGTCGCGGAGCGAGGGTCCCTTGTATAGCCGTCGTTACGGCCGACGCAAGCCGAGCAGAATTCTTCGTTGATATTTAGCAAGGAGATGCTAGGGCTAGATCGACTCTGTGGGGGCCCAGTTTGGTACCCAGAGTCTGCGACGGATTACGTGTCTCCCGATAGCTATCTTCCCGAGGACGGGTCTACACCGTCAATGACGTGAGACCGCTCGTGACCCGAGATTATGATAATGCTTGACCGGCGACGTGTCCTTCGCGCGTGCGTGTTACGAGATCTACGATATCTCCGACCCTGCCTTCCACATATATATAGCAAGCAACTCCCCGGGATTTGATTGATCCCGGGTCAGCAGAACAATGTAAGAAGAGGTATCCAAGTAGACTATCCAAACACCTTGCGTGCCGAACGTATCGCATATGCCTGCGTATGTACCAGTAAACCACGAGCCCTGTTGCTGCTGGATTGGCACTAATAGACGAGCGCTAGGAGTACCGCTTACAGTGCTGAATTAAATCAATGCATGACAGACTAGGAAGGCAGCACTCGCAGTAAGCAATCGGGGTAAGCCGGAAGGGGAAGCGTCTATCGTGTGACCTCGGATCACCGCTATGGATGGTTTCCTCTGCTATACAGTATATCTACCTCCTTTTTCCTTTACGGCAGTTTGTTGTTGTGTTGCTGGACAGAAAACATCGGGTTTTAACGACCAGCAACACAGCAGTACCAGAGGGTTAAGATACTGATGCCGCCGGTGGTGAACAACCTTGACGGGGTACTTTTATTGCGTGCGAGCCGGTGAGCGAGTGGAAAACCTTCAGCCACTTCGCTTAGTTGACGTCGGCGACTGGTGGTGTTGTGTCTCTCTTACACGTTAAAAAATATTTTCAGGAGTAAAATGCGACCAAGGGATACGTCAGCAGATGATGTATAGTTTGCCACGAGATGCGCTACGTAGCGGAAAATTTGTTGGGACGGCAATCCCCCGAGGCACGGCTTTCGTTTGCCTTCCTTCCTTCCTTCCTTCCTTCCGTTCGTCCTTCCTTATTCGCTTCCTTGTTTCCCTCCCCTCTCTCCCTCTGCGGTATGTGTGCGTTATTTGAAGCCGTGGTGTTCATCCATCGACACCACCGTGCGAACCCAGTCTTGAGTTTGAGTTTGAACATTCATGATGAGACAGCTTGTGCCCGTGGGTCGGCTGCGGGTAGGGGTGCCCTCTACTCGGACCTACCGGATTAAGCCCCGCAACGAGAGGCAGACAGTGGTAAACGAAACGGGTCTTGCAAGCAGGCGGCAAACATATGCCATATTTCCATGTACCAGGTAGCATGTACCCTAACCCATGCCAGGTATACCAGGTACCTGGTATCCAATATGCCGCAAACCTTTAACCATGTACCATTACAGCACGTATACACCCAGGTTAGAGGCACCGAGTATACAGGGACATAGGAGATATGATAATATCCACATGATCTATGTATGTCGTGAGACTACGGCCATGCATGCTATCGAGTACCCCCCCCCCCTCTTTGTAGCCCGCGAAGCGCGTATTGTCACTCGAAAAGGTATTCCGTCGGCAAGCTGCTACCCGAGTGGCGACACAGCCCGAAACTTCACAAGAAGATGCCTCATGTATCACGCACTTGCAGCTCGCGAAAATGAGTACCAGGTATCAGGTACTGCTGTACATACCGATGAATTCAGTCGAACTCACAGCTGGCGTTGCTGATGTTGTTGCTGCTGATGTTTTGTTTCTAGTGTCTAGCACGCGATAGGCAAGCATAGAGATAAGACAGATAGACACCGCGGTGAGGGGGTTGTGGTCAGCCAAGCTTCAAGCTCGCGGCCAGATGAAACGATGAGATGGTGCAGCCGGGCACCCACCAGTAACACAGTGAACAGTACTATCTGTAACGAAGAAACACAGGCAGCAGTGACATCACTAGGTCAACGGTTAACCGCGTTAGTACTGGAGTCCCGTTTTGGGGAAAAACCAGTCAAATTCCAAGTAGTTTGTCCCCAAAACGGGACTGCGGTTCTAAAAGGGTCAAGGCTGCCTTGAACTTTGAATCTTGAATCTTGAACAATAATGGTTTACGATGGATGAGTTCATGAGCGATCACTATCCCACGAACAATCTACGAAGTAGCTGATACGACCCGCGTGACGCGCTGGCTAGTGCTCAGGTGTCACCGTCACCGCCACCATGCCACCATCACTTGCCTTGCCGATCAGGGCGGGGGGGGGGGGGGGCGTACTCATTTGTTGCTTGCCTTAGTCATTTGACCATTGACCACGCATCCCTTTCGAGACGGAGCACCGTTCCTATTCCTAATAGAGACACCTCCAACAATTGGGCGCTCATTACGTTGTTTCCATATATTACATAGAAACGTTTTGCTAATCTTATCCCCTTCCTGTTTGGCCGCCTGTGGCCACCATCTATCTCCTAGGATAGCGATCGTTTTCTCGCTGCTATCTAGTGTGTCAAACTCCTCCATGTCACATTCTTCTATTTCCCTCATCTCCTCTTCTAAGACATCCCGTTCCTCCTTGTATATTTCACATTCTCCTACTATGTGAGTTCTACTCTCTATCGCTTTGCCACACGGGCACATCTGTGCATCTATTTTCTCCTCCTCCCGGCTACTGGTATACCTCTTTCTTCTTTCTGGCAAGTCCAGGTCGCCTACACGAAACCGCAGCTTCAGCGTTTTCGCGAAGTCCATTGGGCCGTGCAGATACGTTTTCATTCCTATTCCTTCCCTCAATCTCCCGTATATCTCTAGGTGTTTTTCCGATTCCACCTTGTTTCGTAGCGCTAGCCTTTCCCTTCTTTCTATCCTTTCTTCTACTTCTGCCTTGTACTTCCCAAACTTCCCGGCGAACATCACCTCTTCTTGGTTTCCCCCTATATCCTTCCATACTTTCTCAACTACGCTATCCCACCTTATTCCAGTTCGCCCTTTTGTTACTTTCTCTCATACCTGGTACAGCTTTATCAACTATGGCCGGCAACCTCTTTTTTGGCATGTTCCTTACTTTATATTGCCATTTCAACTTTGTCATATCCCTGTTTGTCTTGAGTGGGTGCATTCCCAGTTCTGTTCTTAATACTGTATTACTAGTCGTGCTTGAGCATCTTGGGATTTTTTTAGCTGCTGTCATCTGTACTGTTTCCAACTGTTTTACGAGTTTCGCATTCCCTTCCCATACTTCTCCTGTATATTCCTCCTACATATTCTAGCTTTGGTACTATCACATTCATCAGGATACATCTCTTAATCCTGGTGTCAAGGTACGAGTCTGTTAGGATCGCATCCGTCTTGCCTATGTGTGCTTTACCCTTTCCTATTACTTTTGCTGTATGTGTCCCAAGAGCAGTCTTTTGAGATCTCTACGCCAAGGTACGTATACTGGTCTACGGTCGGCAATTCATCTTCTCCCCACTTCCAAGTGAAATTTATCGGGTTCACCTTATCTTCGTTACAAACAACTACTGCGCATTTCTTGACGTTCGCCGTCACCCTCCATTTCCTAGTGTATTCTAGCGCGTTCTCTATTTGTTTCTGCAATCCTTCAGGTGTTTCTGATATCCCCACGAAGTCATCAGCAAACATCAATCCCGACACTGTATCTTCCCCTACCGTGACTCCCTGCCTTGCTGCTTCAACTGCTACTATCAGGTCGTTAATATATATCTTGAATAGGTTGGGTGACAGCGTGCATCCCTGTGCAACTCCTTGTAAAATATCAACATACTTCGATATTTCCCCGTCCAGCATCACAGCACTTCTCGCACATTCCGTCATCTTTTTCATCATTCTCCACATCTTTCCTCTGATTCCTATTTCCCATAGTTTTTTCCACAATCCATGTGTCGTAGGCCTTCTGTACATCTAGAAAGAAACAGTACGTTGGTAGTCCCGCGTCTTTCCTACCTTGGATTATCTTACCTAGAGTGTACACATGGTCTACGCAGCTACGGTTTGGCCTAAACCCTGCTTGCCCTTCGCTTATTTTGTTTTCCTTCTCCATCATCGTTGCCATTCTATCGTTCAAAATCTTACAAAATGTTTTGGCTACTGTGCTTACTAGCGTTATCCCTCTATAGTTCCCCGGGTCAGCCTTATCTCCCTTCTTGAATAAGTTTACTACTACTCCTTCTCTCCACCTCCTGGGTGCGTACTCGTTTTTCCATATCCAGTTATACAACATAACCAGCATGGTAAGCATTCCTTCTCCCCCGTACTTCATAAATTCATTCACTATTTGGTCTGCCCCTGCTGCTTTTCTATTCTTAAGTTTAGCTACACATTTTTTTACCTCTTCCCTTGTGAACTCTCTCTGTAACCCTTCCGAACCACTGTCTTCCCTTTCTGATGCATCTACGTTCGCCTCTGCCCACGCGTTGATTTCCTTCTCGAATTCTGCGTCGAACGTTTCGTTGGCTGTGGGTGTTCCTAGCTTACGGTAATGCTCGACGAGTACTTCCCTTTTTCCCTTCGAACTACTAACCATTTTACCGTTCTGTGCTCTTAAGGTAGCTATTCCCGTGCCAGCCCCTCCTGCTTGTTTGCCCAGTATCCCTTTTATCCCTACCCACATCTGCTTCGCCCCGCCCTCAAAGTCTTCATTCGTTTTATTTACTACGTCTTTCCATTTCCCTTTCTTCTTCTCTACCATCTCTTTTACTTTCTTTCTAGCTACATCATATTCCTCCCATCCTGTCGTAGTTTTGCTCGATGTATACCTTGCGTGTGCCTTTCTCCTTACTGTTATAGCCTCTTTTACGTCCTCATCCCACCTTTTTACTGCTCTGTTGCATACTATCAACTTTTTCCCTATTACTTTACTTGCTGTGGTCTTGACCAACTTCTCCCATCCTTCTATTATCCTAGCTCCTGCATCATCCCTCTCTATATCGTTACTTGTTGTACCTATTATTTCCAATAGCTCGGAAAATTGCTCTGCATTTTTGGCCATCTCTTCTTGGAACTCTTCCCGTTTCTCTTCTACTTCTAGTTTATCTATTCTCCATCTGTGTAATTTCCTACCTCGTCTTTGTTTGATAACTCGTGTGTGTCGACTGTCTGTCCATATTAGACAGTGATCCGTAGTTCCTACGTCCGCTGTGCATACATGTAGTTCTGTTTCCTTCCCACTTCCGTTTTCTACTTCTGTAAAGTCAAGGATAGAGCTTTCTCCTTTTTGTATGCACTGTCTAGTCCATTCCGGTTCTGCCTTTTTTACTCTGTCGTTCAACGTCTTCATCTCGTTGTGTTCGAGGAACTTCAACATTTCTTCCCCATTCTTATTTTTTGTTTCTTCCCCATACTGTCCAATGCTCTCATTCAGTTTGCTTGCCTTCCCAATTCTTGAAATAAAATCTCCCACTAGTACTACTTCTCCTTGCCTCTTATACTTCTGTACATCTACTGCTACTTCTCCGAACTTCCTCTGTATATATTTTATCGTATTCTTCGACTCTGGGGGCATATAGATGTTTCCTAAGAAGTAATATTTCGCTCCCCGCTCCCCTGGTATCTTGATCCATATGCTTTCGTCGAATTTGGTGTCTTTGATCACCTCTATTATGTCACACAGGTATTCTTTGACTAGGAACCCCACGCCCCCCGACCCCCTATTCTTGCTATTCTGTCCCTTCCTCTTCTTCCCTATCCATGCGTACTCTCCAACTTTGCATCCTATCTCCCCCCCCTCTTTCTCCCATGACTCTTGAATTCCCACTATGTCTAGGTCGCGCTTACTTACTTGTTCCACAATTTCGATCCTTTTTCGTTCATCCGTGGCGAACCCACATACGTTCCATGATCCTATTCTCAGCCTCTTTTTCGTTTCACTATCCGCTCTAGTCTTACCTGTTCGTTCTCCGTTGTCGCTACGAGTATTTCTGTCGTCTCTTCTTTGAGCATTCTTTCCATTTCCGTTTCTGTTTTTGTCTTCTTGTTCTACGCCCCTATGTTTCTCCCCCATTCCCTTTGGACCACTTGCTGTTTCCTGCCTCCCCTTACCTTCGTTCACCCTAGAACTACGTCTTAGTTTCGCTATTCCATTAGCTATACATACTCTCCATCCCAGTCTTCTAACCCATGCCGACACTTTTTCTGTCTCTATCCTCTGCCACTCCATGCTCGCTTCCGGCTTTAGCGTGGCTCGAAAGTGTTCTCCCTCTCGTTCTACGTTTCCTATTGCAAAGCAGTACAGTCCTACTTCTTCGCACTTCCTCTTGAACTCAATCCTCGTCATGTCGCTAGGAACTCCAAATATCAGCACAATTAGTACTTTACCCTGCCAGTCTTTCTTGCTCCACCCACCCTGCCTCACCGTATTTCTCCTAATAATCTCTTCAGAGAAAATCTCCAGCTTGTTTGTGTTCATAATGGTAGTGGGAAACGTTCAAGTTACTGGGGCTTCCCAATCCTAGTACTCGTTGGGGGTCTGGTGTCTTTCAGTTCTTTTGCCGGCGCACCACACTAAATAGTGTCTCCAACACGGGCTCGTAGCCTGGAGCCAAGTTCAACACCCTTAACACAAATACCCCACGTTTGTGTCAGGCGATCTGCATGGTAACCATCCTGGCGTCCCACGATCGTATCTTCTTTCTTCTTGCCCCTCTGCTGTACTGGTTACTTTCCTCCAGGGAGGTCATTTTTACCATGCAAGGTAAAAGGACGGCTTGCATAACACAAAATCTTACTCACACATCGGGATGCCCCGTACGTCTCCTTCTCCGTCATATGTACGTTTCACCATGGGTAACTACCCCACTAATGCTACCGAGTAGACCTTCACTGCCGAAAGCTTGGCCAACAATTCCCCCACACTTTGTACCGGCTTCTATCCTTCAAGATATCAAGATATCTACGTACCGCTTGGTGCTCCTTCTCTTTGGTCATGTGGTCGGTCAAATGCAAGGTGTTTGTTTCATGAGTATAATAGGTCTTGACTTAATGCCATGCATCATCCACCCCTCCCCTTCATTTATCGCTTGGTATGTGCACCAAATGTCGGGGATTTTAGGAATAATGTCAGACCAGACTTCCACCGCCCAATGGAAATCGGTAAAGTTTTACGGGTATCTTACCACGAGACCCAACCTTCATATGAATTGGATATGTTGGGGTGACCATGGTGTATCTATGTGTGTGCATGTGAGGCGGTCCACCTTCATGCTAGGTTCTTGGGCTATTTTTTTATGCCTTTACTACCAGTATTATGATACGGGAGAAACTTTATACTTTTTTTTCATGTCTGTGTCTGATTTGGGTTCGGATATGGGGAGAGAAAAAATGGTTACGAGTAGTTGAGTTGTTTCATTTCTAGATCTGGTTTGTGGTTTGGTATGGAAAAAAAACAAACAAACAAACAAACGAACAAACAATCAAACAAACAAGCGGTTAGGTGAGTAGTTTCATATATACTTCTGATTTGGGTTTCGGTATCGGGAAACCACATGGTTAGTTGAGTAGTTTCATGCCTGAATCCGGTTTGTGTTATTTTATGGTGAAATAAAAAAAAAACTGGTTAGTTCAATTGTTTCATGTCTAAATCTGTTTTTTGCGTTTTCGGTATGATGAAAAAAAATAAGTTAGCTGAGTAATTTCATGTCTAATCTGGTTTGTGTTAGTTATGTTATGAAGAAAAAAAACTGGTTGGTTCAATTATTTCACGTCTAAATATGTTAGCTGAACAATTTCATGTCTAATCTGGTTTGTGTTATTTTCTGGTGAAAAAAAACTGGTTAGTTCAATTGTTTCACGTCTAAATCTGGTTTTTGCGTTTTTGATGTGAAAAAAAAATAGTTAGTTGAGTAATTTCGAGTCTAAATCCGGTCTGTGTAATCATATTGGAAACAAAACTGGTTAGTTCAATTGTTTCATTTCTAGATTTGGTTTTTGCGTTTCGGTATGGGGAAAAAAAAAATGTTAGTTGAGGTAATTTCATGTCTATTTATGGTTTTGTGTTTTTTGTGCCGGAAAATAACTGTGAACCGTGTATATTATGTTGTGTTTGTTTTACCGGCGGGTCTGTTTTTTTTGTTTTTTTGTTCTGTTGGTTGCATGGTGTATATGTCTGGTCTGGTCTATGTGGCATATATGTCGGAAGGAGCCGTCTGTACATTTCATGTCTAGTGTCTGGTGGCTTGTTTTACAGCGTCGTCGCCACTCGACGCCAACCCATATGTTGGGGCGGGGGGGGGTACTCGATAGGAGAGATGTACTCGATCTCATGCATGGCCGTAGTCGTATGACCATAGACCCTCGCATCCCTACAATGCCGGGACGGAGCATGTCGGGTTTTCACCGACCAGGCAGACATTGCTTGCACCAAGCGCGAAGCGCCGTGAGGTGTCTGGCGAGTCGCATGAAGGGTGAGCTGCATCCTACTAAGAACCGCTTTTGAGGCGGACTTGCATATGGACGACTGCTTCAATGAGTTGATTTAATTTCCGGTGTAGGCATTTCCACAGACAGCAATGGGAGTACTATGTAACTGCTGCCTCTTGGGTGCCTTACCTTGAACGCTACGTGATACGATCTTTCCCACTTGTGCAGAGTCAAGGTTATTTACCTCGCACAAGTGATCTAACTCGACAACCAGCTGTGGGCGACCGCCAAAAAAAAGAAGGAAAAAAAGAAGAAGTACCCTGGTTGTCTAGCTCACGTAGTGAGCGGCATGTTTTACAGTGTCGTTGCCAACCGACGCCAACCCAACCTATATAAAATAGGGGGCAGGGGGGGGGGGGGGGGGGGGGGGAGCGTACTCATTTGTTGCTTGCCTTAGTCATTTGACCATTGACCACGCATCCCTTTCGAGACGGGCAGGGGGGGGGGGGGCTTATGTAATAAGAATCAGAACCCACGATGGGCCCGAACACCATGTATCCCCCAATGTTTACACGCCATATTTGGTTCTGATTACTTCGGTTTTTTCCTTTCGATTTGTTTTTTTGCGTCTCTCGTTTTTCTCTCGTTCGTAGAATGTGTATGTCGTGCCTGTCATATCCAAGAAGATGAACATGCCATTGAATTGTCTACACTCTGCTTACTGCATAACATCTGTATCATCTCTGTGGCGTGGTTTTTGTGACCTCAGAGATTGTATCTCTGCTAGGACTGTGAAGAGCCGGCACGGACGCTGGTTGTGCTCGATGTCAGCGGGCAGAAAGAATGGTGTAATGTGAAGAACGCACACACATATATAGGCGGTAAGATTAAGGCAGTCAGCGCTGACTGCTATTACGGGAGACCTTAGTAATATCTACCTGGTACCAGGTAGTGATACATAATAATAATAATAATAATAATAATAATAATAATAATAATAATAATAATAATAATAATAATAATAACAATAATAACAATAATAATAATGATAATAATGATAATAATAATAATAATAATAATAATAATAATAATAATAATAATAATAATAATAATAATAATAATATCAATAATAATGATAATAATAATAATAATAATAATAATAATAATAATAATAATTAGAACCCACTATGGGCCCAAGAAACGTTGTATCCCCCCATCATCTTTGCACAGCATACGTGATTCTGACTATTAAATACTGTGTTTACACGTATTGGTGCTGTGGCTTCAGTCGTCCACTACTGCTGTTGCTGCTGCTGCGGCAGCTGATGTTAGATGTAGCATATATTCCCTGGTACTATTTTATACCAGGTACTTCTTTTTTATTCTGTCCCATTTTTATCTTTCTACGGTTTTTAGCCTGGCTCCCTCCCTCTCACACGCCATACATGGCAAGCACTCCTTCCGCCCCCCAGCCCCGACGACGTACGGCGCCTACGTGCCTTCGCTTTAACCGCCATTTAGGAGCGGCGGCAGACGAGGAATTGCGCTCTCTACGCTGTAGTGTATGGGGTTGTACAACAGCAAGCATATCAATCCCATCAGGGGGGGGGCATAGTAAATAGGACCTATGGCACACACAAAAACCTACCGGTATGTATGTATTCATCTGTTTTCACTATTACGGGGGGGGGGGGCATGGTAAATACCCTGGTAGGACCTATGGTTCTCACAAAACCTATTTACCTACGTATTTTTAATGACACTATTTTGTCCTATTCACTACGGTCCCCCGTAATAACACCATTTTGTCCTATCTACGGGGGGGTTTTTCAAGTTTATTTGTCAATCATCACTTTTTACTTTCCAGCCCAACTCGTTCGAGGTTTTACCCTCAGCGATCTTCTGGACAAGCCGTGGTCACAGGTGTCGTCCCTTTTTCCCCCCGGTACGTGCCTTTATTTATTGTCGCGCTAAGGGTTCAGCATGCCCACTGCTCGTCGGTTTCCATCGAATGTAGCTACCTCACGCTCTTACGCTTTCCGCTTATCATTTTTTTCATGGAAGAAAAAGTCCCTACGAGCATGCACTCGGTGAGACTTGAACCCACGAGATTGATCTTGATAGGCACGCGGACCACCTACCAAGCCACCGGGGACGCCGCCCCCCCGTAATACATACCCCCCGAAAAAACTGCTGTAAGCCTTGAAGCACTGAACCCCGTTGACAATTCGAGAGGGAAGACACAACTAGATGAAGCAAGATTATCGTGAACTACACTACCGGCGACACGAAGCAGCCCGGGCTGCTGGAGTATGTAAACCCGTGCCTCTACAGTGCGCTGCATTGCGGTATATACCCCTACGGGGTGGCAGACGGGGCACGTTTGGGCCATGTATGAAGAACAGCACCGACGCGGTTTCTGAACTGAGGGACTAACTACCCAGCGCCTTTTTATAGAAAGAATCGGCACAAACACGCCAGCTGTGAGCTACTGGTACAGCAGTACGTATTATAGATCGATCGAGTTGCTGATACTCAACTTTGCAAGCTGCGTGTCACGCTGCGGGCGCCCGCGTGTTGTTCTGTACATTTCGTTGAAATGAAACCGGACGATAATAGTTTGTGAATTCGACCGATGTTGCTATGTGTAGTGTATCTGATACCCTGGTGTATACTCTACTTGACAAGCTGTATGGAAAGCCGCTACTTGTACGTATTGCACCAGGTACCGCGACGGGGGAACATAGCCACCAGAATCAAGCATGGGGTGTAAACATGGGGGGATACTATGCTTTTCGGTTTTCGGATCCATCGTCCATCCTGGGTTCTGATTACGTTGCACGTAGCCCCCTCCCGGTATTTGCCCGCCCTTGTTTGTTTATTTGTGACATGCCTATTAGCCCTTTTACTACTGCTGTATCAGGTGTATTTTACCAGATGCATTCATTTTTTTTTTTTCATCCCACTCTTTTTTGTCGCCCTTATTTTTCTCTCTTTCCGATTACGGGGGACCATAGTAAATAGGACCAGATATTGTTTGTAAAAATAGCGAAATATATACCTGGTAGGTTTTTGATTGTACCGTAGGTCCTATTAACTATGGTCCTAGTCATGACTCATACGCGGGGTCACAGCAGGCTTTTCTCCCCCCTTCCCCTGCCCACTGCGTTTCTTGCGCTTCTTGCCTTGGAAGGCGTTTTTATCGCGAGAGGACTTGAGCCCTTCCTCCCCTCCGTGGACTCGCGTCGAATTTTACACAAAACTTGTACTTTGAAGTACTTGGCTAAAACAATCCGACCGATTTGTCCTAAAAAACGGAAGGGCGGAACTAAAGGGGTTAATACAGTGGCCAATGGCGACCGGGTTGCGTTGTACCAATTTTTCTGATAAAACTTTTTTTTTTTTTCGGTGAGGCACACGCACGGGAGCTTCTCGTGTGAGTACCGGTAACCTGAGGAGACGTGAAACAGTTGGTGTAAATATCCCTCCCAACAGCAGCATGGCTCGGTAGGGAGATAGATGGGAGTTAACCCTTTTAGAACCGCAGTTCCGTTTTGGGGACAAACCAGTCAAATTTCAAGTAGTTTGTCCCCGAAACGGGACTGCGGTTCTAAAAGGGTTAAGTACCGGATCTGGTTTGCGTGCGGTGTCTTTGCGCAGAGGTGAGTCAGGCGAGGTGGACGAGTCACCCACACCTATACACTCCTGAAATATCGACCTTTCTTATGTACGCTCTCGAGCTCAGCAGGAACCCCGGGGCCGGCGTCTCTGCGCACCCCCGGCTCGGTATACAGATGGACCCGGATCAACAACAAAGAGAAACACTGAGTGATTTTCCGCGTCATGTTTCATAGTCCGCACGAGGCTGGTCGTACCGCTGTCCCCTCTTCGCACCCACCTATGGCCCAAACTATGTTGGTCGCTGTGTCTTGGTCTCTAAAGGGCTAAAGGTGCAATGTTGCGATGGCTCATGCTCCGTGAACGTCCCCCCTCTGTTCTTATCGGCGCCCGGCGTCTCGCTGCCGTGGACTCTGGCCTTTGCTTGTCTGACAGGACCGTGACCTTGAGAGCGTTAAGCTGGACCCGTCGACCTTGGACGAGGCCGAGAAGAAGAGAGTGGACGGGGTGAGCAAGTTACTGTAACATCAATCAAAGTCGTCATACTCGAACGCCCAAACTCAAAGCACAAAGAGCCCCCCCATCTCCTCCCCTCCCCTCCCCTCACCTCGCCTCCTCCCCCCTCGTGCACACCCCATTCTTGCCTTCAGGAGCTTACGATAGCTCAAATAAGTCGCAGGCCGCATTGCTGTGGCAGTACAAGCATGGACACGCGAGTAAACGCTGTGTCTCCTCTCCCTCCCCTCCGCCCACCCCCCCTTCCCCTTCCCTCATCCGCCCCCCCTTCCCCCCCCCACACACCTCTCTACCTCCCCCCCTTCACCCCCCCACACACCTCTCTACCTCCCCCCCCCCTGCTCCCGGTCATACGACTACGGCCATGCATGAGATCGAGTGCATCTCTCCTGTCGAGTACACCCTCCCCCTTCCCCTCCCCTCCCCCTCCCCTCCCCTGCCCCCCCCCAAAATCTCGCCTTCACCAAACTTGTCTAACTCGCGAAATTCAGATCCGCGCGATCCAGTCGAAGATGGCGGAAGTCGACGCGAAGAAGCAGCAGCTGCGGAATGTTGCTAGGGACCGGAACGCCTCGCAGGTACCTACCCTGGTACAGCGTATACATACTTGCCTAGAAATATCTCCGCAGAATGGTCAACAACGGTAATGAAACTCTCCCTCGTTGGAACTATCACGGGGGGCCATAGTAAATAGGACCTACGGTATACACAAAAACATATATATTCACCTATTTCCACTAACAATATCCTGTCCTATTTACTGTGGTCCCCCGTATTAATGGGCAACAATCATGAAACGGCCCATCTGTTGCGATTTTGTTGAAATACGGGGGCAGCAGTTATGCAACAGTCCCTCGGATAAAGTTATGGGCGAACGGTCATGAAACGACCCCTCTGTTGACAGTTGACATGCTGGGCCAACCAACGGTAGCGGAAACTCGCCTCTGTTGAAATTATTGGGCCAACGGTATTACGACCGTCCCTCGGTTGAAGTGCTGCGCCAACTGTCACGAAACGACCCCTCTGTTGAAATTCTAGGCCAACGATCACGAACCGGTGCCTTTATTGAAGTACTGAGGTACTAAGCAGCCGCAAGCAACGCTATTGTAGTTTTTTATGTATATGTGCTTTATGCAGATGCATTTCTCCTGCCTAGGCTAACGGTCTTGAAACAGTCCTCTCTGAATGACCGTTGGGCCTGGTTCGTCCTCGGTGATCGAGCTATAGTATCGCGAGCGCAGGTAGACCTGGAAGAAATTGTGTTTTTTTTTTTTTAAGAATGATTGACGTACAAAAAAAAAAAAAGTCAGTCAGCTAGGAAATGTATAAAATTGGTCGATAATCAGCCTGACAAGCTCTGCGTGATACGTCGGTTGCGCGTGTTCTACATCCCTCGTATAGGTTAAACTTGTAAGCTTGGCAGGACATATACTAGTGACTCCCCGGGACAAACCCAGGGTCCCACAGGACGTTTTTTTTCTTCTTGGGTCGCTCAGGGGCCAGCATCATGCTACGTACACACTTAGACTAGATATATGTTGTTAAAACCCACGGCATACCCCCACCAGCAAGGTAAACTCGCGAATGGAAAGGCTGCTTGGGACGGTTTGGTATGACAAGTACCAGAATTCCACTCGCCAATGTAAGCGTATAATGAAAACTCAACTCATGCAAATGGTTATGTCGGAAGGACAAGACCCTGATATCTTTTTATCAACGAGATAAACCACTTGAAGGATGAGCTCGTATACATGGGTGAAGTGTTCAACGATGACAGTATCTTGGACATAGTGTTGGAAGGACTGACCGATATGACTACGCACAAATAAAGTACAGCGCAGGAGCAGATAACGACTTCTCACTCCACCATGCTGTGATTACGATGCGTAACACGTACGTATGCGAATCGAGTTATGCGCAACGGGCGTTCGCGCAAAGCGAAGGGGCGTGAGTCAGCCATGGTAACTAACTACATCGACACCATCAGCAATAGTGATCTGTGCACACTGTAAAAAAAACGATGGCCTGTCTTTTTACGGTGTGAACAGATCACTACTGCTGATGATGTCGGTGTAGTTACCATGGTTGACTCACGCCCCTTCGCTTTGCGCGGAGGCCCGTTGCGCATGTCTCGATTTGCATACGTGTTACGCATGGTAAAATCACAGCATGGTCGAGCGAGAAGTCGTCATCTGCTCCTGCGCTGTACTTTATTTGTACGTAGTCATCGGTCAGTCCTTCCAACACTGTGTCCAAGATACTGTCATCGTTGAACACTTCACCCATGTGTACGAGCTCATCCCTCGCGTGGTTTTCCCTCGTTGATTAATATACCAGGATCCTGTCCTTCCGACATACACATTTGCATGAGTTGAGTTTTCAGTATACGCCTACGTTGGCGAGTGGAATTCTGGTGCTTGTCAACGAAACCGTCCCAAGCAGCCTTTCCATTTGCGAGTTCACCTTGCTTGGGCTTGAATTTGAGAAGAAAAGTAGCCGCTGCTCCAAGAAGTGCTCAGGAACAAGAACTCGTAAAGAAGTCGGTTGTCGCGGTGCCAGTTCTGGATGTCGTCTGAGTTGGAGATGCTGTCATCCGTTGACCGTAAAACTGATGCTGATGTTGCGACTGGAAGCGAAGATGCTGCTGCTGTAGAAGATGATGCCGGCAGTGTGCCGGCTCCATGCGCAGTTGAAGATGCTGCGCGTAAATGCTCTGTTTCGTCGGGAGGTGTTGCCCCCGTGCCAGGCTGCACAGTAGCCGATGTGCCCGCAGGAGGTGTTTCGCCCGTACTGGACTGTGTGGATGATTCGACAGCGACCTGGCTGCGCGTTTGAGCTCTTGAGGGTCTGCTCGTCATAGACTATGGGCGAGGACGAATATACTCAGGTTCAGGACAGGGCTGCCCTTCCAGAATGTCTGAGATTCCGGAATGACGTATGCTTATGACGGACTGAGCCGTGCGTTTCCATACCTCGTACTTAAGCCCTCTGGATTTGCCGCCGACAGCTCTAACGAGCTTGTCGACTGCATCAGCTGCTTTCGTTTACTCTCCCATGATGATGCTGATGCTGATGCTGATGCTGCAGTCGGGGCTTGATTGTTATTTGTTTTTGAAACAATTCCTCCGCAATGGAGAAAGTGAGATATTTTCTTGAGCTTCTTGGAAGAACGTGACGAACTCAGTGGGACCGTCGAAGCGTGGTGCCAGTCGATGCGTAGATCAAAGGTAGTCGAGGCTCATAACCTGATGGAATGATGCGTGTCGAGGCTCTGTCTTCCATGAGAAGAGATGCAGAGGCGGCACCGAAGTGTCTGTGAAGATCACTCGCGATGAAGAAAATATATTGTTTGGAAAGGCGCTTGTGTGGCCAAATGTGGAAATGAAAGAGAGTGATCGAGGTGGGCGATGCCATCACCTGATCACGAGACAATGCCCATGCTACGGGCAGGTGTTATTCTGCAGCAGCCCGTCGAGGTTCCCTGAACCGTTCCGAGCAATGTCCCTGCAACGTTTTATGTAGCGTACTCGTAACGTTCTATGTAACGTTACCTGATACTTATGGTGGTAAGCTAGCCACCCTGCATCACGATCAGTATGATAGAGGTAAGTTGAATACAGTGCGTCGGCAAGAAAGAGCAAACTCAAGTCTCGCCGCAAATCGTATTTCTCCGCATCTATCATAAGATACTTATTATAGTATGCTAGTGTGAAGTGACTGCACATCAACATAGATATGGATCTCAACGTCCATATTTCAATACACCCCGTCCGTGAACCCGAACGCCACTTTTCACGATTTTCAGGGGATGGAAGAAAACGTCCCCGTGTTGGAAGCGGTTGCCGGCGACGACGGCTTGACCGACGAAGAGAGGCGGAAAGCAGAGGGGGTGAGTAAGGGCCATTTTATTTTCTCGGCATGTGCTCTAGAGCTCAAAGCTCTCGTTTTTGTTGTCCTACGAATGAATAGTGTGGATTTTTTGTTCTGCACCCTGTGCTTGCTGTCGTGAGGATACGATCATAAGAGTTTACCGGTACCAGGTGTCTACTCGCTGTGTGTGCCTTATGCTCAACCGAAAAAGCCTTCGATCTCACTGAAACCCCATCCCCACCACCTATACGTGTCAAGAATGGCGGCCCGCCCAATCTCTATAATCGGCCGCTCGTTGGGTGTTCCACTGTCGTTTTCGCTGCACGTTTATTGCGTGTGCTCTTTATCGCCGGAGGTTCATCAGACGCGCTCTTTGTCATCGGCCGTTCATTGGGTACACTCGTCACCGGGCGTTCATTGGGTGCACTAGAAACCGCCGGATGTTCATTGGATGCGGCACCCCCGCCCCTCTCTCCCTCCCCCTCTCCCCTTTCCGTCTCTATCCGCGATGCGCGTCGCTCTTTCCCCCTTTCGCTCAGCTTGCTTCTATCGAGCGGAGTCTGGCCGAGGTCACCGCGATCCAGCGACAGCTAGGGATCAAAGTCGATGAAGACGAAGACGAGAAGGACCTAGAGGTTGGTTTGGTTTATCCGTGCTCTGCGGGGTTGCTTGCTATTGTACCAAAGGCGTATTACGGGGGGCAATAGTTAACAGGACCAACTATTGTCAGCAATATTGGTCAAATACGTAGGTTTTTATGTATATTGTAGGTACTATTAACTATGGCCTCCCGTAATAGTAGCAGCGGGAACGGTTGCGGCGGCGGCGGCCGTGGTAGCGGCGGCAGCGGTGGCGGTAGGTGGTGGTGGTGGTGGTGGTGGTGGTGGTGGAGGTGGAGGTGCCTTGTTTTTTCCCTTTCGCCCGGCACCAGTCCAAAAGCTTGAGCTCACCACGCAAGCTGCGAGTTGTTGTACCGCACGTACTCGGGAGCTCTTCAGCATCGTCAAACGTTTTTTGTTAAGCAGCAAAACACTTGGCAACACGAGACAATACTACGACACAGAAGACGGCACAACGCACAGCACAGCAGAACGCAAACACACGCAAAACAAAAACACACATCACACAACAACCCACAGCAGACAACAACACCAGCAGCAGAAAGCGCTATCGCAACACGCCCCCCTCCCCCCCCCCCCCCGGACCCCCCGCCTCCCCAAGGTGGTGGACACCGCATGGAGGGGACAGGCCGGCCTCGACGTGTCGGACTCGGCGGATGGTGACAAGAGCTGGGGGGTCCTGACGGATAGGAAGGGGCTCGTGTTGGGAGACCTTGCCGCCCTGACCCTGTTCGCGTACATTGGCAGGGCGAGCCACGGGATGGCGGCGTTCGACCTCGGAGTGCTTGTCACCGCCCTCCCCTTCTTTGTAGGTGGGTGCTGTGAGACTGTCGGTATTGGGGGCGGTGTTGGTGAGGGTGGGGGAGGTGGTGGGGGTGGGGGAGGGGGTGTCGTTGGAATGGAGGGGTATTGGTGGTAGGGGTGTTGGCGGGGTTGGTTGTTTGGGGGCTTGGTGGGGGTCTCCCATCTCCTACCCCCCCCCCCCCTTCCGATACCTACCCCTCCACGCTCCCCCGCGATTCCTGACCCCCCCTCCGCTAACCCCCTATTCCCGAGTTGGCGTCGGTTGGCAACAACACTGTAATACACGCCAATCGCTATTAATACACGCGCTAGACTACCAGGGTACCGTTTCGTTTAGCGGTCACCATGGCTTTGTGGCCGAGTTGGATCATTTGTGCGAGGTGGGGAACCTTGACTCCATAGATAGAGGATGATCGTATTACATACCAGGTAGTGTGTACATAGTCAGGTACCCCCGAGGCAGCTACACCGTATACCCATTGCCGTCCCTGGATTTGCCCACGCGGGAAAACCAAACAAGAAGTTCGACGCTGTCACCCATACGCAAGAACGTACGCGCATGGTGCCGAAGTCCGCCGTACGGGCGGTTGTTAGTAAGATGCTTACCCTTTTTGCGACTCGCCGAACACCGCACGGCGTTTCGCGCTTAGTGAAAGCAATACCTGTCTGGGCGGTGAAAACCCGAAGTCCTCCGTCCCCGCCATCGCTTTGAAGGGACCATAGTCTTACGAATACGGCAATGCACTACAATGAGTACAACCCAACCCCCAACCCTCGATTCCTGACCCCCCCCCCCCCCCCCCCCCGTTCAATTCCCGGTTCCCCCTCCCCCCCTCTGATCTTCCCCCCCCCCCCCCCCCCCAGCTGCCTTTCCGATTCTCAACCCCCCCCCCCCCCCCCCCCCCCCCCCCGCCGCCTCTGGACCCCCCCTCCCGCACCCGTGCCCAGGTTGGTTGGCGCTTTCCCCGCTCCTGGGCGCATACACGAAGACAGCCACGGCAACCGCGGGGGATGCGGCCAAGTCGCTGGTCCCGGCGTGGGGGGTTTCCATTCCGTTCGCCATCTTTTTGCGCGCGCTGTCGAAGGGGGGAGAGGTGCCTCCCCTCCCCTTCGCGGTAACCACGATGGTGTTCACGTTCGTCGCGCTGTTGGGGTGGAGGGAGGTGTACACAGCGTTCAACCCAACCGGGGAGGGGGACAAACAGGCGGGGATCATGGACGGGTTCCGAATGATCACGACGCTGCTGCAGCGGTGGTAGTGGCTGAATGCGCTGATGTGGCACAGACTACTGGAATGCCATTGTAGGATAGTGTTGGCGGTCGTAATTGTGTTGCAGTTGGGTGTGCAGTCACTGCGCGCGCTGTTGGTGATGCGGGGGAGGAGGAGGAGGCTGCTGGTCCGTATGCTATGAGGTTGATGTGTGATCAGTACGAGTGTGAAGAGCGCACGAGCTTTACTTCACCTACGAGTCGCTTGGTGCCATCTTGTGACCAGGGACTACTGGAGGTTTTACGGTGATAACATTTTGTGAAAACGACAACAACAACCTCTGGGACTCGTTTTCACAAAGACGAAAAGAGCCTCGACTTACGACGTCATCCCAACAGCAGCTGTAGTCGTAGCAAGCGCGGTGTAAAAAAGTGTCAACTTAAAGTGGTATCAGCACCTGATACAAGCCAACTGGACGTGCTAATTTCTTTTTGTTTACTGTCATCGCCAAGTCGTGCTACCTTGAGACACCCGATGCCCTCTGGATCGCTGGGTTTGGACTGTGCCGGCCAATGCTTGTCTTCGAGGTTAGGGGCGCAGCTGGGAATATCTATTCATCTAGTTTTTCTACTTTCTACCGACATTTCGCTTGGTATTTTTAGTCCTTGCTTCAAGCATATGTCGTTTCCTTTCATTTGTTTACTTCATACGGGCGATGATGGTGCGTTAGATCCTCCTGCAGTGCGTTCGTTTGCCGCGGCTATTATAGCTGTCGTTCGATAGTGTCTACGCACGCATCGAAAAAAAGACACTGCTAGTTCTCGTTTACACTCGCGCGCTGTAGTCGGTGGTGGGATAGGGGGTGGGGATCAGGGTTGGGTGGAATGTAAAAGTCGGGAGGGTATAAAATCGAAGGCACGCAGTATAGTGAAAGCTTGGACTTCCGGTGGGCATGGCGGGAGGGGGCTGACAGGTATGTTCTGTTTTTCATTCCTACCTATTATTGATCTGGGTGCGTCTTCGATAAAATCAAGAGATACATGGGATGGTAGTAGCCCCTGTGACGTATGGAACACACACATGCTGCGAAAAGAGGTCCTCTCCCAGGAGCTTTATGTCAAGGATGTGTCCCTCGACCATCCACCGACGACACGTTCTGGGGCCGGGTATCGTTTCGCGCAAACTTGTCCCGTGCACACCATTCGTGGAAAGACGCGAGATGTTACCGAAGTACTGTATCGTGGGGCGTTTCGTCCTTCCTCTCTTTCGTATTTTGAGATTTTCGCTCACTTAACGGCTGGAACCACTCACCAGTGGTTCCCGAAAATTGGCTGCGCTACGGGCTGTGGCGGCATGGTGTGTATGTGCGCCTTTGGCTTATCTATGCGAACCGCGTCAGTCCGCAATTCCAGCGCAACGAGCGCCGAGGTGGTGACCGTTTATCGTTTTTTCGCCCGGGAGTCCGCGGGACCAATGCGAGAACCCACGGGGGAACTGCTAACCCGCGGGAAGATTCCAAGGCGAAGGCGCTTTCCGCGAGAGCCCGTACGCCCGTGAGAGTCCGCGGAACACAATCCAAGAACCCACGAGGGAACCAAACTGCATAGCCCGCGCGGGAAGAAACCCGCGGGAGCCCGCGAACCATGGTGACCGAGGGGTCCAACGGGATCCCATCACCGGTTCCGGCGGGAAGTCTCCCAAACGTTCTCGCGGCAGGCATGACAATTAATTGCCACGAGATCGCATGGGACCCATTGGTGTCGATCGCATGGGACCCATTGGTGTCCCAAGGGGCTTAAACCGTGTGAAGACAGTTTCAAACTGATTTTGGGGACCTGCAGGTTTCCATTGTATGTCACGGATCTCCTTGGGAACTCATGGGTTTTTTCTCACGATTTTCTCGGTTTCTCGTGGGCATCTGGCGCGACCTCAAGGGATCTATCTCCGTGTTAGTATTTCACATGGGATCCCTGCTTTGGCTTCCCACGGCAGCCCATATGGCTTCCCCTTCCCGCGAGAAAACTGCATCCCGCCGGTTTCAGCCATTTTGCGCGGCGTTCATTGGCAGGGGCTATGGTTGTGACAACAAAACACAAAAGCTGCACTACTGGTAGGTGTGTTAAACAGAGGTGGACCCTTACGCCAAGCAAAATACACGCTTGGCACCAGAAGTTGCTCGTCGAATGCCCTCTGAGCGAAGGGGAGAGACAACCATCATCCAGGCAGGTGATAATGCCCCTGCCAGGTAAGATAAGGTGACAATTGCTAAAAATAATATCGCTGTGACAGGGGAGAGGCGATACCGTAACACATAACACTAGCCCACTCTGAAGGGCCGTATATGAAGATTCATAGAAGACTCAGGCAAGAACCAAACCCACGCCCGGAGAATTGGGAGAATGGATCGAAGATGCGCCCCTTCACAATTCACTCCTACACCTCCAACCTGCAAAGCAAAAGCCGATTACAGGTGTACACAGCGAATCAGACAACGAGTCCGAAAATACGGGTACACGGAAATAGGCACAGGTAAAGCGTAGTATCTCTAACTTCACGCGAGATGCTTGTTTTGTTCACAACCGACGGAGTTAATTATTTATTGTCATGGGCTCTACCGATTCGGGGTTCTCACTAGGGGAGTGGGGTATGTCAATGGTTTACTACCATTCATTGGGGGTCTCGGTCGTCCGAGACTGCGTTTGTTAGAGCCCCGACCAGTTGGCTGGGGGGGGGGGGGGACTCCCGGGTACTGGCAGTACGATAAGCAACGAGAGTCATCAGCGGCCGGAGTCGCGGCTCTCGTACCACGCCACCCGTGCCCCCCCCCCCCCCCGACGTCGCAGAGAATATTAATAGCATGACAATTCGAAGGATATACAACAAAGGATTGGATCACCCGGACGCGGAATCGAGAAACACAACACGAGGAGGTGGTGTCTCTCGCGTAATTTTCTATTAATAGGAACAACATAAGGTGAGGATAGCCGAGCAATGTGCTATTAATTAGTTGACTGTATATCGTAGCTGAGAGCGAAACACGAGGGTTCGTTATCATACCACAGTCAGGCGGAGACACAGGAAGGACCCAGGGAGTACGAAAAATCTCCCACGTCGCGCAGGCCGATATCGCGCGGACTAACAGCGGCTATACCACCAGTCGCATCGCGCTCCAGAAAGAACAGCGGCTATCGTACTTTCGAACGCGGTCGCCAGGAGAAGAAGACATCGAATAATCGGCAAGGAACGAAAAAAACAGGCTACAATCAAACGAAAAACCGAACGATTCGCAGGGAAAAGGTGACCGAGCGAACAGAAAACCAAATGCGTCAAGGCTTTGACGCCAGCGTAGGCAGTATGGACCTAGGGGCTGACTACTGCTATACAGGGGTACCCTTAGTACTTCTGACTTCGCTCTGGTCACTTACACAAGGTACTACAGTAGGAGTTTATCGTTGTTGTTGTTGTTGTTGTTGTTATCACATTAACTCTCTGACGAAGGAGTCCGTGGTCACAAAATCTTGTATCAGTTGCTTGCTGCTCGCCGGATATCCTTCTGAGCGAAGGGGCGAGATACTCATCATCCAGGCAGGCGATATCGAACGCCTGTCAGTTTATGATGAGGGGACGATTGCTACAAATCGTAACGCCGCAACATAGAAGAGGGTACGTGGTAACACTACAGCAGTAGAGTGCCAAGGCGATAGACAATGACAAAAACGGTTGCAACATGTTTTTGGTTGGCGATATAAAACTCAACGATACTGCACAAGCGCTTTGGTCTTTTTGTGCTGGTTCTGTTACTGAACGCGGTTTGGATATGATACGTGCGTTGATTTTTATATTTATTGGTTTCTGTTGTCATACTGCTTTGGATGACGTGAAACGGTAATTACCCGTGGGTACAGGTATCGGGATCGCATGTGTAGTACTTGGGAGGCATATCTTAGATGGGAAAAGATGGGAAACCAGGGGTTCCCGGATGCGAGGCAATGAGGACCCCTTGTCTTAAAAGACTTGCAGTAGTCTTTTATCGTGTTCTAAAAGGAGTATAGCTGCTCCTCTTCTATCTCTAAGCAATCAACACACGTGAGTGACAACGGGTACCTGCTCAATAGTAAAACCTGGCGAGGGATACTCTGTGTTCCGGCCTGATCTCATCACGCGTGGCGTCGTCGGCAGGACATGGGTTTTGGGTCGCGGGATCGAACCTCACCACCCTCCATACTGATTTTTTTTTTTCGGAAAAAGTTGAACTTCCCCATGTCGGACCTGAAAATACTTTCCTTGTGGGTCCCCAGAAAACCGCATGTTGATGACACGTCGACCCGTATATCCGGTCCGTTCCGGGGGGGGGAGGCGTACTACTCTGTTTGCTTGCCTTAGTTACAATTGACCACGCATTCCTTTCGGAATAGGGGCAGTGTTGTAAGGCTTACTTTGCGATTGGTTAACCTTTTACCGGTATTCCAACGGACTAATACCTCAACAGCAACCTAGGGGCTATGATCATCCGGCGCGTTTAAAAAATAGGTCGTAAACTCCAACGGAGGACCTGTGGGCAAGCGCGGGCCGGAGCCAGAGGGCTAGGCGGCACGATAACCTTCGTCGGACGGCATCACCATTTTCGACTACGCTAATGTAAATGTTGGAGATATCGCAACCGCCCGAGTAGAAACACGTGACGTCGGTGTAGTCGTCGTTGTATGGCGTGGGGTAGTACTGGTGTTGCTGAGGTTGGTGGAGGTTCCTCGAACTCCTCGGCGGGGCCACGGCAGCTGCCTTTCTCGGGGTAGGTCTGAAAGGAATATGGCGAAGATGGAAGGTGGTGGAGATCCACCACCCCCGTACGATTACGATCAACTGCAGCCTGCGGAACTCGTCCCACATGCCAGTCGTCACATTATGGAGCTCGAAATCCTCCTCATCGAAGCAGATGTAGTAGTAGTCATCGCGGATACGGTCCAGTTCTTTGATCGCTGGGGTGGCTGCTGTTTCGACGAGGCCATCGTCCGCAAAATGGATTGCCTCCTGCAAAGCCATGCCTCCTCCACGAGGCCAAGGATAGCGCAAGCACCCCATGTGAAACACGCTGATAGCTTTGCAGAGGCTGTCCGGAGGGGCACTTGGCCGCGTGAAGGAGGCTCGGCTTGCAGGTGGCGATCCATTTGCGGACCGAGGCCTCGTCGAAACAACAGCCATCTCTGCAATCACAGAGCTCGGCCGTATCCGCGATGGCTACTACCACATACACCTGCTTCGATCTGGAGTGTTTCGAGCTCGACGACCTCGTGGCTGACAAATGGAACAAACCCGCTGGATGTCAGTGATTCTTGCCCTTAAGGGCGGGCGGGGGGGTGACCTCGACAAAGTGCGAACGTCGCCATGTATCCTCCCGACCTACCCCGAGAAAGGCAGCTGCAACAGGCCCGCCGAGGAAGCAAGGACTCATCACCCAACCTGTAGCAGCAGCAGCAGCAGCAGCAGCACTACCCCACGCCGCACAACGACGACTGCGTCGACGTCACGGGTTACTGCTCGGGCGGCTGTGACATCTCCGGCATCAACATGAGCGTAGTGGAAGGTGGTGGTGTCGTCCGACGAAATTCATGGGATTCCCGCGCCCTCCAGTCTTTTGGCCCCGGTCCGCGCTTCTTGCGCAGGTCCTCCGTCAGAGGTGTCGACCTAATCTTCTGACGCGCCGGATGGTCACAGCTCCGAAATTGTCTTTAAGCTGTTAGTCCGTTGGGCTACTGGTAAAAGGCTAACCGATCGTCTACCCCAACTAATCCTTGTAACACTCGTGTTACTTGCTTCTTCGTCCTGCCGACACCCTCTCCGCTCGGAAACCGGGGGCGATCTGGGTAACTTGACTACTCAATACCGTGGCACAAGAATGCATGACTTTTAGGGTTCCGACCTTTCGCGTTTCCATCGACATATTTTTGCCCCATCTCCATCCTTGCTGGCGGTACGGCGATGGCCTCTTTTTATCGTAATATGTCCTGTCCCTTACCGATAGGTCTCCTTTCCTTCTTTTTTTTGGCGGCCCTTATCGTCTTCGCATTCTTGCCTTTCAGAGGTGTGGTGGCATCTTCAACTCATGCTCATGTATTGTATTTCGTGGAGTCGGAGTTTATATACGGGTCATCAGAGTGGGCTAGTGTTATGGTACTGCTTTAAATGACGTGGAAAAGCCGGTAATTACCTAGGTAGATGTATTGGGATCGTATCTGCAGTGCTTGGGAGGCGTATCTTAGACGGGAAACCAGGGGGTTGCCGGACGTGAGGCGATGAGATGGCTTGTCTTCGTGTTCTAAAAGGAGTATACCTGCTCTTCTTCCATCCCTAAGCAATGCACACACGTGAGTAACAACGAGAAGATAATCAATAGGCATATCTGGCAAGGGATACTCTGTGTTCCGACCTGATCTTATCCCGTTTCGCTTCGAACTGTCGCAGAGCCTGCTTCCGACAGCCGTCAGAAAGGGGGTGGCGCGCCGTTTTTGTCGCTTTTTTCGGAGGTTATGCCCGTTTCTGCATATAATATGCCCCGAATACAGCTGGTTGTGTCTCTATACTTGTGGAGCCGTATCCGAAAGTTACGCCCAAAAGATGTTCGGTCGAACAATGTAGGACATTATCACCATTTTATGCAGTCGAGGCGAAAGTATCGTGTACTGTGCAACGTTATCGACACGCGGTGCAGGCCTGTCGCGCATTTCGTCCCCTTTAGGCATCCACTTTTTTCTTCTTTTTTTAACCATCACGTTGAGATTCCAGCCTTCTGCACGAGCCGTGGAAACAGGTCTCTTCCCCTTCCCCCCCCCGGTACCTGCCTTCACTTTTTCGCGAAGAAGGTTCAGCATTCTCACTGCCCGTCGATTTTGATCGAATTTTGCTGCCTCACGCCCTCGCGCTTTCCACGATGAAAAAAAAGGCTTGAAAAAAGGCACGTGAAGTTTTTTGTTCTTGTTTTTTTTTTGTTGCTAACCCGCCGGGATTTGAGCCCCGGCCCTTCTCCGTCATAGTAGTATTCGAGTTTAACCATAAGACCAACGGGGCGACCGGTTGTGCCTTACTACAGGTTTCGACTCTGTTTCGACGCCGTTTTTGCCCGGGTTCGAACGATGTCCACTCCACCGTGCACCGATTTCCATGCGTCGTGTGCTCGCAGTGTGCCGGTAGTTTTTGCTACCGTTCCGGGTTTGGTGCCCAGTTTTTGCTTTCACCCCGTGTTGGACCTCAGCGTTTTCGCCCTGTACCGTTAGTCATACGCATCATTTGTCTGTTTACGTCCTGCCGCCCCACCCCCGCCGCTCATCGCTCGGGTGATTCGGGTATTGTGGCCGCCCATACCTTCCGCACAGGACTTTCGTTTTTTCTTTGCGCCTGTTTTCAAGGATACCTCTTCGAGCCGCTCCCCCCCCCCCTCCTCGGTAGGGATGTGGGATTGGCTTGAGCTCGTAGGCCGTTTTCAATGTTCCATTCTCGTTTAGGAGCTATGCTTTCGTTAGTCGCTTTCCGTGAGGTTTTTGCATCGACGTCAAGTTTGGCCGTTTTCTTCAAGAAGCGCGTGACGTGTGCACAAATGTTTTTGATACGCCTTCGCTGATAACCGATGTTGCGACCAAGCCTCTGAAGTAGCAACAATGCGGCCG
This sequence comes from Nereocystis luetkeana, assembly GCA_031213475.1. Lineage (NCBI taxonomy): Eukaryota > Phaeophyceae > Laminariales > Laminariaceae > Nereocystis > Nereocystis luetkeana. Next base: position 13,157,329 of record JARUPZ010000003.1, read on the forward strand.
CCTCTACATCACTACGGTACTGGTACACCGGATATCTGTCAATTGGCGTCATTTTTCACGCGTTTACCGATACGCGCTTGGCCGGAACCAGGAAGATACACGACAGGACTGACGGTGGCAGTTTTTGCCTTGTGGTTCACCCAAGTATGTTCGTATACTTTGAAGTATATATTTTCTGTGTTTTCTTGCCCCAAGGCGCAGGAGCTTTTTACGCTCGGCGGCGCTCAGAACAAGCCGTGGTCACAAGTGCCTCATGCCCTTCTCCCCCACTATACCTCCCTTCAATTTTGTCGCGAATGGAACTCGACATCTCCATGGCTCGTTGGTTTTCATCGAAAACTAACGCTCCCCCATCAGCGAAGGGATAAGACACGGAAAAGAGCCCACAAGATCCAAAGCCCGAACTTCCGCGTGCAGGGGGCAGGGCGGCAGTGTACTTCTACGCTGAATCGGCCCTTCCGCTATTTGCTTCATTGTATTTACGTCAATTCAGAAATGTATTTCCTGCGGTTTTCGACCGTATCGGCTGATACCAATGACTTTCAGCTACTGTGTTGGTTTGCGGACTCGATGGAGCAGCTGGTGCGACACGCAAAAAAATAGCGTGCGCTTTGCGAATCAATCGCATGAAAAACCGAGCCCATGCTTGTAACACGCATAGTGTACGCCAAACATACACACGGTTCCCCCTTATCCGGACAGAACTGAACCCCCTGATCCAGATTCGAGCCCAACCCCGCCGAGGACTGTTGTAGTAGATAATCCGCACCACCGAGATGTGCGGTGGGTTGTTTCGACGAGAAATACGGGTCGCGACGGTACGAAGCTAGCCGTAGTTGTTTAGGTCCCCACCACACCGCTCCGCAGCTTCGTGAAGAATGCCAGTTTCAAGCCGAATCCAACCACGCCGCAACAAAACCAGCAAAACCTAACAGGATCATTTGCAGCGATCAACTTCCCTCGGATGGGTGTCACACCTTCTGTGCCGTAACACCACGCAGCACGACACGTATCCAGGAGTTTTTGGATAGGGCTGACGGTATCGCTGAAAGAGTGTCGCATACGAACTCCTATGCGTACGCGCCTTAACATTAGTTCCATTTGTTGGTGGGCAGAAGCGTGTAATGTTACGAGTAAACTCATCCCTCTATTGCACGTTTTTTGCTCACTGTATTATCGACGTTTGCAGCCTGTGCCCCTGCTTTCTTCCTTCCTCGTCTGAATGTCCAGTACCGCCGAAAACGTTCAGTGCCTGGCTTAGCGGGCCAGGAGAGGAGCGCCGGTGAAGACCCGTGTGTCACTGTACTCTTCTTCGCCCATACTTTGGTGGAAGCTGACCAATAATCGTGTGTCGGTGTGCCACCGTCTGAGCATGTTGCACTCGATCCCGGAGGTCATGGAGCCGGACATACTCGAGCGTAAGCCGGTCGAGGCCCCGTGTGGTGGTGTTTCGTTATGTGCGCTGCTGTATGTCCGGCTCCATGGCCACTCGCGCCAGCTACAACATGTTTGGAGGGCGGTACACCGCTGCACTGGTCTCGGGCAGCTTCTTCGGGATTTTTTTTGGCTGTACACCGCTACACAGGCCTCGGCCAGCTTCCTCTGGAGTATGTTCGGCTCCTCGACCTGCTGGGCTAGCTGCAACATGTCCGAGGGATGGTGCATCGCTGCGTTGGTCTCGGCCGAATTCCGCCAGGAGAAAGGCCCGACCCACCCGCCTTTCGCACCCGCCGCAACATATCGTGTAGCGGTGTGCCATCCTTTGGGTTTTACTGCCGTGGATGCCGGAGGTCGTCGTGGAGCCGTACATGCTCCCATACCCCAGTGGAAGCCGACCGAGGCCCACGTAGCGGTGCGTCGTTCTTCGAACACGTTACAAAGAACGCCGGAGGTTGTGGAGCCGGACATGTTCCAATGGAAGCCGGCCGAGGCCCGCGTGGCGATGTACCGTCTTGTGACCGCGTTGCAGTCGGTGCCGGAGGTCTTGGGTCGTGAAATGGGCCGGTCAAGGCTGTGTTCGGGGAGACCCGCGCGACTACAAAGACGAGCTTCCAGCTCCCCGAGAGCGTGCCGACACAGACAAGCTGGCGCATCTATTGACCTCTCAAGGGCAATCGTGCTGTCGGCTCCCCTTTGTGGGCTTGTTTTTGCGGCAGGCGCTGGAGGTACGTGGCTGCAAACACGAGTACTGTGCTCGTAGCCTGATAGGGTGCTGGTGAACAGGTTACCTCCAGAGCGACACAGTCCCCTGAGGGAGACTCGGTGGGTCTAGGATATGGCGGCCTATGCAACCATTATTGCTTCAGAGAGCATAGGCACGACCACGTTGAGTTAGCCGTTGAAAATACCGACAATGGCTACAGCGATGGCCAGCCCCGGCGGAGAGTCGAAGAGACAGCCGCAATACGAAGATGTGTGGAAAGGGAGTGGGTAAATGCATCCGGAAGTTATGCACCCTTATTGAGCCTCAGGTGAGAGACGGCATTAAACCACCTGCTGTAGTGTGAGCGCGCAGCAATAACACTGTTATCGTCGCACGCGCGCTGCCGCACAGCTTATTACGTTATAGTTCAGAGGCGTTACGTACCTAAGCTCGCAGTAGTGGCCCGGGCTGTTTCGCACGGCCAGCACTGAAATCGTATTTTGACTTGTCTCTTCTTCCCTTTGAAGTTCTCGAGCGGTTGATAGGTCGCGGGTATGAGCGCCGGCTCCATGAATATTGCTATTGGCGACGGAGAAAACGAACGGCTGTCGACAGTAGGGTTGGGGGACGCATTGCTTTGACCCTTTTAGAACCGCACTCCCGTTTTGGGGACAAACCGCTCAAATTTCAAGTAGTTTGTCCCCAAAACGGGACTGCGGTTCTAAAGGGGTCAAGATGGTATGTACGATGGTTCACCCCGTTTTGGGGCTAACTCTTTTGGGGCATAGCGGTTGCAAACGGCAATTTTATTCTAGCCTGGACGGTATTGGAGCGACCTCCGGACATAAATCACCTTTCTTGGGCAGGATAAACAACATAAGGTCAGCTGCATACTGGTATACCATACCAGGTACCATATGAATATTTTGTCGATATAAAGTGGGTTAGAGTCGTCGAGCAAGAAAGCAATACGTTCACTAAGCCAGGCGTTGCTCCCTCCGCAACGTGGCACCGGGTATTACGACAGGCGTCCCATGCTCCCGGTGAAAATGTCGATGGTATCCGTTGACTCATGCCGCAGGCAATTTCCTGTGCTCTCAATTTACTTCGTCCGTGGGCATGAAGCATGTCTACTAATATATACAGCACTTGTAGCAATTGTTTCCGGCAATGCGCGCTTTTTCGTGTTATAGTGACGATGTTTACGGTATGCCCCTCTTCCTTTTTTCTTATTGGTCTGCACATCCAGTACCACCGAAAATGTCCAGTGCCCGGTGTGCGGGCTAACAAGAGAAACGCCAGTGGAGACCTGTGTGTCAGTGTGCCTCCCTCCGCGCATACCCCAGTGAAAGTTGGCCGAGAATCGTGTAGCGGTGTACCACCCTCTGAGCGTGTTGCACTGGATGCCGGAGATCTTGGAGCCGGGCATACCTCTGCGGAAGCCGGCCGAGACCGGTGGTGAATTGAAAAGTTGACATTCCTATATCCAGAGAACGGTGCACTGCCAAGTGGGTCTCGGCCGGCTTTCTCCGCAATGTGTCCGGCTTCATGGCCACTCGTACCCACTGCAACATGTTTGGAGGACGGTACACCGCTACACGGGTCTCGAGCAGCTTCTTCTGGGGTATGTGGCGGTTTACCGCTATACACAAGTCTCGGCCAACTTCCTTCCTCTGGAGTATGCCCGGCTCCTCGGCCTGCTGTGTTAGCTGCATCATGTCCGAGGAACGGTACACCGCTAGGTTGGCCTCGGTCGGCTGGTCGGATCCGCCCCCCTCCCGCATCCACTACAACAATCGTGTACGGGTGTGCCATCCTTTGGACTTATTGCAGTGGGCGCAGGAAGTCGTGGAGCCGTACACACTCCACCACTACCCTAAGTAGAAGCCGGCCGAGGTCCACATGGCGGTGGGCCGTCCTCCGGACATGTCGGAGTGGGTGCCATTGACTGTGGAGCCGGACATGCTCCAGTGGAAGTTCGTCGAGGTCCACGTGGCGGTACACCGTCCTTTGCATCTGGCTCCCCCGTCATTGGCATCCACTCCAACATGTTCAGAGGAAGATAACTGTTAAACGGGTCTCGGCCGGCCTCCACTGTAGTATGGGAGTATGCCCGACTCCTCGACCTGGTGCGTTCACCGCACCATGTCCGAGGGACGGTACACCGCTGCGTTGCCCGCAGCTGACTCCCATTGAAGTATTTTCAGATCCACTCCCGCATCCACGTCTCGTGTGGCGGTATGCCGTCCTTTGGACCTATTGCAGTGGATGCCGAAGGTCGTGGAGCCGTACATAATCCCATACTCCAGCGGAAGCCGGCCGAGGCCCACATGGTGTGTCTTCCTCCGAACATGTTGGAGTGGATGGAGCCGGACATACGGCAGTGGAAACCAGCCGAGACCCACGCGGGTGTACCGTGATTTGGACATGTCGTGGTTCCAGACATGCTCCATCCAGAGGGCGGTATAGTGCTACGTGGGCCTCGAACGATTTCTACTGCACAATGTCGGGGGCTCAACGGCCACTGGCACCCACTTCAATGTGGTCAGAGGGCGGTACACCGCCACACGGGTCTCGGCGAGCTTCCGCTGGAGTGTGTCCGCCTTCTCGGCCTCCGGCGCCAACTGCAACATGTCCGAGGGACGGTCCCCCGCTGCGTCGACCTCGGCCGACTCCCCCCAGAGTATGCTCGGACCCACCCCCCTGCTGCATCCTCTATATCGTGTAGCGGTGTGCCGTCCTTTGGACCTGTTGCAGAGGATGCCCGAGGTGGTTTGACAGTACATGCTACCATCTTCCGGCGGATGCCGGCCGAGGCCCACCGTAGCGTTGTGCTGCTCTTCGGAAATATTGTAGAGAGTGCTGGAGGTCGTGGAGCCTTATATGCCCCAGTGAAAGCGCACCAAGGCCCACGTGGCGGTGTGCCGTCCTGTGACCACATCGCAATGGGTGCCGGCGGCCGTTCATCATGGAACGAGCCGGTCGAGGTCGTGCTCGGGGGGAGACCTACGCGACCTTGAGGACGAGCCTCCAGCTCCCGGAGGTTGTATCGAAACAGAATAGTCAGTGCGACCACGGGCATCTCGCCGGAGCAAGAAATCGTTTTTTCGACTTTTCCATCTGCGGGCCTGTCCTCGTCCTCCTGAAGACGCTGGGGATATACGTCCAGCAGTGCAGGGAAAATGGGCACCCCGGTGCGCCCACTGCCCAACAGCGTTCAGTGTTTGCGTTTACCATGAGACAGACACCCCTAACTCCGGAGATGGACCAGCCGCGGCATGGTCGTTCATCTCGCTCTGACAATGGCTTTGATTAAAGCCCCCCCTCCCCCCTGTTGTCTGCCTGGTCGGTGAAAACCCGACATGCTCCGTCCCGGCATTGCAGGGATGCGAGGGTCTATGGTCATACGACTACGGCCATGCATGAGATCGAGTATATCTCTCCTATCGAGTACACCCCCCGCCCCCGCCGTTCTGGATCGGTGTCGCGTACTTTGGTATCCCTGCTGGTGGGTAAGCCCCGGCGTCAACACAGCCTTCAAATCAATGTCGATCATCACTCTCGTCCTGGTCGTGACTCGTTGGGAGGTTTTTCTCAGGAGGGAATTGTCGCTTCTGCGCCTTCTGCGTGAAGGCTCGGTGAGAGAAGGTGTAGGAGCCCTGCGGCTACCTCCCGGTGGCTTTGTGAGACCTGCCCTTCGAACAGTAGTTTCATTTTGGAAGTTCGAAGCGTCGGCGTATAACCCCTGTCGCATGCATACCCTTTGCGTCAGGCGACCGTATTTTTGGATGGAGTGGCGAGAATGATGGCGGCCCTCGTCGTTCTGCTATAGCAGTCAAGGTGATAGTCGGGCTCATGTCGGAGGTACGGCAGACGGAGTACGCCACCACGCGCTTGCGATCGTACCGGCGTCGTCCCTTGGATGTATTTGTTGACGGGGGGGGCGTGGAAGACAGCATTATTGGCCTCGGTATGGCGGGGCCGTACCTGCTGGGGTTCGTGCAGATCCATACCTGGTATCCTTCTAAGCTCTCCAGAGCACCAGCACCGCTCAATCAGGTAGGCCCTAACCTTGGTGGCAAATCACGGGGGCGTGGGCGGCGGCAATGTTGTTGATTCATGACCAAGCGAGGGGTCAAACTTCGAAGTATTCTGGCAGTCTGTTCGGCAAGTGTTCTGTTCGCGGCGAGGCAGATTTTGCGTTGCTATGGACCGACTAATTACTAGAGCGGCTGGAAATCCGGGCGCTGTAGCCTAGTAGGCTGCTGTTTGCCGGGGTGAATCTAGAACGGCGGTTCCCGGAGAGACAACCAGCGGGACAAGCGTAGGACGGCCTATTCAACGATTGTACTCCAGAGAGCCGGGCGCGGTTTGCAGGGGCGACCACGTTGGATAGTCATTGAATGTTCCACCAACGGCTAGCGACGGGCAGCGCTGGCGGAGAGGTAGAGGGACGGTTGCGAGCGAGGATTGGCGGGAACATACGGAAAAGGGGGGGGGTACTCGATAGGAGAGATGCACTCGATCTCATGCTTGGCCGTAGTCGTATGACCGGGAGCAGGGGGGGGGGGGTATATGCATGTAGAAGCTTTCAACCCTTTCGGAGCCTAGGTGATCGACGACAACATTGGGAAGTGCCAGTCACGGTATTTATTAGCTGTGCCTGCTGTGAGCGCGCGGTTCGTACAACTCGTTGCATCGTAAGTAGTTCGTACCAGGGCGCATTTGAGGTGGTCCGCTGTTGTTACGTCAGCGCAACATTTCCCTCGAAATCACTCGTATGCGCAACACGCACCCAATTCGTGTTCCAACTTTCCGCAATACGTTTCGGTAACTGCGCAACAGCCGCAGGCGTAAATAATGTTGCGGAGCCTTGTGCGCCGCAGGCGCTTTCTTCTTGGGTACGTGGTATTTAGCCCGTTTTTGAAAGGCGATGTTTTTAGGACCCCGGGACATCGGTAGTAAAACCCCTGGCTGCTATAGAAATTATGAAGCGGAGATCTGAGGGCGATGTTTTTGGGACCCCGGGACGTCACATCACCCAGCCCCTACCCAACAAAAACGCCATATCGTCAAGACTATATAATTATTGTGATTTTGACTGCGGCGACCGTATGAAGCAGCCCGGGTTGCTGATTATAGGTTGGGGTATGCATCCGAACCAGGGCACTTTTTAGGCCGCCGGCGCGTGTTGCGCACTCCGCGGGGCTCCCCAGGAGGACCCCTGGAGGGCCACCGGAGGCCAATTTCTGCGACACCACGTCACAATACGTGGAGAAAAAGCCTTCAAAGGATAGGTTTCGCTCGTAGACGGTGTGACCGGCCCCGCCACCAAACGTCACGCAATAGAGTTTATTGGATTCGTAATTAAAAAGAGGCGTTGCCGTACGGGGGTTGGATAGTACGAAGAAATAGGAGCGGGAGGGTATAGTGACTCCCGCTCTGGAGGGGATCGTTCCGTGTAGATCAGCAAGGCACGATGGGCGCGAGCGATTCCGCGGCGTTCCTGTTGTAAACCGTGGACGGCAGTTAGGTAAGCACTGGTGTGGTCAACCAAGCCAGGAGGTTGCACCTTGCCTTTCCATCCGTTCTCCCCCTCCCCGAGTAATACAGTCCCCTCCCCCCCAAGTTTTTCTTTCGACAAGGAAGGGAGGGGAGGGCGGGGAAGGACCTGATGTTTTTTATGCCCCTAGCCGCAGAGACTCTTGGTCCGTCATGGGGGTCGGAAGGGGGTGTTGTGGCTTTGTCAATGCTTGAACTATTTTCTGTTGGCGCGGTCAGACGAGATGTTCGCCGCCGGTTCAGGGGCGGGATGTAAGGTGCATTGCCCAACGCGGGGTGGTGTTGGGTTTTATGCCCAGGGCGCGCAGTTGGATGCCGGTCCATGGAAACAGGCCGACAAGATTGAGGTGCGTTTTAAGGGGCACACGGGTGACCAGGAACAGATCGGGAGCGCGCGCGTGCGAACACGAGACGAGATCCGCGGATCGAGGTCGTCAACGGTGGGGCCGTTGCCCTTATGTTGGAGTTGTTGTCGTGCTCCCCTGGTCTCCCCGATCACGCCCCCCCCCTCGCCTCGTACCGGTTTGGTAGTTCCGTAAGAAGAGTGTTGCGATACGGTCGGGGTCTCCGAGCAGTTACGGAGGTAGTGGCGAAGTCGGGCCGCAACCCCGACGATTTCGCCTTGCCCTCGTTGCGCATCGAGGGAGCGATCACAATCGCGGCCGGAGAAGACAAGCCGGAACGAGTGATACGGAGAGAGGCGAGGTGGAGCTCCAACGCGTACAACGCGTATATGCAAGCGGAACAATGCACGAGGATGCCCGAAAGGTGTCACGTAAGCTAGGTGCGGCTAGCGGGGGGAAGGGGAGACACCCGGGGGAAGAAACGGTATGGGGTAGGGAACAACATCTAAGTGCCCGACAACAGTGGTATGACCTCGGAATTGGACGCGTTCTACGATAGAGGTACGTAGCATATTTCCGCTAAAATGTTTTCTGAATGACGGGGCATTAACCCCAATTCTTCGCAGTGCTGATCTCGTTTCGAAAAATGACGTTTTGGTATATACTTGGGCTATGGGATTATTCATCGTGACGCAATTTGATTTTTGCTGAAGTCAGTTTTTGGGTGAAGTATGGAACTCTCCGAGGGGCCTCTCAGAAAAATTAGGGTGAACGTCTATCGTACGTAGAACGCCTCGTTGGAGGAGTCGAACGATACTCTTACCATTCAGAGGCTTGGGCCATCTGGATGACTGCAGGCGGTAATACTGGAGCCGGGCTAGTATCGCATAGTGTAGTATCACAGCACGGTGTCACAGTATGATGGGGAGAGAGAGGTGGTAAAGGCGTGGGCAAGATGCACAGGAGGAGCTGCCACAAAGGTACCTGACCGAGGGGGGAGAAAACCACTTTCTTTCTCGCGACTCCGAGAAACGGTGATGATAATGACAACGCCTTTCCGAAGACGCACAATAAATACGCCTCTCAGATCTGCGCTCCAGATTTTCTTTAATTTAGTCTACAGTAGTAGCGGTCTGGGATTTACTGCCGACGGAAAACCCGACAGGAGTCGTAGGAATAATGAGCCAGGGTAAAACGTCAGCCGCCGGACGAAGAAAAGTGACGTAAATACATGATGATTCATACGTATATAGACTGACTGTCGATGCGGGCGTCAAGCATTTATTTGGGAAAAGTCAAGCCCGGCGGATGATTCATGCTGTATTCGGTTGGACACCTATTATTAATTGCCACTTCAGACAGGTTCGACCCGACCCAAACATGGCTTTTATTCCGTCGCGGAGATCCCCAGTTTTTTCCTTTCATGAATGGATGGTTTGGAGCTCGGATTACGCGCGGAAGAGTATAGAGCAACTGTTTGTTATAGCGCAGCGCCAACGATACGAGCTGCCCTGTTGTTCCTCCGTGTTGCTGCTTAATTTAGGAAGGTTGGTGGGATACGTGCGGACGGGCTTTTCGGATATCGAATTGACAAAAAGTGACGAAAACGGGCGAAAGTACTGACGATAACTACAGCACACAAACGACGTACTAATAGTAGCAACCCGGGTTGCCGCTTGGCGCATCGTACGGTATCATTCTGGACCGAGATCCCGAAATGCAGTAAATACATGTGCAAGGGAACGCACACGACACGCGCGCAGCCAGAGAATAATGGCACGGGTGCTCGCTCACACATTCTCTCATGAGGACGCTCTTGTCGCGTTTTTCGGCGCCATTCATGATACCTGGGGCCCAAAAGGGATACTCGTAATAAGCCGAACTCCATTGGCCGACTGGTGCAGCGATCTGGGACGAATTTCATACCCGGTTAATCCCCAAAACATGTATCAACGCAGTCCCGTTGTGGGGACAAACTACTTGAAATTTGAGTGGTTTGTCCCCAAAACGGGACTGCGGTTCTAAAAAGGCACGCATAACAAAAATGGTGGCTTTCTTTGGTGATATTTCGTCGACACAGGTCGCATAGACGCATCCCTCGTCGTACTCAGTACGCCCCCACTTCGTTGTCGAGAAACCCAGCTCTGAAAATCGTCCGAGGGGGTGTGATATCTTATCACCCAGTGTGATACGGTAAACCCCTGTCCGTGCGTACGCTTTGTGCTGGCTCGTAAAAAGAAGCCAGAGCACATCATACATACCTACCTACGTACTACTAATACTATTATCCTACCTACAGACGGCGTCTGCAGCAAAGAAAAAAACTGTCACAGATGCAGCGCCGAAACAGCAACTGAACATACTACTTGTACTCGAGGTAAGTCCTACATTACGTGGTATATATTATTGGAACAACAAGCTCAGGCGCGCAACTTCTACTCGTACGTGTTGCTAATCGTGCACCTTCTCATCGATTGCCCATAAAAAAATCCACTTGTTACATGGTATTTCGTATACATTTACTACTGAGCATCGCCCACAACTTCCTGACTGTATATTTATATGCCACACCGTGCCAAATCTCATTCGACATAGTGTCCCTTCGCACGTCATGGACAACGAGCGTGCACCACGCACAACAAAAACGACAATGGCCAAACGTGTCTCGCCTCCGGTCACACTCGCACCACCTCTCACAGACGACCGCATGCACACCAAGGCCAAAAAAAAAAAACTGCCCGGACTTCGTCAAAACGACGTGAAAAAGAGAGACAAAAAAAACGCAGAGCGATGGCCGCTTCCTGCTTCAAGGTCCAGTATGGCCCTCGGCTGATACTTCAACGCTGATTCCAAGTAGTTCGTACCCGAAATGTGGGTGAAGTTCTAAAGGGCCTTGCTGGACGCCAGACATAAAACCACGCAAAAACACAAAGCAAAAAAACCTTTAAACCCGAGCTTGGGCACACACACCCGGTGGCAGGCTGTACATATTATAGAGTAATACGTACAGCGGTAGAAACTAATTCAACATCTGTACTTGTCCTATGTTGTTGATGGTGGAAACGAGACACATGGGTACCGGAGAGCAGCCGTGATGTTAATCCATCTCCTGTCCGGACGCGCATACAGAAAGCGAAACCACGCCGTGCCGTTAGAAACCAGAATCACAGATCGAGGTCGACAAGAAGCGACATTGCACTCGGGCCCTGGCCCCAAAACTACTTCACAGTGAGGCTAACTGTGTGCGCGGAATTCCGCGCGGAAATTACGGGATCGGTAAACCGAAAAACCTCGCGACCCTCGTCCATTCAGCACCACAGTAGTAGGAACTAACGTTGCCGCATCCGGCAGACACTTATGAGCCCGCTTGCCGTACGGGCCATACAGGAAACCGTTCGTACTCGAAAACGACCAAAGTGGTGACTTTAGAGTGGATCTATCACGTCCGGGCATGGGTGGCGTAGATACTGGTCACGTGCAGGGCGCAGCCATGTAGTGGCCGTAAGCCACAACACCTTGAAAAACAAAACAGCGATCCTCGCTTATTTCAAGACAATGACACAACGAACTTAGCCGCAGCCAGCAGAAAAAACAACACAACGCAACACAGGAAGAACAAACAGACAGAACACAACAGCCGGCGACCGACTACATCGACATTTCTACCAACACGGGTACCCGATACGCGCGAACCACGTGCAAATGGTGTATCACATTTTTTCTTAGGGCAGGGCAGACACAAGACGCACTGACTGGAGCTCCAACCGCGTCTGGTTCATGGTGTCCCGTCATCAATTGGTGACCCATGGCGCCCTCGGCATCCCACCAAGCTAGACACGACACATCACTCCCCCCTATATCACCCCCCCCCCCCCCCCCCATCAGTGCTCCAGACAAGAGCGATGGGGGCTTTCGGCCACGCTCGGCCGAGCAACCCAATAACAACTCCCGTCGCTCTATCCGCGACATCGGAGCCAATTTTTTAATCTCGAACCCAAGGGCGGGCGGAGATAAAAGGAGAGATAGGCATTCCCGGCACCTCTGTACAAAACGGCACGCTTCGAAAACAAACGCCCCTTGGCTTGGCCAGCCAGCCCCCCTATGGCTCCATCACGAGGAGAAAAACGATACGCCGACTTGTTCGACGTTCACCCCCCGCCCCGCCCCCACCCCCCTTGTGGAGCGCCTCTGAATGGCTATCCCCTAACAACTCCCGCCGGGGCATGTGGCATGCCCCTCCCGCAACCAATGCCTGCCTGGTCGGTGAAAACCCGAGGTGCTCCGTCCCGGCATTGTAGGGGTGCGAGGGTCTACGGTCATACGACTACGACCATGCATGACGATGAGTACACCCCCCCCGTCCAAGGTCCATGGCAGACGGAGTAGGACGGACCGGCACCCACACCGCCGGGCTCCTACCTTACCTTATTGGCAAATGATCGATCCTCAAGAACCTTGATTTGGGGGAACGAGGGCGGTGCGAACGGTATGAAGGAGGAGGGAACGAGTCGATGTGAAGGCGGTGAATGCCACGAGCATGGCTTGGCAAAGTCTGAGGCTGAAAGCTGCTGTGGAGCCAGGAAAGGCGGCGTCGTACGGCGTCGTCCCGAAAGCATCGCTGGAGGCGGCGACCCACCGAAATTTGCTTTCTAGAGCGACCTGCTGTAGGCCGTATATCGATAGCTTACTTCCCAGTCGTGTCCGAAGCTGTGCCGGCTGTGGTGGGCAGACTGCGGCGCAGTACGCATCGACACGTCGTGAGTTGGGCAGCCTCCCGGAACATTAGACATGGTGAGCCCATGGACACGTTGCCGTGATCACGACGTTCATCCAACCCCAGGCCCTCGCATTTCCTAGGGACGGCGTCACGCCATGGGACACGTCGCGACAGCAAGCCTTCGCGTTGACGTAACAGGTACCCCGGTGAGCAAACGCGCGTACGAGATAAGCCACGTGCAACGAAAAGGGGGCCATACCGCGGCCCTGTCGTTCCGCGACGAAATCGATCGCCAAACCATGGTCGATCTCGGCGCAGACACCCACCCCGGCGCTTCCGCTTGCCCTACGACAAGCCGCCGGCTCACTCTCGCACGCGCCGCTCGCTCCTGAGTACATGAATGTCTCCCTTCGCTCTAGGAGCTTCATCTCTTTGATGGATCCCCGACGCCCTCCTTCTTCGTTAGCCCCTTTTGACGCTCTCTTATCTTTCCAAACCGCGTAGTCTTACCGACCGCAAGCCGCCCCCTACGCCATGATAGGAAGCACACAGTGCATAACTTATTTCGGCCGAAACAAACAACAACAATAACAGCGAAGGCAACACCAACAACAACAAAAACAACCAATTCGGCGGCGGCAAGGGCGGCAGTGCCAGGTACAGGTAGTGGTGCGCAACAAACTTCCACCGATGCTTGCACACGGATGGGAAGAAAAAACACCAAGACCTAGCTCGCGCAGCGGGGGAGACCCCCAATCCCTTTCGCGGACAGCGCGGTGGACCTACAGCACAAACCAAACGCGCTACCCTACAGGTAAAGTACCTACCGGCAGGGTCGACACAGTCCCACTAGGCGCGCCCAGGGCCCCGCCCGCGTGCCCCTTCAGCAGCGCGATCTCCTTCATCATCTCCGTCACAAGGCGACTCTGAATCTCCAGTTGCTCCCGCAGCTGTATCTCTCCCATCCGGGCGATCTCCTCTTTGTTCTCCGCACCCCCGCCCCCGCCCCCGCCCCCGCCTCCACCCCCTGCCGCGTCCCCACCTGTGCCAGGCGGTTTCACCAAGCACGCTACGCCATTCGCAACAGCCGCGGTTCTCGCCTCCCCGCCGCCGTCGCCGCTGCCAACTTCCTCCGACTTTTGTCGCTTACCAGGAGGCAGCTCGATCGGCAGTTCATCGACGGCCGACGTGCACTCGGCCGATCTTTTCGCCGCCTCCTCCTTCTCATCTCCGTCGGGCTTGACGCCCGCTGCAGTGGCAGAACCCGCGGAGTCTGCAGAGTCGTCACCTTCTCCTCCAGAGGTCACGCCAACTCCGGGAGCCCCCCCAACGGAGTTGCTGAAGATCCCCTCGTAGCTCGAGGTGTCGTTCGCCGTGTCGTTCAGATCGCTCCGCAGACGTTTCACATCTTTGCGTAGGGTCTGTCAAGCAAGTCCGTGCGAGCGGAATGGGAGAGGTAGTGGCGGCGGATTTGTGGCGGATGGAGGTGGGACCGGGACCGAGGAAGGAGGGGGGGGGGGGGGGGGTGGGGTGGTGCAAGAGTCGGCGGTGGCGTTAGGCTTACGTCCGCTCAGAGGCCGTTGATCATGCCTCCCTTGCACAACGAGGAGAGAAAAACCGTTGTCTCCTACAGGCGCAACTATCACACCTACCATGCACGGTACATCACATACGCCATTGCGACGGCAGCAGCAGCAACAACAGATACCGGGGGGGGGGGGGGGGGGGGGGAATAGGTGCCGTGGATCTTCGCCATCATCCCGGAGGCCTCACACCAGCGCTCGACCACAACACAACCCTCCCGAAAACCATTCCACTGACACACGTAAGCCGCGGCGGCTGCAGAACACGACACCTCGCGGCGTGGCGGTAGACGGCGGGAACAGAAACATCACATGGTTTCCCGTTCCCGTCCCGACCACATTCATACCCGTCTCGGTTTTAACCGCGCGTATCCTTGGAAATTCTGGGCCCGATAGCCAACGGTTAAAGCCAGCGCCGGAGAGCACACAAAACCGCGCCACGTACCTTGACCTCCGAGTAGAGGTTGTTGTCCGGATCATCCGGGTCCGGGACGTGCAACATCGCCCACATTTCTTGCCACGCCACGTCCTCGGAATCAGTCCAACCCGCCTCCATTACCCCCCCCGCTCCAACCCCAGCGCTGTTTCCCCCCGAGAGGCTAGTGTCCCACAGCGCGAACACCCCGGTCTCCGCGGCGAGCGCGGCCGAAGCCGCCGAGGCAACCGCCCTCGACGCGCTGTGAGCGTCCCCCGATTGTAACAACCCGCCGTTCTGTGTCCCACCAGAAGCGGTAGAAGCAGCCGCGGCAGAGGCAGCAGCGGCAGCAGCAGCGGCAGCAGCAGCCGCGGCAGCACCAGCAGCGGGAGTAGCACCGGGAGCAGGAAGTGCGAGGGTTGGCGTGCCGGTGGCTGCCGGGACGGCGTCAGGGGCGATGACCGCGTCCGACGGGGGCAGGACGAGCATGGGGGCAACGCGAGGCGCCTCGAGCTGCTTCCGGGGGGGGGCGGACTCCAGGAGATGGAGGATCTTGGCCTTGACGCCCTGCGGAATCGGAAAGGCAGTGGCGGCGACGGCGGTAGAGACGGTGGTGGCCGTGGGGGTGAAGGCGGTGGGGGTGGGGGGGGGAGTCAGTGGCAAACGGCAGAGGACGCATTTTACGATGGAGGTATCACACTTCCGCTGAAAGAATTTCTGAACAACGTGGTTCCTCAACTCAACCCAAAATCGTCCGAATGCCAATCCTGCTTCCAAAAATGACGTTTTTTGTATACTTGGGCCATAGGTGTTTTCATCGGGATGCAACTCGATTTTTGCTGAGGTCAGTTTTCGGGTGAGGTATGGAGCTCCTCAAGTGAGGAGCCTCGGAAAAATTAGGGCGAAACTCTATCGTAGAACGCCTCAAAGACCCCGCACGTCACGGTGGGACTCTCGAAGCGAGGATAGCACCCACAAACACGCCTTCAAGGAACGGCATGAACCCCCCCCCCCGAGAAAACAGCGAATATTTGTGCAGAAATACGTCTGACGGAACACAACACGCAGCATACGTACCCGGGGGCAAAGGCACGAGCATCAACCTGAGTGCTACTGCTGTACAGCATCGACACAGGAAGGGACCGGGCTCACAGCCATGACCCAAAACAACCAAACGTTTGCGTGCAGTTTTCCCGATTTTCACAACCTACTCAAATCAACACGACCACGTATCACACACGGTGCAAGATCCTACAGCTGACCGCCTTTTTAACGTTTCAGCCAACGCCATCAATATCGGGGTGCTTGCTCCAAGAAGATCCTCCCGTCTAACGCCGGTCACCAACGTAGAGCACGTCCGCACCGCAAACACTGCTCACTGGCAAACCGTACGCGCTGCGGAAGAAAACCAACACGAGCAACTACAGGAAAATGACGGACCAGAAAAGTGGAACGAAACACAAGATTGGATCGAAAAACAAATAACATTAAAATACTGTAGAACAACAAAGCGTACCTGGGGTATTCTACATACGACGTTGAATAATAAAAAAAAGAGCAACCAATCAACCATCCGAGCGACAAATTATCGAACGAAAGCTTCGGTCGGAGTCAGACATGCTGACGACTGAGTAACAATCTCAAAAAAAAAAAAAACACGAGACAACAAAAAGACAAAACAAAAACGCTACTCGTACTCGCGCTCGTGCTCGTGCTCGTGCTCGTAGCCCCTCTCTCGCCTGTTCGACGTCGTACAGGCCCATGTCGCACACGGCGGCAGAGGTCCTCCCCCTGACGTCCTTCGCACCCTGGTCGGCGCCGTGGCTCAGGAGCATCTCCACGATCTCCAGCTTGCCGTGGAAGCTGCTGCAGTGCAGTGGAGTCCAATTGTTGTCGCCCTATTTCAAGACAAGGCCGGCGACAGTGCGGAAAGGAGAGGTGTGCTCATTTCCTAATATTTGCTGATGTGCGTATTTTATACCGGTATGTTGTACGAGGCGCTTCTATAGGGGTAAAAGACCGATCGATTACCCAGCCCAGGGTAATCCTTGTTATCCTTGTAACACTCTCCCCCCGTAAAGGACCGATCGATTACCCAGCCCAGGGTAATCCTTATAACACTCTCCCCCCGTTTAGAGGGGGGGGGGGGCCGCCCGCTACGCTCGCTCAAGAAGGAAAGAAGCACATCAAATTACTAGGCGAAGCGGCCAGAGGTCCATGATTGAATATAGTTTCTTCATTATCGTAGTAGCAAACTGGCGACTTGATAATGCCTTCAGGAAAAAACAGCTCGGACGCCACATACGCTCGCTCACATGTCGTACGCACGTACGTACGTACGTACACCCCCCGGTAGGGTACTTATTTTATTATTTTGATATGCCTGCCGTTTGAACGAAATAGAAAGCACAGCACACGGCACAGCAGCACCGCAAAAACAATGAACATGAAACCGATTTTTTTGGAAAAACAAAACGAAATCCCCGTCCCCTCATGCAACATTTTTTTGCCTGATTGGAACACCTGGCACCGGTCAAAATAAAAATAAAAATGAACAGCAGAGCTTCTCTCTCAGCCTCGTACGCCGCCCGCCCCTCTCGCGACCACCTCGCCACCGATTCGGTCCGGGTAAAGCTTTCCTTACTCTCTGCCACAGTCAGCCCCGTCGCCCGCCTCGCGTGAAGCCCGGTGCTCATCGTGGCCGTCGTTCGCCAGCTCGACAATATTGGCACTCAGACTGCGCACCTCTCTGTTTCAACGTTAGCGTGATCGCAAAAATAAGCACCGCTTGAATATTATCTTGCAATCCCGAACGACCCTTAAATACTCGTACGCACTCTACAAAAAAATCACAAATGCAGGCCAGACAGAGCCCATTCATGCATCGCTCGTGTCTCGAGGCACACGCGACGCCTAGGCGCGAAAGCGGCAACCGCGCTCATTGCAACACCCCCCTCCACCTGGCAGCACCCGCTGACACCCGCGACGCTGCCGGGCTTGCCCACAGTGCCGTGCTCGGAGTACACGCACGCACACGAAACGAAAGAAGAAAAAAGGAAAAAAGGACCGACAGTGCGAAGAGAGATGGAGAAAACAAAGAACCACTGGAGAGCTCCGGCCAAGTAATAAAGGGAGGCGGTTCCCAATTGGGAGCTCTGAGAGGCCGGGGATGTACCAACCAAGCACGCTCAGGGAGTGAGACCTAAGTAAGTGGTTCTATACTACTACTACTACTACTACTACTACTACTACTCCTACTACTCCTACTACTCCTACTACTCCTCCTACTCCTACTCCTACTCCTACTCCTACTCCTACTACTACTACTACTACTACTACTCCTCCTACTACTGCTACTACTGCTACTACTCCTACTACTCCTACTCCTACTACTGCTACTACTGCTACTACTGCTACTACTCCTACTACTACTCCTACTACTACTCCTACTACTCCCACTACTACTACTACTACTACTACTACTACTACTACTACTACCACCACTACTACTACTACTACTGCTACTACCACCACCACTAGCACTACCGCTTCCGATAATTCTACAGTAATACTACTGCAAAGACACGTGTTACTCGTGGGCTGTCGTCATGAACGAAGCGCTTGCATACCTGCGCGTTAATCTCCGCTCCCGAATCTAGCAGGGCGGCTGCCACCGGCGTGTGCCCTTCCTTAGCAGCCCGGTGTAGCGGAGTGCGCCTCCACTTATCTCGCTGGGTGGGGGACAAAGGACGTGAGACAGAAAAAAAAAATACAGTACCAGCATTGTTAATAGACAAGGAAAAAGAGGACAAGGAGAAGACAGAAAAAGGACCGAAAAAAAAATGAAACGATGGGGGGCACGATTGCGGGGATTTCGATACGAAGCGGATAAACGAAAAACCAAACCGATACGCTTTGGACTATCGATACGTCGGACAAGCGAAGACAAAATAAGTTCATTAGCAGCGCATCAAGCACGAAACCTACACGGGGATGCCAGGTGCCGGAGGGCAAAACGCGTTGGAAATGTTTACTATCGAAATGTGTAGTACATACCTGGTAGATACCAGGTACCTGTATTGTATGCACCAAAAGTTCGATATTGCGGTATATCGAAACACTCGACACGACATCTAACACAAACATAGGGCGAACGCGCGCTTCCTTCATCCCTCCTACTAATCAACCGAGACGATGCGGCCGAAAACTACTCGTACCATCAACACATGAGAAATAGTAGCAGCGGCAGAAGCTGGTGGGGGATGTTCATTCCTGCGATGGGTGATGGGATGGTCGATGCGACTGAAGAGCCAACAACCAACTAAAAACCATCGACGAAAAGGTGAACGAACGGACACCGCGGTTGAAAGCGCCGGGGTCATTCCCCCGCACGCGCCGGCATTGCGGTAAGACTGCGGTTATAATATTAGTTTGCGGTATGATTCGTGCTGTATCATATAACAGGTATGGCATAATGGTGTGCGGTGTAATATTTGCAGGGTTGACACAACGCATTTCGGTATGACATAATGGTTTGCGATACGATACAACGGTTTGCGGTATGGTATACCGGGTGACGTTTTGCGGTATGGTGTAATGTTTTCCGGCAGTTATTATGGTTTGCGGTATGGTACAACAGCTTGGTTTTGATATTTGAGGTGCGATAGGATTGTTTGCGGTGGAATAACATACTGTGCGCTATGATTAACAGCGGTGTGTAGGGCTCGTAAAACATTCCGCCCGCCACCGACCGGCCGGGGGGTCCCAACTCAAAACGTCCAAACCAATTGCCGAAACTCTAGTGCGCGCTTCGTACCAGCAGCTGACTCGTTGAATGTTTTAGCTTCGAGAATACGTATCAATCTCTACAGTATGCTCCTACCTCAGCTTGGCGGGTGGACTGCGTACTTTTAGGGGTTCACGCTGATATTATTAACTGTACTTGTATCCGAACGCGGGTACAGGAGTCGTACAGCATACATGGTCGGAAATATACCCAGCGTTTGGGTCACAGGCTCGTTACCTATCGCGTACGATCAAGTTCTAAGTCACGCTTGATGCAAAAAATTTGCCCCAACGTCCCAATCACTGCCCATGGTATAAAATTGAGAGTCCGACAGATCACAGCTTCAACGGCACTCCCAACAAGCCGATCACAGCCTCGTCCCTTCTGCGAGTACTACTGTAGGTCTGACCGCCGGGTAGTTTCCAGCAGCAGGTACAAGAGATACCTAAATCGCAGGCTCGCTGCCTTTTGCGAAAACGAATTCTGACCGAACCGAACAGAACGCACAAGAGACGCATACCCCAACATCAACATAGCCCTCAAGGGCTCGCTGCCTGTTCTACACGCGCCCTCCAATATCGTACTTTTTGTGTAGCAACAAAACACCAGCAGACGGGGATTTTCTTCAGAACAAAAGCAGGTCGTTCAGAGAACGCGGAAACAGTCACTGCGGTAGTCCACCCATTAATAACAAGCGGTGGGAAATGACAAGCCACGTACAATGTCACTGGCGCACGCTACGGCAGTGCATGTCTGTGTCCTTCTCAGGGAGCAGCTACACTGTACGCACAAGCTACCCACAGCTGCATCATATCATCCTATTCTACGACACCAGTAACATCACAAACCAACGAACTACAGTAGCTTCTGTTCAAACGTGCGCAGAAGATTTGTCAGCGAAGTATGATAGGTGAAAAAACAGCCACAACATCCTGCTGTAGCACTGCTGGTATACGCACAATACCAGGAACCAGGGTACTAACACCTTCCCTACGATCATCGGCTGCCAGCACCGTGAGCGCACCAAACAGACTCATGTCGTACGCCAAATCCCTGACGAGGGAGCCACCGGCCTATACCCTGCATTGAAATAATAAAACCCGTAGCACGCGGAATCGAAATGCCACACGCCGTTTGCAAAAAGGTGAATTTCTACGATTTTTTCGGTCTCACAGCTGAGGCGTCTTTTGGACTCTTACAGTAACACGAGAGCGTCGAGACGACCACATCCGAAAACGCGCGCCCCCTCTTTGCGGGGGCCCGTACAACGGACGAACAACTAGCGGGTAACACGCCGGGTGATATTCGGGACGATGGCCGGAAGAGAATCTGGGATCGGGCGGGCAAGGAGAGATGACCTCGACGCGTTTCGAGCGACCGATCCACAGAAAGCACCCCTTTGCTGCTGGAAGTAGAGACTTTGCTGTGGCCCAACGCCGAGAAGAAGAAGGGCAGGTGATAACCGGGGGGTCGTCGAGGCAGAGGGCGGTTTAGTGCCGAAATGGCATGATGAGGAGGCGGAGAGGAGCTGCGTTGATGCGAGAACAGCAACAACCGATCTCATGCATGGCCGTAGTCGTTATGACCATAGACCCTCGCAACCCCACAATGCCGGGACGGAGCATGTCGGGTTTTCACCGACCAGGCAGACATTGCTTGCACCAAGCGCGAAGCGAAACGTGAGGTGTCCGGCGAGTCGCATGAAGGGTGAGCTGCATCCTACTCAGAATCCATTGCGAAGCGGATTTTCTTGCATATGGATGACAGCCTCAATGAGTTCATTTCATTTCCGGTGTAGCCACTTCCAGAGACAGCAATGGGAGTACTACATTAAGTAACTGCCTCTTGGGTGCCTTACCATAAACACTACCAGGTACCTGGTACGTGATACGATCAATTCCCTTTTGCGGAGTAAAGGTTTTTCACCTCGCACAAATGATCTAATTCGACGACCAGCTGTGGGCCGGGGGGTGTACTCACTATCATGCATGGCCGTGTCGTACGACCATAGACCCCCGCATCCCTACAATGCCGGGACGGAGCACGTCGGGTTTTCACCGACCAGGCAGATATGGTTTGCACCAGAGGGGGGGGGGGGGTAGCCAGCTGTTGTTAACCCTTTTAGAACTGCAGTCCCGTTTTGGGGACAAACCACTCAAATTCCTAGTAGTTTGTTCCCAAAACGGAACTGCAGTCCTAAAAGAGTCGAGTCACTTGACCATTGACCACGCACCCCTTCCGAGGCGGAGCACCGTTCCTACTCCTCATCGAGGCACCCGCAACGATGGGGCGCCCACTACGTTTTGGTGGGGAGGAGCATCTCGGTTCCCAGCGCAAAAGTAAACAAGTTATACTCAAGGCGTCGGCACAACGAACAAAACCTGACCACGGACTGCACCGCGGCGATGAGTTAATGTGAGAACTGTTGCCAAACAATGCCATGCTATCGACCATAGGCCAATTCTGCCACCACAGAAGACACGATGACACTGCTGAGTGCGTCTTTACGTCAGACCGTTACTTCTACCCAACCGCATCAGTACACCCAGTGCCTGTCCTGGCTCATCCTAGAAGTATACAGTTTCTGTGGCCACAGAATTCTGTCACACAAGAGAAAACCGACTACTTGTCGCAATCGGAGCAAGGTGCGCAAAATAGAACGCAGGAGCACCCGGTACGAAAACATAATAAATAAGCCGACCGAGACAACGTAACAACCAAGAAAGAAAACAAAAGGGAGCGAAAAGAGATCTCGAAAGGAGACAAAATACAAACGACACGCGACCAATGAAAAAAAAGGCAGGCTGCAAGAAGAGAACACCGCACGTGCTGAAGAGGAGCGTAGGACTGCTGCACGTACGAAGCGACAAGATGAAGAGAGGAAACGAAGAGAAAGCGACCCGAACAGGGATGGAGAAAAGGGCAAGAAGGAGATAGATACAGAGAGCAGTGAGGCAAACAGCAAGAAAATCGCACTCGAGCCGGCGATACGAGTAGCATGGACTCCCGTCTCAGCTGCAAAGCCGAGCCAGGGACCTTGCACACGATCTGCCACCTCCTTCCTAGCCTCGTCGACAGCGGCGTAACTAAAGTGTCAGTAGTCTTTCCCTGCAGCCTTTCTGGTCTGCGTGCGTCATTTGGAATATGTGTCGTTCATACAAGCACGAGTAATTATCTTCGTTTTGCCGTCTTTTTTTTTACTAGTTCTTACTTTTATTAGTCCGGCTGCCTTTTTTTTTCTTGCTTTCTCGCGCCCGGTACGTTGGCATATCACATGCTTCATCAACTTGATTCCTCGGGTATTATGTTTAGTGTCCTCTGTCTCCCATCACAGTATGTCACCACAAAAGTTGTCTCTCTACATATAGGATAAATAATCAGCACGGATGCTGAGGGAAATCGATTAGCGGAAAGCGCGAGAGCGTGAGTTAGCTACATTCGATGAAAATCGAGGAGCAGTGGGAATGCTGAACCCTATGCGCGACAAAAAATAAAGGCACGTACCGGGGGGGAGAAGGGTGGACACCTGTGACCACGGCTTGTCCAGAAGCTCGTTGAGGGCAAAACCTCCCACGAGTAAGGCTGGAAAGTAAAAGTGATGTATTTGATGCCGTGGGGTAGAAAGAACGGTACAATGTCAAGACAACACACACTGCCGCTGTCGCGCTCCCCCACAGCAGTGAACAAACCAACGAAAACCAGAAGAACTAAACAAAACCTCTAAGAACTACAGAGTCCCGTTTTGGGGAAAAAATCCCACCAAGTTGAGTGGTTTTGTCCCCGAAATGGGGCTGCAGTTCTGAAAGGGATAATACTATTTCAGGGAACCATAGTAAATAGGACCAAAATGTTGTTAGTAAAAATAGGTAAATATACAGGTTCTTGTGTCCACCGTAGGTCCTCTTTACTATGGCCCCCCGTAATAGGATTCGGGGCTTATCACCGCAGGTCCCTCTAAATACTATTAATACCTGGTAATACGTACGAACTCGTAGTCGAACCGGCTCCTTGCCACACGGTCTCCCATTTCGTTTCTGCATGCGGTATGAGTACGTATAATAGGACTACCCAAGTCTAGTGAAATTCCGAGCAGATTGACTCGAAAAAACATGGAGCAGTGGCGCCGACGGAGCGCGGAAAGGGCTGGCTTGAAACTCAATCAACCAGCCACCGACGACCGACGATAGAAGATATAGGCATCGTCCTCGTCTCTCTTTCAGCACCCCTCGTCCTCAAAAACGAAGAGAACGTTAACTACTACTGCTGTACTCGTAGCTGTAGTCAACGCGCCGTGAGTTATCGTATCTTAGAATCTTGTTATCTTACATACTTTACGCCTATCTATCTCCGCCGTATAATATCGTGGTATCCAAACCAGAGTGTGCAAAGGCCCGAAACGGCGTCGGTGCTTTTCAAGAGGGGTTGTCCGCGAGTCGTCGCTCTGACAGCACCCCAGACATCAGGCGTGCTTCTCTCTTGTGTTCACTACTACCGCGCGTTTCGTACGGTGCGGGCAGCACTCCAGACAGCAGCCGCTGTAGTCAGCAGCCACGAGTTGGTTAGTGGTGGGAACGGGGGGAACTCTTATGTTGTATACCTGGTAGTTGAGAGGATATACGCGCGGCCAAGGTTAATTCAGTTTGCACATTGATTTCATATTGTTTGCGCCTTCTTCGTCTCTTGTACGATACCAGGTACCAGGTAATATTTTTCTTTTAGGCAGCCGAATTCCGTTTTTTTTTAAATGATTTTCGGATCTTCCTAGGGCTCCAGCACCTTTGTGTGACCACGGACTCCTTCGTCGAGCTCCCTTCGTCAGAGAGTTGACCCTTTTAGAACCGCCCTCCCACATGTGGGGACAAACCACTCTAATTATAAGTAGTTTGTCCCCAAAACGGGACTGCGGTCCTAAAAGGGTTAATGTGAGAACAACAGAGGGGAGACCACACCGCCGCCATTGCAACTCCGGCGTCCAAGTCGCAGGAAATCTGCCCGCGAAGGCACCATGCGTCGTATAGATGTACGTATGTACACATGAACATACGGCATGTAGACATGTTTTGTATTTTGAGTAGGTTTAGCAGTCTGGGAGAAGGGATCTTTAGGGATGTTTTTGACTTGGAAAATGTCTAGCGTGGTCTACACTTCGGAATCGTCAGCCGCGTCTATGGGGAGTTTTTGCCCAGTTTGGCTGCGGTTTGTGATCAGGGTTGGGGATAGGGTTAGGGTTAGAGTCAGGGGTTGGGTTGGGTCTTCGCCCGTACCTTGATCCCAACAGGAACCAAAACACCTGAACAGCCTACCAACCTACAGATCCCATCTCCCAGATTGTTACAGGTCCTCTATGTACCAGGTACACACATACATACCGGTATACTTATTATGTACATATCGCATACCCGGTACGTACACGGGCATCATGCAAGGAGTGTGCCCGCGCGAGCAGATCTACGCGAGAGCTTCGGGCAGCCCGAAAAATAAATAAATGAATAAATGAAAGCAACACGGACCAGCGCTTCAGATCGAGGTACCGGTACATGGTAGGTAATTTGGTGAACGAGCGCGTGCGGCGCAACACACGCAGGATGGATTTACAGCAACAGTTTTGTTTCTATTAATAGTGCATTCGTTCGTGTTTCCCGCGACAGCGTTTTTGGACGTTTCGCCGAAGGCGGAAAACGTGTTGGGGCGCTACCAATACTGTTTTCGCCAAGAGGCGTTTTTTGTACGTAGGGGGGGGGCGTGGGGTTCGTCGCAGCCGAAACTGAAATTGAACGGTTTGGGGCATCGCAATTTATCCGGCGGCTCGTGCGTCTCGCACTATTCCTCCGGCCTACTCGTATCTGAAGCCCTGATCCATACGTTTTGGATGGGCGTATACCAGGTATATGATACGCCTCTTGCGCCGGTACGAATTTTATAATTAAATGAACAGTGTGCCCTCATAAAATGATGTTTCAGCCACGTAGGGCTTCATCACGAGACTGCTGTGGGATCTTTAGCGTACGGCTTCGGCACGTTGCCGCCACCACCCCGACCCGGTACCATATACACGAAGCCCTAAACCAAAGGTCTGCTTGGGTTGGTCTCGCGTGGCAAGACTACAACGACGTGCTTCGAATCGCAGAAGAGTTCTCCATCCTGTATATAGATGCATAATTCTCTGTGAATATTCTCGATAAAAAAAGCGGTAAAACCAAACAGGCCCCCGCTTGGATCTCCTGAAGTTTCCACCCAGATATGATCCCATTTGGCACCCCGCTCCCGCCCACAACGGGCAGAAATATCAGGAGCCGCCGGAGGCCGTGAGCGCGAAGCGCGAACCGTAAACGGTCAGAAATCGTCGAACGGTCGATAATCACCGGATGCAAGGGCGCCCCAAAAAAAAGATGAGAACCGTCACAGATTTTTTTTTTCGCTATTAACCCTTTTAGGACCGCAGTCCCGTTTTGGGGACAAAGTACTTGGAGTTTGACTGGTTTGTCCCCAAAACGGGACGGCGGTTCTAAAGGGGTTAAAAGACAGCCGGGGGGGGGGGGGGTGGTTACTACAACCGAGTGAAAAAACAAATTACAGAAAGGATTTTTTCTTCTTTCTCTCTCATGTTATTTCATCATGTGATCAACAATGGTTGCAACGGTTGTCCATTCATTCCGTCTTCTGGGGGTGTGGTGCGTCGCTTCTCTTTTTCACGGGCGCCCCCCCGCCCCTGTCGCATGCAAAACAAAAAAAAAAAAACGCCGCGACCGGAGATTGAACCCCGCATCAAAATCATCGTGCCGACCCATAATAAAAATCGCCGACCCAGCATAAAAATCATGGTGCACCATAGACCGCGGAGCTATGATACCCTGGTATGTATCACCCTCCGTCCCACCACTACCTCCACGTTATTCTATAGGCTGTTTATAGTCGCATCAAGCGTAGGTAAAATACAATCGTATACAGAGCATAGGAACTTTCCTCGATTTTTCTTTCCATCCACACAGCCAGTGGTGAATTGTCGTTTTGTGGGTACAAAACGGAATCGCGCCTGCAGGCAGAAATACGCTGCCTGTTCGATGTCGCTGCATACACATATATATATTATACCTGGTGCCGGTGTGTGTGTGTGTGTGTGTTCTTCACATTAAACCGTTCTTTCTACCCGTCGACATCCAGCACAACCAGTGTCCGTGCCGATTCTTCCATCCTAGAAGAGATACAAGTTCTGTGGTCACAAAGCTACGCCACAGAGATACTACGTTGCCACGTGTGCAGTGTGAACTGCAGTGGGCAATGCAAAGCCATGTCATCATACTAGATACGACAGGCACGACATACGCAATCTATGAAATAGTGAAACGAAAAGAAACAATCAAAGAGAAAACAAAACAAGGTAGACAAGTCGAAAAAGAAAAAGAAGAAAAATGAAAGCAAAATCTAAGAGAAACAATCTGTCGTGCCCCCCCCCCCGCAGGCGAGGTGGCCTACACTTGAAAAAGAACGAGCTGGAAAAAAGAAGAAATAACAAAAGACACCACTGCTTGTGAACAGAGTAAGACAAAGAACCAAGGAGAAAGTAACGAGGAAAAATAACAAAGGGGAAATAACAGGCAGACCAAAGCCCAAAGCACCTTCTAGGTGGCGGCAGCAGCTTGTGGTACGAGTAGTATAGCCAGGTTCTCCCTGCTAATCCGCCTGGTACCTTGCTACCCAGACTGCCGTCTCCGCCCTGCGTTCGTCAACTATGCCCAGCCCCTTGGCGTCAGACAATACGAGCCGAGCAGAGCAGGTTCGTCTTCCAACCACGCCACACGGCTCCTTGAGTACGGCTTATCAATCAGAAAAGGAAGAGGAAGAGAAAAAATGAAATGAAAATCACGGAGAGTCAGCGCAAGAGAGAAAAAAAAAAAAAAAAAAAAAAAAAAAAAAAACTAAAAGAGAAGACAAGGGAAGACCACGTTCGAGCCAGCTGCACCAGTTGGTAGCACTAGTAGTATGGTCATATTCTACTTCCTAGTCGACTTGGTGCCTTGCTACCCTGTCTGCCATCTCCTTCCTACTTTCGTCTACCGCCGTTTCCCTTCTACCCCTCCTGTTCCCCCCCCTCTCCGCATTCACTCGGTCGGGCTTTATGCCACTTCTCCTGTTGCCCCCTCCCCCCCCGTTCCTTTGGGCACCATCCACGGCGGATGCGCGGCGCTGTCTACTCATCTCAGCCTCAGCCTCGTGCCACCTCACCATGAACCGTTCGGCTGCTTCAAGGATCCCCCGGTACCACTTCCCCGCCTTTTTGGCTGCTGTGGACCACAACGCGGTCTCAACTCCAAACACCAAGGGGGCAACTTCCGTTGACCCTTCGGTGGCTCGGAACTCCCTAAGGTCTTCGACTATGCATCTATGCCAAGTCTTACACTGTCCGCCTGGTCTCGGGTTCTCCCCACCAGCTATCGTCCCGAGCATTACCCGATTGGGTAATCGCTCCTTGCTTTGCCGTGCCACGCCCCCCGCAAAGAAGAGCCGCCGTTTGCGAATGGTCGTTTCGATGCTCTCGCAACGTGTCATCTTGAGGGCCTTCGCGTACGAGAGGGTGGCATGGTCAGTACGAAGTCGGCGCTGGAAGCCAATGACTCGCAACAGGACTTGGTGGTGAGCCGTTCGAAGCTTGGCAAAGTGTTCCGCTCTGAGGGTCCACGTCACACACCCGTACAGCAGGGTCTCAATCACCTCGGCCTTCAGCATTCGGACTTTAAGGCTAAGGGGGGCGGTCGTCCTATCATACAACTCCGGGCCGAACCGTTTGAAGCATGCTCGCATGAGGCGGATCCGTCGGTCGATTTCGAGCGAGAGGTCAGCGTTTTCGTGGATAACGCCGCCTAGGTATAAGAACTGGGTCGTCTGCTTATACCTCTGACCTGCCGCTTCGATGACGAGCGGTGGTGCGAGGGTTGTCCGGTCTGGTGTTTGTAGGACCATTGTCTCAGTCTTCTTTTCCGACACCGTGAGGCCTGCTGCTTCGAAGACAGTCACGATGACTGTCATCATTTTTGCGAGCCCTTCAGCCGACTTCGAGACAATTCCTGCATCGTCGGCGTACAACATGCCCCATACAGACCTTCGCACGCACGCCAATGGCTCCTCCTTCCCTGTTCGAACTACTCCAGCTTCCAAGAGTTGGACCAAATCCCTTACAATGGCTTCGTCTTGGCTGAAGCGTACTAGTACGACGTGTAACGCAGCAGCGAAGAACACGTTGAACAGTAACGGTGACAGTACACAGCCTTGCCGCAGCCCCTGCGTGACATCAAACCATTCCGAGAGCTCGCCGTCATCAGTACGCACGCGAGCCCGCATGCCATCGTGGAAATTACGGATAATTCTCAGCATCTTGGTTGGTACGCCAAAGCGTGTGAGTACCTTCCATAACAGCTCTCGGTCGACAGAGTCGTACGCTTTCTGCAGATCGATGAAGCACACGTATAAGGGGATTTTCCTCTGTCGTCCGAGCTCTTGCAGCCGGCGCACGACGAACAACATATCAATCGTTGATCGTGCGGGGCGGAAGCCGCACTGTTCCTCGGGGAGTAGTTCCTCGGTCTCGCAGTAGTTGCTGAGGCGGGACGCGACGATTTTCAACAACACTTTGCCTGCGTGGGCAACAAGCGAGATCCCTCTATAGTTGTTGCAGTCAGTTCGATCCTTCTTTTTGTGAAGGACCTTGATGATCGCATCTTTCCATTGCTGAGGGACTTCTCCTGTTAACCAAACATTGACAAGGATGTTGTGAAAGCGCTGGGCGAATGCCGGGTGGTCGATTTTTAGGAGTTCGACCGGGAGACCATCTGGCCCGACAGCTTTCCAATTCGACATCCCCTTCAGTGCTTCGGTCATCTCGTCTATGGATGGTTCATCTTCAAGCGACAGTTTAGGCGGTCGCGGTGGCAAGAGGTCGATGATCGTGGGATCGAGTTTCAGCGACTTCGTGTTCAAGAGTTTGTGATAAAACCCCGCCCATCGTTCACGAATTCGCACCTTATCCCGTAGGATCGTGCCATCCTCGTCCCTAATGAACTGTTCGCTCCTCGCTTTAGTCCCTTCCAATCCTACCGTACTCTTAAGGTGCTTGTAAAAGCCTCTTTGGTCGTTGTTCGCTAGGAGTCGTTCGGTTTCGGCAAGGTACGCTTCGAAGTACGCATGCAGTCCTGCGGCAATCACCTTCTGCAGGTTCGCACACGCAGATCTCAGGGTCTTCCACGCGGTTCTGTCCCGGGGGTGGGCACGCAAGAATTGTCGTGCATCCTCCCTCGCTGTCCATGCTGGCATGAATGCGGCCAAGGTTTCGGCAGACTCACACCATCCATGTCTGCGGTGGCGACGTGCAGGGGGTGGTACCTCTTTTTCGACCGCATCAATAACAGCCGCAGTGAAAATCTCAACCATACCAGACGTATTACGGGGCTGGATAGGCTGGTTGAGAGTGGAGATGATCCTGGAGACTACTCGTTCACGACAATTTCCATCGGACATAAAAAGCTGCCTGTCGAACTCTCGGCGTTTCGTCGGTCTACGTATTTGTCTGTTGGGCGCAAAACGACCACCGAGTCGGACTTTAATATACAAGATGTTGTGGTCTGAGTCAGCCTTAGCCGGTAGATGCTATGGGTTCATATGTCAGTGTCAATCAACGCCATGGTACTTTTTAGCTTTTTAGAATGGTATCACCAATACACCGGTAGTTACCGGTAACTACAATGGTATCATATAATACGTCGTACGTATAGTAGGTAACTGAAAAAAACGAGATAATTTCGGGGCCCCGATGCCCCCTAATAAAACACGCCTGCACGTATGTACCACATCTGTAAGGAAACCATCACGTCCTCACAAGCCGGGGCAACTCAACACACAGCACACAGCAGCACAGCAGCACACATTGGGGCTATTACGGGGGACCATAGTTAAGAGGACCTATGGTATACATGAAAACCTATATGTTTAACCATTTTTACTAACAATGTTTGGTCCTGTTAACTATGGCCCCCCGTAATAGTATACCAGGTACGAACAAGAACAAAACTTTAATACCTGGTATGCACAAAGGCAATCGTATCAAATTGCTGCCCGGTCTTATTGGATGGATTGATACGTTGTCAAAGTCGAAATGTGTTTGGTGGAAGGACGTAAATTGCGGTGGGTACGAGCTGGACGCATCGAATCATCAGCGAAGGCGTTTGTGGGCCTGACGCAGATTTACACCGGTCTCTATACGTCGAGAAAACAAGTGGAAAGCCAGAGATTTTCCTTAATCACCCCCAATACTGCGGTAGTTACCGGAGAGTATTCAGAAAAGCTGATACCAGGTATGTGGTACTAATAATTACCTGACGGTAACTCGTCCAGTCAGCGGTAATACCAATCCGTGCTTAGCCTTTCGTACAAAGTAGCGGGTGATTCAACAAAATCGTTTTTTGTTTGTGGTACATAATTTCTACGACTGGCGTACGAGTACGAGTCGCGGCACTTTGTTTCGTACCGCTATCGATCGCTGAAAGTGGAACGATACCGCGGTACGTAATACTTGCGCATGTAAAAAAAAAAAAAAAATCAGAACGAAGTAGAGTTTCATTGCGTCTGTACACAAGCAGGGGGTGAGTGACAAATACGAACACTTCTTTCATCCGCATACGGTGGAAAAATACAAAATACAAAAAAAAGAAAAAAAAAAAGCACAAACACAACACACGACTATTATTCCAAGACCAGCATCACAAACAAAACGCCCGCCGTGCAACACCGGAACATAAAACATCACCACACTGCACAGGCACAGAAAGAGCTTGCACGTCCAGCAGTCGGCATCTGGCTCCGGTGCTGCTGGGTGGAAGTCTAAATATCTTACCCGACGTGCCTTTATTGCGAGGGAGGCATGGCATGCAAACTGCCAAGCCTTTGAGTTGCCAATGTTACGTACGTACCAGGGTACGTGTATCAATACTGATACTTGACTTCGCCGTTCAGAGGAATAAAAAATACCGGTTCAAACACGAGTTACTGGTACGTGGTATGTGGTATGCCAATTCTGGGGATCACGGCTTGCCCCGAGTGTGCATGTTGTGTTTGTGTTCTTCATCGCGTTGTACATGTAATCAAAAACAGAACGGTATACCAGAAAGGAAGCCTGGGGCGTGGCGTAGGGCGCACAGCGGCAAGATATCGTAGAGTCGTGCTCGGGTGGTCGCAGAGCACAGGCGGCAGGCAGGCAGGCAGGCAGGCAGGCAGGCAGGCAGGCAGGCAGGCAGGCAGGCAGGCAGGCAGGCAGGCAGGCAGGCAGGCAGGCAGGCAGGCAGGCAGGCAGGCAGGCAGGCAGGCAGGCAGGCAGGCAGGCAGGCAGGCAGGCAGGCAGGCAGGCAGGCAGGCAGGCAGGCAGGCAGGCAGGCAGGCAGGCAGGCAGGCAGGCAGGCAGGCAGGCAGGCAAGCAGGCAAGCAGGCAAGCAGGCAAGCGGGCAAGCGGGCAAGCAGGCAAGCGGGCAAGCGGGCAAGCAGGCAGGCAGGCAGGCTGCCCGCCTGAGCGGGACGCTTGGATTGAGGCGGGTGATCCTCGGCCCGCGCGCGAGTTCGATTGCAAGTGCGGTGCGCTGCGGTGCAGTGGTGAAGCAGTACAGCAGAACGTAGAGCGGTTCGGGGTGGTGTGGAAGACGCATCGCATGTACGCGCTATTCGCCACAGCACTGCTGTCTGCGTACTATAATACAACAGCAGTATACACTGCTGCTGCTGCTGCACGGTTGCCTCGGCGAGACGGATGGACAAAGGGACGAAGTCCTTTCTTCACATAAAAAGCGAGTTATTTCGCAGTAATAACTTTTGAAATGACCGCATTTCTAGCCCCCAAGATCTATCCGAAAAAAACACGCCACAGCGCAGTTTCTGAGGAGTTCTCGCTCCTCGATCCGTATCTGGTTCATGAATATACTTGATTCGGTTATGCGCACGCCAACAGGAGGCGAAGGTCCTCGCCACGCCGACGCCGGGCACGAGCAAACGGATCAAGCTTCTCAATCCAGTTCGGTGCAGATTTGGGTGCTTTGAGACCTTAGCCCTTGCCGCTCACAGGGAGAGAACCCCCCCCCCCCCTGCCAAATATTTTTACTCGTGCATGCACAGCCCAAATCTTAGATTCACAGACACAAAAAAATAAGAAAAAAGAAACGCGGCGCAAAATGTACCTGGTACCTGGGACTCCTGCGTGCGAGTGGACATGTACGCCAACACTCTCTCTATCTCTCTCAATGACTCACCACGTGCACGTTGGCGCCCGCAGCCAGGAGCGCCTGCACCGTGTGCGTGTGCCCCTTTTGGCATGCCCAGTGCAATGGGGTGTACCTTGGGGCAACAGGAAAGCAGCCAACCGTTACGTAAAGCATTTTAGAGCGAGAAATTTATTGTTGGTGAAAAGAGTGGTGCAAAAAAAACAAACGAAAAGGCAATCGGAATCTGAAATGTGTGAGTGACATGTCTCGATCGATTAGATAAAAAACAAGAATAACCTCACGAAACCTGTGCTTGTTCAATCGACAACCGAATCAACACGAGCCAAAGACACTACCCTGGTATGACCTCCATGCTCCCAGTCACTCCCTACATTCCCCCCCCCCGCCCCTCCCCTCAGTTACTGGCGTGTGCGTATGTGTCATGTTTTCCCTCACCCGTACGGGTCGCGCTGGTCGACGTTGAAGCCTTCCTTCAGGAGCCTCACGACCGCGATGGTATCATCCATTTTCGCGGCAGAGTGCAGGTCGATCTGATGCAAGACCGCCGTCATCGCGTTACCAGGACCTCCGAGACCCAAAAATCCCACAGACATGCTGGGTCGGCGGAGATTAGAATGCCTCGTCTCCAATAGGCGGAGCCTCTCCTCTCCCCCGATCCCTTTCCTTGTACTTCACTCCGCCAAACGGAAGACCTATTCTGCTCTCCACTGCTTGCTGTCGGCTGCCCGCTGCACGAGCGAGCAGAAATCCAATCGATAGTTTTTCAACTGAGGGTGGGATACAAAAAAGGGGCTCTACATGATATCATCCCCCCGTGGAATCAAGCCGCATTTTGTCGTACTTTGGTTCCTGTTATTTCAACCATGAGCGCGTGCCGCGCGCCGTGGTTTGCGGGCGCCCCAGCATCGCTCACTCACTAACCAAGACCAACCTCTAGAGCACTCTGCAGGTGCTTCGTTTACGCTGCAATGGGCATGTCTTCTAGACCCGCGGCGCTGTTTCTGTCTCATGGAGGAGGTGAGTTTCGATTTGATTTTGAATAATCCTGGCAGGTACGAGTATCATACGAGTACCATCCGTGTACGTACGGCATTGTTGTTCTCGGTGCGCGTACGATTGTACTCGTGGTTCGTAGGTTCTACTCCTGCTGCGTGTACCCGCGGCGGTTGCTGCTGGTCTGCAGCTTCAACCCGGTACCGCAGGAGTAGGAGGTGCGAGTGATGTCATCGAGGGCCATCGCTAGAGTTGTCGCTAGGGTTGTCGCTTGCTGTTGTCTCGTGGGCGCGACGTGGGTTGGATGATCCGTCCACGGCTGACATTGATGTTGCAGTTTAGTTGTTTCCTGCTCGTCAGTCACGTGCGACGCGATGGCAGAGTGTACTCGTAGCAGTATTACGGGGGACCATAGTTAATAGGACCAAATATTGTTAGTAAATATGATTAAATATATAGGTTTTTATGTATACCACAGGTCCTATTAACTATGGTCCCCCGTAATAGCACACAGCAGTCTGTGCTTCGGCAGCACCGCCGTGTTTCGCTGCCAGAAACGTCGCAGAACGCAGAACGATATGCACGAGTACGTCGAACACATACCTGGTATCATACAGCAATACACACGGCGGTAGCAACGAACAAGGATTGTTGACTTCGAGACTAACAGCAATCAGGCCCCACGGTCACCTGAGTGGGGAGTATATCATCAAACGCATCGCCCACTGCCGCCATTGTCGAGCATACATACGCGTATACCTGGTAGATTTCAGATTGTCGAATCTTTATCGTGTTCACAAAGTTTTTTTGAACTGCTGCGGTAGTGCCGGCGCGCGGCGTCAGTACCGGCATCAATTTTCAGCACTACTATCAAATATATGTCTGTTTTCTGTGTCTACTATTTGCGCCACTCCCGCCTTTTTTTTATCTTTAAAATGGCGCATCAGTCACATACGCAATCGTTGCCGGCACCCCCCGGCCCCTACACCAGGTCCGGGGTTCTTCATGCACGGCCGGTCGGGGGGCTTCAGCCAGATGAACGCCGACAGCCCGGCGGCAGACTGGTACCGCACCTTCACCGGGCAGTGGCCCAAACCCTCCGCCATCGTGGTCATCTCCGCCCACTGGGAAGAGCGTGGTTCCATCCTCGTCACGGCAGGCGCCAAGCACTCCCTGCTGTACGACTACTACGGCTTCCCGGAGCACACGTACGAGCTGGGGTACGACTGCCCCGGCGAGCCCGCCCTGGCGAACCGCATCGTCCGAATGCTCCAGGCGGACGGGATCCCGGCGAAAGGAAACACGGCGCGGGGATACGACCACGGTGTGTTCATCCCGCTCAAGCTCATGTATCCGGAGGCCGACATCCCGGTTGTGCAGGTGAGCGGGGTCGCAGACGGGGGCGGGGCGGGGTAGGGGTGTGACGCTTGGCCCTTGTTTTGGGGGGGGCGTTGACGTGGCTTTCAGCGGGCTAGGGCACCAGAATTTCGGGGAAGGAGCTTCTGCGTAGGCCGTCATTTTTTGTTTACGGCGAAGAAAGCTGTCAGGGTATGTTCGAGCTCTAACAGGATTACAACCAATATTTGGAAAAACAACAGGAAAATATGGAAGATTGAAAAATTGCGCGAAAAGAATGTCGAAAATTGGAAAAAAACTCTCCGATAATAATGACCCAAATACGGCTGCTGTACCATTCATAGGCACCAGTTATTCTTACATGGATTGAAGGAAGACTGAAACTGGCTTGAGGTTTATTAATAGTAAAAACGTATTTCAGCAATTTCATCAACAACCAAACAATACACCTCATGTCTCGCCCTATGCTTGTGACAGACGCCTGGGACGAGGAATAGATTGGAAATGTCATGTTCGCACGTAATCGCTGCGGCTTGCACAACTATTCGTATCTGCAACAAATGCAACTACAAATTTGTAAATTCAATCAAAAAGTACCAGGTATATGTTTTCTTGTTTTTGTTTTCATTGCGTCACTAATTGTACACTATAAGTGTCTATTATTAATAATAGGACGAGAATACAAGGCGCTTCGCTCAGGAAGGAAAACAAGTACATCAAATTACTATGCGAAGCGGACAGAGGTCCATGATTGAACATACCTGGTAGTTTTTTTTATTATGATCGTAGTTGCAAACTCGCGACTTGATAGTGCCAAGAGTCCCGCCGCCATGCTTCAGGAGAAAACAGCTCGGACACCACATACTCTTCACATCGCTGGCGGTTGCCGCACGTACGTACATACCCCAGGTAGGGTATTTAATTTATTCTTTTGATATGCTGTATGTACGAAATAGCACGGCACAGCGGCACAGCAGCACCGCCAAAACAATGTAAAATTAAACAAAAAAAATCTGGAAGAAAAACAACTCCTTGTCCCTCTCCTGAAAACATTTTCTGCCTGATTGGAACACCTGGCACCGGTCAAAAAAGAAAAAAATGAACAGCAGAGCTTCTCTCTCAGCCTCGTACGCCGCCCGCCCCTCTCGCGACCACCTCGCCTCCGATTCGGTCCGGGTAAAGCTTTCCTCACTCTCTGCTACAGTCAGCCCCGTCGCCCGCCTCGCGTGAAGCCCGGTGCTCACCGTGGCCGTCGTTCGCCAGCTCGACGGTATTGGTACTCAGACTGGGAGCTCCCTCGTTCAACTTCAGCGTGGTTGCTAAAATAAGCACCGCTTGAATGTTATCTTGGCATTTCGAACGACCCTTATATCTCGTACATACTCTTTCCAAAATAAAAAATGGAGGCCAAACAGAGCCCGTTCATGCATGCTTCGTGTCTCGAGGCACACGCGACACCTAGGCACGAAAGCGGCGACCGCGCTCCTTGCAACCCCCCCTCTACCCGTCAGCACCCGCTGACACCCGCGACGGCGCCGGGCTCTCCCGCCGTGCCGTGCTCGGAGTACACGCACGCACACGAAACGAAAGAAGAAAAAAGGAAGAAAGGACCGAGAGTGCCAAGAGAAATAATGGAGAAAATAAAGGACCGCTGGAAAGGTCCGGCAAGTAATAAAAAGGAGGCGGTTCCCAAGTGGGAGCTCTGAGAGGCCAGGGATGTACCAACCGAGCACGCTCGGGGATTTAGATCTAAGTAAGTGGTTCTAAAATGAAATAGTTGTGTGTTTTGGTGTTTTTGTTTTCATCAACGTCATATCATTCTACCGTCGTGTTTTCTTCTCCTATGTTTGTTTCGTCACTGCTGCTGGCAGACTGCTGTGGTTGTGCACGTGTCGTACAGGATAGCCCCGCCAATAAGAGAGTGCCTGGTAAGAACGTAATGCTCACTTTTTGGAGAACGCCAAGAAACTTGGGTTAAAAAAAACGGCTCAGTGGTGAACTCTACACTAAATCCTATATAATAGCCTATGCTCAAGGTTGTTCGAAGATGGCGCCCCAATAAGAATCTCAGGCTTGCCCAGATTAGGTTGTTGTTCTCACATGAACTCTCTGACGAAGGAGTCCGTGGTCACACAATGTGGTGCTGGAGCCCTCGGGAGATCCGAAAAACCGCAAAAATCGAAATTCGGCTGCCTAAAAATACACGAGACGAAGAAAGCGCGCACAAGATAAAACCCATGTGCAAACTGAACTATTACGGTGGACCATAGTTAACAGGACCTATTGTATACATAAAAACCTATATATTTCACCATTTTTACTAACAATATTTGGTCCTATTAACTGTGGCCCCCCGTAATAACAGGTGTTTCTTGTTGGCGGGCCCATACTGTAGCGACTTACCGTCGTAGTAAGTAGCGACCGTACCGCGTTGAGGAAAGACGGTAAAATAACGAGAAATTCAAGTTTCTGTGCATCGTTTTCTTCCCCCACTCCACGGGACTCCCTTTGACAAGGAACGGTCGGGTAAGCGGGGCAAAATCTGATATAGGACGTTGTTGTTACACAAAGGAACCTCTCGACCCCGACGCACTAAGGGACTACCTACGGATACAATTAATAACGCGTCTCGCTGTTCCAGCTGCGCGTGACGTCAAATTTCTTCAAAATCGGTGTCAAGACACTACGTATGACTATTTTCCAGGCATGGGTATAGCCGCAAATGGAAATGGAAACCTCTCGATTATAGCCGGAAAGGGCGAAATGTAGAAGCCGCTCACCAAAACCGGAAACTTGCAAGCCCTTGAGAGTAGGGGACGCATACCTATCGTCTATGGCCATGAGAATACGGCCATGCAGGACATGAGTACACCCCCCCCCCCCCCCCTGCCGAAATATGGGAGAATGCAAAGTTTCTCCTGCGATACCCATGCCTGCAGCCTCTATTTGTTAATAGTGATTAGTCGCACCAGCAAGTGTAACGGTTGGGAATGATTCACATTGGCTGGCATACCCCGTGAAGTCATGGCAGGACGGTAGTAACACAGCAGTAGTGGTTGACTGATCCATTACCGTTTCAGCTCTGAGTTGCCATCGTTTCCTGCGCTATGAGGGCGCTAACTGCTGCGCTAAGATTCTGCTGCGCTGCTGCTGCTGATACACCAAACGAAATTATAGAGGTTTCCAATGTATGTGAAGACGTTACTTATAAGGGAGCATTTGCCTTAATTTAATAATGACAAAAAATGGGAAACCTCGGGTAATTTTGGATGCCGCTGAAAACCACACACCGGTTTTACACATCCTTGCTATTTTATTGTACGATTGCTTTCATATCTCGAATTTGAATGCTCTGTATTTATAGTACGGCTGCTACGTGTTCAATTTGATAGGCTCCATAGCTATGGTAGCGGACCGTGAAAAACGGCGAACCTCATTAACACCGATTGCCGTTGTTTTTTTCTCTTTTTTCGAAAAGATTCGTCTTTTCTCGATAGGTTAGATTCTGCCACTCGGACCCGCCTTCGAAATTGTCTTTTAAAGTCCCAGCAGAGTTTACCGCTTATTCGAGAAAATGGTTAAGGTACGCCGTGCACGAGGCAAAGGGAAAAACGTTACCCAATGGTTGATTCGGTTTGATTGGCTTGGGGTTAGGGCTAGGTTTTAGAGTTCACAGCAGTAGTTCTATTCGTCTCGTGCACAGGGTATGAGTATGTCAAGCATTCCCTCGAACACGTGGTGCTCCAAAGTTGTCTCGAAGTCCGTCTTCAAATTCGTCCTCCAAGACTGTCTTCATAGTTTTTTCAAAACTGTCTTGAAACCTATCTTCAAAACGGACATCTCCCCTTCATTCCAACCTATTGTCGATGTTCAATAGCTTCAGGAGCCTTACGGAGGAGCGTTGTGCTGTTGCGTCGTAGTGGCGTTTTTGATGATGACCCGCCACAGCAGTGGTATCTCCCTCTTTCTCCTTGCTATATATGCGGCGAGAGCAGGTGTCCTTGCTCGCGGGATTGAGCGCGGAGAAACACCTCAAGATCGGGACGGCGCTGAGAACGCTCGCCCAAGAACAGGACATTTTAATTGTCGGCAGCGGCCAGGTGACACAATGTCAGACGCCAAACGCGCGGTCGGTTGTTTTATTGACTTGGCTAGTCGATGACCACTGTTATTAGGTGTCGTGGGCTATTTTGTGCTGGGTGAGTTGGTGACCAATAAACGCAGATGTCGCGGCTGGCCGAACTCTTACCCCTTGCTGGACAGCCGTCCAGGTTGACCCGGCGCTTGAATTAGTATATCAAGTCACACTAGCACAATAGGCCTCGACGGGTCCCATTTAGACCGTCAGCCGACATCTTTGTCATGAGTGGCAGAGGGCGCCGCGACAAGGTTGGGTCACGCGCCTTGAAAAAACAAAACTCGCACGAGTAGCGAAACGTGCGCCGTAAGTGTTTTGGGACCAATTTTTGTGTAGATGTTCGTGGCAAGGCTTAGGGAATGAGGGTGTACACCACCGATTCCCTTGAAACCCGGAAAACACGCTCGCGTTTCCGAAGCCAATTCCGCGCGTATCTCTCTCTATATATATACGTATGATAGCATCGTGCACATGTTTGTTGTGCGTCTATTATATAGTCCTATCTGCCAGAAATCTCATCAGCAGAACTACAGTAGTCGGAATTCTTCACTATGGTACAATAGAAATTTCTGTTTCTGAAACAATCGTCAGCAAAACTTCGATCAGCGGATTTTTTTTCAGCGAGTAGGTGTCTTGGTATTTCGGCGCTATATATGTATACTCAGTCGGTTGACTCCCCCGATGTCCCTCCGTGGCCAACTTCACGGCTTGCCCGTAGGAAACCCGGGCAAAGACCGCGAGGGAAAACCCATTATGACCTAATCCGGACGGGCCCATATGTCACAGTTGTTTGGATGACCTAATTTCGTCCCCTCGCGATGCTGCTTGTTTGCAATCCGATTGCGTTGTCATCAACCCATCGCCCCCCCCCCCCCGCCCCCCCCCCCCCTCCCCTACCCCTGGCACGTCCTCGCGTCCTCCGGCTGCAAAACTTTGGGAAGGCGACCCACAACATGGCCTCATACCCGGGATACGCGCGGGGCGAGGCGGCTCCGCGAGAGGCCGAGTTCATGGACTGGCTCAAGGACACCGCCACGAACGCCTCCGTCTCCCCCGAAGAGCGCCGTCGTCGGTTGCTGGAGTGGAAGAAGGCCCCCTACGCGCGCCTAGCTCACCCCCGCGAGGAGCATCTGTTGCCGATGCACGTGGTGTCGGGGTGCACGGACTTTGCGCCGGGGAAAGTTATCTTCGACGACTTTGTCATGGGAGCCATGTCTCTCGCTTGCGTGGGGTTCTGGGGTCCCGGCGGCGAGGGGGGGCAGGGCGAAGGGAAGGATGGAGAGGGAGAGAAGGCGAAAGTTGACGATGACGGAGTGGACAAAGTTGCCGATGGTGTTGCTGTTTGCTCCGTGTAGTTTTGTACGGTGATGTTGCTCTTGGTAGGCGTGGGAGGTCTTGGCCTAGCGCGCCTAGACCGTGATACCTGGTGTGTATGATACAAGTAAAATAGTAGTCCCTGGTACGTACGAGTAACATATTTAAGTGCCTGACAGGTTTTGAGTAGTGCCCAGTTTTCGTACCGATATGGTCCCGTTTCGGAAGCTGCGTTGGTGTACGGCAGCAGCGGGGACTTACAGACTGCGTGTACTTTTTTTTTCTGCGCAACGCTGAGTGGTTGCTCCGAGCGCATGGCCGGATGCAGCCGACGGCGCCTTACGTGACCATACAAACACGAACATACATACCCTGGTACTTTTGGAGCGTATGCAGCTCAATTTACGGACGGTTGTCGAGGACGAGCTTGTCACATTTTTTGGCTCGTTGCCCCGTACGATTTGTATCGCCAAGCATGCCGACTTATGCTTCGACTAGATTGGGCCACAGGGCGTTCGGGCGGTACCACTGGTCGATGCACGATGGCTTGGAGCCCGGGGCAGCGCGTAGATTGTGTACAAAACGATGAGTTTCAACTTGGTGTTGAACGGAATTGCAGGGCATTTTATTGGCCGTGGTCGAGAGGTGATAGACAAGGTCAACGGTTAACGCAGCGCGATTCGATGTAGCGTTTGCAGCCCTTGTAGCCGGGCAAATAGGCAGGCAAGCTCCCCATTTTGTTTGGTTGAATTCACACGCGTTGGTGCGATATATATATAGTGACCCAACCCTAACCCCAACCCTGGTCCAGGTCAAGGATCGACCCGAGCGCGGCTTCGCCGCGCGTTTTGGACAGCCTGGAAAAAAATGTGAAGATCACAATAAAAAATATAATATTTTTAGTACTTTATCTTGCACGTTTTTGTCGGTCAAGATCGCGCTGAAGGCTACTGGACTTTGCTGCAGGGGCGGTGTATGGGGAGTTGCTGTTGTTGGGGATGTTCGGGGCAGGACTAGGGGGAGGGAGAAAGCGAGGCAACAGGCCTTTTAAATAATTGAGATTGCCCGAGGTGGGGTAACTAGCGGCAACAACGAGCGTCCGGCAAGGTATCGTGAGTGCCGACAAACCATGTTTTAAAACGTGTGCTACAGCAGTAACTACTCCTGGTGTCACAAGCGAGCGGCCCACAAGGCTAGCTCGGTGGCTCGGCCGCCATCCTCTAGAACAATCGGGCGACGCTCTTCTGGAACTCCCGGCGACGCTTGTTTATTAATAGTACAGCAACACAACTTCACACCTCAGACAGATCATCGATTCCCACTCCATGACCTACACAGTTGATCTTTGAGGGCAGAAATATTGCCGATCTTCATGGTCTAGGTCATGTTACCGAATGGGAGCCGTTTAACCTGCACGATCTAACACGTCTCCTGGGTTGGATCTTTACCGTGCAGATCCTGCACAACAAACCATAACGCCAGGTTTGGATCAAGAATGATAATCAATAGACCGTGGTCTGTGCAACGTGTTCAAACTTCTGTACATGGCTAGGGCAGCATCGCCGCAACGCGCGCGCGGCTTTTTCGGAGCTCAAGCCCCACGCCAACGAAAATCCCTTCCGGGTGACGTAAAACACAACACTACTAAGGGCCATTCTTATCGGAGAGCTTTTTTTCCAAATTTACGGCATTTTTTTCGCGCAATTTTTCAATCGTCCATATTTTCCTGTTTTTTTTTCTCCAAATATTGGAATGTTAACGAACTTGATATTCCTGTTTTTTTTGTTTCTCCAAATATTGGAATGTTAACGAACTTGATATTTTTGGTTCTGGAAAATTTCACGAATAGTGACAGAACGCCTCCGTATATTGATACATATCCCTAACTATTTCCAAACTTTGGAAATTATGGAAAAAACGCTCTCCGATGAGAATAAACCTAAAAGGCACATTCTGATTTTTCCCCCCTCTCCGTGTGATCGCCGAAACCGAAACATCCCGGGCCTTTTATCCTGCCGCACCTCCTCTGCCTCCATCCTGGCGCGCGCCCTTTAAACAGCGCATGCCCTCTAACCTAGTATACATTCGGTGCTACTCGAAGCTGTCATCATGTAGAGCCCGCCACAAAAACCAATGCCCCCACCCACGGCTGAAGCCACGACGCCGCGCCAACATTGTACCCGGGGCAGACGACATCCGCGTGCCGACGCCCGGTGGCGAGTGGTTTTCTTAGAGGTAACGCGCCTCATCAGGATCCTCAACTCGAGCACGGTTCGGGGTCGAAGGTGTCATCTGCAGCGGTAGCAGCGCGCATGGGCGAGGGCCTCCCGTGTTTGGAGCGCAGTTCGCAAGACATGTTCATCGCCTTCGAACTGCTGTAGTCTGTGGCCGA
This sequence comes from Nereocystis luetkeana, assembly GCA_031213475.1. Classification (NCBI taxonomy): domain Eukaryota; class Phaeophyceae; order Laminariales; family Laminariaceae; genus Nereocystis; species Nereocystis luetkeana. The sequence goes on from JARUPZ010000003.1 coordinate 13,200,325, forward strand.
TAGCTATGTCGCCTTAAACCTGGTAACTATTACGGGGGACCATAGTTAACAGGACCAAATATTGTTGGTAAAAATGGTAAAACATATAGGTTTTTATGTGTACCATAGGTCCTGTTAACTATGGCCCCCCGTAATACGAAGTACTCATGTTACCAAGCGTGGAATGCGTATCATAGCATTTGGAGCAGGGAGTCGGACGAGGGGGGGGGGGGGGGGGAGGTGGCTCACTTAGGTGCTTAGAGAGAGGGTGTACTGGGTAAAAGTGAGGGCGAGCGGAGCTATTTCTTCCACTGGAACCACACGCAGGGGTGTTTGTGGGAAGATTGTGATGCTGAACCCTGAACGACGTAACCACTTACCCTCAACTACGATAGTAGCATCTCCGTGGCGAATAAAGAAAATACAAGGCCGTTTATTTCATATTTCTGGGTTGGGGAGTCGAGAGCCAGTTCCAAGAAGCGTTGTGGTGGTAGAGTCTATCTTGACAGTACACCGTCGTACACGTCGGGCAACAAGGCTTGTCCAAAAGATCGCTGAGCGTATAACCTCATATCACACGAGTTGAGCCGGAAAAGTAAACGTGATATATTGGAAAAAAAAACTGCGTACGGCGTGCCTGAGCTTCGAGGCCGCATCGGTTGCCGTACATATATTTCCCGCTGTCCCACCAGAGGCAGAGGTGTGGTCGGCAAACATCTCCCGGGAAGCCTCCATGGTGTCTCGGAACGTCTGGCAGCAGGTGTAGGTGTCAAGCCGACGTTCACAATTGTCGGTTTCCATTCGCCTCAGAGAGCCGTGCTTCGGTCTAAGGCAGGTACTGGGGTTGCGCTTTTGAGCCCAAGCCTTTCTCATGAGCGAGGGTCCTCAAGCGAAGGGCTAGGCAAGACCTTTGAATAAGGTTGTTGCCGTGTACAATACTTTCCTTTTGGATGTACCTACTGTTGACCACGGTATTGTGTCTTCCGGCTTAGCCTTCAATTTTCTCTCAACATACGGTCGTTGGGGGGGGAAGTCTAGAGCTAGCTCCTTAAAATGCGAAGCCTAATTTTTATTCAGGGTGCTTCCCCTACTATGTATACCCGTATCACGTGTCCAGAGTTCTCTAACGACGAAGGAGAAAAGGCCCGGCCAAATGAGAACAGCCGAAAACGAGCTTTGTAACCCTGGGTTTCGCGCAGAAGTTGTCGCTAGCGCCCACCCGCGCTGCTCTCTTGGGGGCCTTGACTTTGACCGCATTACAGGCTGACGGATATCGCCAAGTCAAATCTGGGACTTGAACAGGATACTGCCACAGAGACGAGCGAATGAACGGCTAAGGGCGGAGGTTTCTACTCCCGTGGACAGCACGACTGATTTGAACCAATGGTTACGATACGGCATTGTACCCCCCCCCACGAAAACGCCCCCCTAACACCAAGGTCTCCATGGAAGCCCCACCAAAGTCCCCATAGAAAAAGCTAATCACGTGCATCGTTGATACTTCTCCACACATTGGACAGGTACGTAATCAAGTCCCACTTGACCTTTTTAGGACTGCAGTCCCGTTTTGGAGACAAACTACTTGGAATTTGAGTGGTGCGTCCCCAAAACGGCACTGCAGCCCTAAAAGGGTTAATGATCTAGATATTTCAGGGCAGCTAAATCCCTGCTCTGTACGATCTAGCTCGTGTCGCCGGACGAGAGACGTATGATCTACATGAACCAGGACATGTTTTCCTGACTTGGATCTGCACTACACCGGTGCTACATACACCCACGCCACGCTGTGCTCATCTTCGCAGAAGCAATGCGCTGCACCGAACATATCGCCGTTCCCTATCATCTCCGACGGTCTGTTTGTTCGGCATACCTTGAAAGCTTCAAGCGCTTTTAGGCGCGATAGCCTCTCTTTCCACGTTTTCGCAAGCCTCCGAGACTAGTGGCTCGCCCGCAAAAGGACCTGTCCTCCACCTGGTGCGGTGTGAGAATGAATGCAGCCAAGCGACGCAAAAAAAATGTTGGCGCTAACTTCGCGCGGGGCTTCGCAAGGGCAGAGTGACGTTTCGTTTACCCGCGCACGCCGAGAACCTCGCACACGAACAGCGATGACAATGCATCTGGTGCTCATTGTGCGCAGCACAGAGGGACAGGTGTTTAGTCGAAAAAGCGCTGTAGAGTAACAGCTTTTTCTTGCGGCGCGGATGTATCACCAGAAACAACACGGTGTCGAGTCATCGCGGGTTATCTCCCGCCTTCCGTACCGCCAAAAGGAAGCTGAAAAAAAGAGCCGTGTTCCTTTCTGTATGTAGCAGGCCCAATCCGCGCATACATGGAACTTGTACTATCAATACCGCTGTAAATGTACTACTTCTGCTGTACGTAGTACGCCGAGATACCCGCCGGCTCAGTACAACAGGCATTCTCCTGACGCAAAGAGTCTTGCGTTACTGCATGAATCTCACAAGTGTCTGGAAGAAGTGCGCCCCTCGCAGAGATGGGTCTCTTGCGTAATGTCCCGGAACGATAAGCATTGCTTGCATAGGCGACTGATACAACGTAGACGCCGGACGGGAGAGGGGTTCTGCACACAACCTGATATATCCAACGCTCTTTTAGTTAAAAAAAAGGGGGGGGGAAAATATTTGTGAGATCGGCTTTTCGAAACTTATCTTTGCAAGCTGCCTTGCAATACTTCCGTTCGCGCGAACTGCGTAGTGTCTGACCTCTTGGCGTTTTCTGTGGGCTTGATACATCTATTTTTCCGTGTTCGTGCGCACCTTGTACGTTGAGGACGTCGCAGTGGGAGAGCCCGAAGCACTCCATGCGGCGAGGGTGTACGACCTGCTAGGGGTGCAGAGCGAACGGCTGCAATTGAAGTACGAGCGAAAGCTACCTATATGACGGTGGTGCTGTGTACTTGGGTGTTTTGCAACGCACACCTGTGTCTAGCACCCCCCCCCGCCCCGCCCCCATCGACAATAGGAGTACGGCTTGCAAAGCCGTTATGACAAAATACCCAATAGCCCGTGCACACAAAACATTTCGACGATGGTAAAAAATCGCGCAGAGGGGAGTTTAAGGTGTGTAAATTATTGCCGATATTCAGGGAACGGAACCAATATATCCAGGTCGTGTTTCTATATTGGCGTATGATTTCACCAAGTGATGTTTGCGTACTGCGGCCCCGAGAGATAACTACTAATAGCTACCATGGTCGAGCCTTGTATGATGCCGCACACGCAAAACCACTAACTGCGAGACACTCGAATCACCGCGTCTACGATGTTTCCTCGTGCTGGGAAAAATAGCTCCATATACCCCCCCCTCTGACTAAGATTGCGTCCAGCCTCACCTTGACAAGATAACATCCAAGGCCGGACGCAGCTGGCCAAGGCCTTCCGCGTTCGGTTCGACCGCGTCCTTGGTGCGAACTGAGACATACCGCTTCGGGCGCTGGAAACAGAGACGGTACACAAAAATAACGGGGTAGGCGACAAGCGGCAAGGTGGTTTGTTTTGTTGACAACCGCCCAAAGTGTAGAAGGAGTCTCCAATCGTCTGTATCTCAATATGCAGGCAACGAATAAAACTCTGGGCTCGATCTCGAAGTAAAAAGCGTGCCTGAGGCATGACCTGATTGCACTCGCACACGGTGTGGACTCCATGGAAATAGTGTCGCTTCTAATTCTGGTAGGTTATTTCCATCTTGATAAAGTCATCATCAGGACGATGTGCCACACGCTGGAGATAACGTTTTCCCCTGAAGACATGCTAGTACAACCCAACGGATCGCCATGCGTACGAGGACAGCACGCTTGCACTATTTCCCGTTGTCCATCGGCCCAACGGACGCCTACTCCTTGGCTCACTTTCTTGCCATACCTACCCTGAAGGGTACCAGGTATATATAAAGTAAGATACGGGCCACGGCGGTCTGCTCATCTATGATGCACATTGTACTTTGGGGCCGATTCTGAGTCCGACGATAAACATGACTTACATACCAGGTAGACGGCCATCACACCGGCAGGACGCATGGACGTTTTCAAGTACCACTTACCGCATCGCTCTCCCCTGGAAGTATAGATGGATTTGGCCGATGTCGCCCGCCGCGCCCTTGACCCCCGCGATGCGCACGAGAGCCTGCTCGATGTGCGTGGCGATATTTCTGTCTACTGCACAGCACCGTGAGGAAGTACCAGGTAACAGCAGCAGCAGCAGCAGCAGATCGCATGGAAGCGGGCGGAGAACTTGTGCGTATCATTACGCCAACTCGTAGCTACGGGCGACCAGAGCGGTGAAGGGCATGCGATGTGGGGCATAGACAAGTTCAAGAACTACCTTACAGGCTAATTTGACACGCGTCGAATCTGTTGCGGGGATACACCGCTCAATATCCAACCGGCCATCAACGAACCATCCTTTCGCGCCATCTGCCCAACGCTCACTCAACCTCACCTTGGCGTGGTGGCATTCTTTCCGATGATCTGTGTTTCTCGGTAAAGGTGCGTTTTTGTTGAAACCTTAGTTGTTCAAAACTGAAGAGCTCCCGGCGGGCACTACGGTGTTGCAGATCCCATCCATCGCTGACCCAGGCGGACCACCTTGTTATTATCACGAAACACGAGCGGAGAGAGGAAAGGGTGTGGTGTAAAGGCATGCCTAGCTACTGTCTTGGATGACGCCTACAAGCAGGACCTGTACATGGCGACAAGAAGACTGATGTCCGGCGATACGAGCAGTAGAACACCGTTCACAGCAGCAAGACCAGCCCCGGCAGCTAACGCAACTGGCACAGCTACTACTGCCGTGCAGCAACCCCAGCTCTGTAGCAAAGCCCCAGCCATTGCAGCTGCTACTGGTGCTTCAAGTTAGTGTCGCCGTACCTATCACCGCGCTGTCGAGAAAGTGCCGTCTTCACATGTACGGATTGACGTTGTGTGACTGTTGTTCAGCAGGTGTATCAGAAAGCTTCAGACAGCAGCGGCGGCAGCAGCAGCAACAGCAGCAGCAGTGTCCGAACCAATCCATTATCACCGTACATACAGCAGCAACCCTATTTGAATAGCTGTCGCTGCTGCGTACGCCCTCCCTGCTGTTGCTTTCGTTTTTTCCGCCGCTGTCTTGTCGATGACGTGACCACTATTAAAACTGCTGTCCAGCAAAACCTACTACCAGGTACGTATTCACTAATACTGTACTTCGCAAGTACAACATCAACAGCCGCAGCCTATACAGCCAAAACAACGAACACAGCTTCTGTTACCTTCAGCAGCAGCAGCAGCCGTGGTGTTTTCTGCTACTGCTACTGCAGCTGCTGCTACTGCTACTGCTGCTGCTGCTGCTGCTGCTGCTGCTGCTGCTGCTGCTGCTGCTGCTGCTGCTGCTGCTGCTGCTGCTGCTGCTGCTGCTGCTGCTGCTGCTGCTGCTGCTGCTGCTGCTGCTGCCGCCGCTGCTGCTGCCGCTGCTGCTCTGCTGCTGCCTCATCGTGGGTAACGGTGTCGCAACACGAATGGTATTATAGCTGCAGCTATTTATACAGCTTTATGTGCCACTACGGTTGGTGTTGGTGTCATCGTCTAAACGCGAGCTCGCAAGATACTCCCATTAGCTACAGCATTGATCAAAACGCAGTGAAACGAAGAACACGAGACGACGACACCTAACCCGTCAAGCAATGTAAGCACCCACACGAGCCTCAAAGTCCACTCACGTTGTTGCAACTCTTTTGCCGCCGGAAATGGACTTCGCCGTTCGGGTGTCCGTGTTTGTGCTTACAGCGTGTCGGTTGTCGAAGCACGGGGTCTTCCTCACCACAACAATTGGCTCATAGGATCCTAGAATAGGCCCCAACTCAAAAAGTCCAGGGGAGTGTGCAGAGTGAGATCCAGGTGTGCGAAAAGCCGTGTGTGTGTCCTGTGAGCGCGGGCCTTGCGGCACTATCCCAAAAGCTTCTGACTTCTGAAGCAAGTGCGGCGCGATGCTAGGCAATACTGGGTCTCCTGATTGGCCAGGGCTACTCGAAAGGGTTTCCATTTCCCACAAAATGGCTGCGTTGCGATGCGAAGCAAAGGAGAAAATAAGCGATAGATCCTGCGGGCATGACTCTGAGTCAAGGCCCCAAAGTCATAGCCCATAAAGATTTTTTTAAGTGATAGCCCAAAAGGCCCGGTACCCGGTACACGAGCGACTACGAGCGACTCGCCGAGGACACAGAAATCAGATATCGATCTACAGTTTTCGTATTTGAAGTGGGATAAATAATAGGGGTTTAGATAATATCGTCCCCCGTCCAATCAAGCCGCTTTTTGTCGCCTCTACGTTTTTTTTTTTTTCCCCCATCATTTCCTGATCCCTTCCTGTCCTTTCGATCATGGGTTGTGCCGCGTGCCGTCGTTTGTTGCCCCAGCATCGCTCACTCACCAACCAAGATCACCTAGAGAGTGCTCTGCGGTTGCTTGTTTGACGCTGCAAAGAGCATGTCTTCTAGACCGGCGGCGCTGTTTTTGTCTCATGGAGCAGGTGAGTTTGGTTTTTACTGGCAGTTTGAAAAACAAGCCGGACTTATGTACAGAACACCAAAGTACGTAGGCTGCAGAGGTTAGCTGGTTCGTAGGTTCTACTGCTGTAGTCTACTCGTGCGGCTGCTGTACCACGGCGGTTGCTGCTGGTCTGCAGCTTTAACCTGGCACCGCCTTGGCAGGTGCGAGTTATATCATCGAGGGCCATCGCTAGAGACGTCGCCAGGGGCATCGTTTGCTGTTGCCTCGCGGGCGCGATGCGGGTGGGATGGTTCGTCCACCCGCTGAGATTGTTGCTGTTGCGTGAAGCAACGCAGAGCGCACAGCACGCAGAAGTCGCAAAAGAAGGAAGAACAATTTGACGTGGTCAAGCCACGGGCAGGGAGGCCTGGGGAGTGATGCATGCAGCTATTTAATAGCTGTGACAACATAGTCCCTGCACCTGTTGACGCTTGCCGTATGCGATACCACGCGCACCTTGCGACCGTCGTTATCGAGAATAGATTACCGAATAATACCTGGTATATACTCAAGTGGATTGGTATGTATGATTGTATGATTGATTGGAACAAGCGCTGCACATTTGATTGCCAAATAAATGTCAAAAGGAATAATAACGGGCAATAACCAAACACAGGACACAGGTACTGTAGGTACACCCGTTCCGTTGGGAATCAAAAACAGGTACATGCTGGAATCGAGTCAAAGTACACCCGACGAGCCATCACGAGATTGATCATTAATAATAGCCGAAAACACATCGTACATTACCCGTCTCTGAGAGGCAATGGCACAATGACCTACTACTACACTTACTTGCTGGCGGCTAATTAGATACCTCGACGTATCAAGGTTCAGTCGGAGGACTCAGGCCCGGGTGGGGGTCAGGTCTGGGTTGGCTCAGGGTGCTGTTGTTAAGTTCAAGGTCGGGACAATTTTTTATCCCTAGTTAGGTTTGCCTGTTGATGAGCAGGTTTTTCGCTGGTACTCACGTGTATCGAATGCTTAGAGGTAGAAGAAGAGCAGCTTAATTCCTTCCGGGCACGATGAGACTGAGAGCCAGGTTCGTGCCTCGCTGGTTTCCCATATATATTAGACACGCCTCCCAAGTACTCCAAATGCGATCGCAATACCTGAAACCTAGGTACTCACCGGCATTTCGGCATCGTTCAAAGCAGTACCGTATGATTCGAAGGTGCGGCTCCTCAAAACACACTCCCACACCTCTGAACGGCTAGGCTCGTCGAAAAAAAGACAGGAAGGCCTAGCCGTAAGGGGCAGGACTAAATCGTCAACGAAAGCCATCGCCACACCACCCGCAACGGGGGGGTTGGGCGAGAACGTATCTATGGAAGAGCGAAAGGTTAGCACAAAAAGTGAGGCGGTCCTGCGCTCCAGTATGCGTAGTCAATTCTGTCCAGATCGCCCCCAGCTCCCGAGCAGGGGGGATCGGGAGTACGAGAAGGAAAATACCAGGAAAATACCCACGGAATACGCGATAGCACCTATACCCAGACCAAAACTCCGGAAACGTGTCCTGTGCCACAAATGAGTGGCCCGATTACCTAGACCAGCCCCGACACTGAGCGGGGGGGTCGGCAGGATGAAATACCCCAAAACCATCCCCAACCCGGCCCAAGAAAACAATCAGGAAGCGCTCAAACATGCCGAGTAGAAAAACCCCGACTAGAAGACTCGGAAAGCGCCTAAAAGTAGAAGACCAATCCCCAAAGTCCAGGAAAACCGCAAGAAAAAAATACCGAGTGCAGCCGAGAAGCAAGCAGTACCATAGCACAGTTACGGTATCTCCTCTCCCCTGTCACGGCGTTATGATTTGTAGCAAGCGTTCCCTCATCATATCTGGCAAGCGTTCGAAATTGCCTTCCTGGATGATGAATATCTCGCCCCTTCGCTCAGAAGACATCCGGCGAGGCAAGCAGTAACTATTACGGGAGACCATAGTTAATAGGACCTATGGTATACATTAAAAAAACTATATATTTAACCATTTTTACTAACAATATTTGGTCCTATTAACTATGGTCCCCCGTAATAATACAAGAGACCATACCCTCCAACATCGTCAAGCACCTTGTGCGAGTGACCAGAGCAGAAACAGAGGCACAACCTGCTATTAATAGCGATGGTCGGCCCCAATGTCCATACTGCCCTTGCACTTAGCACTGGCGTCGACGGCAGGGCGCTTTGGGCACCTGTTCGAGGTCTGGTTTTTCTCTCGGACGAAATCTTTCTGGGTTCACCTCGGTACTTTTCCCGTCATCAAAGTACCGCCCTAGGGGACGGTTCCGGTATTTTCGCGATCTCCCACCAAATTTGTGATATACCGGGAACCGCCAAAGTCGGTACCGGCAACAACACAAAAAAAACGGGAACCGCCGAAAAAAGTACCGCCGTATTGCATTACCGTCGAACAAAGTACCGCCAGATTTGTGGTATACCGGGAACCGCCAAAGTCGGTACCGGCAAGAAACGAGAAAACCGGGAACCGCCGAAAAAAGCACCGCCGTATTGCAATACCGCCGAAAAAAGTACCGCGCAACTCTGTGTACCGCCCAAAAGGCCCGCCAACACAGGGTACCGCCCAAAAAGACCGCACTTCTATTTGTAGTATGTATGTATGCTCGCATGCATGTGTTGTATGTTCGTATGTTCTGAGTCAGTTTGGTGGTATTCACTATTCACGTACTTTTCTTTTTTTTTCTTCTTCTTTTTTTCTCATCCCATTCATTATCTTCGCACATCTTCTTCTCTCTCTCCTCCCAACTCGTAACTCAGATCCGGGGTCACATAGCAGTACTGGTATGTATCAAGTATGTATGAATGTAGGTATGTATGTATTCACGTATTCACACAAGCGATTCATCTTGGGCGGGTACTTTTCGTATCACGATGTAGTATACAGTATACGTGAAAACTACCGGTAGACTATTCCATAATCAATCTTATCAGAGCAGCTCTTGCGGGCGAGAGGCGGGGAGAGCTCGTACTGATTTAGGTTGAAAAATGGGAAATGGGGGGGATGTGTATGTGTTTGTGCTCTTTGGGGGGGGACTACAAGTACAAGTTATTTGGTTGATAATACATGATACGAAAATAGTGGTACTTTTCCCGTCATGAAAACAGAAAGTACCGCCCTGGGCGACGGTCCCGGTATTTTGGCGATTCCCCGCCAGATTTGTGATATACCGGGAACCGCCAAAGTCGGTACCGGCAACAACACAAAAAAAACGGGAACCGCCGAAAAAGTACCGCCGTATTGCATTACCGTCGAAAAAAGTACCGCCAGATTTGTGATATACCGGGAATCGCCAAAGTCGGTACCGCCAAGAAACAAAAAACCGGGAACCGCCGAAAAAAGTACCGCCGTATTGCAATACCGCACCGTCTGAGACCGCCAAAAAAAGTGGTACCGAGGTGAACCCTGAATTTTTTGGCCATTCGCTCCTGGGGCCTTTTTCTTTCCTGTTTGTCTTTCATGAAATAAGGCTTGTTTCGTGGGTGGATGACGAGTCTGCTTCGTTTGTTTTGTGGTGCCTGACGCATCCTCTCCGGAGGTGGGGCACGGTAAACGAAAGCAGGAAGGAGACGGCAGGCAGGGTCGAACGGTACCAGACTGACCAGTAGGTAGAAGGTGTCTATGCTACTCGTACCACAACCTGCTGCGGCTGCCTGGAGGGTGCTTTTTTTTTGTTGTGCTTCGATTTGCCTGACCTTCCCTTTCGTTCTTAGTCTTACACTGTGTATATGTGTTGGTATTGTGTCTTGTGCTTGTTTTGTATCGTCTGCCTCATCTACGGGGGGGGGCAAGGCACCTTTTTTGTTCTCACTCCGTTCGGTTTGTGTTTCTTTGTTTCCTTCGATTTGTTTTTCTATTTCATAGAATGTGTATGCCGTTCCTGTCGTATCCAGTGCGACGACATGGCATTACATTCTCTGCTCTGCTTACTGCATGTCAATGCAGTATCTCTGTGTCGTAGCTTGTGATCACAGAGCTTGCGTCTCTCCAGGATTGAAGAATCGGGACGGACACTACTGGGTGTGCTGGATGTCGACGGGTAGAAAGAACGGTTCAATGTGAAGAACACACACACCCGGCCCGTTTTCTCTCGAAAACAGGTACACCCTGAAAGCAAGTGTAAAACGCACCCCACGAGCCTTGCGATTGGCCGAAAAACAAAACGGCCCGGGTATACCCGTGAATGCCTACGAGTATTGTGCTTGTCTTTTCATTCGTTTTTGTTTATTCGTTTTTTCGTAACCACTGGCCGATAGTGTGCCTTGTGTTTTCACTGCTGCTGCGCCTACTCTTTTGCTCTTTTGTTTGTTCCCAAGCTCGCTCACCTTCCACTGGCAAATCACCCTGCTCAACCCCAATGCGCACATGTGTACCATATCATAGATTACTTGTTATCGTTCTCACATTAACTCTCAAATGAAGGACTATATGGTCACACAAAGGTGCTGGCGCCCTAGGAAGATCCGAAAAACAATTAAAAAACAAATACGGCTGGCAGGCACGACGCTTCGCACCTAAAAACACATGAGACAAAAATGGTACACGCGTGAAATTAAATCAATGTGCAAACTGAACTATTATGGCCGCGGGTATCCACTCAGCTACAGCATAAAATCCCCCCCGTTTCCGCATCTAACCAACTCGTGGCTGCTGACTACAGCGGTTGCTGTCTGGAGTGCTGCCTGCACCGTACGAAACGCACGGTAGTCGTGAACACGGAGAGGAGCACGCCGGCTGTCTGGGGTGCTGCCAGAGTGACGACTCGCGGGCATGTAGTGCAGAAAGAGCAATCGAACCCAAAACCACCATACAAATACCAACGATCGCCACCTCTCCTAGGACCGTCTGACAGGGTGCAGCAAAGCTATGATAACACGGCCCTGATAATTGCCGGGGGTCAATCCCCATGAAGGGTATACGACTCTGCCAACACTACAAAAACCAGTGTCGTGAACAGCATGTACTACTGCCTCGAAAAACAATCCAGAAAAATAACGATGATGACTGCGCTCGTGATGGTGTGCGCGCCGGTCGTGGGTCTCCGTGTGCCATCCTGTTGCTGTGCTCCATGACCACCTCATCGCCTTGGCTCACTCGGCCCACTCCTTAGCACGTGCTCCCGTTGCCAATCCCTTGCAGTCGGCCGACCTCTTCCTCGTCCCAAAAACGAAATGCTCCTCGCAAGTTGCGGTTCTGGTCCGAAAACTAAAATTCTCGCGCAGGGTGAGTTTGATCAGTCCCTTCCCCGCTCGCCGACGCTCAGTCTCCCTCCTCCTTCGTCGTCTAATCCAGCCTCCTGCCGGCGCAGTTAGACTGTGCCGCAGTTTGGGCTGTTGTGCGCCTGCCACTCGCACGGACATCCCGATTGAGCATTGCTGCTCTGCCGATGCTGCCCAAAATAGACGCGACAATCGTAGGTGTCCGTGCCTGACGCACCACGTAAGACCCAACTCTACTGCCACCCCTAAGCCTCGCGGTCACACGCGGCAGCAAGAAGGTATCACTCCATGAGGGTGAGTCCGGCCTTACACCCGCCAGAGAGACCTAAGCTTTTCGCTATAAGCCTGATAAGGCATGCCTCGCGGTATGCCTTGCCGGGGCAGCGAGGGGAACGGCATCGCTATGTCTACTCTGCTTGCTGCAGAGCAAAGTATCATCTCTGTGTCGTAGTTTTGTGACCACAGAGCGTGCTTCTCTCTAGGATTGAAGAATGGGCACAGACATGTCGACGGGTAGAAGAACGGTTCAATGTGAAAGGCACACATACGTACGGCGACACGTCCACACGTACAAACCATGCACCTACGGGGGGGGGGGTATCACTTACGACTGTTGCACGTGTACTACTTGTATATGGTATCGAACAGGTACAACCTGAAACCAAGTCCAAGAGGCACATGCTTGCCTCCAGAGGTCTGCTTCTAACCATCCTGGACCCGCTTCGCACCCTGATCGTACCCCGAGGGGAGCCCTCGCCCAGTCTGAACCTTTGTACGTCAAATTATAGAATTGACCGCCGGCAAGTGTGTGCTCGTATGTGGGTGGGTCATCATCCCTCACAAAAGGGTACGATGGGTTTTGGCCCAATCGTCTGATGGATCATGGGGCATGATTCCGACTTGATTTTTGAGGTTTCCGGTTTTTGAGAGGAAACGGACCGGGTGTACCCGTTTTTGGTTATTGCCCTTCTGTAAAGGGTAAGCCACTGAGTCTCTGAGTCAGCGCTACCTGATTTGGTCCAGCAAGTACAGTGGTGCTACGTAACCAACAGGGACCCAACACGAACGAACACAAAGTGCTCGCCGTGCGCAAGGCATCCAAATAAACTGAGTGAGCACATGAGACGTTTACAGTTCGTTAGGCCGCTTGTGTGTTTAAGCTACCAGGGTATCGATTTCCGCTGTGCGCAGTTGAGTGTGTTAAGCTATCGAATTCCGTCGCGGCGGTGTGGGCTGTCAATATCCGTTGCAATTCAGCGGTCATCCGTTTGATAGCCTCATTGCGCGTACGTAGGGTGCAGCTGCGTCATCATTCTGTCTCAAACCCTCAGGGCACAGGCCGCCCGAGAAGCGGGCACAAGGTCTGGTTGAGAGTGTGTGTGTGTCACGCATCGATCTACTGCGCACCCGATGAGCTGAGATGTGTGCCAGCTATCGACCTGCCCCGACGCGACCGTACGGGGCAACTGGGCGTCGATTGCTAAGGACCGTGTATCGTCAGAGTTTGTGACATTTTATATATCACTGCGTCCGTCCGGAGCTATACTGGAAAGGGAGGGTCGGACAATTCTTGAGTTTTCCACGCCAGATACCCCAGTTTACACAGGGAATTATCTCTGCAAATAATTTGCGAGGAGTCGTGATTACTGGTAGGGTTCTGTCGGCGAAGCCGTGCATAACACACATGCGGCACAGTGCAACGAGGGTCAGCATGCAATGACGCATTGTACGTTTTTTGGGTGTACACGTTGCTGTATCGGTAACGCTACAAAAAATGGGCGCACGCGTCGAAGACGACTTTTTCCGTAGTGCGCGATGCTCTACTCTCACTGTTATTAGTCGAAAAGGTAGGTGTCGTACAATGCCTATTAACCCTTTTAGGACTGCAGTCTCGTTTTGGGGGCAATTGGGGGCAAATTACTTGGAATTTGAGTGGCTTGTCCCCAAAACGGGACTGGAGTTCTAAAGGGGTAAGGGTCGATTGAACAACCAGGTTGATGGGGGTTGGTGGTTGTATGGAATGAACGCCGATTATTGTACTGGGGCAGGTGTCATGCTTTCTTGTCGCCGATACAACCACTAACAATGTCCACACCCCTTACAGAGAGCTCTACCTTCGTAGAAATTGAAGCCGAGCACTGCACGTGTGGACTGGATGAATGGGTTCGATCCTAGACACAGACAACATAGCAACATGCCGTTGCTACGAAGTCCATTCAAAGCGCAGAAGATTGTTCAACGCTACCAACACAAACGCAGAAGATCGTGCAACGCTACCTTCTGTCGTCACGTAAAACAAACGCTGCACATACATGGTAGTTGCCCCAGCCAGACAAAATCATGTGCACCGCCTATTTCGCAACCATCCGAAGGCCACGTACTAGTCTGTAGACACAACACCTGCACGCACGCCATTTTTTCGGCACCCGTTAATCGTGTCCGCGGTTGACCCCTTAAGAGACGTCGCGAACTTTCGAAGCATACAAACACTCGCGCTAGATAGAGTACGACACAACAGCAGCTGCTACTGATATCGCGTTCTATCGAAGGATGCAAACACTCGCGATAGATAGACTGCGACACAACAGCAGCTGCTACCGTGCAAGGTGCGGACAATCAACGTTCGAAATGTTCGTTTCAGAATATGAGCAACCACGACTACGTGGCGAGTAGATATCTCCTCGTAGCAAGAAGATGTTGTCCTCGAATACTCGCCCATTTTGGCTTCACGATAGTCGTTATGGGATAGCCCTACACCACGCTGACACACCCGTGGTAGTGCCTGGCCGATCCGGGGAGTGTGCCGCAAACGTGGCGCGGTGGCGAGAATAAGCTGTGGCATGTCTACTTACGATACCGGCCTGAATATTCTCAGATACCACATACCTCCTCGAGCACTGCGCCATCTTGGCTGCACGATAGCTTCAAGGACAGCCCTACATAATGATAATACAGCCGTCGTACGTAGCGCATGGCCGATCCGGGGCCTGCGTCGTGAACGTGGCGCGGTGACGTGAATACGGGCCTGTTTGCATCACCGGTGTCGCTAACATGTTTTTTAACGTCTGTTTACGACACCCGTCTGAATGTTCTGCTCGCAGATGCCACATATATCCTCGAGTACCGCGCCGTTTCGGCTGCACGGTAGATTCAGTGATGGTCCTACACCTGCCAACACAGCCGTGCTACTAGTGCATGGCCATACTGGGGGCTGTGTCGTGAACATGGAACGGTGTCGTCAATAGGGAGCTTTATTTTGCGACCGATGTTGTCACCAAGGAGTTACGATACTGATGTCGTGAATATGTTACCCTGGTTGTAATATTACGGGGAACCATAGTAGGTAGGACCAAATATTGTGAGCAAAAATAGCTAAATATAGAGGTTTTTGTGTGTGCCGTAGATTCTATTCAACATGGTCTCCCGTAATAGTAGTAAAAATTGGCGCGACGTTTTTCTCGATTACTGCTGTACAACGAACAGACAGCCAGTAGCAGTACCTGCTGCCGCACACAACAACCACAGTAGCCATAGTACCGACATCAATTGTCGGCAGTACGTAGTCGGCTCTATGCGTGCTGTTATACTCCAGTGTTTTTGCACCACTTCCTCGTTTATTGCATTTTTTTAAAAGATGCAGCAATATCTTATGGAATCGTTGTCAGCACCCCCCCCCCCCCCCTGCCCGCCCCCCCCCCTCCCCGAAGGTCCGGCGTTCTTCATGCACGGCGGGTCGGGAAAAAGGGGACAGATGAACTCCGACAGCCCGGCGACAAAGTGGTACCGCACCTTCACCAAGCAGTGGCCCAAACCCTCCGCAATCGTGATCATCTCCGCCCACTGGGAAGAGCGTGATTCCGTCAGCGTAACGTCCGGCGCCAAGCACGCCCTGCTGTACGACTACTCAAACTTCCCGGAGCACACGTACGAGCTGGGGTACGACTGCCCCGGCGAGCCCATCCTGGCGAACCGCATCGTCCGAATGCTCCAGGCGGACGGGATTCCGGCGCAAGGGAACACGGCGCGGGGATACGACCACGGTGTGTTCATCCCGCTCAAGCTCATGTATCCGGAGGCCGACATCCCGGTTGTGCAGGTGAGCGGGGTCGCAGACGGGGGCGGGGGGGGATAGGGGTGTGACGCTTGGCTTTTTTTTCGGGGGGGGGGGCGGGGCGTGGCGTGACTTTCAACGGGTCAGGACGCCGGTATTTCGTGGAGGGTGGTTGTGCGTACCACGTAGGTCGTTATGTTTACAAGGCGGAATCAGGTGTACGGTTTGTAAACTCGAATTCTGACATAATTTACGTCTACTGCTGAGGCATTCATACGTATAATACCAGGTATTCACACGTATCATTTTCCACTGGAAAAATAAACAAGACGAAAGAGGGCTCGACGTTTAGTCATGCGCCGCGCTTCTCGCCCTGTGCTTGTGGCAAGGCACCTGGGACGAGGACTAGATTGAAAATTATATCACCACAAGGACTCCGCATGGGTGCCTGCACCCATGCTTCGGATCTCGTTCAAAGTCGCGAAATCTGGAAAACAATCGCGGGGAGGCGTTCCGCCCAACCATAGCCAAGCAGGACAATGGAAAACCACACAAAATAGAACACCAGCAGGTTTTCACATCTCCTCCGCTGTGTATAACAGTTCGCACCTCGCCTGGCCATTTCATATCTTGAGCGTGGCTGCCTGGGCACCTGGCCACCTTGCAGCTTGGCCCTCCTCGCGTGCAACAATAATAGTCACGCTTCGAGCTCGTTTCTTCATGCCACGGTGCTTTCGTGTGTGTACGTATAAGTGTGCCTTCGAGGATGATAATGGAAAAGCTCCCAAACAGCGTTGCAATTGGTTTCGCTTCGGGAAAGCTGCCGGGCGCGGGATCCATATGCTGCGGGTTCATCTGTTGATCTGGGAACTTTTCATGTTTGGCCTAACTGTCACCTCGAGCCACATCGCATATAATCTGCGCGTCACCGCAGCAGAAGCAGCTCGTCCCTCGAACATTCCCATTGAGTTTCGAAAGCATCCGCCGAGAATTCAGTCTAATAGCAGCGGTGCAATAACAGCAGCAGCGGACCTCGCGTATACGTTCATTCATACACAGGAGGAACACCTGTGTCCTGTTTTCCCCCTGTTTTCAACTTGCGACGCCCCCGGGATTTCAAGTCAGCCTCAGTCCGAAAGGGAACTGTGTACGGGGGCACCAAATGTTTCCCCCCAAAAAAATGACCCAAAAATTTTGAAGCAGCTCCAGATCGCAAAATAGAAATATAGATTTATTTTCAGACGAGAGACCTCTTCAGTTTCTGTTTTGGTCCGACTCTGCACCGTGGGCGAAAAACTCAACTATACCTCTGCAAAAGCGTATTTTGGAGCTGGGCACCCGTCGGAGAAACTTTTGATTCGTTCCGAGAAGTGTGTGTGGTTGATGTCCTCGGTTTATCGGCCAAATACGGGCATTCATGTCAGAAGAGACGGAGTCGAACCGAATAAAATATGATCCGCATAAGAATCGGTTGAATGCCAAGAGTTGGAAGCAGACCAAGAAAAACTTGGTTCGAAGGTATTATACGATTAAGGAACAAAATTAGGTAGACGAAGGCCTGAAAAAACTGGCACTGAACGGGCCGCGCATGTTGTTGGGTGGTACACTTGTTATATCCAGAGGTAATCGTGCTTGTATATACTCGTACTACTCCAGTCGTATTCTCTTGTGTATCGTACGGTACCGGTGAAAACTGAAAGGCTGCGTGGATCACAACAATCGAATTCCAACGAAGAAAGGGCACGCTTGTTCGATTTGGGCGTGGGGTACTATTTTATTTTTTTGCTACTTTTTGTGATTTTGTCATTTTTGCCGTAAGAGAATATGATGCCATTGTACCCGTGACAACGGACTCGATTTTGGCAATGAGTTAAACTGAGAACAACACCAGCAACACCAACAACCGAGCACTACTCGTGCTCGTACGCGTGCCCGTATTCGTCTTCGTACTCACCGCTTTCGTACTCCTCGAGACATTCTATTACGGGGGGCCATAGTTAACAGGACCTATGGTATACATAAAAACCTATATGTTTAACAATTTTTACTAACAATATTTGGTCCTGTTAACTATGGCCCCCCGTAATATTACGGGGGGGGGGCCATAGTAAATAGGACCTGCGGTAGACACAAACACCTACCCTGGTATATATTTCCCTATTTTTACTAAAAAAATATTTGGTCCTATTTACCATGGTCCCCCGTAATAGTCGTAGTCAGTTGTTTGTCGTGCCTACAGGTACTACCGCAGGTGATAGCCCACGTGTATGCGACTACCACAGCAATCAAATTCCAAAGTCAAAGCACAAAATTAATGCGTTTGTTGGCATGTATTCTTGTGTTTGATGTGACTTTCGGTTGTTTTAGCCTAAAATGGCATAGGAGGCGACTCGATGCCATTCTACCTGTGACGACGAACTCGATTTCGGTGACGAGTTATGTGAAACAGTAGTTATTCGCGTTGATAGGCTCCATGGTTCTGTGACAGCGGATAGCAAAAACCGCGAATATATAAGCCGGCTTCTTCCGCTTTTGAAGAAAGGGGTTCCACTTATCTCGGAAGCTGAGACTTGCCACTTGAATCCGCCTTCTAACCCGTCTCCGAAACTGTCTTCAAACCCGCCTCCATACTACTGTCTTCAAAATTTCCGAACTTCAGAGCTGTCGCGGAAACTACGGTCTCTCAAAAGGTGTAAAAACTGACTTCAAACCTGTCTTCAAAACTGACACACCAGGTATCTCTTTTGTTTCAAGCTAGTATCTGTTGCAGGAGCTTCATAAGCATCCGGAGCGTTGTGCTGTTGCGTCGTATCGGCGTTTTCGATAATGACGCACCACGGCGGTGTACCCGTCTCTCTCCTTGCTATGTTCGCGGCGGGAGCAGGTGTCCTTGCTCGCGGATATGAACCCGGAGAAACACCTCAAGATCGGGACGGCACTGAGAACGCTCGCCCAAGAGCAGGGCATTTTAATCGTCGGCAGCGGCCAGGTAACACAACATCAGACGTAAAACTCGCGGTATGTAGTTTTATTTTCCAGGTAAGCGTTGATGACCGATAGGTGGCATAGTTTGTTTTGTTTTCTTGGCGAGTTGGTGACTAACACTTGGCAGAGGGCGTCGAGCAAGGTTTGTTCGCGCGCTTGAGAAAGAGCTCTTCGTGCAACTAGCGAAACTTGTGTCGTGGGTGGTTTTGGACCAAACCCCGTGTAGGCGATTGTGGCGAGGGTTATGTAGGGAGTGAGGGTGGACGACACCGATCCGCGTAAAACCGTGAAACCTTTATGCTCGCGCTTTTCAAGCCATTGTCGCGCGTATCTATGACAACGTCGCATGAGGTTTGTTTGCGCGCTTGAGAAAGCACTCTTCGTGCAACTAGCGAAGCTTGTGTCGTGGGTGGTTTTGGACCAAACTCCGTGTAGGCGTTTGTGACGAGGGTTATGTAGGGAGTGAGGGTGGACGACACCGATCCGCGTGAAACCGTGAAACCTTTATGCTCGCGCTTTTCAAGCCATTGTCGCGCGTATCTATGACAACGTCGCGCATGTGCTTGGGGGTCTATTCATCCAGAAATTTAGTCGGATAACTAAACATGAGCAGATGTTTTCGTCGGTAGAAGTTTAGTTGTTAAATATTCCTCAAGTAGAAGCCTGATTAGGCGAAAGTTCTTCAGCGAGCAGGTATCTCTGTATTGCGGTGCTGGGAATACTCACTCAGCTGTCTTCTCCTACTATGCCCCCCCGCCGCCATCTCGGCGTCTTGCTGGTAGAAAACGCGGGCAACGAACACGCGAGAAGTACCTAATGACCCAATCTGGACTGACCCAAACCGCCACTGTTGCCATTACACCAGTTTTTCCCGGCGCGATAATGTGTGCTCACAATAAGGTTCCATTATCATGAACGCATCGTACTTCTTTCACCCCGCCCCCCGTACTCCTGGCACGTTCTCGCCTCCTCCTGCTGCAAAACTTTGGGAAGGCGACCCACAACCGGGGCTCCTATCCGGACTACCCGCGGGGCAAGGCGGCTCCGCGAGAGGCCGAGTTCATGGACTGGCTAAAGGACACCGCCACGAGCGCCTCCGTCTCCCCCGAAGAGCGCCGTCGTCGGTTGCTGGAGTGGGAGAAGGCCCCCTACGCGCGCCACGCGCACCCCCGCGAGGAGCACCTGTTGCCGATGCACGTGGTGTCGGGGTGCACGGACTTTGCGCCGGGGAAAGTTATCTTCGACGACGTTGTCGTGGGAGCCATGTCTCTCGCTTGCATGGGGTTCTGGGGTCCCGGCAACGAGCGGAAGCAGGGAGAAGGAGAGGATGGAGAGAAGGAAAAATATGACGATGGCGGGGCAGACAAAGTTGCCGATAGCGCAGTCGCTTGCTCCGTTTAGCCGTGTATGGCGGTGTTGCTCCCGATGCTGTTCTTGGCTGGTGGGGGGGGGTCTTGGTCAAGCGTCTAAATAGCAACGCCTGGCACGTATGGAAGTGTAAAATAGTACCTGGTAGTCCCTACTTGCGTATGGGTAACATAGCAATACCTGGTGCGTGCAAAAAGTGCCCCATAGTTGTGCCGATAGGGTCCCGTTGTAGAAGCGTTTGCGTACAAGTAAGCAACGGCTTGCAACTTGATGCTGAAAGGAATTCCTGGGCATTTAATTGCCCGTGGTGGAGAGGGGAGTAGGCAAGGTCGGAGCTGACCGAAGCGCGGCTCGGGGTTGGTTTTGCAGCCCATGCAGCTGGGTAGATGGGCAGTCAGGCGATAGAAAAGAGAAAGGGATTTAATTGCCCGCAGTTTTCTGATTGGTCAATCTATATGTTTTGCTGTAGAAACCAGACGCGTTGTGTGTTATATATAGTGAAACGGACCGTCTTTTTCGGTATAGCTGACAGACGGTAGTACGGCGCATATATTCGGTTTCGCGCGTGCCTTCTCCTATGGAGCCAGCGTGCGCCGATGCCAAAGGAGGTTGCGAGAGGAAAATCATGTATACTGTATTGCAAGACCAAGGGTCAAATTAGCTGGGCCGATGGGCAGGCAGGCGGTAGAAAAAGCCAGGCTCTCCTTTTTTTGCGGTTGAAATCAAACGCGTTGGTGGTATGTACAGTGAAACGAGCCTCTTTGTGTACTGCAGACAGAGAGTAGTACCGCGCTTAGATTCAGTTTCGCGTGTAGCTCCTCCAGCTTGAGTTAGCGTGCACAGTGGGTGAAGGAGATTGCGATGGAAAATTTCATACCTCGGACAGCTCATGAGCTACGATTATCAGCTCAGTTGTCGTGTATGGCTCAAGTCATCAAAACATGTGCATGATGAGGTACCTCTCTCCTCTATAGCTCAAGCCGGGGAAAACATGTATAGCTCATGTAGTTCCTATAGCTCATTCTGGGCTGACGCAGCAAGCTCATGTAGCTCCTATAGCCCGGTCTGGGAAAAGATGTGCAAATGAACTATCCTCCATTGCTCAAGCTTTGAAAGCATGTGCAGATGAGCCATCGCCTATAGCTCCACCCGGGGAAAACATGTGCAGCTCAGGCAGCTCCAATAGCTCATCATGGGCAAGATGAGCTACTATAGCTCCTATAGCCCCTATAGCTCACCTTGGGCAAACATGAGAAGATGAGTTATCCTCTATATAGCTCAAGCTTTGAAAACATATGCAGATGAGCTATCGCCCATAGCATAAGCCGGGAAAACCTGTGCAGATGAGCTGTTATGGCCGGTAGCTCCTCCTGCGAAAACGTGACCATAGTCCATGTACGTACGCAGCTCATTGTAGTTTTTCCCGGTGAAACATGCATGTGCCAAGATGAGCAGCTGAA
The DNA here is from genome assembly GCA_031213475.1 of Nereocystis luetkeana. Classification (NCBI taxonomy): domain Eukaryota; class Phaeophyceae; order Laminariales; family Laminariaceae; genus Nereocystis; species Nereocystis luetkeana. Next base: position 13,221,944 of record JARUPZ010000003.1, read on the forward strand.
AAATTCCTCCCGCCTGGACAAGTGCGAGCGCATAGGTTGTACAGCTTACCATGCACGTGAAAAATCAACGCCGGTATATATTTGTACGTGCGACAGCATTCCCTCTTTAATGTAGAACCGTATGTAGCCAAAATTGCACACCCAGCCTTGGTTTGGTTGTGATTTGCATCCACATCGATCGGCCCGTTCGTGGGTTCCACATCCATAGAAGGATTCGCTTGCTGCTCGATGCCGGCATGGTCTACGGCCGAAGCTCCGCTAGAGCTGCAGCCCCGGGTGGTGGGCATGCTAGACGTGTTGTTGTGTTGGTGTTGCGACGTGCACAAGTTTTTTCTTGTGGTGTGTACGTGACAGAGTTGTCCTAAAGAGAAAGAAAAGTTGTTGTACTGTCTGTCTGTGCTACGGCTAGTAGACACCGTAATAACAACCAGGTATTTGTGTTGATGTCTTTGGCGGACGCACTTTTCCCCTGTACATATTTGCGTTCGTCATTGTGTACAGGCTGTGAGCTACTGTAGCTCATCCGTAGCTCATCTAACGTTTATAGCTCACGCATTCAAAATATGTGTGCAGATGAGCGATGTGCTATAGCTCAAGCTTTGAAAGGATGTGTAGATGAGCTATCGTCAATAGACCAAGCGGGGAAAACATGTGCGGATGAGCTATCGCCTATAGCTCTAGTGGGGAAAACGTGTGCAGATGAGCTATCTCCTATAACTCAAGCCTTCAAAACATGTGCAAATGAGGTATCGCCTTTATCTCAATCCGGGGAAAACATGTGCAGCTCATGTAGCTCCTATTATAGCTCATCCTGGGCCAGATGAGCTAGCTCGTGTAGCTCCTATAGCTCACCCTCGGGCAAATACAGTATGTGCACATGACCTATCCTCTATACCTCAAGCTTTGAACACATGTGCAGACAAGTTACCATCCCAAGCCCGGAAAACATGTGTAGCTCACGTAGCTCATCGATGAGCTGCCTTCGAAAAGAGCTACTGCAGCTCGAGCTACGGCGGGCTGATTTATTTCCGACGTGTGAACCATTATGCATACTGTGTTGCAAAACAAAGTGTCGAATTGACGTCGTCGCGGATGTTGAAGTGACGAAACAAGCAAGGCGCTCAGCAGACTTCTGTTAAAGGGGCGGTGTATAGAGAGTTGCTGTTGGAGAGGTTCGGGGTTGGAATCGGGGGGGGAAGAAAGCGAGACAACAGACCGCATTGAAGGAATTGAGATTCGGGCGAGGCGTGGAAACAGTACGACGACGAGCGTTCGGTAACGTCTCGTTGGTGCCAACAAAACATTCACAAAAAATAGTGTGCCACGAGTATCTTCAGTACTCCTATTATTGTAGTGCCACAAACGAGTCGCCCGTACTCGAAGGCTGGCTCGGTGGCTCGGCCGCCATCCCTTAAAAAAAATCGAGCGACGCTTTTTTTTGTCCCGCAATGCAGCCTACTATGCATGGCCTAGGCAGAATCGCCGCGACACGCGCCTGTCCATTCGAAGCTCAAGCATCGCGTCAACGAAAATAGCTCCGCGTGACGTAAATCACGCGAAAAACTGCACTTTTCTGAATCCTCCCCTCTCTCCGTGTGGCCGCTGAAACCGAAACACCGTCGGCCTTTAATCCTGTCGCACACCGTCTACCTTTGCCCTGGCGCGCACCCTCTAAACAGCGCGTGCCCTTTAAACTATACGTTCGGTGCTTACTCGAAGCTGGCATCAAACGTCGCCCGCCACAAGGCCAATGCCCCCACGGCCGAAGCCACGATGACGCCCAACATTGCACCCGGGCCAGACGACATCCGCGTACCGACATTCAGGGGCGAGTGGTATTCGTAGAGGTAGCACGCCTCATCAGGGTCCTGAACGCCGGCGTGATGAGGGGCCGCGGTGCGGGGACGGGGGGTGCCGTTAGCAGGAGCAGCAGTCACAGCGGCAGCGCGCATGGGCGAAGGGCTTGCGTGTCTGGGGCGCAGTTCACAAGAGATGCGTGTGATAGTTCAGTGGGCCGACGGCTATGTTTGTTCGGGGCTACAGTAGTGGCTATCCTTCCTACCAACTACTGTACGATATGGTAATTAATGTAGCGGTTGGGGCAGGGAGGGCGGGGGGGGGTCTGGACCATTTAAGCGACTAGGGAGAGGGTGCACTGGGTAAAGTGAGGCCGGGCGGAGGCCACACATCAGTTCTCCCGTGCGATTCACACTCTGGGGTGCTTGTGGGACTTTGTGTGCAACCCAGACCTGGCGAATGTCGGTGTGCACGTACCCGGAACAGGCACACTTACCTCGGCAAACCAAGAATGTATATATATATATATCTGTTTCTTTGTTCTGAGTTGGGGTATCGAGAGCAAAAGAAACTCAGGAGCGTCGTGGTAGTGGTGCTGGCGACCGTCACTCTCTGTGGCCGTCGTGCGCACGCCATAACGGAACCAAAGTGCCACAACAACCAACACGACACATACACTGCATCGAAATCACCCAGAGCATGAACACGCGAAGAACCTCTCTGAACTGGACTGATGGTATAGAAGACATTTCTCGAACCATTGGACTGCTACTCGTACATACTAGCTGTTGTAGCTTACTAGCTTATTCCCCGTAGTGGTTTCGTTCTACTTTTTTTTTTTTTTTTTTCCATCCCATTCATTATCTTCGCACATCTTCTTCTCTCTCTCCTTCCAACTCGTAACTCAGATCCGGGGTCACATAGCAGGCTCTTCTCCCCCCTTCCCGCTACGGTACGTGCCTTCATTTTTTATCGCGAGAAGATTTCAGCCTTTTCTTCCCTCGTCGACTCGCATCGAATTGTGCCTACCCACGCTGCAAGGCGCTCTCAACAATTGAATCCCTTTTTTTATTTTTGCAAATAAAGTCAAAGTCCGACCCTCCTAGGGCTCGAACCCAGGACTCAAACAAGTAGAACTCGAGGTTAACCACTTGAACCACCGGGGCGACCGGCTGCTCTACTGTACTTCCGTGTCAGTACGCATTGACAGTACACCTTCGCACACGTGGGGAAAACATCGCTGACTTCTACTACTTCTACTGCTTGTGGTATCGTTCTCGCCTGTGTGTACGGGCCGGGCATGCACTCCTCGCTGGTGGGGGGGCAATCGATGGACCGGCATAGCTCCAGCCACTCCACCACGTTGTTGGCGCACGTCTTCGCCAACTGTACACAGTAGCTCCGGCAGGGGTACACCTTATTTTGGGCAAACAAGACAGAACAGGCGGCGAGATTATGTTTTTAGGAACTCGTCGGGGGGGGGGAGGGGTCGGGGCGTTCTCTGGACTAGCAGAACAGGAGAGGCAGTAAGGCTGTGCTTTTCGGAACACGCGGGGGGGAAGGAAGGGAAGGGGGGGGTGACAGCTTTGGGCGAACGCAACAAAAAAGCCGGCGATTCAGCGTTGTGTTTTTAGGAACGCACGCGCGGGGGGTGGACTGAGGGAGGCCCACGGAAACAAATTAAAGTCGCTGCACTACTGTAGAGTACACCACAAAGTCAGGGTTTGACCAGGCTCAGGCGTACGAAGCGCCGATCCAATGGTCTCAGAAACTCCGGCTAGGGTTCAAAAATGTACTTGCCATGCTTCGAGACAAACAAAAACTAGTGGTCCCTCCGCCGCTGCGGTTTGTGGCTTCAATGCTTGACACCCTTGCTCAGCACAGACTTTACTCTCGTGCAACCCCCCCCGCTCCCCCCCAAGCCCGTTCTTGTTTGTTTCTTCATCTATGAAATACTGACCTGGCAAGAGTGGCGCCCTCCCCTCTCTCTCCTCAATTTCTCAAACTTAATATCATACAGTACGACGAACAATTGTGGAACACGATATTTCGTCGTCTCACGCAACACGTGTTTTTCGGTCAGCAAACTTCACTAAAAATCGACGAGCCGTGGGAATGCTGGAGAACCTTAGGCGCGAAAAAAAAAAGGTACCGGGGGGGGCAGAAGGGTAGACACCTGTGACACACGGTTTGCCCAGAAGATCGCTGAGAGTAAAACCTCCTATCGTGCGAATTGAGCTGAAAAGAAAAAGTGATCATTAACAAACTTGAGAAAGACAACCATTCGCGATGTACCTGAGCTTCTACGCCGCAACGGTTGTCGTACATCTCGTTGTTGCTGCCCCACCAGAGGCAGGTGTAGTCGGCAACCATTTCTCGGCAAGCCTCTGTATCTCGAAAAGTCTGGCAGCAGGTGGGTGTCAAAAATCGACGTTGAAAAGTGGTTTTAATTAGCATTTGGGTTTTTTTACGTCGAACCCACGGAGAATAAAAAGCCCGACCAATGAAAGCGTAAATAGCGAATTATGGAACCCTCGTGTTTTGCAAACCGGCTTTCTTGGGGTCAGGTTCCACCGTAATTTGTTGTCTGCTGGACCTCGACGAGCCGTAACTGAAGGGCTGAACCGGTACGACCGGGGGGGCGAGCGAACGGGGGCCCGCACCGGGGCGAACCGTCCAACTTCCCGTGGACGCCGCGAGCGATTACAATCGATGGGCATGTCACAGTACGATAGTAAATGATATCCTTCGAAGTATGTACTCCACGCTCAAGAAAACGACACCCTGACGCTCGCTCCGTTGTTCTGCTCCATACCACGCTGTATTCGTTTTCAAAGAAAAGAAGGATGCACGGAAAAAAAAATCATCATCAACCATCTCCGACGGCCTGTATTACTCGCCGCACCTTGGAGGCCCCGAACACATCTAGGCGCGATGCCCTCTCTTCCACGTTTTCGCAAGACCCCAAGATCGTCGGCTCGCCCGGAAAGTATTTGTCCTCCACCTGGTGCAGCCGTGAGAATGGGTTCAAACAGGCGATGCCACAACGTGGTGAGGCCTCCTTCGCGGGACTGTGCAAGAACAAAGTGACTCTGCGGTGTACCCTTGCACGCCGAGAACTTTGCGTGCAAGCAGCAGCGACTCTCTTTCTGGTGCCCATGGCGATCAATGCAGAGACGCGGGTGCATCTTCGCACAGTCGTCAGCGCTGGTGCAGGACGCCAACAACAATTTTCGGCGCGGAAGATCGCCAAGAGAGAACGCGGCAGCGAGCAGTCGCGGGTTGTCTCCTCCCGTCCGTGCCATGGCAGGGGGGCTCAAAACGAAAACCTGCGTATTGTTGAAGCTACCACTCTGTCCGGAAATATGAGGACCATCTGGGCACCAATATTAACACCCTTAGAAACGGGTTTCGACCCTTCAAGAACTGCATTCCCGTTTCGGGGACAAACTACTTAGAATTTGACTGGATTGCCCCCAAAATGGGACTGCAGTTCTAAGAGGATTGACTCTACAAAAAAGTGCAGTTTTGTAATAGACCCAGTTTGCGCACGCATATAACCTCTAGAGCTATTGCCACTGTACGCTCTGCAGTACGCAGAGAGATCCGCCGGCTGAACGCAATAGGTGGTCTCCTGCCTGCTGCAAGAGTCTTGCGTTGCTGCATGAATCTCGCAGGCTTCTGGACGAAGCGCACTCGTCTCCTACGGCATGCAATGGCGCTTGCACAAGGGGAATGCCGCAACGTAGACCCCAGCCGAGGGCAGAGGCTCTGCGTACCACCTGCAACTGCTGTAGGTTCAAGGATCTTTTCAGAAAAACAATTCAGAAAACATCATCTGTGAGGTCGGTTGGTTGCACCTCATCTTTGCGAGGGGCGTACAATACTGCGGTCGCGCGTACTGCTTGCGTAAGGTATGACCTCTTGGTGTTTTCTACCATTTTTTATATTTGTTTCCGTGTTTTTCGTTTGCACCTTGTACCCGTTCAAAACGTCGCAGTAGGAGAGCCCGAAGCACTCGATGCAGCAGGGCTCCGAAGACGATGCTGTGCCGCAGTCCGAGCTCGTCGATGCTAGGCCTCGGGCGGCTGCTCGCATGCGCAACCCGGAGGCGGATATAAAAAAGAGCGTGCAGACACCGGCGTATATACATATATGAATCCGTGTTATTTTGGACAATACAGGGACGTAATTACGTAGCAAGTCTGCGCGGAATGGTTTCCGGTCAACGGTGGTCGAAGTTAACGCAGCCTCGGCCTTCATATAACGAAGTGACTTCCACTAAAAGAGAACATGGGTCAATTAGGTTCCTCCATCGTTCGAAGGGCACGTTCGAAATAAATAAAAACTTCTTACCGCGAAGCTCTACGAAAGAGTATCATGATCATGGGTCAAAATCAGGAATATAGAAAAAAAAACATGTATTGCGTTGTTGGATTCGGTTGCGTATTATAGTCGATTGGTATCGATCAGTTAGAACTGTCACGGGTAGTAAGGTTGATCCGGTATGACTGATCAGGCTTACCACAATGAGGTACCAGTAGATAGATTTAGCAAGCACACTCAGGCCAACACCAAGACAAAAACACCCACTTGTGCCGTGATATATACGTCCGAGCGATGGACCACAGCCGCTGCCACGACTTCATTTATTGCCGTCTTCTGCTGACGGCCCACTGCTTTAGGTTCCGGGTCCCGATCACCGGTTGTATTTGTGCTGTTGGGGCCGATGCCGCCATTGTCCGAGAGCTTGTTCAGCCACTCCGAGAGGAATCATCCACTGAAGGATACCTCAGATAATGGCGGCTACGGCAGCGGCATTGTCAATGTAGGCGCTCGTCGAGAACCGGAACCTCCAGGCGACGATGGGCCGTCAAGAATAATAAACACTTTAGATTGATGGAGGCCGTGGCTCATCGCCCTGGCGCACGCCTCGGGACGCCTCAATGCAGGAGGAGGTGACATCTACCGAGACGCCCGTTGCTACTGACCGTCGACAAATAGATCACAGAATGCTAAGTTTGGGTAGCAACTTGCTTGTTCGTTGGCGAAATGGATACGGTGTCTGGGAGTTGGATAATGTAAATTCGTTGGTGAGGACATCGAGGCTCATAACCCGTTGTATTTGAGCGTATGATCAACGTAAATCGATCGGGTAGGGCTGGTGCGGATAGCTGTTAGGCTGATCCAGAATGATGCTGCATCATTCAGATGTATGGCTGGTCATGGTTGCATAAATATACCAGTAGATGTCTGTAAAGGGTGCTCTCGGGCCAACAGACAGGTACAAACACCACAACAAGTACCGAGTGAGATCAAACATGAAGAGTGGCGATCGTACAGAGGTGTATGATGCCCAGGTTCACAGTCCACCCGAGAGCAATGCCAAATGAGCGTACGCAACACGATGTAAGCTACGCCACTCGAATTATACATCCGTTGGATACCAACACCGACACGGCCATTGATACTGATCGTCCGGTAGCCAGATCACTGAGTACCTGCATTTCATGTTGGAATGTGGCTGTCGTAAATTCTAACATTCAACACACGTAAATGTGCTGCTCGCATTGTACGCCTCGTGTTGCTTGTTCCCTGTTCGGCATTATTCCTATTAATAGTTTTTTCGCGTTGGTTATTCATGACCCGATGACACAAGCGTCCCATGGTGGATTGATTATGGCGGCCCATAAGCGATAATTACAAAGCTTTCTGCGCTAGGTACAGACAGGAGGTTGAATGGCGTCGCCCTGCTGAGAGTATCTCACCAGGGTAGCTTTTTGTGCAACGTATCGAAACCGCAAAAAAAAACGTCAGCATAAAGGAACGGGGTGGCGTCTGCAGTTCACGTCGGCGGCTACGATCTGTACTATAGCATACAAGCGCGGTGCTTCTTTGTACAAGACAACAAGCGGTTTATCGGTACGTATGCGTAGTAACCAACTACCAATGCATTTTAACCACTCGAAAGATACGTAGCCGCACCGATAGCGATAGTCGAGACGCTCGCACTGCCCCCCGAATCTTCAAAGCAACGCCAGACACTGTAATACTCTGTCATCCGGACGCTTTTCATCGGTTGCGCCTCATTCATTTGGGCTACTCGAATCATGTATTACATCTCCCCGTATCGTGGCGGCCGACACATCACGACGGCATACTATGCCCGACCTTGCACGAGAAGATAGGTATGGCACGAAGAAATTTGATGCACTACTTACTGCACAGCAGTACAGTACTGCACTGCTGTAGATACCTCGAACTTCGAAGTATGGCAGAACATACAGAGACATACACAACCAGATATAGCTGGACTATATATTACAGTAGTTTGAAGAACGCAATCTGGCCTGGGAGAGATTATCAAAGCAAGACGCCTTTCGCCATTCCTCTATTCAATGGCGCGATGGCTGTGCGTTATCCAAACAGCGGGCGCCTTCTGTCTGTCTGTCACGCGACGTAATTTTACCCACATAGTGGGTGGGTGAAATTGAAAATAGATCCAAATTGTTGTCGGACCCGTAAGAGCAGCCCAACCGCCGTACTCCAATGTATAGCCGGTCGCCCCGGTGGTTCAAGCGGTTAACCTCGAATTCTACTTGTTTGAGTCCTGGGTTCGAGCCCTAGGAGGGTCGGACTTTGACTTTATTTGCAAAAATAAAAAAAGGGATTCAATTGTTGAGAGCGCCTTGCAGCGTGGGTAGGCACAATTCGATGCGAGTCGACGAGGGAAGAAAAGGCTGAAATCTTCTCGCGATAAAAATGAAGACACGTACCGTAGCGGGAAGGGGGGAGAAGAGCCTGCTATGTGACCCCGGATCTGAGTTACGAGTTGGAAGGAGAGAGAGAAGAAGATGTGCGAAGATAATGAATGGGATGGAAAAAAAAATAAAATAAAAAATGTGGTACTCGTACAGTGTGACACAAACTTACCGCACCCACTGCCGCAGCACCATCACTACAGCAGCAGTAGTGGCCGATCCAATGTCTATTTCGGGCGCCGAACGCAATGATACGAGCACCTCACTGCTTGAAGAAGACGAGCTCCGGTTTGTGCATTTTTGAAGCGCCTCGACAGCGTATAATCGTCAGTAGAAACATCTGACCTGCCTCTGACTCTGACATACCGCACAGCTGTCCAACGTCTTGCAAGGCACGGACACACACAACATAACACAGAGCGCCCACCTGACGCCCAGTTTTGACTTGCTGGCGCTGACGACGACGTCGTCGACCCCGAGCTCCTATCCCCCCAGTAGTCTCGACGCGGGTCAAACATGCCATCATCCACGAACGGCTCACTATCAGATGCCACCGCTGCATCTGCTGTAAAGCCTGAGCTTGTTCGTCTCCCTTGAAGGACGTCACCGACACTGCCGCCACGGCCACCGGCACTGACCTCCCTTGGTGGCTGTACGAGTAGGTCGGGTCGTTGCCTCGGATAAAGCCAGTACTGAAAATCGAGCGACAGCCCGGGCAGCTCCAGCAGCACAACTGCCAGCTCGGGTACGAGGAGGAGCACGAGGCCGCTGCGAAGCACAGTCTGGGCCACTACCGAAGGCAGCGGCCTTTTGCAAGAACGACGAGACATATGTGTATGGATGTGCTTTGCGGTACGTAAACGTCTCTCGCTCGCGTCGTGATTGAGTGGTGGTGGTGATGTGGTGGTGGTGTGCCGTTTGTTGTCTCTTCGTACGAAGCCGTATCGTATTTCCTTGTTTCTTTGCGATTGCCCGGCTGTTTCTGTTTGGATCTCGCCTGAAACACGTCAACGTCAACAACAGGCGAGAAAACGGTTTCAAAAACGAAAAAAAGGGATCTTGGAATTGGTACAACGTACCAGGTACGAAATATGTTTTAGGTTTTGAGTGTACCATAGGCAGGTCCTACCTGGTATTTAAGATGGCCCCTCGTAATACTCTGTATAGCGATTCCCGTCGCGACATGAGCGTATCATGAACATGAGGCGTTTCAACTCGCTACTATTATTATTATTACTGTACTGGCCTCCGGTGTGGATACATGCGTGGGTACGTTTGTCCGTAGACACGCGGTTGTTCAGCGGCTGCAGCCTCCGCGAACTCAAGGAAGGTAAAAAGTGAAAGGCGAATGTCTGTATCGGAGATCTGGGTCACAGAGTGGACACTACGAGTCAGAGGACCAGGCCGGTCTACGGTGTTATAACGGATGCCGTACGGCGCACGAAATGACCTTCAATTATTCGCGGTGCTCGGAAGATCATGGTTTGTTGTGTGCATATACACACACGTCGTACAGCACAGCTATATCGCTGAATACGAACACGCGCAGCGTGATATATTTACAACTAACTCTCGTCTCTCGTCGACCAATCGTGTGCGTTCGATCCCGATCGGTCAGTCGGTTGGTCGCTCCAGCCATCTCGAAAGGGGCCCCTTTTTTTCGGTTCGTGCCGCCTATGAGTGCAAATGAAATACAATTATGATGAGGTGAACCAAGGAACAAGGCTCTCGAGAAGTTGGTCAGGGGTGTGTGTTATTAATATTAATAGCAATATACCAGTATCATGTCGGATATAGTGTCGAGCTCTGCGTTATACCGGAGTACAATAGTATCGAATTTTCGACGTATCGTGTCGACCGTGTTTATTTGCCCCCCACCCCCCCCCCCTCGGCATGTACAACAACAGCAGTACGTACGAGTATCACATACATCCCCGTGTTATTGTATACCTGGTACCAGGTATGCTCTACCGAACGAGGAGGATAATCCTACGTATCGACTTCGCATATCGGTACTGCTGCATCGTGCGTTCGATACCCATCTACTCTGTAAGTTAGCTATCGATATTCATCGTGGTGCATACGGCTTGGGATTACGTTTTGAGCAGGGGATAAACTGTGTGAGTAAAGCCTGTCGTGAATGTGGGTGGTGATTGTACCCGAGACCATACATGCATGCACTACTTCGTGAATTTTCAGGTCGAACAACTCGACTGAAAATCGCTACCGCAGTACTGGTGTGATACAAGTAAACCAAAAAACGAAAAGGAGCCCTCAAAGCAAACACAACGTCCGTGGCACTGCCGCTGCTCTCTTGGAAGTGCACGGCAAACATCATCCAAATATCTAGTTCGTACATGCAAGTTTCAAGAACTTTGTCCCTGATGTGTGGGTGCGTTTAGGTGTTCATTATTAATTAACGCTTCGTGCAGGACTTGCGAAGCACAACCCAAACAAAACACTGAACAATTCAGTCTTTCATAACTCGTAACTATCGACAGTCAACGACCATATTGTCAATAATCTAACAACCAGTCCGCTCGAATAGCTAACGATCACGTCGTCAAAAATGCAACGACCAGTCCATCACAAAACTAACGATCCGCTCGTGAAACGCGACGGGTAGCCCGTCAAAGCTAGCAACCTTCCGTCAATACAATCCTGTCAAGAAACGAACAGCAACGACGACACTTTTTACGGGCAGATAGGTTTACTGCCCTGGTACCATGACGATAAATCTACCAACCATGGTACCATCAGGGTTGCTGCGGTACTCCGGCAGTCTCGTTCTCTCGACACAACTTGGCGGCCAGGTCCTTCTGCGCTAACCGAGCCTCCCTCATGAACCTCTTAAGCTCCCCCACGTGCTTGACCCCCTTCGCTTGCTCCACCCCGCTCGAGACATCCACCCCGAAGCTGCTGGTGCAGACGACGCACACCTCGACGTTGTCGGCCGTGAGCCCCCCCGCGACTATCACGGGAACCCCCGCCTCCCCTACCAGCCTGGCCACCTCGTGATCGAATGTTGCGCCAGTGCCACCTGAACAAACAAAAAAAGACAATCACGAAAACAGACAAGCCAGGACAACTAAATGAACGGGGGCCACAAAAAAGGAAGGCATGTACCCGGGGGGGGGGGGAGTAAAAGGGAAGACCTCTGTGGCCACGGCTTGTCCAGGAGACTACTGAGGGGTAAAACCTCCTACCTGGTATACTGCTGTAGTATGAGTCCAATACGAGTTGAGCCGGAAAGTAAGAGTGGCGACTAAAACACATCTGGGATACACAAGACAGTAACACTACACTGCCGCCAACATTGACGCAACATAACACTCTAACGTTTTGTCAGGCGATCGACGGATGCAATCGTGGCGTGCTACTCGTAACACGATGTCATCATAGCACCTACAAATACCATGACGTAGCAACGTGCAAGTTACGAATTATTTCCGCTGACGCCCCAACATTATCATCGAAAACGTTGTAAGCGCAACGTTATCCGAGGTGTGTAATGGTATGAAGTGCTTCGTGTATATACCAATAAAAGCTAACATCTCAACGGACGAACTAGCCCCCGCGCACACTTAATTAACCCTTTTGCCGCAGCAAAATTATTACTACTTACACCAATTCGAAATGGGTTGGTCTGGGGGGCTAACATTAGCCTCCAACGTCCACCCCCAACAAATACCAATATTTCAGTAGACAGAGCTCACCCTGCGCGCCCTTAACAGTGGTGTCCAACACCACCCCCGCGGCGAAGTTCGGGGGCAGCTGGCCGATAATGCCCTCCGCCCGCAGCTTCGACGAGGCGTCGCCGCCGTCTCCCCCGGCCGCCGGCACGTGTACGACCCTGAGAGCGGGCACGCCACAGTCGGCGCACGCCTCGATGCCCTCGTCTCCGTGGAGTTGCACTAGGTCGAGGCCTGCTTCTGAAACTATTTGCCGCACCTGCGAGGGAAGGGGGGTGGGGTTAGGGTTATAGGGTTAGGGTGGGAGGTGGGGTAAGGGTTGGAGCTGGGATTGGGATGAGCGTTGAGGTTGGGGTCGGGGTTGGGAGACGGGGAGGGGGAAGCGCGGGGGGGGGGGGGGGGGGGAGGGGAGGGGTGGCGTTGTTGTTGGGGGAGAGGGGTCGGGTTAGGGGAGTGGGGAGGTGGTATCGGAGGAGGGGGGGGGTGTACTCATATCACACATGGCCGCATTCGTATGGCCATAAACCCTCGCATCCCTACGAAGCCGGGATGGAGCATGTCGGGTTCACCGACCATGCAGACATTGCTTGCACCAAGCGCGAAGCGCCGTGAGGTGTTGGGGGTGGGGATTGGGTAATTGTTGGAAAAAGGCGGGAGGGGTCAAGTGGGATGAGCACCTGCGGGGGGGGGGGGGGGGTACTCGATAGGAGAGATGTACTCGATTTCATGCATGGCCGTAGTCGTATGAACATAGACCCTTGCACTCCTACAATGCCGGGACGGAGCACGACGGGGTTTCACCGACCAGGCAGACATCGCTTGCGCCAAGCGCGAAGCGCCGTGAGGTGTTCGTCGAGTCGCGTGAAGGGTGGGCTGCATCCTACTAAGAACCGCTTGTGAGGCGGACTTTCTTGCATGTAAAATGACAGCGTGAAACCAGTTGATCGTTTTATCGGTGTACAGTAGTCACTTCCAAAGACAGCAATGGGAGTACTATCTAACTGCCTCGTGGGCGCCTTACCTTATATACCTGGTGCCACGAATGCCGGCAGCAGGATTTACTCGAATGGAACACATTTGGTGTCAACCGTCATAAGCAGCGAAAGAGAAAAACATGGCCGTTTATTTTGTTGAGGTCCTAGGGCTCGCTCGCGCAAGGGGCGAAAATAGGTCCCGACAAACCGCGGGCCTTAAATACGCGGCCAGTAACAGGCAGGCGTTTCCACAGGAACAAACGATTTTTGTTATTTTTTTTTTGTTCTAGACAATTCGGTTCCACGTACTCCAAGGCATGTCTGTACAGTTTCTTGCGCAAAAAATCGAATATCTGGCCTTCCTATGTTCGAAATTAAGCGAAATACAACGCCAAAAATCGAGTCTATGCTGAAACTAAGTAATTACGAGGCAATGCCTTATTTTTGCACTTTTTCCGCACAAACTTTCGTTTTCTTGGAGAGACCCTGAAACTTGGCACACGTGTTGTTTATATCCTTCCCGAGGACTGAAAAGCTTTTTTTTTCGCCGGAAATATTCGATCTTAAGTGGTCCACAATTGCCAAAACAAAACTCAAAGAACGAAAAATCGGGCAAAAAACAACAACAACAACAGCACGTTGGGGTGAGGGGTTTGTATGGGCTCATACAAGACGTGTGCAAAATTTCACAGTCCGACTCGAAAAGATGGCGTGAAATTTGGCCGGAGAAGAAGTTTCCGTTGCTCAACTTGAACCAACCCGTACTCAGTACGTGATACAATAATTCCCTTGGGGCGAAGTGAACCCGCTTAGAACTGCAGTCTCATTTTGAGGACAAACCACTACAAGTTCAAGTAGTTTGTCCCCAAAACGGGACTGCGCTACTAAAAGGTTTAAAGTTCTCCACCTCGTGCGCATGATCTAACTCGACCGCCAGTCATGGTGACGGGGGTGATTGATCATACATCGCCGTCAATAGTCGGGGGTTCCGCGTGGGATCAGCACCTGCAGGGGGCATGCTTGCCCAGATCGAAGGATGGCGATGACGTCGCTTACATTGAACGGGTGTTGCGCTACAAAAAGGCGTATTCATATTGTGGGACGAAGGGGAGGTTGATGCAGGGGTCGCTCTCGGGGCTCACCGTTGTCAGCTACAGAAGGAATGAAAATCGGGGCAGCAGCAGCAGCGGCACTCGGCCCGTGCTGTTTATAGTTTCGCCGTGGCCACCCGTCGGCGGCCGATTCAACGGAACGACTTCCAAGTGAACGAACCTTGACTCGACAGCTTCAACCTGACTTCAACTCAACCACTCTCAACTTAACGGGCCTCAAACCAACGTATATCAACTCAACGCAACTCACAACTCAACGACTCCAAGTACGACGGCGATCAGTGGCTTTCAAACCCATCTCAACCCAACGGCTGTAAACTCAACGGCTTCGGCATTGCGGTCTGCGGAGCCTAGCGCGGGTCTCTCACCTCGTCCATGGGTTGGTTTTGGAAGACACCAACGACCAGAGGGGTCCTGTGGCTGGCCGCAACCAACTTTCTTGACCACGCCTCGAACCAATCCTTGCTGGAGTCAGTCTGCCGTAGAAATGAATGAAAGCAGAAAAAAACAGAAAAGAGAGCGAAAAAAAGGGGAGAAACTACAGTGAGAAAGAAGAAAACCAAGAGAGAACCAAAAAAAGGCGCATACGAGAGAAAACAACTACCACGTATATCGCGCAATCGTCCACAGGTGAAACATAAAGCATACCTGGTAGAAGTGAAGGGACCCCCAAGCGGCACGTGAGCGCGGCACGGGAAGGAAGCCTCACCGCGTGCGCACGGGGGCCGTAAAAATGGATCTGTCCGATTTGTTCGTAGCTTCGTGACAGGGGAAAAACAAATAAAAAACGAAAAACACACCCGATCGACCCAAGCCGTTCAATCGAGCCCCTTCGGTTCGGGGCTTTCGAAGCCTCCGCAAAATAAAAAAGTCCGACACTGGCGACACGCTGTTAATAGCTATCGCTTTATCCACCGAGGAGAATGCCTTTTTTTTAAACCTTTTTTTTTCCCCCCGGGGTGAATTCTTTTGAGGTCAGCGTTCGGGATGAAGCGCGAAAAACGATGCCTGCGTGCGTGCGGCACACGAGGAATTACACTACCGACCCGGCTGGCCACTGGCCACTCCTCTCGATAGTGACGGCAGAAATTTCACTCACCATGTCGCCAACCGGTAAATGCGCTGGAGTGGGGTACGCCTCATAACTTCGTGACAGTACACGGTACACGCAGAGCGGCAACAAGAACCCCTGTATACCAGGTACTACACAATTGGGGACGGGGGGGGGCGCAGAGCGGGGGAAACGAACTGAACAGGATCAAACCGCACAGCACTGACCCGAACCGAACTGAACCGAACCCAACAAGAAACTGAACCGAATTTAACCCCTTTTAACCCTAGCGAACCGAACCGAATCGAACCTAATCGAACCGAGCCGCGAGACCGGACCAACACGAAGCCGAACGGAAAAAAACAACACAAACCAAACGAAACCGAAGCGAACCGAAACAAATGAAAACAAGCAGAACGGGAACCGAACGAACCAAAACAGAGCGAAAATCAAACCTAACCAAAACAAAAACGAACAGCACCACGCCGCTTACCTTCGGCGGCGCTTCCATGTTCTTGGGAGAGTTACGCTCCCCGAAGTTTTGCACGGCCGTCGCGATCTCCCGCGCACGTTCGACGGACACCCTGCTCTCCAGCCGGCGGGTAGGCACGTTTCGTCGACAGGGTTTCAAGCAGAAGCACCGCGGCGTTTCGACGAATCGGTTGCGGCGGAATCAGCGAGCGAAATAATCAAATAAATACATGCCAGAGGTCCAGCGTAACGGAGCGCCGTCGGTAATGCTGCTGAGCGGGGCGCACTGGTGTTGGTGCTAGGTGTCACACAAATTGTGTTTTTTCAAAAATATTTGTTGTCCCTTACCTTCGGAATGGCTGGGCATCTACGTAGCACAGAAACGAGAGAGGTGGACTCACGACTACCACATGGAAAGCCCATGCGAACTACGAGTGGTTTCGTATCCCGTATCTGTAACGTCTGGAAAAACCTCAAATATGTTCAGAACAAAAAAAACACACACACACATGCTCTCGGCAAGATTCCGCAAAGGCGCCGCCCGCGGCATCTCGCCCATGCGGTGCCCCCAAAAAAGCAACAACAACAACAACAACAACAACAACAAAAGCAAGGGACGAGGGTGCTCTCTCCTCACCCGCACTCACTTGCGAGGCGAACCTTCTGCAAAAATGACGCCGATCAAGTTGGCACCCGCAGCGGCCGCCGCCAGGGCGTCTTCGACGTTGGTCACGCCGCACACCTTAACGAGGCGTTTTTCGGATACCTGGAACCACCGAATCGTCGTTCGGATCGCGTTTTTTTTAGGTTCGGGCGGTCGGACGATTGCTCTCCGGAGGATGCATGCCTAAAGAAACATAGCAGTGTTTCATGACCTACTGAGTTAGCGACCACAACGCAAAGGCGACTACCCTGCATGATACATGTGACGAGGGTACCTTCGACGTTGGTTACGCCAAAACAAGGTGTCTTTCAGACACCTGAATCCGTCGAATTGCTGTCGTTTGAACTTTTTTTGGCTCAAGGCGGCCGGGAGGGTTGTGTGCCGAATCCCTTTTCGGGTTCCAAGACGACCCTCGTTTACCGCTTTTTCTAGTTTTTAAAATAAAAATAAACCGTGACAGAGAACTTTCGGGTTTTGTTTTTCGGTCAGTTTTTGCACTAAAATGGTTTATTTCGAAAGCACTTTAGATCAACGAGGACTTTTCCGTCGGTTTCGAGCCCGTTTTCCCGTCAAAATGGGTAGAGTAGTAACTGTAACTGTTGCCACGTTTTGGGACCCCTCTGGAGCAACAGGTCTACCTGGTATGTTTCGAGCACGCGTCGGTCAACACATCGCCACATCACCATATTATCGGTTTTCAACGCGAACACTACCAATGACAACATCATCACCAACAACAACACCACCACTACCACTACCCCCACCACCACCACTACCACCATCACCACCACCAGCACAACCCTCCCCCCCCCCCCCCACCACCACCACCGCCGCCACCACCACCACGAACACTACCAACGACACATACCGCAGGAGATTAGCCGCACCTAGCGGTCACCGGCTGCACCCACACATGCATACAGGCGGTATCGTCGCGAGAACACGCCCGGGTCGTATCGTACCACATCAGCGACTGCCTCACGCAGGGGAAGCCCCACCCACACGGAAGCATCCAAGCAAGCATTATCTCAGACTAGAACGCCTCGCCACACAATACAAAACCCTGAAATACCCGCATGCCAGCATCGAGCACCGCGTACCACAAACGATCCTCTCACCGGGGTCGCGTCCTCCTTCCCCAGAAGGGTACGGATAGCTTTCCCGGGGTCGTCTGCGCGCATCAGGGTCTCCCCTACCAACACCATCGACACCCCCATGTTGCTGAATCTGGCAGAACGTAACACGCGTACGTACATAAACACAAATTGGACAAACAAACGAAAAAAAAACGCGAAACAAAACGAAAAAGTTGACGCAGAAACAAAAAAAAGGATAATTTTGACGCGACAACAGATAAAGGTGAAACACATGATCTTCATGTGCATGCTTCGTACAACAACAAAAACAGAAGGGCGGAGAAATAAATCAACACGAACACAAAACAAAACAAAACAAAACAAAACAAAAACGGAAAAAGGAGGCATGTGCGCGCGTTGTGGACCGAAATGACGGAGTCGCATGGCTCGCGCTTACGGCCGGGTTGTTCGTGTGTTTCCGCTGCGAGCTTGCGCCGTGACCTAGACGCTCACGGGTGGGTAGTTTAGCGGCGACGCGGTCGTCTCTTTTTCTCGGTGGAGGGGGAGGCACTGCGGGTGAGGACTGGTGGTTGTCGTGGTAGTGATAGTGGGGGTGGTAATAGTAGTGGTGGTGGTGGTGGTGATGGTGGTGATGGTGGTCTTGGTGCTGCTGTTCCACCGCCTGCCCATGAGCGCACAAGCTGCATATGCCAACCCGTGAACACGCCTCGAAAGCCGAATGCAACTCCGCCAACGGTTATCCATCCAACACCCTCCCCCCCGCCCCCCTCCCCTCTTCCTCCCGCTAACCCACCCACCCACCCACCCCTCTTCACACGGCTGGACATCCTCGGGCCCCTAAATCCCGCTAAACACAGAAACACGCCTCAAAATTCAAGTGCAACCCCTCCATCAGATACCCTTCCCCCCGCTCCCCCCCCCCCCCCGGCCCCCCACTCCACTCACCGTTGGACATCCTCGGGCCCCTTGATCCCGCTAAGAGCCGACAGCACTATCCGATCCTTCACCCACCCTTCTCCCGGGCGCTGCCAGGGAACGCCCACGTCAGCGGCCACCAGAGCGACCCTCTCGGTGGTCCTGAGGTCCATCTCGAAGGTGTGGAGATTGCGGTTGTTGACGCCGACAACGCGAGCTCCTGCGTTCAGCGCAATTCTCATCTCCTCCTCGGTGTGCACCTATTATTTTTGGGGCGTACATATACACGCACAGATCTTCGTTTTCATTCTTTTTGTTTGTTATTTTGCTATTCTCGTTTTTGTTTGGTGTCTTTTAAGCTTTGTGTGTTTCGGTTCGGTTCGGTTCGGTTCGGTTCGGTTCGGTTCGGTTCGGTTCGGTTCGGTTCGGTTCGGTTCGGTTCGGTTCGGTTCGGTTCGTTTTTTTTTTCTTCATCTGAGTTCACCTGAGTTGTAGTTTTTGTGCTGTACGTTTGATTTTGTGTGTTAGTCCGAGCGAGGGAGGGGGCGGAGGGGGAGGAACTTTGAAATTGGTAACATTGGCGTCGACATAACCAAAATAGGAGAATGAGAACACACAGCGTTGATGGGAAACAAGGCTTTCTTGTAAAAGCTCGGCGTCCTCCCCAGTCTATTGACAACATCAGGATAATCGGTATTAGTGCACACACTACTGTATAAAAAGCAGCCAATTTTGAAGAGAACGGGCTAATGGGTAATACAGTACCTGGGTACCAGGTACCTGGTATATCATTAGTTTACCTTATTTTTCACTTTTCAGCCCAGCTAGCAGGAGGTTCTACGTAAATCTGGCCATACTCTGAACAAGCAGATGTAGAATTGAACAAGCAACCATTCTTGAACAGAGAAAGGCGGAAAAAAAACGAGGGGGGGGGAGGGGGGGGGTCAGCAGAGGGAGAAACGCGTTTGATGCGGGCTGGGTCACTCGGTGGGCCGACCGGAGCACCCGTGCTGGCACCTGCCTTGCTACTTATCACGCACAAGACAACAACCGCAGTAGTGTTCAACTTCGCCCACAGGCCGTCGACCTCTCATCGACTTCAGATACAAAAAAGTGCATGAAGCTAAAAACGCGAGGCACAAACATAAAAAATGTAAAAGGAAAAGAAAGAAATACCACAACAGCAATATCGCAAAACAGAAGCACACCATTAGATAAAACACCAATATGAATCGGTAAATCCATAAGAATCGACAAGGCAATCGATTCTATGGGCAAAACGGCGTTTTTTGTCCTCTGACACCTACGAAGCGTTGTTTTGTATGTCCAGCTGGAAGCAGGCGGCGATGAGAGCGTCGAGGCGGTCCAGCTCAAGTACAGCCACGACGAAAAACGTTAAAAAAAAAAAACTAAAAAAGGCAAAACCTATAAGCAACCAAGCATAACGAAAACGCGAACCAAAACAAGACAAAACATACTGTACACACACCCAAACGGATCGGCAACGCGTGTTATGGGGCAAAAATATTGCATTTTACTCTCGCACGCCTACAAGGGATTCCATCTCCAGGTCTCGGCAGACAGTATTGAAAAAATCGAGACGGTCGAGCACAAGGGCAGCTACGATAAAAAAAAAAAAAAACGTACATACAAAAGTACGTACGTACCAGGAAAAACAAAAACGCGAAACAACAAAACAACAAAACAACAAAAAACAACAAAAAACTATATTTCGTCGCCAGGCTTGAAACGAAAAACGGCAAGGCAACATCGGTTTTGTCGGGGGGAAAACACTTCTCGACACTCTTTCACCTCTACGAGGGGCTCCATGTCCAGCTCTCGGCAGGCGGCGATAAGAGCGTTCAGACGGTCGAGCTCAAGGACAGCCACGATCAGCAGAACGGAGTCCGCCCCGTTCGCCCTGGCCTCCAACAGCTGGTACTCCTCC
Source organism: Nereocystis luetkeana (assembly GCA_031213475.1). Lineage (NCBI taxonomy): Eukaryota > Phaeophyceae > Laminariales > Laminariaceae > Nereocystis > Nereocystis luetkeana. The sequence continues at coordinate 13,242,426 of JARUPZ010000003.1, forward strand.
ACAATAAAGTCTTTGCGAAGGATGGCAGGCCTGCCGGCGGGGGGGGGGGGGGGGGGGGAGGGGGTTGGGGGAGGGGGGGGGTGCTTGCTGGATGCCGGTGGCGCTGTTTGCGCTCGAGTTTGGAGGCGTATTTGCGTGTTGACGTACCAGGTATGCACTTATCCGTGAGTGAGCGTGTGGGGTGGGGGTGGGGGTGGGGGTGGGGGTGGGGGTGGGGGCGACAGGCGAGCGAGAAAACAACGCAAGAAATCATGAGCTCGTGCGGCGCTTCAGGGGGGCAAAGGAAAGCACCAAGAGCAACAAAAAAAGCAAAGCATAGAACGGAAGAAGAGCACGGAAAGCGAGGAGAGCGAGGAAGAAAAGGAAGAAAACAAAACACAAGCAACCAAAAAGCAAGCAATACAAGGAAAACAAGCGCAAAAAAAAAGCAACTCGGGCAACGAGGCCACCTACTATTAATAAGCAACTCCTTTACAGCTGATACTAAAGAGATCAGAGTCGGAAAAACACTTTAGCAGCAGAAGAAGAGCCAGTTACGCTCCCGACGAAATCTATCGATCAGGCTACCAATACCAAACCAAGTGGCCGCACAAATATCCCGAACACTCCCCATCCCCACCCACCCTCCGCCCCTCCCTAACCCCCCACCGACGGTCCCACCCCCCCACGTCTCCCCGCGCCCCACCCACCGAACCCCTCTCCCTCCCCACCCCGCTCGACCCACCTCAACTTAGCCCTGCCCTCCCTCATGCCCTGAGTGGCGAGCCTGACCTCCTTCATGTCCTCGAGAGATCCCTTGAACCACTTCGGTTCCGTGAGGACGGACAGCACTGCGGCTCCGACCGAGGCATACAGGGACCCCTGTTCCCCGGCGTTAAGGTCGACGGCGATGTCACCCTTCGAGGGGCTGGCGCGCTTGAACTCCGCAGCGATCGCCATCTCTGGCTCCTCCTGATATTGTGGGCGTGTTGGGAGGGCCGGGGGTGGGGGGGGGGGGGGGGGCGTACTCATTTGTTGCTTGCCTTAGTCATTTGACCATTGACCACGATAAGTGTGTGCGTCTGTGTATGCGCGCTAGTATCTATGCGCGTGAGTGTGTGTGTATTACGTACGTGTGTGTTTGAACGATATATTTGTGTTGTGTATGCGCGTGATAGTGTGTGCGCGTGGGTGTGTACGCGTGACTGCGTATGCGTATGAGTGTACCAGGCGCGTATGTTTGTGCTTGTGTCTTAGGTGTGTACGTCTTGTGTGCTTGTGCGCGTGTCAGTGTGTTAACCGTTCGTTCGGCGAGGTGGGTCCGTGTGTTTGTGTGCCGTTTGCGTGTGTGCGCGCGTGTAATGTGCGCGTGTAATGTGTGCGTGCCTATGCGAACACCACCGTGCCTACTTGAGAAGCCTAAAACAACCACCGAGAGGAAAACAAAACATCAGCACACCGAAAATCGAAGCAACTGACTCGTGGCATGATCAGCCGCTAATAGGTATAAACGTGATGCGACTTACCAGCCATCTTTTGAGTACACAAAACACGACACCATCCACTCGGCCCCCAGAGGGAAACAGGCTCAAAACACCCGCCCATCGCTGCTATAAAAAGGGTGTCACGACATCACCGTTATGGTCTACAACCGATTAAAAATCGGCACACAACTGTATAGCTATAAACATAGCGGCCCTACTGCATGGACACAGGACGAGCGTTTTCCGCTGGTATCATGGAGACCAATATATTCCGAAGTGAAATGGAAAATACCGCGTCAGGGGGTTGTGCTGTAACGAGCATGAGGTCCTTGCCTCTGTTCAACTGCAGCTGTGGTATAGCATCTCCCGCAACATACACACGCAGGCGCCTGTTCTGCTGCGGCACATGGGCCCGTCTTTGCTGGCTGCCGCGCACAGGTACCGCACAGAATCACACCACACCGACAAGACCCATACGAAACTGTGGCGAGCTTTTCAGCAAATGTATTTCAACCGTCTACCAGAGGGGCGAGAAAGAAAAGTCCGTGTGCTACACAATCGTAACCCAGTGACCGCTCTGGACGGAAAATTAAGGAGCGTTAGACCTATGCCAATGGTACAGCGAAGTTGCAATTAAAAGTTTGAATTTCAAAGATACCCGCCAAAAAAAATCAGAACACGCTTCCTATGGGCCACATGAAAAAAAAAAAAGTTCCTAACTTTTGGAAAAGCCCAAAAAAAGCAAATCTGGGGCCGATGTTGGGCCAACATCGGCTTGAGAAAAGCTCAGGCCGATCTTTGGTTCGAAGCGGCGAGATTCCGAGTCCTCGACAGACATCGATCAACAAAACCAACGGTTGCGTCATGAATTCTGAACGGAGTGCGCTCGTTAGGGGCTCCGACCCACCCTAGGGTCACGGTCTTCACACCATGGCCGGTGTCACGTGGCGGGAGCTGACCAGGCGTGTGATAAAAAAATATTCGGCCGCTGGTTTGCACAAAACAGAAGACAAAACTTCTCCATCCGTCTCGAATGGCAAAAAATAGACTTTTTTTCAGGTTTGGGAGGATACCGTAGGACGCCGCCGGAAAGCTCTCGCCCCCTAGACCATGGATCCACCTGATATCTTCGAGGCCGTCATCTATGCTCGTTGGGCTTGCCAGATACCGAGTGGGTTGGCCGTGGGCTAAGTTTATGTCGAGATCGAGCGTCGATCGTCGCACGAGCTGGTTTCGATCACCGTGTTGACAATTTGCGACCAGAAAAACACACACATTGCGCCGCCTGCAGCCGTTGGGGAAAAAAAGAAAAAATCAAATAGTTTTCTCTTTTTTTCCCACAGCGGCGGTACGAGAAAATTTTCGGCTGTTTTTTTAAAGCCATATATTTGAAAAAAAACTTTTCAACTTCGCGTTTCCATTGGCATAGGTCTTAGTGTACTAATATTAATACCCAAACGGTCCTTACATTCCGGACAGAATGACATAAAAACACCGCCACACCTCGGGCGGGTAATCGGTTCCCACACTATGGTCTAGATACTTCAGGGTATACTGTAGATATAATACTGATCTGTATCATCTACGATAGCTCATGTTGCCGCGTGGACAGTATATATAACCTGCATGATCTACTATCACGGGGGACCATATTAAATAGGACCAAATGCTGTTAGAAAAAATAGCGAAATATATAGGGTTTTGTGTGCACCGTAGGTCCTACTTACTATGGTCCCCCGAAAATAGGACAGATTGGTTCCTGAGTTGGATCTGACTATTAATAGATACCTGGTATGATACTATTACGGGGGAACATAGTAAATAGGACCAAGTACGGTTAATTAAAATAGCGACATACATTGGTTTTGAGTGTATCGTAGGTCCTATTTAACTATTTACTATGTATGGTCCCCCGTAATAGTTTGTCTCTATTACGAGGGACCATATTATATACCCTGGTACGACCTACGGTACATACAAAAACCTATATATTTCGCTATTTTTACTTACAATATTTGGTCCTATTTACTATGGTCCACCGTAATACGAAGTATTATCGTATACAGATCCCCGCACAACAATATAGCGGCAGGATAGGATTAATCTGGATGCACTACAGCAGGCTATGATCAAGATAATGTTTTAATGAACTACAGTAGGCTAGGATCTAGACAATTTATAGATGGACTGCGGCAGGACAGGATCTAGATAGTCTGTAGATGAACCACAGCAGACTAGCATCTAGACAACCTGTAGATAAACTACAGCAGGCTAGGATCTAGATAATCGTTAGATGCTACAGCAGACTAGGGTCTAGATAATCTAGATGGACTACAACAGGATAGGATCTAGATAATCAGTAGATGAACTGCAGCAGGCTACGAACTAGACAATCTGCAGATGCACTACAGCAGGCTAGGATCTAATTCATCTAGACGAACTACAGCAGGCAAGGATCTAGAGAATCTAGATGAACTACAACAGGATAGGATCTAGATACTCTGTAGATGAACTACAACAGGATAGGATCTAGATAATCTGTAGATGAACTACAGCAGGCTAAGATATAGATAATCTGTAGATGAACTACAGCAGGCTAGGATCTAGTTCATCTAGACGAACTATAGCAGACGATTATCTAGATAACCTTTAGATGAACTGCATGAACTATACCGTGACCTGTCCGACGTGTGCGAAAACACTGGCACTACAAAATAGCCTGGGGGGGGGGGCGCGCGGCGCACTCACGGATGCGATGCGTCCGAAGAGGTCCAACGTGCCGCCGTTCAAGGCCTTGAACGCGTCCATTTGCCGCCTCAGCTCCTCCTCCGGAACTTTCTTCCTCGCTTCCGCCACGTCTGCGGGTCGAAAAAGGGGAAAGCAAATATAATTAAAAAAAACAACCCCTGATTGATCACCCACAGGGCAACGGATATCAAAAGGGGCGAAAAGCGAAGAAGCGCCTATTACGGGGGACCATAGTAAATAGGACCTACGGTACACACAAAAAACTAAATATTTACCTATTTTTACTGACAATATTTGGTCCTATTTACTATGGTCCCCCGTAACAGGGCAAAAAGAGGGAGGTACCTGGTACTACGGGGGACCATAGTTAATAGGACCAAATACTGTTAGAAAAAATAGGGAAATATATACGTAGGTTTTTACGTATACCATAGGTCGGTCCCCCGTAATAGTTGATTGGTCAGCCCCTGCCAGAATAGAAAGGTGGGCGGTTACAGAAATACCTGGTGGTGCCGTTCACCCACTGTGTGCGTAAGAGCGGCGCAACTAAAATTTTCTCCGCCGGGACTGACCCCCCCCTCAACCCCCACCCCCGCCACTCCTCCTCTTCCCTCACCACCCTCCTCTCCTTCGCGACACCGCCTTCTTTCTTTCCCTACGTCCTTCCCTTCGTCTTCCCTTACATGTTGTTTCCCTTTCTCTCCATCTCTTCTTTCCTTCCTACTTCGCTTGTTTCTTCCCAGCCACCCTTCCTCTCCACGCCCCCCTCTCCCTCTCTCCTTCCCTCCCACACATCGGACGGATCAGATAGATCATTCCCGCCTCATGACCTAGATCGTTCAGGGCAGACGTAGACCAGATCTGTATGATATGTATGATCTAGCTCATGTTGCCGGATGGGAGCCGTATGGTCTGTATGATCTTCTGTAGGGCTATGTTTTCCTGGGTTGCATCTGCCCTATAAGGCAGATCCTGCACAAACGTATCTCGTAACGGCAGTTTAGGATCTAGGCATCCTCAAGTAGACCGTGATCTGTCCGCAGTGTGCTTCCTTCCCTTCCCCCACCCCCCACCACGACGAGCAAATGAGGGCGGTTTCTACATCCCGCCACTCCTACACCACACCACCGCCAACAACACCAAAATACCCCATCCCACACACCTCACTCCACTCCACCCCACGCTCCACATTCTCTCGACCCTTTTAGGGAAAATTGCGGTCAGTCCCCATTTGGGGACAGACCAATCAGATTCTAAAAAGTTTGGCCCCAGAACGGGGACAGACCAATCAGATTTGAGGGTATGTGGATACTTTTATTTTCACTTTTACGTTCACGTTTACTTTTACCTGGTACGTACTTTTCACACTTTACTTCACTTTTACGTCGGTAGATATCAAATAGTACCTGGTAGTCAGTACATATAGCCTACTGATTCACTGTCGGTAGCCTAGCGAGTTGCTGTCGGTAACACAGCAGCCATCTGGTTGATGTAAGCTCATAGACCACAGCAGCAGCGTAGCATCCCGCTAGATACACCCCCACACCACAACCGACGGCTAACAAAACTCAACCCTAAAGCTCACCGAGGTACCTCTGTTCCGTGATCTTCTGCAAGATAGACGGCACGTGGTCCGGGTCCCCATACCCATAAAAGTGCTTGCGCTGCAGCCCATCATCCCCCCCCTCCCCCGCCCCCCCGCCCCCCCCCGCCGCCGTCACCACCACCGACTTCGCCGCGTGCGCGTCGCTAGCGCAGCGGTTAGCGCGATTGACGCCTCCGTGGAACGCCAAAGGGCCTCTGGCCGGTAGGGCAGGTCGGCTGAGCCCTAGACCGGCAGCTGCCATCGGGCCAGTAACAACAAATGCTCCGGCGCGGCCCGCGAGGGCGAGCGCGGCCGCACACATCCCAGCGAGCTTTGGGAGTGCCTGATGTGGAGTAGAACCGGAGGGGGGAGGGTGTTGGGGGGACGAGGGAGGGGGGGACGAGGGAGGGGGAAGGGGTGAGGGGAACGGGGGTTACACCAAAGGAGGGATTTGTGGCGAGGGAGCTTCGATTGGTGCATATGCAGCGACAGGGCATACGTAGCTCAACGAGCTTTGGGGCACTCGCGGCCCGAGGCAAACCCGGCGGCGGCAGGGGGGAGGGAGGTGGGTGGGGGTGGGGGTGGCGGGCGAGGGTAGCCATCAGGGGGCGTTGGTGGTGAGAGAGGGTGCTTGCTTGATGTCTCACGACCCCACGACTCGCTCACTACAAGCGCCAGCGTCAGCAAGCTTTCGATAAGGCGCCAGTAAAAACTCGGCGGCGGCGGCGTCAGTGGTGGGGGCGGTTAAGGGAGGAGAGGCGGAGGGGAAGAGGGGAACACAATGTAGGTTTTTTTTTTTAAGGCGCTTGATTGGTTGGTGCCGCGTATAGCGCCAACAAGCTGAAGCGAATATGAGTGTGTACCTGTACTGCGGAGGCCTTGGGGGGCGGGGTGCACCCTCTGGGTATTTTACTGGGGGCGGTGTTCGGCTGGCGCGTGAAGGCGCTTTGCATGGCATCATGGAGGCAGCACGGCTCGGCATGTGTACCAGGTGTGGTGGGCCCAACCGGTGCTCTGCTGCGCTGAGTGCATGGACGTCTACTACTCGTACAAGTAAGTACTGCTGTAGTACTGCTGCGGTGAAGTGAGCTAAAAAGCAGTTGAGATGTTGAAGTAACTGCATTCCATCATTTTAGGTGAACGTTGGAGGAGATGCGACGGTAGACGGCGGTCGGCTGCCGTTGCGTTGTAGGCTACGTACATGGCTTTCCGCCAACGGTATGCTGCCCGATGAAACAAGAACGGTAGGAGAGCCATGGAAAGGCTTACAGGAGGGTAAGGCTTGCACCCCCTTCTTTATGTTCGTAATATTCGTATCCTCTTGTGCGCGTGCATCGTGCGTTGATGAATGAGAGCTGTGATGGGGCAACATCGACAATAAACCTGTTGCTGCTCAATTGATGTCTCCAGAGAAACATCGACTTCGTCGCAAATGGTGTACGTGAACATGCACGAGTACAACACTGCTGCTGTGCGGAAGGCGCGTCGTGGGCGCAAGGTATACGTTTGCGTTCGGTGACTACACAATACTGCCATAGCGAAGGCATCCTCACATTATTACCGCAGTAACGCTGTGACAACAACAGCAGCAACAGCCTCGCGCGTACTTCTTGGCTACTATTGTACTGCTGCACTTGGTTTGCACTATAGTGCACCCTCTGGCTGGAGAATCACAGCCAAGAAGAGGACATGCGTCGGATAGTGCCAGGTTTCGCAGCGCATTTCCAGGACATATCGGGACTATTCAGCGCAGGAACCAGTGGAAATGAACGGACGCAAAAGAGGCACCATCAACGGTACGCTCACCTTCGCCATTACGAGCCAGGAAAGCTCTTTTTCCGAGGCAACGCTACGGCTGTTGCTGTTTGCAGTGTTGGCAGCTTTCACGAACTGAAAATGGAGTTCTACATAAGTCGGAAGGCTTCACGCTGATATCGTTCGTTCCAAGTCCAAGGGAAGGTCCAAGAGGTTCGCCATCACGCAAACGCTCTGTCAATCAGCAGCAGTAGTGCCCCACCAAACCAACACCCACGTAGGACCTACTACCGGGAGAGCCCGAGGCGAGAAGGGAAGCGAGAGAAACGGGTCCGGAGCGCGAAAATGTCTAAGCTTGTGAGGAGGGTCGGAAACTTCTTATTTGACCAGGCTGCGAAGCAATACGAGCGGAGCATGACCAGGAAGCTCAACGCGTTCGGTGAGAGGAAGACTGAGGCATGCTGTAACTGTAGCTGCATCCTGCCGCTGGGCTCATTGGTCGCGCAGGAGCAACAACACCACAAGCCATACCTGTATATGTCCATCTCGGCGAAGGTGTCGCAAAGATGTCTCTACCTCCAGGACCACTGACTGTACCCCGATCGGATTTTGACTCGTACCTGGGACGTTGTACGTACGAGTTCGAAGTTTCCTTTCGTGAGAGGTGTGCACGAAACACGAAACCTCCCCACCTCTCGGCGATTCTTACTAATACTACTGCTGTGTTTTCTGAACATCACTTTGTCACGTATACCAGGTATCGCACAACCCCAGAGGCATAGGCGCCGTAGGGGGATACCTTTGCCCCCCGGTTCACTTCCTGTCTTCCGTTCTGGCTACGTTGCCTCGTTTCTGACTTTAGCCAGACTTGCGTGACCAAGAGGTGTAGCTGATATTCTGATGGTGTGCAGATGTGCAGGCCTGAGATGCCTGATCATTCATGCCTGTCTCCACCATTAACGTTAATATCAACACGTATTGAGTGTATACCTGGTACTTGTTACGCACCTGATAAGTACCCAGCTGGATGCACGTGTGTAGGTACCAGGAAACAAGGTTCGACTTCCGACCCATTAAACCAGTCGATACTCAGCCTTGCTATCTGCGTGCTGTGTGATGCGTGGGCCGCGAGTGTTCTGCACAGGTTCTTGATCTCTCGGCAAGGATACCACTGACCAGGTAGCACGGTACGGTATACAGCAGTACCTGGCAGGTGCTCTATTTTTGCCTATAAGATGCTGCCCGAGGCCAGAGGGGTTTTTGTAGGGTATGTGTAGAGATGGCACCCGGATTCTAAAATCGGAACCGGGACCAGTACCGCCTTCGGTGGGATTTGACCAGTACCGTCCCGGGTTCCCGGATTCCCCGGGTACCCGGATACCCGGGTTCCCGGGTACCCGGGGTTACGTGTACAGTTTGCCCCACTCTTGTGATGTTTGAGCGGCGTGACCGGTCCTCAGGCGGGATGGTGAGGCGTGGTGAGGCGGAAGGTGGGAGGACAAGCCTTCAGGTCGTCTCTCTCGATGAATAAAAATGAGAAAGAGAGGAGGCTGTGCCTATTCTCGGTGCAATCGAGGAGGTGGGGCGTGGGGAGGTGAAATAAAAGCAATCATACAATCAAAGTCAACAAGTAGAGATTAAAAAAAAATATATCAATCTAATTTTACCCTTATTTCGCCCGTGGAGTCAACTCCATCAGGAAAATCCTTCGAATATAATTGTTTGCATCCACCAAACAAGCCCTGCGAGATAAGCCCACACCCAGAAACAGCGAGCATATACATAATAAGCAGAGGAAGTAGGCTACAGCAGCCTTTGTCGGTTGCTCCATGAAGTGGGCAGCTTCCGCTGGTAGCTGGTAGGGGTCTCGTGTGTGTATGGCGTGTTGTGTGAAGGTAGGTAGGGTATGCTGTGCGCTGTGCGCTGTCTATCGGGGGCTCCGTGGAGCGTATCTAACGGGTACCCGGGTTCCCGGGTACCCGGGAACCCGGGTACCCGGCATACCCAGTACCGCGGGTAGTGAAAATGGAACCGGGACGATACCGGTACCGACGGTTCCGGGTACCCGCCTCCCGGTACCCGATTCCCACGAATCCGGGTGCCATCTCTAGGTATGTGACTGCCTAGGGTCCCCTGAACCAACATGCCTATTCGTATGTATGAAACCACTTGATAACGTTCCGCCGTCCAACGTCCAGGGCCGAGGGCCGAGGGGTTTTGTAGGCTGTGAATGTCAGGTGCTTTCGACCAACATGCCTACTCGTAAATAGCAAACCCCTTGACGGGCGTCCCTAGGGTCGCTCCATCCCCTTGTTGGACTCTTTGTATTCCCCGCGAAGTTTTGTTATCTTTGTTTCCCCCCCACTGGCCTTGTTCTCCGCCTAGGACCTATGGTCAGCACGGGGCACCCTGGGTACAACGCCGCGAACACTCTAATGTAGATCCATATCTACATAGGAAACCCGGGGATATGTCCAGGATGTCCCTTGGCGATCACGGACCGTTGTTTTTCCGGCGACGGACATGACGTTTTGCCGAAAGATGGAGTAGATGCGAGGTTGCCCTCGCCTCCCTCTCTGACAATGGGTTGCTGACCTGTCTGCTGCAGAGCGCCTATACAGCGCTCCACCCATGCTGAGGCTGCTGTGTTGCACGTGAGACCCCTTGCGCATACTGTCGTACGTATCGCCAAGGCCGTAGTGCTCGTTTATAGCACTTCCACAGGAGTACTTAGAGTAGAGCAACGTCTCCTTTCTGTTGGCGTCGACAGCAGGACCCGAACCTGCGCGCACAATCACATACGTATGGGTTTCGAATATTCCATTTGTGATTTATAGCGCAGATTCCAGTCCTGCCGTCGACTCCAGTATAAAGGGTTGACTTTGTGTACCAGCGCGGAGCTAGCTGTACGAGCTGTATCTGGGCTAGGCGTGTACCTGGTCAGGAACATTCGTGTAATACAAAAATGCGATGGCGAAGACGTTGGGTACCTTCTCAGTTTAGGAGCCCTGTGAGGCAGGAACGAATCGGACCCAAAACACCAAGAGCACACTACTGCTGTACGAGTACCTATATCGTGGCATGGTGCAACACCAGCGGAGAGCATATCGTGCTTCGCTGCTCAAAAGCTGGCACCCAGTGTGCATGCAGGGCAATACCAAACACAGCAGTGCCAGTTCACAGCACTCCTCCGCAGGATTCAGGCTTTGTTCTTGTTATGCGCACAACAGCAAGGACCGGCAATACATCAACAAAAGCACAAACGCCTCGGTATTCATGGCGTCCTGAGTCGCGTCTCGCGTCGCACGAGGAGTGCTACGATACTCTCGACTGCTGTGGTCCTACATGCTTTGTAGTACACCCACGGGTGTACATTATTTAACGAGCTTCCATACACTGGACAGATACTCGATTTCCACTTGATGGTGTAGATCATTGAGGGCAGGTTGACTCTTGATCTGTAGGGCCTAGCTCATGTTATCGGGGTGGGAGCTGTGCGGTCTGCATGATCTAGGACAACGTTCCCTGGGTTGGTTCTATACTGTTGCACAGATCCTGCTCAGCATCTCGCAACAGCATGTTGTGCCCCCCTCTTGAACCTCCGTTCTGTCTCGATGGTTTTGGCGTTCGGACCAAGGGCGTGTACCCGCACCAATTGCCGTTTGTGGATACGCGGCAACAACTATCGGCGGCGGCACAGCAGTGCAAGCTACACCCACACCCGCTCCCACCACAACCCACACCAGCTCACATCATACACACAACACAGCTTGCTCTTCACCAAGCTCGTCGCATGTCGGACGCATTAGAGCGCTCTCCAGCCAAAAAAATCCAGCCAACCGCCGGAGAAAAGACAACCACAATCCATACGAAGTGGTCGGGAAGCGACTCGCCAGGTGCCAATTAGGCCGCGTGTTTAATTAAAACCATAAAAAAAACGAAAATCGAGAACAGACTGGCGAATGATACGAGTGCAAATAGACGAATGAGTACAGTCCGTGACTACCACCAGGTATCGTCGTTAAACACATCATCAGAGATCAGAGCTACCGCTGTACGTATTATACGATTATACGAAGCACCAGTATAAGCTTATTGGCACAGATACGACCGAGTAGCATATCGGCCTCCCATCCACCTCGCGTGGGCTGCTGTTGTATCGTATCCATCCGGATACGGAGCTCCGTGGCGCTTTCAGCCTGTGAACACTTGAAAGCTCCGCGCAGAGTGTGGGGATATTTTGGTTTTCCCTCTGCTCAACCCGACTCAAAACCATGGAAAGTTCCTGAATGAATGCACCTCTCGGCAGCGCTACTAAATGTCGCATTTACAGCCTCGATTTGGCTACATCCTCGACCATTACCGGCATGCGCGGAGCCGCAGGCGGGCATCAGCCCGCCGCGGCGAAGCCCGCTTGTGTGTGGATACAACAGGAACCAACAAGCAGCTTGCCCTCCCCAGTTGGAATTAACCCAGGGTCACCAGGAGAATACTATTTACGGGGGTCCGTCGCAACCAGAACACAAGACGGACCCGTAGGCCGCATATTTGTTCTCCCCCCAAGCTCACCTACTGTATGTACTCTGGTACCATGGTTGGTTCTGATAAGTTACGTTCTCTAGTTTTAGGAACGTGTTTCCGAGTTTGCTGCCTCGTTCTGAAGTGCCAACATGCTGCACACAGCCGATCGACGACTTCTCCCGACCGGTCGATCCTCAAGTAAGTGTAAGCTGCGTGGGTGCTTCCTACTTGCCTCGTGAAGGACGCAGACCGGTGCCTCGCCTGGGTGCGCGTAGATTCTATTCTAGTGCTGTAGTTCCAGTGTCAGACGAAGGTGGCAAGATGCTGCAGGTGGTCGATTATAACGGGGGACCATAGTTAATAGGACCTGTGGTGTACATAAAAACCTATATATTTAACCATCTCTACTAACAATATTTGGTCCTATTAACTATGGTCCCCCGTAATAGTTGTAAATACGAAGTTCGGTTTAAAGCGAAGGAACGCCCCCTGGAGTGAACGGCTGCTGCTGTAGACACGCCGAAGCTCTCCGCCACGAGCCCAGCAGCTACTAAAATAACAGCAGTAATTGGCATCGCCGACCGCACAGGGAATCAGTCGCTCCGAAGCGGGCCGGTGCTGCTCGGTGGTCCAGGCCGCACCCTCTCGCGTGCTTTTTTGTATTTAATGGCACGACCTGGTACGACACACTTTATTTTGTCGGTTTTATATTTCAGCCCAAGCTTTTTCTTTTTCTTCTTGTATCTGCAATGCTGGCGCCGCCGCCACGCCTCCCTCGTCGCCTCACTCCCCCCTCCCCCCCCGTCCTCCCCCCACTCCCCCCTCGCCTCACCGGAACCAACGTGATTAGCGCCCAACTGTTGGAAGTGTCTGTATTAGGAGTAGGAACGGTGCTCCGTCTCGAACGGGATGCATGCTCAATAATCAAATGACTGAGGCAAGCAACAAATGAGTACTCCCCTCCCCCCCCCCCCGTGTCCGTCTCGAAAGGGATGCGTGGTCAATGGTCAAATGACTAAGGCAAGCAGTAAATGAGTACGCCCCCCCCCCCCCGCGCCTCACCCCCTCCCCCGACTACGGCCATGCATGATATGAGTAGCCCCCCCCTCCCCGCTGGCTTGTGCTTCTCACTCTCCCTTTATATTACTCATACATACTGCACCTTGTGTTTTCTCGCGCCCCGGTGTCTGGGTACGGTACACATACTTGTGCCGCACGGCTGTTGTGGACCTATGGAATGTGGTACTCGTATATTACCTTTTGCGAGGCCTTAACCCCTTTAGTATCGCAGTCCCGTTTTGGGGACAAAACTGCTCAAATTCTAAGTAGTTTGTCCCCAAAACGGGACTGCGATCCTAAAAGGGATAAGTTCGATGACCTGGTATGGTGATCGACTCACGCTCCTTGTCTGGTGCCATGGTCACGACAAAGCTGAAGGAATCGGGTGTCGAGTAGGCGCGTGTACGTGTAGGCGTTTCGCCATAAATTTACGAGCGACATTGGAAATATAATAGAAGAGGGCTCGCACACAAGACCTGTTTTCCTAAGTTTCAGAAAATTGCTGCAACCAAGCGAGAACCAAGAGTTTTTTTTGCCCCTTTTTTGCCCTTCTTTTGCCTTTTTTTTCGGCCCAATAATACAAAAAACTCAGTACCTGGTACTTTCTCAAGGGAAGGTTTTTCCTTTCTGCACCTTTTTCGGGTACGTCAGGTTTCTATAAATATTTCAGACGATCCGCCAGGCATCCAGCAAATATTTTTGGTGGAAGCCATTTTTTCATCGGTGATGTAGCCGTGGTATACTGTTGTAGGCTCCGGCGGGTCACAGTGCAGCAAAATCTCCGATCTTGCGACTTTTTTGTGCCGCTGGCTCGCAACTTCGAGTTCACGAAAACACCTCGTGAGTCGTTTCTGGCTGTCTACGGCTGCTCTCTGGCGAATCCGATGCCCCCACGCATCCCAAAAGGAGCGAGTGCCTCAACTTGACCGGCTGTGGTGACTTGGGGAGGAGCTGCAGAAGTGCGCAAGTCAAAGTGCGAACGTTCAGTTGGAGGATGTGTTTGTTGTTGTTGATAATTTTGTGAGTTCCGAATCTCGATCACGGCAGCAGCACACCAAAGTCGAGGGGTAGGTCTCTGTTGAGAAAGCGCGGACGGTCAACGTGGAGAGAATAATAAGCTGCTGTAGATGAAACCCTGAGCTGATAGGCCCGATCTTGCACGGACCGGCCGAAGGTCCAAACGCAGCGTGTCAAAAATTGCGGCGCGAACAACTGCACAGAACACATAGACGCGTTCTACAATAGAGGTAGCACATTTTCGTTAAAACGTTTTCTGAATGACAGGGGTTCTTCAATCCAAAATCGTCGGAATGCCAATCTTGTTTCGAACAATGGCATGCTTGTACTTTTGGGCCATGGGATTATTCATCTGGATGCAATTCGATTTTTTCTCAAGTCAGTTTTGGGTGAGGTGTGGAGCTCCTTAAGTGAGGAAAGAGCCTCTGGAAAATTAGGGTGAACCTCTAACGTAGAACGTCTCCATATCTAGATATTAGAGTCACCCGGAAACCCGGGGATGGGGGGTGGATAAGACCCTCGGTGGCCTTGAGTTCCGTGTCCTGGTGGTCTACTCAGGCTCCTTGTCTGGCACCTGGTGTGTATATTTGTACCGCACTGCTGTTGTCGACCTGTACTGTTTTGTACATTTGCCAGGCCTTGAGTTCGATGACCTGATTATCTATCGAGGGGTTGTGTGTGTGTTTCCCGGCCTATCATTCAAACCTTGGTCGGGCCTTAACATCGACGATCTGCTGATCGACCCACGCTCCCTGTGCGGTATATATGTATTAGTGTCGCACTGCTGTTGGCGACCTAGAAGGTGTACCGGTTGCAGATGACCTGAATATCGAGTCTTGTGTGTGTTTCCTCTATCCATGTTTCTCGGTCATGCCTCACGTACATCGAACTGATGATCGAGTCTTGTGCACCTTACCCCTGCCTATGTGCTTCGACCAGACGTAAACTTCGATTTTCTCATGATCGGTCCGCGCTCCCTGTCTTGTATGTCTGGTATATATTCGTGTACCGCATTGCTGTTGTCGACCTAAAATGTATACCAGGTGCCTTTTTGCCAGGCCTTAAGTTCAATAACCTGACTTGTGTGTTTTCCTATTTACGTCGTACCTCGGCCAGGCGCCTGCAAGTTCGATGATCTGATGACAAGAGTCTTGTGCGTCTTGTCCCCACCTAGAGCATATATATATATATGTATTCGGACCAGGCGCTAACCTCGATGTTCTCATGGTCGGCCCAAGCTCCCTTCCTGTCTGGTATGTATCTGTACTGCGCTGCTGTTTTTGTCGACCTACAGCAAGGGCCTGCCAACAAAAACACCTGATCTGAGCAGGCCTTTGACCCCATCCTTTGACCTACTGTACTACCAAGTACATGCTAGGTATATAGAGGATTAGTATAGCGCTCGTCGC
This sequence comes from Nereocystis luetkeana, assembly GCA_031213475.1. Lineage (NCBI taxonomy): Eukaryota > Phaeophyceae > Laminariales > Laminariaceae > Nereocystis > Nereocystis luetkeana. The sequence goes on from JARUPZ010000003.1 coordinate 13,257,983, forward strand.
TGAGCACGATTTCTTATAATCAAAATTTTCTTAGCGTCTAAATACCCAAAAGTGCGCCTCACATGTTTTTCAAGATATTTGAGCATGATTTCTCTGTCCAAGTTTTTCTTACGGAGCGTCTCCCAAAAAAGTGAAGCCTTATGTTTTCTCTGGGTTGTTTCTCGCTCGTGCCCCATACTGCTGTATAAATGTGCATCTTTGCCAGGTCTTAAGTTCGACGACCTCATGATCGAAGAGGACGCGGACGTGGCGGAGGCGGTGAGGCGCCTGACGCCGAACCAGCAGCTCGCGCGCAAGCGGCGCCAGCTCCGCGCGTTCGACATCTCTCTCAAGAAGACCCCGCTGCCGGACCACGTTCAGGCTGTCCAAGACCCCTTCGAGGTACGATGGCGGCTTATTTTTTGCCCGTCGAAAATATCGATATCTGTCTCACAGCACAAAAAAAAAAGAAATACATGGTTCCAAGAAATTTGTCCCAAACGGGTTGCAGTACTAAAAGAGGGTTGCCACCACTTCAAAGACTAAACCACCATTTTGGGCACAGATCACTTGGAATCAGACTTCAAAATGTGTACCTGGTATACGTTACTGTACAGTGCTGTACTAACAGGGTTAACCCTTTTAGGACCGCAGTCCCGTTTCGGGGACAAGTTACTTTAAATTTGAGTGGATTGTCCCCAAAACGGGACTGCAGTCCTAAAAGGGTTGAGGTTATATACACATTTTTGGGAGTTTATTTCTCTCTTTTTTTCTTTTTTTCATCCTGTCTATTGTCCTTGACCTACGTCCCCCAGCTCCCTGCCTCTCGTAACTCAGACCCAGGGGTCACATAGCGGGCACTGCTTCCCCCTCCCCGCTACGGTGCGTTACGTGCCCTCGTCATGTTTTTATTGAGGGAAAGAGTTGAACATTCTCTCCCCCTCTGGTCGACTCGCATCGAAACTGTTGGGACTCAGAGACAAACAACCAAAAAACAACCGATAAGTTTGGTATCATCAATCGTCTACGGGTAGCCCTCGAGGTGTGCTTTCCCGTCTGAAGGATACACCAGTGTATTACGAAGCATGGCATGGCTTTGTGAAACACGCCTGCGTCTGTACGTACGGGTGCTACCTTGAATTTTGTCGGGGTTTCCTCCGTTTTGCCTCAACCGAACCTACCCCGCCCCGAAAACGCCTCTAAGGAAACGGTTCACGTACATACAGCGCGATGAATAATCCCATGGCTCAAGTTTACGTGTACAACATGTTAATATTATATCTTGTCAGTCAGGAATGTTTTGGGCGGAATAGTGTTCGTACCCCTATATCATATATACCGCTAGTTCCCGATATATGAGGACCGTCTGTACATAAAGATCTAATGTAAGAGATCCTTATATTTTGGGGCAGCGTGGTAGAGCGCGTCGGAACCCTTTCGAGACTGGGGACAACCGATTTCCGTTCTCCAACTTGCACATATCACGACCCCCTCCCTACCCTCCCCCCCTCCTCCACCACCACCACCACCAACAACAATAACAACCGAACATTCCACCTAACGGCTTTGACAAAGAGACGCGCCGATTTTTTCACCGCTCCCTGTTACCACTGGATGACCAGGTTCCTCGCGGAACGCCTCCCATCCCTGCCCCCCCTCCCCCCCCCCCCCCCCCCCCCCGCCCCCCCCCCCCCGTTTATTTCCAACCTCCTTGCCTCAGCCTTACTTGCAAGACATCATCAACGAAGTCAGGGAGGAGAGGCTTGAGAGGGAACTCCTCAACCAGCGGTGATGGCCATAGGAGGCGTTCTCTCGCGCACATGGGAGGGGGCGGGGGGGGGGGGGGGGAGGCTGATTAAGCTTCAGCCAGCAAGACGTGGCGTGTTCTTGGCGTCGCGTTATATTTTGGAACGAATGGCGGGACGTTTGCTGATGTCGCGCTTATTACCCGTTCACCACTGCCGAAATCATCCCGCACAAATTCTTAGAGTGTGTCCCCCTAAAACGTGGTTGCAGTCCTAAACGGGTTAGTACTGAAAGGAGGCGATGGCGGGAAGGGGACAGGGGCGTAGGGAAGGTGGGGGGGAGGGGGGGGGCAGGAGTGGGGGGGGATGTTCGCGCGCGACTGGGACTGGGCTGTTTTTTTTTTCGAAGGAAGAGGGCCGAGCCGAAGGCGCGTGTCAGATTTTGTTTGAAAAGTTGGATGGGGCAAGAAAGGAAGAGGGAGTTGTTCGCGGCTTTTGCGCGCTCTCGTAGTCGAACTGCGCTTGCGGCGGCACTTCAGCCTGAACGAAGACATGGCCGTACCTAGCGCTACGGCATGGTTCCGCCAATGGGGAACACCTAATCAAAGCAAAAGGCTTCAAACTTTCGTTGTGACATCAGCTCGGAGCAAACCGTGAGCAACCGTGCGCACAGGCTAGTATGACACGAACTAGTGCGCACGTCGAACAGACCACCGGTCCCCACTTTATGATCTAGATCTTGCAGGACAGATATAGTACTGATCTGTATGACCTACCAGGTGGCTCATATTGCCGGGTGGAAGCCGTAATTGCCTGTATGATCTAGCGCTTGTTCCTGGGTTGGATCTTGTCCTGTACAGATCCTGTACAACATATCCAAACGGCAGGTTAGAATCCTGATGATCTACAGCAGACAGATAGATCGTGATCTGCGCGGCGTGTGAACTACGTGTAGCGCTCGCCGCTGGGCACAATTTATCAATCATTTTTTTTCTCACGTCTCCCAAAAAGAGAGCCTGTGACGTTCTTATTCGGTCAGTTTTTTTCCGTGGACCGCTACTATATGCTTGGTGATCAGGGGTGGAGGAGCTGCTCAGAATGGTTTGCTTCTGACTTAACCTGGCCGTTGCTACGTGTATTTTTTTTTTTTTCTTGGAACAAACCATAACCAACCATGGGCGGGTTTGCATCCAGACCATCCTCGTTCCCGTTCATTGGTGCGCGGGTCGAGCGTTTGCTCGGGTAGAACAGGTGCGGACATGCAACCCCCAACGGAACTGCTCGTTCGTCTCCAAGGGAGAAACATGTCGAGGGTGACCCTTCTCTCTCACAGTGTCCCCCTCGCGCTCGCCAGTTGCTTCGCTTCTTGATCACAAGAACGGGAGGGGGGGGGCGTGCGCCTGCCTAAGAACAACATTCGGTAGAAACAAAAATCTCGTCGTTGTTCTCGCGCTCGTCGGCTGTGCTTCATCGCAATAACCGGGGGAATCGCCCCCCTGCCCAATAACAACACATATTAGTACTATTTAATACTGTTGTAGTCTTCGTGTAGGCGTTTTTTTTCTTCTCGTCTCTCGTTATCTATCCTCCTCGGTTACTTGCGCCTTTTGATGACGATAATAATGGGGAATGGGGGAGAGGCTCGTGCGCCGGCCCAACAGTATTTTGTGCTTCGCTCGCCAGCTGCTGTGCTTCTTAATCACAAGCACGGTGGAACTACTACAGTAGACTCCTGTAGTAGTGGTGCTCCTCGGCCTTGCAACCCAACCCCTTGGACAAACGTACGTTTCGACGACCCGAACATCTGCGAGTAATAACTTCCAGAGTCGGCATATATATACCATGTATTGTATGCCAGCAACGCTCATCGGTGGGACAACCCGCACTCCAAAATGTACGTCAGACCTCCGTGTGCCTCGTAATGTGGGGGCGTGGGCGGGTGGGTGAGTGGGTTGATGGATGGGGGGGTGGGGGTTTTGTGTTACGTAGTATTAATATTACGTAGTACCAGGTAACAGTTTTTCAGTCCGCTGGTGTTGCGTGCAGCGTACATACTGTAACCGCTTATTGATAGTACCAGATATATATGTATGCGTCCACTAATACGGATACAATTCGCCGCTCGCTGCGTACCGTACCTAAAAACTTCGTCTATACCGTCTTCGTATAGTTGATATTTATGTCTACTGCCGCATAGCCCTACGTACCAGGTAGTGAGTGATCTATAGCAGTATCGTACGGTACAAAACAAGAACGGCGCCTCCCGTTATTTGGGGGGGAAATACTTGGGATTAGAGTCAGAGATATTTCTTCATGGCATTTTAGAATAAACACGTACCTGGTACCTGGTACGAAACGACGAGTCTGTCGTCTACTGCTGTTTGTACCTGACAAAAAGTGTGATATGCATACGTATGCAGTACCCTGTTTGGTACCGCGTCTTGTTATCTACTGGTACCATGCAGGTACCTGGTAGGTGCTGATGTGTTGATACGTACGGCGTACAATATCAATAATAATAGTACTCGTACGTACTCGTACGTAGGTCTTCTTTTCCGGACCTGAGCTGAAGCTTAGCCCCCCACTCGGTGATGATGCCTCGAAACCGGAACCAACCCTGTGTGGGTCACCCCCATATGTTATTGTCGTGTCCGCACGAGAAGAGAGGAGACATACCTGGTTCATACAGCAGTAGTAGTACCATGTCGTACAGCAAAGATACAACAAGAAAAACATTCCGTTCGTACGTACAGCAGACAGCAGAGCAGTTATCAACAGCAGCAGTAATCGTACACGAGTAACTGCCGTCGTGGATACAGCAGCAGTAGTAGTAGTAGTAGTAGTAGTAGTAGTAGTAGTAGTAGTAGTAGTAGTAGTAGTAGTAGTAGTAGTAGTAGTAGTAGTAGTAGTAGTAGTAGTAGTGTTAATAGTAGTAGTAGTAGTAGTAGTAGTAGTAGTAGTAGTAGTATAGTAGTAGTAGTAGTGTTAATAGTACCTGGTAGTAGTTACCAGGTACTGTAGTAGTAGTGGTAGTAGTAGTAGTAGTAGTAGTAGTAGTATGGGGGGCCATAGTTAACAGGACCAAATATTGTTAGTAAAAATTGGTAAACATGAAGGTTTTTATGTATACCATAGGTCCTGTTAACTATGGCCCCCCGTAATAGTAGTAGTAGTAGTAGTAGTAGTAGTAGTAGTAGTAGTAGTAGTAGTAATAGTAGTAGTAGTAGTAGCAGTAGTAGTAGTAGTAGTAGTAGTAGTAGTAGTAGTATTAATAGTAGTAGTATTAATAGTAGCATGCGGAGAATACCAGGTGGTGCTTCCCCAAAAGCAAAACTTGCAGTACATCATGATATCCATATTGATAAGTAATACATTTTGCCGGCAAATATCAAGCCCTGACGATTGGTTCCGTAGCTCAGTGGCAGAGCGTGCGACTGTTAATCGCGAGGTCGAGGGTTCGATGCCCTCCGGAACCGTATGGGTGATCTACTTTTTCTTACTCGTTCGTACATCATTTTTTTTTGTAAGCAATACCTCGTATATACACTATTTTTTCACAACTGGAGGCCGCCTCGCCATTGCCTTGTGCACTGCAGGAGCCCACGAGTACTGTCTGTACCCGTAATTCCCAATGCCGCCAACATGCCAGTGTAGCTTGCGACAACAAGCTGTTAATTCTGTTATTATGCATCCTCTCCACATTTTTCTCAGGTCCACATCATCTCTCCCACAGAAAGCTTCGTGCGCCCGGTAGCCGCACAGCAGCACAGCCACAGCAGTTCCGAACAACAGGCAAATAAGCCGTTGTGGTCGAAAGGAAGGAGTCTCCCCCCTTGTACGCGTACTTGCCTTGGCTTTTGTCGCACATACCACAGTACATATGGTATTATACAGCAGCTAGCCGGTCGCCCCGGTGGTTTAAGTGGTTAACCTCGAATTCTACTTGTGTTTGAGTCCTGTGGGTTCGAGCCCCAGGTGGGTCGGACATTCGACTTTATTTGCAAAAATAAAAATAAAAAGGATTCAATTGTTGAGAGCGCCTTGCAGCGTGGGTAGGCACAATTCGATGCGAGTCGACGAGGGAAGAAAAGGCAGAATTCTTCTCGCGATAAAAATGAAGGCACGTACCGTAGTAGCGGGAAGGGGTAGAAGAGCCTGCTACGTGTGACCGGATCTGAGTTACGAGTTGGAAGGAGAGAGAGAAGAAGATGGGCGAAGGTAATAAATGGGATGAGCAAAAAAAGAAAGAAAAAAAAAGAGCAATATCGCGACTCTACCCCTGTACGGGATAAAACTATTAATAATAGTGTTGCTTTACACTTCTAATCGTACCGTTTGTTTTTTTTACGTTGTTACTCAACTGCAGGCACAACATAAAATAAATGTATTTCTCTGCTGTACATCCTCTGCGAAGTATGCACACACAGCAGCAGCGACAGCCTCTGGTCCAGACTGACTATAGTGACACAGTTCGAGACAACACTACCGTGCTATGAGTGTTACGCAGGTGGCCGGGACCCCCCCCGTTGCACAATGCGGGGGCATAAAAAAATCCTCGTGGAGACATTAATAATAATAGTACCAGTAGTTTTATTTTTTACAAAAAGTGACGTCACGATTCCGGATGACGACAAATAAATGTCGACCAAGGATTTTCCACCATTCAAAATTTCCAACAAGAAAAATTGACCAATCAGAAAACTGCGGGCACGAAATCCCTTTCTCTCTAGGCGTGCCGAATTGAGAGGTTGTCGACACCTTGTTGTGGGTTTTGCTACATTTTTTTGGAGGTATCCACCTGTGCGACACTGCCGTACCCATGTGCACAGCAGCACAGTATAGAGCCCCACCAGTAAGAGAGTGCCTGGTAAGAACGTAATGCTCACTTTTTGGAGAACGCTAAGAAAATTGGGTTAAGAAAGACGGGTGAACTCTACACTAAATCCTATATAATAGCCTATGCTCAAGGTTGTTCGAAGATGGCGCCCCAATAAGAATGTCAGGCTTGCCCAGATTAGGCGTTTCTTGTTGGCGGGCCCATACTGTAGCGACTTACCGTCGTAGTAAGTAGCGACCGTACCACGCTAAGAAATAACGGTAAAATAACAAGATATTCAAGCATATACCTGCTCGCGACGATTACTGTAGCTCGGTATCGCCATCGGGGCCTATTCCCAGAGACAGCACAGTCACAGCAGTCAAATTCTGGCGGTACGAAACGAACCTTCATGAGCAGGAGCAACACACTCACCGCAACAACAAGGTAGGGTCTGGAACATGAAGGCCTGTCGCCGGCATGCCGTGCAGAGCGCGCCGATCGGAGGAGGAAGAGGAAGAGGAGGAGGAGGAGGAAGAGGAAGAGGAGGAGGAGGAGGAGGAGGAGGAGGAAAAGGGGCGGAACGTGGCATAGGTGACGCACGGGAGGATCTAATGCTACTCACATGCTGAACGTAACGGGGACGCAGGCTTTCGTCGAAGTAACGTGGGTAGGTATACCAGGTATGTGGGGTCGGGAAGGGTTTGTGAGCAATGTGGTAAATAGTATGGGGTGTGCAAATACTAAGTATAAACCATGCATCGCAGCAGTAAATACCATAAAACTAATAATAAAACACACAGCACCACATTAGTACGTACAATATGACCAACAATAAGTGATTTGTATGAGCGGCATGATCCATATAGGCAGGGGGTACATCATGTAATATTGTGTGGTTCAGCTGGGTGAGACACAAGTATCCCTTGACTCTTTCTACGATATAGAGGTAGCACGTTTCCGCTCAAACGTGTTTTGAATGACGGGGTTCCTTAAACCAAAATCGTCGGAAACCCAATCTTGTTTCCAAAAAAGACTTTTTTGTATACTTGGGCGATGGGATTATCCATCGGGGTGCAATTTGATTCTTGCTGAAGTCAGTTTTCGGGTAAGGGACGGAGCTCCTCAAGTGAGGAGCCTTAGAAAATTTAAGGTGAACCTCTATCGTAGAACGCCTCCCTTGCCAGGTCTGTCTATAGAGCAGGTCCTCGTTGTTGTTCGCGCGTGGTGGTTGCCTGGAGTTAGAAGAAAAGTAGCTTTATTCCCTTTTCGTGCGATGAAGACTGAGACTAGGGCTCTCATCGCCCCTCGCCGGAAAACCCCTTGTTCCCCAACTAAGATAAGTCTCCCACAAGCAATACAAGTACGATACGGACGCCTGCAGCCCGGTAATTACCGCCCTTCCCAGGTAATCCAAGGAAAGACTCAACAACACTAGCCCATTATAATAAGCCGTATATATATGCAGAAATATGGGGAATTCAAGGGAACCCCAGTTTCAGCAACTAACTAGAACATGAGCAGAAGATGCGGCTCCTCAAAACCCACTTCCACGCCTCTGGACGGCAAGGCTACGAAGCCGACCAGGAACGCCAAGAAGAAATAGAAAATAAAGCAGACCTACTCATAAGGGACAGGAAATAATATGTCAACGAAAGCCATCACCATAACGTCAGCCGGGGGGGGGGGGGGGGGGGGCGAGAATGTGTCGACGGAAGCGCAAGGTTGAAAATGAAAAGTCGTGCTTTCCTTTGCGACTGTATGAGTAGCCAAACTTACCCAGACCACCTAAGGCTCGGAACGGGGGGGGGATTGGCAGGACGAAAATATATATATCATGAAAAATCGGCCGTCTTGGGTAACCCAGGTGAGGGGCCCGATTGCTTGAACCAAAACCCCGGCACTGAGATGAGGGGGTAGGCAGGACGAAATACGCGCAGAATACCCCAGGGCCGACCCAAACACTTGGAAAACGTGGTACGTTCTACATATATATCGTGTTGGGCTGGGGGGGGGGTATCCCTCGCCACGGGACGCACGGCCCATGCCGTTCGGCGTGAGTCGTGCGCCCCGTCTGATAAGCACGTTTTGGACAGGGCGGCGGCCTAGTGACCCGACTATCCAGATTGGCCCCGGCACTGAGCGGGGGGTTACGCATGACGAACTACGCGAAAATCATCCTAAACCCGCCCCAAAAAACAGGAAACGCTAAAAACGTACGTACCTAGAAGAAACCGTTAACTTGGAAGAAGCCAAATGGAAAAATAATAGGGAAATCCCCAAAACCAAGGAAAATGGAAAACAATCGAGTGCAGCGGCGATACGAAAATCAGCTATCCACGGCTGCGCCTCGAGTATCATCTACATTCCGCTGGACCCCCCGTGCAAACACGACAGCTAGCTAAGTTTACTTGCAGACATGTACAGCTCCCGTTGAAGTCGTGTAGCGCGCAGGAGAAAGAGGAAGCTTGATCGGTCCCGGGTCATAAAGAAAGTCGAACCAAAAATACCGCATCCGTCGTTGTACTCACGCTGATTTTTCCAAGCCCCACAAGCCGCCATCGCCCTTGGACGAAACGTGATCTCCGCTGGACAGCACCGTGGCGCTGTAGCAGCGAAGCCAATCGGCGTGTGGTACGCAGCTGTACGCAGCCACAGTCGGGTGCCAGGACACGCTCGCCGTCACGCCAAGAAATTTACCGTTGGGCAGCGTTAATTCCCTTCTGGCGGTACAGGCGATTTTGGTTTGGCCTTGGTGGTTCGGGGTACCGGCCAATGCGAGGGAGCTGAAAGCCTATTTCCCGTTCTCAGGACGATCGAAAGAGTCCCGTTCAATGCGTCTCGTACATCGCCGCGACGCCGCGGTGACCCTGCCTCGACCGCGAAACCGATTCGTGTCCAGTGATCTTCTCCACTTCGAGTCGTTGAAGAGGAGTCGAGATGTCGTCTTGAGTGACGTGGCACGGGCGGGACTTCGTGGAGAGGTTGTTGAGTACATGTTGTGTCAACCCCGCCGGTAAATAGTTCGTCATGTCGCCACGGTCGTGGGGGTTGGTACACGGCTTACAATGTAGCCACGCTGCGTCTGTAAGCGTCTGGGCATGTCAGAAGTTCCATCCAAATACAGGATCTTAGCGCCGAGAGGCGATCCGTCCGGGATGTCCGCGGAGGAACCGGGGCCAACCGCAAGGACTTTGTAGGGGCCCCGTCCAGTTGGGCGAGAGTTTGGACTCGAGGACCTTGGCGTCTGTGTCAGTCTTCGCGCCCTGGCGGATGGTGACACCCGTATTGGGCACCCACCCCCAGCCGCCAACGACGAATTGGCGAACCGGACACAGTGCGCCGGAGAGGGCAAAGTTTCAGCGGCCCGCGCGAGAAACCGTGAGGGTGTGGTGCTTGCGGACGGTATGGTACGCACGCTGCTGGCGGCAGGTCACCAAGTCGCAGTAGATGAGGCGAGGTGGTCGCGGGGCAAACTCTGGTGGCCGGTCACCCCAGCGCGCTCGAAAACGGAACTTTCCGAACCCCAAAAAACTCATAGATGACGTGCAAAATATTTGAGCAATAGCCGAGGCCGTTGCCCGGGAGTATGCTGCACGGGCATCCCCAGAGGGGGGTATACCGGTTGATGAGAATGCTCGCCGTGCCTTCAGCTGTGAACTCGGGTGCTGTGACTGCGGACATGTCGGCTCGGCGGCTGAAATGATCAGCAACCAGCAATATGCAGGTGATACTTCGACACGTGGCCTGATTAGGGCCGAAGCAAGCGGTGCTGGCGGCGATTCCCGGCCCTTCTGGCAGGGGCATCGAGATGATGGGCCACCGGCCCGTCAGCCGCGAGATTTTCCGTGCTTGGCACCTATAGTAGTTGCGTAGCCACCCCCGGGTCCAGATACTCATACCAATCCACCAGTAGAAACGTTCGAACATGCAGGAAGTCGCCGAATGGCAAGTCTGCATGACCCAAGGGCGCAAGAGCACCGGCACGTGAAATATAATACGCTCGGCATTCAATAAATAAGCCGCGCGCCCCAACGGACGCTGCGAGTCAGGCGCAAGGAGTAGGGTCGGCTTCTGGACAAGCAGGATAATGCCGCTATCGGTGGTGTGCAGCTGTCCTTTGCCAGCACTCTCCTAAACCTCCTATAATAGAAGAAAGGGCGCCGGCGTTAATGAGAACACGACAAAGGGCGGTTGGTAAAGCCGCCGGCTGGCCAAGAACCATGTAGCGCGTGGCGGCGTGGCCCACGGGCTTGGCCTGTTGCTTCCTCGCCCAGTCGACTTGCGAATAGGGAGCGACGGAATCGCCGAAACTGCAATTCAGCAACCGCGCCGAGGACATCCAAGTCGGCCATTGTGACAGATGGGACGCCAGGCGGGGGCGGAAGTCTTCAAAGAAGAGTTCCCACAAGCTCGGCGCGGTCGCGGTCTGGCGGAAGTCTTTAAAGAAGAGTTACCACAAGCTCGGCGCGGTCGCGGTCAGACGGAATGGGAGCAGTCGAGGCAGGCCAGGGGGCAAGAGCGGGGGCCATAACGATAGCTGGAGGCGGCGTGGGCGTGGGACTCGCAGCGGGATGATGGTACGCCGGGCGGGTGGTCGAGGGGCCCCGCTGGGTCCGGAGCCACAACCGACAGCAGGCGTGCAATGCCAGTGGCAGCGGCTGTTCGTCGGCGTGTCCGAGTGGAGATGCGGCCCGAAGGCGTCAAGGCAGTCAGAGGCGCCGGGTTGTCAGGTATCGAAGGAGCGCGCCCGGCCGGATCAGTGATCGCGGTGTAATCGGTTCCCTGTGGAGTGCTCGTCGGGGGAAGAGCATGCTGGGCGACAGCCGTCGCGGCAGCGGGGCTGCTGGAGAGACCATGCTTCCCTCAGGGGGTGCGGCCAAAACCGAAACGAAAGCGGTGTCGGAGGTGGTCATTTTTTCCTCGCGGCCGGGACGACGATCGGCGGTGGTAGCGGAGGCAGACACACGAGCGACGGATCTCCCTGGAGGAGCAGAATGGTCGGCAGTCCTTTTACGTGGCCCGTGTGCGCGAAAATTGACGAAATTAGAAGAGGCGAAGGGGATTCCACCCAAAACAGCACTGTCAGGGCGGGGTACCAGCCCACCCAAGCCGACACCGGTGTCGGTGAAGAACGAGTGCGAGACCCGCTGGCCCGGAGAGCAAGATAACACCATCCTCTACGGCGGTGAGGCTGTTAGACCCACTGTGGTCGTGTTCCGTGGCAGGCTCGGGCAAACGGGGTATACAATAGGCGTTTCAGTTGGCGCTGTTCTTGCTTCTCTCGAGTGTGTAGTCGAACGCGGGGAGAAACTAGGAGCCATCGCTGGATGCGCGTGTTGTGGTTGCCCACTTGCGCCGATGCTCTCCAGTGCCGTGTGATCCGACAAGAGGCGGAACTTTGTGTTCCCGAAGGTAGCTTCGAAGGCTTTCGATGGGCCCGACAATGCAGTCAGCGTCCAAGTCGAGCGGGATCCAGTGCCTCTCGGAATCGAGGGTAGCGCGGCTGATACACGTAATAGGCCGCACTGAGCCGTCCTACTGCTCCGGATCAAGCGCAGCGCCAAAATCGTCGATGTAAGCGTTGTAGTTAACGAGGAGCGGACACAACCACTCACAGGTGCGACGGTAAGCGTGCCCAGACGCGCAGGAATGCAGCGTGTGAGACCCGGAGTCAAGCGTGGCTGCCGCAGAGGCGGGGGGGGTGAATTCGCAAACGACTGACACCTGAGGCACCGCAGATGGGACAAGCGAAGGGCCGGCGACTGGGTAGTCGTGCTGCAACGCGTCCAGCGGAGCGCGCATGAGCGTGGCGTGGGCGACTCGGAGGAAGGCCGTCAGGTTGTACTGTAGTCAACCTCGAAAATTGCCACTTTAGGCCGCGAAATAATGTCATCTACGAATTACAGACCCCCCCCCCCCTCCCTTGCCCCCTTGCTTCGCCGTAACTCGACCGACCACACCCAGACTCCAGTCATTTTTTTATCCATCGAAGAACGCAGAGAATGTTGGGTTTGTGTTTAAGCGAGAGGAGGGTGAGTGAGTCGTTGCTCGTCGCTACAACACATTATTTTTCATAGTATTGATTGATTGTTTGCAGTACCTAGCATAATACGTGTAAATGCCCATATACCCGCGTTAGCCCTAGAGGTCTACAAGTAGACAGGGGGGAGGGGGGGGGGGGGTGATGCTTCGCGGACGTTGAATGACGGGAACCGGACGCTTTTCGTGTAACGCCGCCAACGGTAATAAAATACGTTACACATCATCGCTCACTGGCCCACTGTGCACTCTGGGCAAACCGTGTTGACACGTGGTGTCGTTCCCCCCCCCCCCCCCCCCGGTTCTGCCATACTTCTGCTTGGCGTGCTGTTGGCTCGCTTTTTTGTTGTTGCGCACGTGGCAACCTGGAGAGTCCGGGAATCCCACAACCCACAGCTCGTCTCCGTTCCGAAATGTATGGTGTCATGTTGTACAGCGGTGGTAGTGTATTAAGTATGTGTATGTATCATTGTGTACAATACACTCGTTCGTACCAGGTACAGAAGAAGTGCAATACGTGCTCGATACTGGTAGGTGTTTGTTGTCGTTACTCGCAGTTGTTGTTTGCTGTGTTTCACGGCACGACCGCGTACTTGTATACCTGGTAGGCTTCAGTGCTTGTTGCCTCCTCCTTCTTCTCCTCCTCCTCCTCCTCCTCTAGCTGCGCTGGTGATGATATAGCGACTGAGTGGTCTAGCAGGTAGTGCTATATAATCAACAAATATGTTCGTGGAATCTCTCGTCGACTTATTAATAGTAACTATGATATCCGGCCCCCTCCCCTCGCCAAACGCTTCGGGTGTCTAGAGGCACACACACTCTCATCATTCGTATTGTCTCCAGCGCGCACGCTCGAAAAGAACAAAATAAACTGCGAATTCGGCGAGATTTGAGCCCTACGAGTAGCCACCCTTCGGAATTATATAGCACTACCACCTTGCTAGACCACTCAGTCAGTCAGCTGGGGTTCGAAACTCGCCGAGTTCGCAATTTGTTCTCTTCGAGCGTGCTCGCTCGAGAAAATACGAATGATTATGATAGTGTGCCTCCAGACACCGGTACGTACCTAGCGTTTTGGCGGGGTAGGGCCCTGGAGATCACTACTTGTACGAGCTGGAAGTGTACTTCTTGTATTATTAAGAGTAGTAGGTTTAGCAGTCTGGGAGAAGGCTACCAACCTAAAGATCCCTTCTCCCAGAGTGTTAAAGGTCCTCATAAAGTCGACGAGATACCTTTGTTGATTATACTTATTATACCAGGTACCCTGGTATATTAATAGCACTATCTGCTAGACGACTGAGTCCGCAGTAGTGATCTAGCTGGTATAGTGCTATATACTCAACAAGTGCGCTGCGTGCTGTGTGGTATGTGCTGCCGTGCAGCCTCGTGACCCCCTCTGTACAGGTTGGATCGCGTTTGCCTCTGGTCTGATTGTTGTGGATTGTGGATTGTGGATATTTTGTTTTTTTGGTTCGGGATACTGCTGTGTCTCTCGGGAGGTTTCGGCCAATCAAATATCGTGCCATATCAGCGATGCATTATCCGCCTTCAGGCCCAGGCGCAGGCAGGGGGTCTCTCTCGTCTCAGAGTGCGTTTGCTTGGCCCATCTGGGAGGGGTCGTCGCGGAGACATTACAATACACGCAGGGAGGACTCTGCGCTTCGAACCTGACTCTGCGGTTCCTGCGGAGAGCTAGGCATGGTGACGGTACAGGCAAGTTGTCCTGTTCGAGAACTGATTTCGTACATACTCATCTCCCTTGTACCTGGTACAGAGTTTTGGACTCCGCAAAGCTTTTTTTGTTCGCTGGAGCTAGGAGCTTCTGTCTACGAGTATGATCACGCTTACAATTCACAAGGTCTCCTTCCTGTCACCGCGGCTTCAAGGTGTGTTGAGTGCTAGTTATCGAGCACTGGACATCTTCAAGGTCTCGTGTTGGTTACGGCATACGCTTGTCGTTCACCAAGCGCTCTCGCGAACTTGGAGAATTCTCGTTTGGCACTCTCTCGTACTGAGAGCACTGGTAGTAATTTCGTACAACACATAGAAAACCAGGAAGCGAGGGTTCCGAACTCTCACAAATACATGCCTGAGAGCAGCCACAACACCACATTGACAAGAGCGTCGAATGCAGCTGCCGGGCAGACCGCACCAATGATACCGATCGCATGCCGCAATGACGATGCTGCTCGGCACGGGTGCCCTGTTGCCCTGTTTGCATCCCGAGCGTGCTCTGCAGTGTGTATACCATGGCTGTTTGGGCCCTATTTTTCGTCCCCAAAGTGAAAGTGAAAGTTGAAGTTCTTTCTTAAACGTAATACAAACGTACCCGGTACGACTTGTACACTGAAAATACTAACTCTGGACGGAAATGTAAGGACTGTTGAGCGATAACATGAACACTAAACGGTGCTTAAATTTACGTCAGGGCGTGGTTTTCCCTCAGTTGAGCTCCAGGCACTACATACTACTGGGTACCTTAAAACATGGGTGTGTACGGAGTACGTACGGAGACTCAAGTCTCCGGTCTCAAAAAACGAAATGGGTTCCTCCGCTACAGCAGCAGCAGCAGCAGCAGCAGCAAGAGCAGTGGTGCTTCGATGCATCAGGTCGGTTGCCCTGCCCTGCGTGGGGGTTGTACTGTATTATACCTCGCCCTCTTAACCACTCCTCGTTTCGTCAATCCGTCAGCGATCAGCGTTGTCAACCCACCTCATGCAACTCGAACTCTGTCTGACCTGACTGCTGTTATTTTATTACGCCCAATCGAGCCGCCTTCAGCACATTTTCCCTGCTGGTATGATACAGGATGAACGTATGTATGGGTCCACCCATCACATCAATCACGTCTCTTCAGCACCTGCACGTAGACACCGACCGCACCGTTCGTATGGAAATGCAATATTGCCGTATCATCGAGGTAATAAAAAACGTAACAGATGGGGTTGTGCTGGCGGTGTGCTGCTGTTCAGAGCCCTGCTGCCTGCTGCTGCGACAGGTAAACATCGACCGTTGGCAGGTTGGACAGACAGATCGGACCACTGCTGTTGTACAGATCACAGAGACCGTTTTCACGGATCTGCTTCTTCTGTACCAGTACAAGTTTCTATTTATAGCGAGCTGATATACACGCGTTAAAATACGCAAGATAACCACCCCCCGCGGGACGAATTTCCGACCCGGTTTCCTCCAAAACATGCGACGCACAGAACGAAATTGGTGGCTTTGGAAAGAGTTCGTGGAGAGGGTTGCGTAGAGGCATCGCTGGGCGTATTCAGTACGCCCTCACCGTTGTCGAGAAACCCAGCTTTGAAAATCGTCCCAGGGGGTGTGTTGTCTTATCACCCAGGGTGATACGGTACCTGGTGTGGCACGACACGTGGTTATCATACCTGGTTCCGCAGTACATGAAAGGTACCAGGTATACGTATACGGTGGTAAAGGCGACTGGTCATGGTTTTTTTTCGCCACGATCTGTGTGATCTGTACACAGACGTTTTCACGTGAGATCTGCAGCATGTGCATGACCTATACATATCTCGATCCACTGATCTGTGCATCCCGGCCAGGAATATCATGAACAGTCCAACGTGTGAACATTAAGGCCAGGGAAGATCCCTCAGGAATCTGTTGCCGAGTATATCGGCGCGGGTAGGCGTGTCGCCCAAATTTTCAAACTAAGGCCACTTCTTATGCAGTCGGATTTGCAGTCAGTTGGAAATGGTGTTATCAGCATGTTCGCAAGAGCTTTTGCCCCGAAAATGTGCGAAACTGCTGTTTCTCGCCTCAGCATGACTTGGACTTTTCTCCAAGACCCATCTAGAGGTGTTTCCCGCTTCTCCATGCGCCCAGTTGCAAGAAATCACCTCCGGTACTTTTCCGATTCAATTGGGTCAAATACGATTACGATCAGGGATCGGATCGGAAAAAACGTTTTTTTTCCGATCCAATCGGGGATTGTAATCGCATTTGACCCAGTTGGATCGGAAAAGTACCGGAGGTGATTTCCTGCAACTGGGCACCTGGAGAAGCGGGAAACAGCTCTAGATAGGTCTTGGAGAAAAGTCCAAGTCATTCTGAGGCAAGAAACAGCAGTTTCGCACATTTTTGGGGCAAAATCTCGTGCGAACGTGCCGATAGCACCATTTCCAACTGACTGCAAATCCGACTGCATGAGAAGTGGCCTAATACTAGGAAATTGAATACGCGAAGGATTTGCAAGCAAAGATCTATGTTTCCAACGTCAGGAAAAGTTCGCCCTTTTTTGGACCCAATTACTTGTTAATTCTCCCCGAACGTAATTTCTCTTCCCCAGGTTTTGCTTATTTTTTCACTCCAGCATTGCCACAAGTCCCCGGTGGCTTGGTAGGTGGCCCGCGTGCCTGTCAAGATCAATTTCGTGGGTTCAAGTCTCACCGAGTGCATGCTCGTAGGGACTTTTTCTTGCCCAAAAAAATGATCAGCGGAAAGCGCGAGAGCGTGAGTTAGCTACATTCGATGAAAGGCGACGAGGAGTGGGAATGCTGAACCCTATGCGCGACAAAAGATATAGGCACGTACCGGGGGGGAGAAGGGACACCTGTGGCCACGGCTTGTCCAGAAGATGGCCGAGGGTAAAACCTCCTACGAGTAAGGCTGAAAATGGAAGTGATGATGAACGGAAAAAAAGAAAAGAAAAAAAAAGAAAAGATTTTTTTTTTAGGGTCGTTAGACCTATGCCAATGGTACAGCGAAGTTGCAATAAAAAGTTTGTAATAGTATCATCATATCTATTAATAGTCAGATCCAACTCAGGAACCAATCTGTCCTATTTTCGGGGGGCCATAGTAAGTAGGACCTACGGTGCACACAAAACCCTATATATTTCGCTATTTTTTCCAACAGCATTTGGTCCTATTTAATATGGTCCCCCGTAATAGTAGATCATGCAGGTTATATATACTGTCCACGCGGCAACATGAGCTATCGTAGATGATACAGATCAGTATTATATCTACAGTATACCCTGAAGTATCTAGACCATAGTGTGGGAACCGATTACCCGCCCGAGGTGTGGCGGTGTTTTTATGTCTTTCTGTCCGGAAATGTAAGGACCGTTTGGGTATTAATATTAGTACACTAAGACTTATGCCAATGGAAACGCGAAGTTGAAAAGTTTTTTTTCAAATATATCGCTTTAAAAAAACAGCCGAAAATTTTCTCGTACCGCCGCTGTGGGAAAAAAGAGAAAAATGCTTGATTTTTTCTTTTTTTTCCCCCCAACGGCTGCAGGCGGCGCAATTTGTGTTTTTCTGGTCGCAAATTGTCAACACAGTGATCGAAACCAGCTCGTGCGACGATCGACGCTCGATCTCGACATAGACTCAGCCCACGGCCAACCCACTCGGTATCTGGCAAGCCCAACGAATATAGATGACGGCCTCGAAGATATCAGGCGGATCTATGGTTTAGGGGGCGAGAGCTTGCCGGCGGCGTCCTACGGTATCCTCCCAAACCTGAAAAAAAGTCTATTTTTTGCCATTCGAGACGGATGGAGAAGTTTTGTCTTCTGTTTTGTGCAAACCAGCGGCCAAATGTTTTTTTATCACACGCCTGGTCAGCTCCCGCCACATGACACCGGCCATGGTGTGAAGACGGTGACCCTAGGGTGGGTCGGAGCCCCTAACGAGCGCACTCCGTTCAGAATTCATGGCGCAACCGTTGGTTTTGTTGATCGATGTCTGTCGAGGACTCGGAATCTCGCCGCTTCGAACCAAAGATCGGCTTGAGTTTTTCTCGAGCCGATGTTGGCCCAACATCGGCCCCAGATTTGCTTTTTTTGGGCTTTTCCAAAAGTTTGGAACTTTTTTTTTTTTTTCAGGTGGCCCATAGGAAGCGTGTTCTGATTTTTTTTGGCGGGTATCTTCGAAATTCAAACTTTGTATTGCAACTTCGCTGTACCATTGGCATAGGTCTTATTTGCCGTTTTTATTTTTCTCGTTTCGCGGAATTTTCCCAAAAACGCGAAAAAATGGGATGGTGTGGTGTGCCAGGTATATATATCATGTTTCATCAGGTTGCAACGGTACATGGGCGTCCCCGGTGGCTTGGTAGGTGGTCCGCGTGCCTATCAAGATCAATTTCGTGGGTTCAAGCCCCGCCGAGTGCATGCTCGCAAGGGCTTTTTCTTGCATGAAAGAAATTGATTAGCGGAAAGCGCGAGAGCGTGAGTTAGCGACATTCGATGAAAATCGATGAGCAGTGGGAAAGCTGAACCCTATGCGCGACAAAAAATAAAGGCACGTACCGGGGGGGAAAAGGGTGGACACCTGTGACCACGGCTTGTCCAGAAGGTCGTCGAGGGTAAAACCGCCTACCAGGTACGAGTTAGGATGGAAAGTGAAAATGATGATGAAAAAAAAAAAAAAAAAAACGCTCGTCCATCTGATCGAATCGTCTAAAGCAGCGGCGCGCGCGCAGGCCTTCCGCTTGATCGTGCCGCTAGAGGTGCTCCGCCTGTTGGAGAGACGACCGTACCTCGCGAGCGTAGCTTATAGCTTAAACCAACTCCTGGCGCGACAAAGCCCTTCAAATCATGAAAATAGCTGGCGATTTCATGTTGATCTCGGCTATGTTGGCGAGTCGGCTCTGTTAACTGGACGAATAGGGCTCTCCTGGTGCACGGCGCTTTTTTGCGACCGGCCACGGCCTGGGAATGACCCGGATGACCCTGATCTATCCTGTACAGTGCCGAGTGGCGACACGGCGCACACGGCTCACGCCGTGCGCTTGCCCGATGTTCTGCGACGATGCGAGTCTTTTCCGCGATCCGGGAAATTACCTTGTTGGTATGTCGTGTGCCCTAACTCGGAAAATGAATATGTAACGATAGTTCCAGTGCGAAATTCAGACGTTGGAAAGCAGTAGCCGCGGTAGCCTGGGCCTCCGGCGACTTGCTCTCATCGGACGTCTTGAAGTCAAAACTAGTCTGTGTCACACCTTGGACCTGTAGCTCTGCCTCTGCTCCACTACGCTATCACTGTGAGTAGGTTGCGGCTCTGCACCGGACAAGGTGTGCGTACCCAGGGCTACGCTTATACTATTTACCATATATATCACTGCATTCATCTGATTGGCTAAATTCTTACGTACGTACCAGTACAAAAATCACATTCTCTCATTCTTCGGAGAATATTCTGCATTTTGTTGTGTGTTTTGATCAGATTGCATCCCCGAATCGGAAAGTAAAAACTTTGAAATCAAAGTAAATAATGCGAACATCCCGCTTGTCCCCCCCCCCTCCGTAGTACAGTAGTATTTCGAGTAACAACTTGGAAGGCGGGTGTTGAACCGCAAAATGTAGTGTTGGATACTTTACAAAAACTTATTTTTTTATCGTTGGGTTGTACAAGGAAACATTGAAGTGTATCCTATCGGGCGAAAAGAACTAACTATCGACCCGGGCTACAACTTGCAACAAAGTCGTTGAACCTGCCGGTTTCTTCGTTATTTTTGGCCAATGAGCGTGCTCAAGTCACGGAGTGAGAACCAAGAGAAACCCGACGGTGTTCTGGCACGTTGCGGGGTCAAACCAGACAGTCCCGTGCCAGATATGAACAGAAGAAGCGACCATCACCACCCCCGCACCCAACCCCTTCTGTTCGCTCCTCTATTCTCGTCTCCCAGCTCTCTCCACAGCAGCAGCACAGTTATCCTACTGTCACAATATTTCCGCACACCCAACGCAGCAGCAGCAGCAGTGACTCTTTATAGATGGGTTGTACAAATAAACGTTGATGTATTGTACAGCTAACCATCGACCGGGGCTACAGCTTGCAAAAACGGCTTTGAACCTGCCGGCTTCTGTGTTATTTTTCACCAATGAGGTTTGCTCAAAGCACGAAGCGAGAACCCACAAGAGCAATCCGACGGTTTTCTGGCACGTTGCGGGGTGAAACCAGACAGTCCCGTGCCAGATATGAAGAAGGAAATCGAGCATCACCACCCCCGCACCCAACCCCTTCTGTTCACTCCTCTATTTTCTCATCTCCCAGCTCTCTCCACAGCAGCAGCACAGTTATCCTATTGTCACGATCTTCCCGCACACCGAACCACCAGCAGCAGCACTAACAGCAGTAGAGTAGCAGCACGGCGGTGCGACGTCTCAGCGGTCTATTCGCCAAGCATCCAAGTTGGGCTCCGGGCGAGCTTGGAGCGAAACGCTCGGGCGCGGTGGCGCCGGCAGGCTGTGTGCCGCATACCGGTTGTACTGCTGTGCTACCTGCTATACTCGTAGAGCGCACCAATATCAGCAGTAACTGACACTCGAAATGAATGGGAAGAAGCCGCTCGCCTCTTTCCGTGTTACTGCTTAAGGCTATACTGTTGGTGCTATAAGACCTGCGGCTGCTTCTGCTGCTACTGCTACCACCTGCTGCAGCGAGCTGCTGTGCTTCTTTCTAGCTTGTGCGTACGATGCCCCTGCTTGCTGCTGCTGCTGTTACTGCTGCTACCTGCTGCAGCTAGCTGCCGTGCTTCTTTCTATTATAGCTTGTGCGTACGATGCTCCTGCTCGCCAGTATCATTCGATAACGGCAGCGGCACCGCGGTTGCTGTTCTACTGATATCTCTGTCGCTGCATATTCGATCCTTTTTTTTTTCTGTGCCCATTTCGTACCCCCCGCATTTGGGATCTCTGATTAATTTTCGTCACGAAAACCCGGATCTTCCTGTTTGACCCAAGCTCCCAATCGGCCTTCGGATAAAAAAATGCATTAATTTCGTCTCCCCGTTTTCACTAAATAATGAACCCCCCCCGCTTTTGCTCGAAATGTACCTGGTACAGTAGATCTGTTTCGTTTTGAGCTGCAATTTTCGCTCGGCGCCAAGAATCTTGCAGCTGAATCTTATCGATCTTATCTTCGCGCCCCCGTTTTATACTTCAAGAATCAACGATGCCGCACATGAATCTTATCGATTTTATCTTCGCGCCCCTGTTTTATACCTCAAGAATCAACGATGCCGCACATGAATCTTATCGATCTTATCTTCGCGCCCCTGTTTTATACCTCAAGAACCAACGATGCCGCACATTAATCTTATCGATCTTATCTTCGCGCCCCTGTTTTACACCTCACGAACCAACAGTGCCGCGAGTCGCCGCGGCTGTCGCGATGTGCTCGGGGGGGTCTTTGCCGGGGCTGAAAATTTTCCGTGAAACGCGAAATAAAATGCTGCGATCCGTAAATTTTCCTCGAAGCGCGAAAAAACACGTCATTTGGTATTAACCCCTTTAGTACCGCAGTCCCGATTTGGGGACAAACAGGTCTAATTCCAAGTGATTTGTCCCCAAAACGGGCCTGGGGTTCTAAAAGGGTTAACAGCTGGTTACGACCCTTACCGTTTACAATTTGCAATAGATGCGCCGAGAGACAAAAAAAAAATGGTGAAAATCTGCTTTCCATCGGTGATGTAGCCCCCCCCCCCCCTACACTCCTGTGGGCTCCCGCCCGTGAAATCGAATTTCGCATTTTTTTTTTTTTTTTTGTGTTTTGTGCTGTCGGCTTGCAACTTCGAGTTCACGAAAACACCTCGAATGCTGCTTCTGGTTGCCTTCGACTGCTGTCTGGCGGAGCGTGCCTCAATTTATGGAGCTGTGGTTGCTCGTGAGGAGCTGTGTCGTAGCTGTCCGCATGTGAACTGCAAGTGTTTTTTTTTGTCGTCTCAAAGTGTGTGTACCCCAAATTTCGAGCAATTTCGACTGCGGCGTCTCGAAGTCGAGCAAGGTGTAGGTAGGCCTCTGTTGAAGACTGGCTGACGGCCAATCTCAAGAGAATCACAAGCTGCAGTGGATAGAGCAGCAAAAGCCGATGCACCCGCTCTCTGCGAAGGCGCGAAATCGGACGAAGGTCCAAACGCAGTGCGTGTGGAACTACCGGCGGAATTTACAGTTCCGAAAAAACAACTAAGGATTAGACTTGCCCGGAAACCCGGGGATGGGGGGGCGGACAAGATCCACTCCGTGGCCTTTAGACCCCCACGTGTGTTGCACTGCCCACGAAAAAAAGCTGATATTGCCAAAAGTCCCGACAACCAAGCCAATGGAAGCACGTCTGCCGCCGTTTTTTTTCTGAGGACATTTCGCTTCCCTGCTCTAGCTCGACCGTTCCTTGCGAGCAAAAAAATTGGCAGACCGGATATGAGCTCCTTGGTGCACTCCCGTGAGTGTGCCAAAGCGACAGCACTTTTCGTGTCCTCCTTCATACCGGACCTTGTCGCTGAAGGTTGAAAATGTGGTTCCAGGTGCTTGAATTTTCGGTCTCTTGTACTGTAGGCAAGTTTTTTTTTCTGCTGTAGAACGAGAAGGAGGAACGTACTCGTTACGACTTCTGGGTTCCTCCAGCTCTCGTTCTACAGCAGAAAAAAAACTTGGCTACAGTACAAGAAACCGAAAATTCAAGCACCTGGAACCACATTTTCAACCTTCAGCGACAAGGTCCGGTATGAAGGAGGACACAAAAAGTGCTGTCGCTTTGGCACACTCACGGGAGTGCACCAAGGAGCTCATATCTGGTCTGCCAATTTTTTGCTCGCAAGGAACGGTCGAGCTAAAGCATAAAAACGAACTATCCTCAGAAAAAAAACGGCGGGAGACGTGCTTCCATTGGCTTTGTTGTCGGGACTTTTTTTTTGTGTTTTGTGGGCAGTGCAACACAGGTGCCCCGGGCAGGGCCCAGGGCGCAGTATACTAATTTTTCAGGACGGTGTACGAAACATTTTTGTTTTTCTTGTTTCGTGCGGAAACCTCTATTGCGGGGGGGCATAGTTAATAGGACCTACGGTACACACAAAAACATACCAGGTATATATCTATATTACCCTACTTTAGCTAACAGTATTTGGTCCTATTAACTATGGCCCCCCGAAATAGTCAATTTTTCTTGACTTCCAATGTCTTAAACCTTTTAGTGCCGCAGTGTACAGGAACTGATTCCTGACTCTACAGTGAGTACAAGTCATTTCCCCCGGAATGGGAGATTTCCCCCGGAATGGGAGTGCAGTCCCGACGGTGTTACTCAATGTGCTAAACTGTGTGTCGCGTATGACCCCATTCGGTTTACCTCGACAGATATGGACAAATCGCCTGCTGAAGGAGCTAGACGGCATCGACTCCCGCCTCCCCCCCGGTGTGTCCCTCTGTAAGCATGACATGGCGCCCGAGGCGGGCGTTTGCAAGGCCTATTTCGAGGCTGTATTGACGCCTCCGGCACTCTCAGCAGCAGCAACAGCAGCAGCAACGGACGAGGATGGTGGTGGTGGAGGGGGGGGGGGGAGGGGGGGGGAGTTGTGATGAAGGAGGCGGGGCGGGTTTGGCGGGTGCGGCGGCGGCGGGGGTGTCTGATGGGTGAGTGTGGAGGGTGAGAGAGGGGGTTAGCGGTGCTACTGCTTTATTATAGGTATAGTCGTACTGAAGCCACAACACCACTACGTGTATACATGCTGTAGAAATCAGAACCACGTGTGATGTGCAAAGACAGGGGGATACACGTTTTTTGGGTCCGTATTGGGTACTGATTACTATACTACCAGGTACTATTTACGGGGGAACATGTTCAATAGGGACCTACGGCACACACACACAAAAAAAGCCTATATATTTCGCTATTTTTACGTACAATATTTGGTTCTACTTACTATGGTCCCCCGTAAATTCTAGGCATTGCTATTTCACTCCCGTAATAGCATACAAAAACCTACGATCGCTCTTTCTTGGAATGTTCTTCGGACGCTTGAATTGGATCCCGAAAGGGTTCCCTGGCAGTCTTTTTCAGGGATGTTCACGTGTCATGACTCGACCCGCGGGTCGGATCACGCAGTCTCACGGCCGGGTCGGGTCGGGTCGGGTCGGGTCGGGTCGGGTCGGGTCGGGTCGGGTCGGGTGAGGTTTTCAAATTTTCACGGGCGGGGTAGGGTCACCCTTGACCCTTTTAGGACCGCAGTCTCGCTTAGGGGACAAACCTGTCAAATTCCAAGTAGTTTGTCCCGCAAACGGGACTGCAGTACTACAAGGGTTAACCGACCTCTGGCCTGAGACCTGACCCGCGAGGTTTGACCCGACCCGTGAACAGCCCTGGTATTTTTCAGCATTTTTTTTTTGTTTTTAGCGGCCGGGGTAAATTTTTGTTCCACCCTGAACGGAAATGTGAGGACCATTGGTGTGTGAAATATTTGTTGTTGTTGTTGTTGTTCTCGCATTAACTCTCTGACGAAGGAGTCCGTGGTCACACAAAAGGTGCTGGAGCCCTAGGAAGATCCGAAAAACGAAAAAAAACGAAAATTCGGCTGCCTCAAAATACACGAGACGAAGAAAGCGCACACGAGCTAAAACCAATGTGCAAACTGAACTAACATGGCCACGGGTATATCCTCTCAACTATAACATAGAGTACCCCCGTTCCCACCACTAACCAACTCGTGGCTGCTGACTACAGCGGATACTGTCTGAAGTGCTGCCTGCACCGTACGAAACGCACGGTAGTCGTGAAAACGAAAGAAGAACACACCTGCCTGCTATCTGGAGTGCTGTCAGAGTGAAGACTCGCGGATATGCAGTGAAAAAAGGAGCAATCGAACCTTACTACCACACGAATATCAACGATCGCTATCTCTTCCTGGATTGTCTGACACAAAAAAGAGCAGCACATGATACCACGTCCCTGATAATTGCGTAGGTTATTGCCCACGTCCCTGATAATTGCGTAGGTTATTCCCCATGAAGGGTATACAACTCGTTAAACTACAAAGACCAGTGACGACGTTAATAACAAGTACCGGTAGATAATATTCTGCCTCGTAAAAAACAATACCAGGAAAAAACAAACTATGACCGCTTCTCTCGTGATGATGGTGTGCGCGCAGATCATGGGTCTCCGTGCACCGTCTTCCTGCCGCTCTTCATGGCCGCCTCATCGCCTTGGCCCAATCCACCTGCTCCTTTGCGCGTGCACTCGTTGCCATTCCCTTCCAGTCGATTTCCTTTCTCCGTCATCCTGAAAAACAAAAGGCTCCTCGCAGCTGCGGTTCTGATCTGAAAAATAAAAATTCTCGCGCAGGGGGAGGTCAATCCGTCTCTTCCCCGCACGTCGACGCTCAGTCTCCCTCCTCCCTCATCGTCGAATCCAGCCTCCTACCGACGCGATAGACTGTGCCGTAGTGTGGCCTGTGGTGGCGCCTGCCTCCGCGTACGGACACCCCGATTGAGCATTGCTGCTCTGCCGCAGCTGCCTAAAAAAGACGCGCGAATCGTAGGTCTCCGTGCCTGACGCACCACGTACGACCCAACTCTACTGCCGCCTGAGCCTCGTGGCCACAGGCAGCAGCAAGAAGGTATCACTCCTTGGGGGTGAGTCCGGCCTTACACCCGCCAAAATCCTCGGCTCGGTCCGGCCCGGCCCGGCCCATGCCATTTTTCAGACCGGTCCGGCCCGGCCCGGCCCGGACCTACGGCCGATGACAAGCCTTGAAAAAGATCGGGTGCAGTAAGGGGCGTTGTTATCGGAGGCTTTTTGTCCGTGTTTGTGAAATTAATGCCAAATATGTGAAATTCAACTGATTCCTGATATTTTCTCCTCTATTGAAATTTTCCATTCGAATTTGGAAATCATTCCAGAAGTTTTATTGAAAGTATTGCTCAATTTTCATGGAAATTATTGCATAGATACGGAATTTCCGGAAGAAAAAACTTTCCAATAAGAGCAGCCCTAATTAAGTACCAAGTACTGTGGATTTATCTACCTGTCGTTATGCACTGCTGTGGCATCGAAGCCGCGAACGCGACTGACTGAGGTCCCACAATATATTCTCCCCGGAGTAGATAACTCCCCCGGATGGCTACGCCTCCACCGCACCTGATCCTCTCGGGGATCAGGTGAGGTCAACAGGCTTACGCTCCCGAGGTGGCAGGAGGTTGGTCTGTTGCTGCAACGGGAGGGGCGGGTTGAACTGATAGATGGCTTGTGTTTCGGTCGCGGAAATGCGGTGAGCGTTTACAAGCTTCAATTTTACCAATCCGCCGGAGGATGGAAAAGAAAGAAGGAAAAAAAGACTACACACCTACTGGTAGATCACCTAGGTCATGATCTATCTATATACATCTACAGTAGATTATCTAGTTCATCTACCTACAGTAGATGATCTAGTTCCTTCGCCTGCCGTTGTGAGAGGTTGTGCATGATCTGCCTTATAGGGCAGATCCAACCCACTGGAAGCATGTACTGCTGTGAGTCGTGCCGATTATTTCACGGACCACACCCGGCAAAATGAGCTATAAAGGGATCGTACAAGGTCGGGATTACAGTAGATCTTCCTTGAAAGATTTAGATCATCACCTGTGGGAATCGATGATCTGTGGATATCTCTCTGAAGCGTGAAGTACTGCCTGCCTGCCTGCCTGCCTGCCTGCCTGGAGCACAAAACAAGAGGAAAAAGGTCATGAGAGGAGTGTAGGAGGGAGGGAAGGAGGGAGGAGGGAGGCATCATGCCGCCCGATGGGAAAGAAAAAAAAAAGTCAGACAAGACTCTGTTTGAAAAGAAAAAAAAAAAAGTCAGACAAGACTCTGTTTGAAAAGACATCTCGGTCGACCCCGATCTCGAACGGGGCGGGGTGTACTCGATAGGAGAGATGCACTCGATCTCATGCATGGCGGTAGTCGTATGACCATAGACCCTCGAACGGGGGGGGGGGGAGGGGAGGCTTCCGTGACTTTCCAGCCATCTTGTTTCTGTCCGTACATCATCTTCGGACAGGGTTTTACCTGCACGGAAATATTAGGGCCGTTTTGGTGTTGATATTTACGTAGTCCAAGCGGTCCTTTCATGTAGGGATGGGTACGTTTATTAGCTGCTGTACCTAATTTCCAAGTATTTTTCGTCCCCGAAACACGCAGGAATGGTAGTTATCCGCAATTTTAGAGCTGCGACGTACCGGGTGGGTAACCACCGATTTTTGGCCGGAAATCAATTTCCGCTCGCCATTTACCGCTACCGCAAATACCGCGAAGGTTTTTGACTTCCACTGGAGGCGTCCTCATTACCCCCGTTAACAAAGAAGAATCGTCGAAATGTCTACGTACCGAGCACGAGAGAGCCTATGTTTTGTGTCACCTGCGCGCTCTAGGCCAGCTATATAGAGAGCTAGAGCCACCCAAGAAGAAACACCATTCCAAGGTTTTTCTGGGTTGGGATACCGAGACCTTTTTTCACCCGAGGGGACTTTTCCATAAAACAAATTACCGCCGCCGCAAAAGTAGAGACGAAACCTCATACGGGGTTCATAACAGGTGATTGCCTCGCACCGGTAACTCGATAACTACCATCTCTGAAAAAGAAATGGGTGCAGTTCTGAAAACAGTTGTTGCGTAACCGCTGTATGTACGTATCGTCTCCGTTTTGGACCGCGCCAGAGTGGAGGGCGGGGACGCGGCGAAGGAAACCCCGGGGACCCTGCCGGCCTCCATCGGAGAAGGAAAAATCGATGGAGAGCCACCGGAGACAGAAGAGGTGGAGGCGTTCGCGAAGGGCGGGAGCGGGGACGGCGAAGGGGAAGAAGGGCAGGCAGAAACTGCTGCTCGCACGAGTCGTCTTCTGCGATTTAAGATTGAGATGGACTTGGGTCTTGCTACGAGGTGCGTTGGAGTGGGGTGGGGTGAGGCGGGGCGGGGCGGGAGGGGGTGGCGGGCAGGGGGGGGGGGGGGTGTACTCGATAGGAGAGATGTACTCGATCTCATGCATGGCCGTAGTCGTATGACTATAGACCCTCGCATCCCTACAATGCCGGGACGGAGCATGTCGGGTTTTCACCGACCAGGCAGTTGGAGTGGGGTGGGGTGAGGCGGGGCGGGGCGGGAGGGGGTGGCGGGCAGGGAGGGGGGGGGGGGGTAAAAAATTATCTCGCAATTCTCCTGCGATAGATTAATTTGGGTATCAACACTAGTGGCTGCGTTGGCTGGCATAGAAGTGGACGGGGCGGCATGAAGGGAAGTGCGCAGGGGGGGTCCTAGTCTGTTGCTTGCCTGCGTCCTTCGACCGTTGACCACGCTCCCCTTTCGAGACGGTAGCATCTACTACAGTTGCCTTTGGCATGTGCGTCACGCTCTTTTAGGTTGGGGGGTCGTTGACATGGTTATGGTTACGAATGGGTGGGGGAGATGATGGCTCCATTGCTCCACAGAAAAGAGGCGCAGATAAAGCGGGAGAGAGGGGAGCTGGTTTTTGCCAGGCGTCGGCTCTGCGAGACCTACAGTAATCGAAGGGTGGGAGAATAATTGTTTGTTCTTGTAATGAAAATGTTACGCTTATCTACATGCTTTGCATCGTCGGTCGTGCTGGCTTGTCAGGGGTCGGCGTTGAGATGTCGGTATGGAGGCGTTGATGTATCTATCTATAAGGGAGCGTGGGGCATGAAGGATGAGTACGTAGAGCACCAGGAATAATGTTATTCTTGAGGAGCTACGTTGAGTAATCAGAACCCGATGAACCCGTATGGTTGTTTTTTTTTTTTTTGTTCGAGTGTGCATACAGTACAATACCTTGTGTATGCTTCTGGTGTTGTATGGTTGCTAATGATACGGGATGGTATATCGCAGCTAGCCAGTACCGTTTCCCTTAAGGGCTGGTATGGTACTGCCATGCGGACTATTTCGCACTTGTTTGTTTTCTCCCATCGAGAGGCATTATTGTTACAGCCGGTTTTGTGACCACAGGCTGGATTTCAGGGAACTGATCAATTAATAATGTGACATCAGCATCATCATCGTCATCGTCATGGTCATCATCGCCCGCAATGTTTATTTATTAGTTGTGATTACTATGCTCCCCGTACTGATATGAGAGGACGGTGTCATGTCGAAAAACGATATATAAAAGGTGATGGCACCTGGTACGATATGAGAAAAAAAGCACGAATATGGATACGATATGTGATACCTGGTGTATCGTACCACACAATGTTCATGATTTGTCATGACTTTTCTTGTGATCCGTCGCATGATATGTGGATTGGGGTGCTGGAAATCTACCGGATTTGACCATGCCGCATGAGTTTCATGTTACACATTAATAGTATCAGCTCAGATCAGATCACATAACATATCGACAATTGCCCCTTTTGTTCCTAATATTTGATGTTGTACACACCTCGTCTGCCGTGCGGTGCGCGCAGGTACCCGTTCGAGTCGCCGGTGATGCGGGTGCTGGAAGGGGACGGCGTGATTCCCCGGTCCGTTTTGTCGGACGACCTGTTGACCCTGCCGGGCAGCGACGGCTGGACTCCATCTCGCACCATCGTCACCACGCTTGAGGTGTGTGTGTTTGACCCCTTAAGGACCGCAGTCCCGTTTTCCGGACAAAGTACTCGGAATTTGACTGGTTTGTCCCCAAGAACGGGACTGCGGTGCTAAAAGGGTTGCGGGTAAACTGTTCGCACTTTTCGTATTATTTGCTGTAGCCCTCTCACCGGTTTTCAACCCAAGCAGCCTGCCCTCTTGAACCTTGCACAGCTCGAACAGATCACGATCTATCTACAGATAGATCCGTCTACTGTAGTTCCTCACCTGCCGATATCGCACGTTGTACATGATCTGTATGGTACGGATCCAATTTAGGAAACAATGCGCTAGGCCATGCAGAGCATACCGCTCCCAGCCGCCAACACGACACAGGTGGTTGATACCCCCCCCCCCCCCCCCCTCCCCAACGACACTGTAAAACATACCGCTCACTACGTGAGCTAGACAACCAGGGTACTGTTTTTTTTTGTTTTTTTTGGCGGTCGCCCACAGCTGGTTGTCGAGTTAGATCATTTGTGCGAGGTAAAGGACCTTTACTCCGCACAATTGGGAATGATCGTATCACGTAGTGTTCAAGGTAAGGCACCCGAGAGGCAGTTACATAGTACTCCCTTTGCTGTCTCTGGAAATGCCTACACCGGAAATTAAATCAACTCATTGAAGCTGTCGTCCATGTGCAAGTCCGCCTCAAAAGCGGTTCTTAGTAGGATGCAGCTCACCCTTCATGCGACTCGCCGGACACCTCCCGGCGCTTCGCGCTTGGTGCAAGCAATGTCTGCCTGGTCGGTGAAAACCCGACATGCTCCGTCCTGGCATTGTAGGGATGCGAGGGTCTATGGTCATACGACTACGGCCATGCTTGAGATCGAGTACATCTCTCCTATCGAGTACCCCCCCCCCCCCCCCCCCCCCCCCACACACACACCCTTGCACAATGTGCGCGTAGAGCAACCCTTGTAGGGGACATTGAACAAACGCAAACGCAGCACTCCACCAGGCGTACCGATTCGCGAGGTGGTCCTGCCAGACACCCTGTGCGGTTTGTTGAGTTCAAACGTCTCCACAAGCATATGTCTTCACGCCCATGCTGTGTGAGGGGGGTGGGTCCCTGTCACCCGTGGAGCCAGGGACCCTACAGTTCAGGAGTATGTCCGCCCTGAACACATGTAAATCGTCGAGTGGGAATCGGTGATATATCAAGAGATGTGGAAGCTCAGATTTAGTTCTGGGCCCAGATTCCGAAGGGATCATGATTTTTATTTTTATTTTATTATATGCACATATGTATATATATATATACGATACGGGTATCGAAAGTAGGTTATCGTACGTGAAAGACGTAGCTGAGAGGTGTCCTAGGGCCCGGATGGCGCAGGCTTTGGCAGCCGTGAGCCTACCACCTCTCCCCCGCGTGCTGCGACGGTGCCTGCAGTGTGCAGCCGTTAGTATCGAACGAGATTTTGCGAAGCAACGGAAGGACGAAAGACAACCAGAAAGGCTGCAAGAAGAAAACCGTTCGGGCTGATGAGGAAGAGATAGCTGCTGCGCGGACGAAGCACTACGAAGAAGAGGAAGATGCAGTCCAAGGGACGGCGGAGGAGAGAAGAGGAAAACGAAGAGAGAAAGAAGCGAGGCAGCAAGCAAGAAAGAAATTAAAAAAAAAAACGTACTCAAGGCCGTGAAAACCAACACGGGTTCCCGTCTCTGCTACAAAGCCGATACGGGGACCTTGCCACACCCTCTGCCGTCTCCTTCCCACCCTCTTCAATAGCGGCGTCAACTGTTGATGCTGCCGCTGTCGCGCGCCCCCAGCGAAGAACTCAACAAGAAGTAATTTTTATAAAACTGCTTGGGGAAAAAAAAAATCAAGGGCTATAGTAGTAACACAAGTTCCCCTAAATAGTCGAAACCGATACCTCGCCTCACGATCTACAATTTCGTTTTCGGATTCGTCGACAGCTGTATCAGTACGGCTGCCCCTCCCCCCCCCCCCTCCGTCCTCCCGTGTCGCCGCTCTTGGCGTCTCGGCGTCCTCAGCTGCGTGGCGTAGCCAGCTCCTCTCCGTCTCGCCGCTGTGCCACCTCGCCATGAAATAGTCCGCCGCTTCGACGACCCCCCGATACCGCTTGCCGCTTTTCTTAGGCGCCCTCGGCCATGACACCGTCTCTGCTCCGAATAGCAAAAGGGGAGCTTTCATTGGACCCCTCGGCGGCTTGAAAAACCCTGAGATCTTCTGCTAGACATTGGGCCCGGTACCAGTATATAGCCGTCTCGCAACGTATAATCCCGAGTTCCAATCCGTCTGTTTGTCGGTCCATCTCTGCGTACGTATGTTCGTCTATACAACGTTGCAGGAAATCGTGGACATGGTTTTGCACGCAGAAGAGGCCGGTCTTGAGAGGGGGCTTGGCGACGACTCGGTGGTGAGTGAGTCTCAAAAGGGTATTGGTCCTTTTGTCTTGGAAAAATGCTGCTTTCCGCGACACCCCAGCGACATATAGATATATATATAGATATATTTTCCCCCATGACATTTACTCCTCAAGTAGCTACCTGGTACCAGGTATAAAATATGTATGTACAAGGCGCTTCGCTCCGCGGGCGGCCTACGCCGCCCGCTACGCTCGCTCAGGAAGGAAAAAAGTATACCAGTATCAAATTATGTGCGAAGTGACAGAGGTCCACGATTGAGTTTAGTTCGTAATTGCAAACCGGCGACTTGATAATGCCAAG
Source organism: Nereocystis luetkeana (assembly GCA_031213475.1). NCBI lineage: Eukaryota > Phaeophyceae > Laminariales > Laminariaceae > Nereocystis > Nereocystis luetkeana. The sequence goes on from JARUPZ010000003.1 coordinate 13,290,622, forward strand.
AGTCCCGCCGGCATGCTTCAGGAAAAAACAGCTCCGACGCCAGCTCGGATGCCACATACGCTTCGCGTCGCGGATGTCGTACGTACGTACATACCCCAGGTAGGATACTGCTGTCTGTACTTATTTCTTCTTTCGATATGCTCTATGTCTGTACTCGTATGTACGAAGAACGCGAAAGCACAGCACGGCACAGCAGCAAAAACAATGAAGATGAAACCAAAAACTCGGAAAGGAAAAAAAATCCCCGTCCCCTCTCGTGTAATAATTTTCTGCCTGATTGGAACACCTTGCACCCGGTCAAAAAGAAAAAGAAAAAAAAAATTGCACAGAAGAGCTTCTCTCTCAGCCTTGTACACCGTCCGCCCCTCTCGCGACCACCTCGCTACCGATTCGGTCCGGGTAAAGCTTTTATCACTCTCTGCCACAATCAGCCTCGTCGCCCGCCTTGCGTGAAGCCCGGTGCTCACCGTGGCCGTCGTTCGCCAGCTCGATAACGTTGGTGTTCAAACTGCACATCTCCCTCTTTCAACTTCAGCGTGGTCGCAAAAATAAGCACTGCTTGAATATTATCTTGCCGTCCCGAACGACCCTTAACTCGTACATACTCTATCAAGAGTCATAAATGGAGGAGCAGACAAATCCCGTTCATGCATCCCTCGTGTCTCGAGGCACACGCGACGCCTAGGCACGAAAGCGGCGACCGCCCTCCTTGCAACCCCCACTCTACCCGCCAGCACCCGCTGACACCCGCGACGGTGCCGGGCTCTCCCGCGGTGCCGTACTCGGAGTACACACATGCACACGAAACGAAAAAAGAAAAAAGGAAGAAAGAACCGAGAGTGCCAAGAGAAATGGAGAAAACACAGAACTGCTGGAAAGGTCCGGCAAGTAATGAAAGGAGGCGGTTTGGAAGTGGGAGCTCTGAGAGGCCAGGGATGTACCAACCGAGCACGCTCAGGCGTTGTGATCTAAGTATGTAGTTCTATAATACCAGGTATATACCAGGCACAGCAGTATTACGGGGGACCATAGTTAATAGGACCAAATATTGTTAGTAAAAAATGTTAAATATAGAGGTTTTTATGGATACCATAGGTCCTACCAGGTATTAACTATGGTCCCCCGTGATAGTGGTTCCCTCTATAATGCCGGTTGAATAGTGCCGGTCGTCCTACTGCGTATAGGAGGCGTTCTACGATAGGGGTTCACCCTATTTTTTCTGAGGCTCCTCACTCTAGGAGCTCCATGCCTCACCCGAAAACTCACTTCAGCAAATATCAAAATTGCATCCCGATAGATATGCCCATGGCCCAAGTACTCAAAAGTGTCGTTTTTCGAAACAAGGTTGGCCTTCCGACGATTTTGGGTTGAGGAGCCCCGTCATTCAGAAAAAAAAAATCACGGAAATGTGCTACCTCTATCGTAAAACGCGTAATAGTGCCGGTGAAATCGCTTGTCACGTATGGGATTAACCAGTGTGGCGGTGTGTGGAGTAGTGCCGGATGCCGCTGTAGTGCCGGTATTGCTAGCTGGCGCATACCATAATGGCACTTGGTAGAGAGGGGACCGCTACTGCTGTGCTGGACTCCCCAAAACGAGCGAGGCTGTGATACACACCAGGTACGGGGCTCTACAAATGAGCTATTGCGGGGGACCATAGTAAATAGGGCCAAATATTGTTAGTAAAAATAGCGAAGTATATGTTTTTTTCTTGTGTGTACCGCAGGTCCTATTTACTATAGTATATAGCCCCCCCGTAATAGACCTACCGGTATATACAAGGTACTGGAATCAGAGTATACCGCTCTTCCCGGAAACGAAAGCCTACCCGAACGGTCGTTGCATCTCCGGACAGAAGGGAGGGGATTTTTTTCACGAAGAATAGGTTGAAGAAGTGAAAAGGCTGACCGGACGAGCTAACGGGCTGACGCGATGTGTTGACGACGACAGCATCGATCACGCTGTAACTGGTGCGGGTTGCTGGGTTGGCTCTTTTGCGACTACGGCGTAGAGGCAGAGCCCAAGAACGAAAGGAGTCCGGTCTCGGCACGTTCACAATGCGATGCGATGCGATGCGATGCGATGCGATGCGATGCGATGCGATACAATGCGATGCGTGCACACTTAAACTGCAATGCGATGCGATGCGATGCGATGCGATGCGATGCAGGCGAAGGCGCTGGAACGAGGAGAGCTGCGACCGGGCGCGCTGGTTCCGGTGGAGGCCCTGCAGGGCTGCCTCTTCCCCTGCGCGTCGTCGTCGTCTTCTTCTACGCCGCTGTTCGCCTCGTCAATCCTTGCCCCGAGGAGCGGGCGACCTCTCGACCGATTTGTCGGGGTCACCGATCAGCAGGTGCTGGAGCTTGAAGCGCACCGCACGAGGATGAACCAGGTAGGTTTTTCGGGGTTGTGTTTGGGTATTACTACATATCGGAATGTCGGGGAATACCGACTGAAAGCCTGAAAGGTGCTGCAGCTAATGTACGCTGTAGGCGTACCGTAAACAAGGATGAACCAAGTGTATAGGTACAGCTTGTAACTGGTGGATTCATTTCCTCTACGTCCCGGCCCAGAACATGCTACGCCTTTTTTTTTCTTTCCAACATTGACATTGTGCCGGGTTTATATGTTTTTTCTCCTTAACCCCTTTAGAACCGCAGTCCCGTTTGGGGACAAAACTACTTGAAATTTGACTGGTTTGTCCCCAGAACAGGACTGCGGTTCTAAAAGGGTTTCGAATCTTGTAGTTTCTCCGCTTTTTTTCCAACCTTACTTAAGCTTGTGATTGCTCTTCATTTTTCCTCGACCTTGTTATTGTTTCGCATTCCACACCCCTGTGTTTCTCCGCATCCTGCCAACCTCGCAATCTCTCCGCGCGCTTTTCCAACCTTGTGGTCCGCACTCTGCCAGTTTTGTAAGTTCTCCGCATATGCTCTGACCGTGTAATTACTCCGCATTTATTCTGACCGTGTAATTAATTGCTCCGCATTTGTTCCAGCCTTCTTAGTTCTCCGATCTATTTTGTAGCCTTGTAAGTTCTCCGCATTTTTTCCAACGATTCAATCGCTTCGCTTTTTTTTTTTTTTTTTTTTTGTTTCTGTCCCAACCGTGGAATTTGCTCTGCACTTTTTCATTGTTGCCGACCGCGCAGACGATAGTGATCTCTGCTGTCCCGTTGACGACCCTCAAGAAGCTCAAGTTCAAGCGCGAGGTGTCGGTGACGCTCGTGCTCAAGTCCGGAGAATCGAAGGAGTACCTCACGCCTCAGGTGCGAAACAGAGCGCCCGTTGGTGGGGCGGGGGGGGATGGGTTTGTTTGATGGCCGGGAGGGGGTGGGTAGGGGGTGAGGGGGGGGTGGAAGAGGCGGGGAGATGGAGGGGGGGGGGGGGGGGGGAAGGCGTGCTCATTGGTTGCTCGCCTTAGTGATTTTACCATCGACCACACATCCCTTTCGAGACGGAGCCCCATGGACGGGGGGTGGGGGAGTGGGGGGCGGGTGGGGGTGGGGGCGGGGGAGAGGTTTGCCGGAGTGGTGGAGATGGCGGGGGGGGAGGGGGGGGGGGGGGGGGGGGCTCCGTACCACTCGAGGTGGCAGAAGCTCTGCTGTCATGCTGGCATATCTTGATGCCTTTGCTTTGTCTTGCGGCTTGCGGCATGACGAAACACGAGTGGTGGTTCTCTTGTCGGCGGTCGGCCAGCTCTCACGATGTATGTCTCAATGCACACAGTACCAGGTACAACATGCCTGCATGCGCCGCGTCACGGCGTACCAGTTTCCTATCTCGCCGCGCTCACCCTCCTCCTCCTCCTCCTCCTTGCATGCGCCGCGTCTCGGCGTATCTTTTCCTTATCTCGCCGCGCTCACCCTCCTCCTCCTCCTGCTCCTCCTCCTGCTCCTCCTCCTCCTCCGCTTCCTCCACCTTTCCTCCTCTCCCTCTCCCCCCTCCTCCTGCTCCTGCTCCTGCTGCTCTTGGTCCTGCTTCTTCCTCTCCCCCGTCCTGCTCCTCCTCCTCCTGCTCTTGCCTCCGCTTGCACCTAATCTCATGTGTGTGTGTGTGTGTGTGTGTTTTTTTTTTTTTTGTTTTTTTTTTTTTTCTTCTTCGGTGGCAGTCGCACGAGTGCGTCGTTGCCGTGACGGAGCGACTGCAGAGCCTGGGCATCGCCGGGCACCAGACTACGGCGGGATCGGAGCGCCAGGTCGAGCGCGCCCGGTCGTTGATGGTCGCTCTTGGGGTTAAGGTGCAGTTTTTTGTTTGTTTGTCGCTTTTTTTTTTGTACACGTATGTGGGTGGTTCTGTTTCCCTTTTTGGTGCGGTGCGGTGCTATGTTCCCGTTCGTGCGATGGGATGTTTTTTCTGGTTGACTCGATGTTTTGCGCCCCTCGGCGTGATGGGTTGTTCCCGTCAGAGCGATGTGATATTCCCGTTGGCACGATGGTATATTTTGTGTTGGCGCGAATGTGATGTTCCTGTTGGAGTGGTGTGATGTTCCCGTTGGCGGGATGGATGTTCCCCGCTGGCGCGACGTTTTGTTACCGTCGGTACTAAGTTCCCGTTGGCGCGCTGTTTCCGTTGGTACTACAGTATGTACCCGGTGGTCCGGTGTTCCCGTTCGAGCGATGTGAAGTTCCCGTTGGGGTGGTGGATGTTCCCGTTGGCGCAATGTTTTGTTGCCCTTGGCACGAAGCTCCCTCTGCCGCGACGTTTCCGTTAGCACGATGTAGTCGGCGGTCCGATGTTCCCAATCGAGCGATGCGGACGTCAAACCTGTGTCTCCGTTTTTTTAAGTGGTAGATGCCTCACCATATTTTTTGACAAGACCGTGAGGGTGGGCGGAAGAGGAGCTTTACGCGTGTTGAAAGGTGTTTCATTTCCATTTTTTTTTTTTTCGCCGTCGAAATTAGAAATTCGCATTCGCTCGTATTCTTAGCAAATTTTGCAGAGGTAGCAAGGTTGATATAATCCTCGCCTTTTTTGGCGTGTTGCTTGCCCCTCCCCTCTCGCTCGTTCGCTCAGGAGAAACTGTTCGAAGCGACACAGCAGTCTTCTCTCGGCCTGGTGGAAGAGTGCATGGACCTATTCAGACAGGCCGCCGAGCTATACTCGGCTGCGGGTGACCCGCGACACGAGGAGGTGGGTGATTGATTTTGGTGGCGGTGGTGGTGGTGCTGCTGACAGCGGTCGTGGTAGAGGTTGACGATGATTCCGGTGATAGTGGTGCTGGTAGCGGTAGCGGTAGCGGTGCTGGTGGTGGCGGTGGTGGTGGTGGTGGTCATGGGAATGATGGTGAAACTGGTGTTGACGACGATGACAATGGTGGTGGTGGTGGTGGTGGTGGTGGTGGTGGTGATGGTGGTGGCGAGGATGATGATGATTGTGGTGATGGATGATGGTGGTGGTGATGACTGGATTTTTTTGAAGATGAAACTGTGCCCGGAAACACCCCTGTTTCCCATCCTGACCGTGAGACCCGCTCGAAACTTTTTGAGGCCTATACGTCGGCGCCCGGACTCCCGGAGCGCTCCCCCTTTCTTCCTATCCCACACTTTCGAGTCTCGCGGTGGCGCGCGTGAACAACCTCGCAGGTCCTGTCGCACATGCACCGATTCCTCCAGCGGCCGGAAGTCCTGTCGGTTCTGGTGGACGGCGAGCCGAGCGCTGGAAGCGCTAGCGGTACGGACGCGGAGTCGGTTCTGGATGTCGGCACGGGGTCGGAAGGTGAGTTGTCGTGAGTTTTGGCGGGGACTGCTCGCCAAGTTCCAAGTTCTCGTTTGTTGTTCCACCGTTCGTTCGTCAAATGAGAAGGTTGAGGTTGAGGTTGGCGCTGCGATTTACGGCTGCATGAGCGCGTTTCGACCCTTCCGAGACCACAAGTACCGTCCTGGGGGACATACTACTTACGGTTTGAGTGGTTTGCCCTCACAACGAGACTGCAGCCTTAAAAAGGGTTTATAATAGTATTGCGTGCTACGACAGGGATACATAGCATGTTTTGGCCGAGTTTTTTTTTTTGTCACTGGGACGGAACACTCCTCAAGTGAGGAAGAGGCGTTCTGCGATAGAGGTTCACCCTACATTTTTTTGAGGCTCCTTGTTTGAGGAACTTCATACCTCGCCCGAAAACTGACTTCAGCAAAAATCAAATTGCAGCCCGATGAAGAATCCCATGCATGGCCCAAGTATGCGAACACGTCATTTTTGGAAACATGGTCGGTATTGCGACGATGTCGGGTTAAGGAACCCGGTCGTTCAGAAAACAGTTTAGCGGAAATGTGCTACATCTATCGTAGAAAGCGTCGGAACTACCCGGTAGTATACCCCATTGGTGTTGCGCCATATGACAGGGGCGTGTAGTATTTTCTGGCCGAGTTTAATTTTTGTCACTGGGACGGACCTCCTTCAACTGAGGAATTACCCGGTAATTACCCGGTAATATGACCCGTTTGTGTTACGCCATATTTTCGGTCAGCACCTATTAATAGGCCATGGGATTGTTGACCCTTTTAGGGATGCAGTCCCGTTTTGGGGACGAACTATAAGTAATATGTCCCGACAACGGGACTGCAGTCGTAAGAGGGTTTAATAGGGACGCAAGAGGGAAAAATTGACGAATACAAAAAAAAGAGTCGATTTCGGCAACGGCTAGTACTGCGTGATGGGGGAGAGGAGACACATTGGTGTCCGAGTTACAGTGGTTGATGCAAGGAGTCGCGCGGCACGGGCGCAGTATGACCCCCTCTGTCCGTACTGCTGGGTGCTCACTCACGCTTCTCGAAAATGGTTGGTATCACGAAAATGGTTGGTATCACCAAAGTCAATATTGCTTCGGCTGCTATCTCGGCGTTCCAAAGGGACTCGAAAGTGCGTTTTTTTGTTGGGGGGGGGGGGGGGGGGAGGGGGTATGGAACTCCTCTAATAAGGAGCCGCAGAAAAAATAGTTGGCTACCCTTGTTGTGCCGCTGAATGTTGAGGTTGTTGAGGCTGAGGTTGACGTTCAGGCTTACAGCCCTTTTAGGACCGCAGTCCCGTTTGGGGGACGAACTACTTGAAATTCGAGTGGTTTGCCCCCACAAATGGGATTGCGGTTCTGACAGGGTCAAGTTTTGTCTAGGGTGGGGGTGAGGTCAAGGTTTGTTGAGGTTTGAGGTTGTTCAAAGACGAAGGGTGAGGTTGAGGTCAAGATTGTCGAGGGTAGGATTGAGGTTTGAGGTTTTGAAGGCTACGGGTAAAAGGTCAGCGCTGCGGTTTGTTTCGGGTAGGAGTGAGTTCAAGGTTTAGGGCTAAAATGTTTGAAAGTCAAGGTTGAGGTTGAGCTAAGGCGAAGCTCAAGGGTTGCCAAGGCCGAGGCTTGAAGTAGACGTCTCTGGGCGGTCATACAAGGACCGATTCATCTTCATGTTGATCTATAAACGGTTCTTATATTTCCGACCAGAGTGGTATCAATGTTAAGGTGAAGTGCTAAGTTAATAGGTAAGACCAAGCTTTGGGGTAGAATGTTACAAGGTACAGTGGTAGAATACAACAGACCATTACAACATTGTCTACTGCGGAGAAAACAAAATATTTTGTTTCGTTTTTTCGCGGCGAAAATGCCCCTCACCGCGGGCCATCCCCCCACCCTGTTTTACTCCAAACGCTTTCCAAAGGCCTTCCATACACCTACAATACTCGTCATTCTCTCGAATGTAACCTCTTTCTCCCCCACCCCTCCCTCTCTGTCTCAAAAGGGATGCGTGGTCAATGGTCAAATGACTAAGGCAAGCAACAAATGAGCCCCCCCCCCCCCCCCCCCCCCCTCCCTCCCCTTCCCTCCCTCCGCCCGTCGATTGCCCTGGTTCTCCGAAAACTCGCCGTTTTTTTCGTGTGCGTCTGGGGTATTATGGTATGAAAGGCGGAGAGGGGGTGTCTGCCGAGCGTGGTGTTGGCCTTGGCGGTCCCGCCGACACACCCGAGGGCTCCCCCTCTCCTCCCGCGTCTCCGTCCGCCTCCACCGCTGCTACCACCACAGCTACTACCGCTGCTGCTACTACCGCCGCTGCTACTGCTGCTACTGCTGCGGCTGCTGCTGCCGGCAGTGGTGTAGGCACGCCCAGCAAGCGGCCACAGAAAGAGACGTCGCGCTCAGTACCGCGGAGCTCCGAATATGGGAAGGCGGCGGGCAAGAGGACACCGCCTAACGCCGGAGCTGCCGCGAGTCGCAGCGGTAGCAGTACCAGCAGCAGCGGCAGCAGCGGCAGTGGCAAGCAGAGATCGCCTACAGCTGGCAAGGTTTCGCCGCAAAAATCGTCGACCGCGTCTGGCAAGGCGTCGCCGGGCACCCGGGGGGGTCTAGGAAGCGGGCCTTCTGGAAGGGTCACTAGTCGCGCGGGGAAGGCGACATCGCCTTCGGCCGCGACGGCGACGGCGGCCGCGGCGGCCGCGGCCCCGGCAGACTCTGCGGGAAAGAAAGAAACGGGACCGAGCACGAAGGGTGGCTCGGGGGCTGACGGGGCGGGGTCCGGGCGGGGCAGAGGGAGGGGGAGGGGGAGGGGCGGTGGATCAGGAACAACGGGAGGAAGAGTGGGGCCGGGGAGGGGTCGCGCAAAACCGGGGGGGGCCGCTTGATTTTTGCTTTGCTCGGGGGAAGGTTGGGGAGGAGCCGGGGGGGGGGGGGGCAGAGCGAGATTTTTTTACGACGAGGTGCCGTTGAGGGTTTCGCCGTGGGAGAGCGGGTAGGGTGGCAGCGCGAGTGGTGTGTCATGACGGGATGCGTCTGTCGTTGAGGATTTTACCGGGGGGGGGGGTGGGCGGGCGGGCGGGCCGGGCGGCTGGCTGGCCGGAAATTGAAAAGTAGGGGTTTTTGTATGACGTGGCGTGGCGTTTTTGGCCGTATATAACGTGTGTACAGTAGAATCATCGAGTTGATGTTCGATGCTTCTATGTGGGGGTCTGGAGCCGTATATCGGTAACGTTTGAGCGAAGAAAATGTGGCGTTTCGTAAGTGACAACCAAAAAAATCTGGCAAACAGCGAATATCAACAGTGTTCTTTGCACGGGGAGAGAGAGGGGCGTCGCGACTGGGTCGGGATGGAGAGGGGAGGCTACGAGGATGTGCTTGTACGTGGGGGCGTTTTTCTATGTTGTTATTTCCGTTCACCCTTTATTCGAAGCATATGTTTTTCCCGTGAGCGTACGGCCCAACGGTCATGCTTCCGGCCTTTTAGCGGGCATGAATTATTGAACGAGACCTCGATTGACTGGACAGGCGGCTGAAGGATAGCATGTTTCACACGTACATCACGTGCAGCAGTAATAGCACGAACCAGGAGGGTGCGACTCAGGGTACGTCTGCTAGGCATAAGGCGCGCACTTGATCCTCTCGGGACACTCCAGAGGGGAGAAAAATTGACGGTAAAAAATGACGATTACAGCAGCCATTGTGGGCAATGCGTGATTGGCGGGAGACGATACACGGCAGTGGTTGTATTCACCCTTTTAGAACCGCAGTCCCCTTTTGGGGATAAACCGCTCTAATTTTAAGTAGTTTGTCCCTCAACCAGGACTGCTGTCCTGACAAGGTCAATTTACAGTGCGAGGACGCGTATGGGGACGGGCGCAGCATGGCCCTCTCCGAGTACCGCGGGGCGCTCGCGATGCTCGTAGACGGCTGATAGCACCAGAGTTTATCAACCATTGTTTGTTTCGTGGTCGCTATTGTATCTTCCCAACACCCGAAGGGGTTGAAAGCCCAAACAAGGTTTCCAACGCGAAGGTACTACATGTAGTTGTTCGTGGCTTTTCGCTCGTCGGAGGACGTCTTTACTCTCGGTCGAGCGTAGTATTGGCGCTTGTGCGCATCGGGTGTAGCGACAGCTGTCCATCACGACCAGCGCTGCCCCCGCGCAGGTGTACCCGCGCGTAAGGGTCTGCGTGATTAATGCCCAGTACATCGATTTGTCGCGGGATTCCCGGCACGGGGCGGAGCGTCCCGAAAACGTCCTGCCCGGATAGATATGCCCGCGTTTAGAGTTCTGTCCGCGGTGAACGGCTCCCCACTTTCCACCTGGCGAGGAACTCCAAGCCGCGCTTCGGAGTGCGAGGTATCGCGTGAAGCAGCGTCTGGTGCTGGTCCACTTGCGACACAGGTCGGGGGCAAATCCTTGCGTGTCGATTGCCTCATGTTCACTACTTGGGACGTACAAGCACGGATACGTTAGCGCCACGTGTATACCATAGTACTCCTCGGTGCCCAGAAATAGTTTTGCCTATATATGCGCACAAAAACTCCGACGCGGGAATGACGGTGAACGGGGTTCGTTGGCGGCGCCCGAAGGCGGGCGGTATAGGTACGTCCTGCGTCTGATTAGCTCTTACGACGGTACCTTGGCCAAGGCTCTCGTCTCTTGCCCTCCTATAACGTGGGAACATAGTTATTTACAAATGTGGTTGTGTAAACACACCAGGATACATGGTTTTCGGGTCTCTCGGTAGGTTCTGATTACTGCTACTACCAATCTGGGCGTGAACATCGATTTTAGCGTTCATAATGTTGCCCAAAAGTTCCTTACCTTTCCGCCCGAAGTGGACGTCACATCGGAACCGGACACTGTGGGAGAGGCTAGCGGTCGGTTGAACATATATCACATCCCGCTGGACTTGGAACCAGCCGGAGTCGGGGCCCTTCGCCCCTCCCGTATCACCCGTGCTGGGCTCTTGGAGTGGTGATGATCGTTTCGTGACAGGTATCCTGTCGGGAAGGGGCCCGACCCCGGCATATTCCGGGCGACGCCGCGGGGGTGAGGAAAAAATGGTAGCTGAGAGCGACCATGAGATGAGTCGTTGGTCTCCCCGCCCCCCTCTGTTGGCCAAGGCGGGGAGCCCCGGGCCCTCAGGATGCTTGATTTTTGCCGTGTAGCGGCCGGCGCCACTCGAATGGATCTTCTTGTGGGAGGGACCACCCTCCCGCAGAGATCCAAGGAGGGATGCGGGGGCGCCCCTCGTCGCCAACCATGGTGGTACTAATAACGGTAGGCCAAGGTCTCCTTCTCCGTCACCTTCTGGCGCTATGCCGGGCTCTCGTAGTCCCGAAACTGTCGGGCCTGTGGTCTTGGGGGACCCCACTCCTGGAGTAACAGGTGGCCGACGACGTCATGAACACGGCAATCCCATGGAGGGGAGGCGTGGAAGAGTTCCCAGGGGGTGACAATGAGCCCCATAGGGGGCCGTCTTGCCCCCCCCCCCCCCTCCCCCCACCCCCACCGTCTGATGTGGGTGCCGACCCCCCGCTTTCCCCCACTTCAGCGGCGGCCCTGCCGGTCACGCCGCGTTGCAGTCCTCACCCCTTCTACAACCAACGGCAGCAGTGGTATATGTTGTGTATCTACATCGATATGCCTACTGCATTTTGTGCGTATTGACTACTACTGCAGCAGGATCTATATAGTTATCTATCCAGCGGCGCTTGGAAAAACAAATCCATGACCAACACTCCTTTTTTGGCAGATTCGGCCCTCCGAGGGAGGGGGGGGGGGGAGGCAGCCACACCAACATCAAGTGATACACGAAGTAGGAAAATGTTGTCAGTGTATTCTTCCCCTCCCCCACGAATGCCTTTTGTGGTTCTTCTATGGACTCCCAGCAGTCGCGCAAATATACTATCAATAGTTCATGGGTTTCCTTTTGTTTCCGAGGTTTTCTTCTTTCGGGAAAGTTATGAGTGATCCATGTTGAAGATCATGCTGCACATTGTCGGATGGCAAGAGAAATAATAATAATAATAATAATAATAATAGTTCAGCCGTTTGTTTGAGGGCCAAATACTTCTCACCTCATATTAAATCGGAGCTCGGAAACGTGTGTGTGCAGATAGGCTTTGTTGTGTGTATGTCTGAAAGGGCAGTGTGCTGCACTTGGTACCACATTTATTTGTGTCTGTAGACGCTGGCGAAATGTTGAAAATGTTTTTTTCGGGCCCCCCTGGCCCTTCAAGGGGGGGGGGGGGTTCTTGTTATTATTATTATGCTTGCCATCCGACTATCAATGTGTATAGTGTTGTTCTAATAAACGACTAGCAGAAAGTGAAGAACTCTCCAGAACAAAAGTGCGGCAGCAGTATCCGACGACAAATCAGAACTGATGTGACGCATGTTTCATTTATTTATCATCTTCGCCCTTCCACAACTGTAACTCAGATCCTGAGTCACAGAGCAGGCTCTCCCCTCCCCTCCCCAATACGGTTCGCGTGCCTTCATTTTTATCGCAAGAAGGCCCAAGCCCTTACTTCCCTCGTCGACTCGCGTCGTCGTGTGTGGATATAGTGTTGTTGGTCATGGATTTTCACTATTTATTTCCGGGTGCCCTGAATTTGTCAGATAGATGCATGGATATATATGTTGTTGTAACTGTTGTTATTATTATTCATTGTTATTATAGGCTTTTGCCCAGCATGAGCTTTACCACGTTGATCAATCAAAACATTCCTGAAAGAAGAAATCTCCTTATGTATACAAAGGAAGCCCATGCACAAAGTCTATCTATTATCTTCTATGTCTACTTCTTTTTATATCTTATCTACGATGATACCACAAACTACCCACCTTCTTAGCGGTGGAAAGCTTTGGGCGCCTCGGGGTAGAGGGCAGCAATTTCATCGACCAGCCGGCAGCTTAGCTAGCGTCGTGGGGGGGAGGGATGGTGGGTCGATGGCAAGGAAGGGGGTGGTGAAGGAACGCCTGCTCCAAATCGTCTCGGTGACCACACAGACAGGTCGCCATTTCGAGGAGGGTGTCGAGGTTCAAGCTCCAGCTTAGGGACCGCCAAGAAGGAAGAAGGAACAGGGGGGGGAGGGACGACAGACCCACACCGATGGCGTGTGGGGATGGAGCTTGGATGCAGCTTAGGATTTAGGCAAGAGAAATAATAATAATATATAATGTAATGAGAAGGAAGGAGCAAGGACAGGGAATGGAGTTGTTAGACAAGCCGAAAGTTGGCACAGAAGGGAGGTAGACTTGGTGCATGGGTTTCCTTTTGTTTCCGAGGTTTTCTTCTTTCGGGAAAGTTATGAGTGATCAATGTTGAAGATCATGCTGCACATTGTCGGATGGCCAGGGAAATAATAATAATAATACTATAATAATAATTCTTCTTTCGGGAAAGTTATGAGTGATCCATGTTGAAGATCATGCTGCACATTGTCAGATGGCAAGAGGAATAATAATAATAATAATAATAATAATAATGATACTACAAGGTACTTCGTATTATTAATAATATGTTGTTTTAGCATGTTGTTTTATATATATACCTAGTAGGAAGAGAAAATGAAGCTGCCGCTGGAGCTACTTACTATTACTATTACGGGGGACCATAGTTAATAGGACCAGATATTGTTAGTAAAAATGGTTAAATATATAGGTTTTTATGTATACCATAGGTCCTACTAACTATGTTCCCCCGTAATAGCTGCTACCAGGTTACTCCGGTTACTCCGGAGGACAGGAGTGGGACTGGATGAGGTACCTTGAGGAGGACCTCAAGGAGTTCGGCATCAAGCTCGAAGGGTGGCGCGAGGCAGCACAGAAAGCCGGCAGATGGTTCCAACGGGTCGAGGAAGGGGCGGAGGCCTTCATGCGGAAATGACATACAGATGAGAAGGAGGCATCGGCAGAACGGCATAGAATAGCTGCAACCACGACCACAGCCGTTGACGCCAACGCGAGTGTGCAGAATGGCAGGGAAGAGGGGGGGGGCGAAAGGGGGACGAGGGGGAATGGCGGGGGGGGGGAGGGGAGGCGGTCTGCCCAACAGACTGAAGCCTGGTTATGGCCATCATCGTCATAATGCACTCCTTTCTTTGGGACCCAAGTAACTAGCATGGTCCCATCTGGGCAACTTTGCGTGTCTGTATGCTCCAGTGCCTGCCTTTGGTATTTTCTTTCACCCCCGCCCGTGATTATCGCTTTTTTGTCCCTTCTTTTTTTCCATTTTTTTTCATTCTTCTTTCATTCCCGTTTGTACCTCTTTGTGTGTCTTTGTTAGTATGGTCCGTTTTGCCTTTTTTTTGCGTTTTGCTATCTGCGTCTGTTTTTTAGTTTTGTTTTTGTTTTTGTTTTGCTTAGCTTCATCTTCTTTTTTTAGGTTTTTGTCTGCTATTAATAGTCTCCTTTTTGCTTCCCTGGTGTCCGCAGTGAGTGGTGGAATGCGTATATACTATGCTTGTTTTTTGTTTTTTTTGCCTCTGTTTTTACTTGAGGTATTTCTTCCACTCCAGAGTTATTGGAGCCTGTCCTGCGACCACGGACTGCATTGAATTGTGAGTTAATGTGAGAACAACAACAACAACAACAACAAATATCATAAGTAACCTTTTCGTTGTTTTTGTTGAGCTTCTGAACTATATACCAGTACCAGGTACCAGGTATACTACTTAACACTACTACATACTGCTGTTGTTGTGTATACTACGACTTACTTTACAGTATACTGACTGTGTAGTATTAATATTACGGGGGACCATAGATAATATAGGGCCTATATCCTATACCTGGTAGTACATAAAAACCTACCTATTACGGGGGACCATAGTTAATAGGACCAAATATTGTTAGTAAAAATGGTTAAATATATAGGTTTTTATGTACACCATAGGTCCTATTAACTATGGTCCCCCGTAATAGTATGTATATTTAACCATGTTTACTAACAACATTTGGTCCTATTATACCTACCGGTATGGTCCCCCGTAATATGATACTATACTATTACGGGGGACCATAGTTAACAGGACCTATGGTACACATAAAAACCTATATGTTTAACCATTTTTACTAACAATATTTGGTCCTGTTAACTATGGCCCCCCGTAATACTACTATACTGTACACTACTACTACTACTGTAGTAGCTGCAGTTGCACATATATGATGAGCAGTATAGTAGGGTGTGTACCGTGTATACACGTGCACACGCACACAATGTACATACAAACAAAAATGCTAAGAAGAGGCCTGAAAATGAAGCAGAAGAAGAACATTAACCAACAGCAACAAGAACAAAACTATACCTAACCTGGTACATACCGCCATCAGCACGACGAGTACTAGTAACTGCTGCTGCTGTCTGTTGTTGCTGCCGTAACAGCAAACAGCAACAACAACCTGTCTGCGAAGAACTACAAGACGGGCAATAAAATAACAAGGCAAGAACAGAGAGAAGAACACGAAGAACATGGAGAACAAGACCGAGAGAAGAAGCAAAAAAGCAGAGGCATACTATATAGCATACCTGGTACCAGTTTTATATGCGTTGTACGTATTCGTGTAGAAAGACAAAATAAATCGCTTGTAGGTCATATCCCCTCCGCTGCACAAAGAAAATCCACACTCAAAAGTTGTTCCTTCCCCTGGTATTCGTGAGAATGGGCAAAAAATAGGTAAAAATGATGGAAAAAGAAGAAAAAAAAGAGGGAGAACGTCTAAAAATCTTTGAATTTTATGCAGGTAATCTATTATTTGTCAGTTCTGATGTACGTTTGTTGCTTTTACCCGAAAAAGGGGAACGATTCTGCGCGCTGCTCTCTTTTTTCTTATCGATTTATTTTGTCTACGTCACACATCTCACGTACCACACGAAATCTGGCGCGCAAATTCATATTTTTTCGATCATCACATCATCACACACCACACACACCCATCTTATTTCATTCCCTCTCCTCATCCTCCTCCTCTACTACGCCCCATCTTTTCTTCTTCGCCTCTACCTTCCCTCCACCATGAACCTGTTCCGCAAGAGTCTCGCCGCGCTGCTCGGGTGCGCCCTGTTGGCCACGACGACCCTGGTGGCAGATGCTGGGCTGGTTTCGCAAGTGGCGGTGCTGACATTTGCTGGGTGAGTGCTGTGCGCTGTGCGCATATATATCTTTTTCAAGCGTATTTTTCAAGTATCTTTTTTTGCCTGGTTTGGTTTGGTCCCTCCTCCCTCCCTCTCCTTCCTGGCTGAGCAGAAGCAATCACGGAGAATGTGACAAGTACTGACTCGCTCACCGGCAACGCAGCGACTAGGACCCAGCTGGGAGCTGGCCAGCTGGAAGCTGGGTGCCCTATAGTTGGGGTCTCGTTATTTTTCTCCGTGGCGGGCATCCTGTGTTGTGTGCTGCGAGCGAGCGAGCGAGTTGTGTGGCCAAGAGGCCAATTTTTCTGCGATAATAACCCAATGGCGCGAACCGCAAGGGGTCCACAAACATCGACCGCACACTTTTACTTGTTGATAGTGTATGGAAATAAAAAAAATATGTCGGTTGTGGCACAGACAGAGCTGTTTGTTGCTGTTGTTGCCGACTGCGGCGCACCGCGCTTCGTGATAGCGGACCGCAAAGGGTGAGGTCTATGCCTTTTTCTGTCGGCACTGGGGAAGTCTCCGGTCTCGGCGTTGAATTGCATCGGCGACGACGGCGAAGCAAAAGTTGCGAAGCATATGGCCGTCGTCGTGTTTACACCGAGGGACCCTGCGTTGTATTTTTCGAGCTCTTTTGATGAATGACACGGAGGGACCACCGCATTGCTTCATGTCCGGAAATATAATAATATTTTGGCCATCAATAGTAATATAAAAACGTGTTTATTCATCCGGACATTGTAATACTGCGGGTTTAAAAAAATATGTATAATAATTGTTCTCGCGCGAGAGCTCGGGCGAGAGCTTGATCACAACTCTTCTTGCTGTGCGTGAGCGAGCGCTTGGCGGAGCGACTTGGCGAGGGAACAGAATTGTCAGGGTCTGCTTGCTGTGTGCTCGGGAGGGAGCCCTGGGCCCCATCTCTCCGATCATTGCAGCCTTCATCGCTGCTGCACGCGTCGGATGCGGTGCAGATGCGAGACCACCATCTTGCGTACTCCTTCTATCCTCGTATTTTACCAGTAATTTTTTACCAGTATTTTACCCGGACTCCCGTACGAGTACGAGTACGAAGCTGAAACTTTGCAGAACTGGTACATATTGCTGTATACCACCTGGGGTATTCGAGTACCTGATCCATCACGTCGTAGCTGATCGCATCGAATCGTATGTGCATGTAGTGTACGCACAGCTCACGGGTCACAGCAAGCAGTCTTGTAGGATGTACCAGGCAGGTACATCCCGGTTGTCCCGGTAGGAAGCAATCTACCGTGTACATTCAAGAAAATGCACGATCAAAAACATTGTGCATGTCAGCCGGCGTCCCCGGTGGCTTGCTACGAAGGTGGTCCGGGCCCATACTAAGATCAATTTCGTGGGTTCGAATTTCACCCAGTGCTTGCATGAAAATGGATTATATAAAATTATGAAATACGTCAGCTAGCTGTGAGTTCGACTGATTACACAGGGTGCATAGTTGAGGATTAGCGGAAAGCGCGAGAGCGGGAGTTACGAGCAACACTCGATGAAAAACGACGAGCAGTGGGAATGCAGAACCTTATGCGCGATAAAAGTAAAAAAAACACGTACCGGGGGGGAGAAGGGACGACACCTGTGACCGCGGCTTGTCCAGAAGGTGTGGTGAAACCTCCTGGAAAGTAAAAAAAGTGATAAAAAAAGGGTCCTTTTCGTATCTGGTTTGCTCTGTCTAGCAGTTTGAGACCGCATACATACCACGTAAAAGTGATGTTGAAAAAAGAAAAGAAATGTATGAATGGATACGTCGAGAGCTGGTACTCTCCAGGAAACACAACCAGCACTCGTTATACTGCTTGCTATCTATCTATGAATAATCACCATGAACACTACTACTATTAATACTGCTGCTGCACATACATACACACTTCTGCACGTAAGTTCGTAGGACCTGGTGTGCTGTAGGTGTCGATGGCCCCAGAACACAATGAACGGTTTCTATACTATGAAAACCGTACAAAGCACCACCACAGGTCCACAACATGTTACACTTGTAAACTGCTGGACCACCACACTTCGACGGAGTGATAATCAGGCATGCACGGAACCGGTGCAACAGGTACTCGTATATGGTATGTACTACGCACAACACCCCGTTTCAGTGTCATCCAAACTCAACCATTAATTAATAGTGCAACAAGCCCTCGCCACAGCTGATGTGTTACTTATTATGTCGATGATGATGATGATGATGATGTTCTCACACTATTTTAGCTCACTTCCCTGTGGTCACAAAACAGGCTGCAAAACTAATTGCACCTCGATGGGGGTAAACGTAAGTACCAGGTACGAAATAGTGCGCACAGCAGTACGTATATCAAACCAGTCCGTAAGGGAAACGGTCTGTGGTATATCATACCGTATCATTTGCAACCTAATAACACCGGAACATATCCATGGTGGTATTGTTGTACCTGGTACAGCAGTAGTATGTGCACTCGACGAAAAAGAAAAGGGAAATGAAAAAAAACACGCGGAGGGACAGAAGTAATATAGAAAGAAAACATATAAACTGCTACGTACATACCGGTAGCTATTAATAGTTGTGCACGAAGATGAGTCGGTCGTGTGTTCTGCGTACATTCCTTGGTATATGCGTATTAATAGATGCATAGACTTTCGGCAGCGCCTTGGTACAACAGTACACAGCGGTTAGATGAGCGTATCTTCTATACTGCATACGTAGTACATACTGGTACAGTATGCGCTCGCACGTGTCATCGTATACCTGGCACCTTTAGCAAGTTAGTCTTCGTCTTGCAGCCGCCTACTACACGTGAAATAGTGCCCCAGGGTCAGCAGGACGATTTACGTGCTATTAAATACTGTCATTTTTTTTCCACCAGTACGAGTATGGATCAAAATGTACACCACCACAACTGCATACACACCCTGGATATACTCGTATAGTACCGACAACTAGTATTGGAGGTGTTTCCCTTTTGCCATTCACCTGGGTACTCGCGAGTATTGCCGGGATTGCTAATACCCGTCACGCGTATGTACGAGTGACACTTCATACTCGCCGAGTACTTGCCCCCCGGGTATCCGGTTTAAACGGGTGCCCGCGTACCCGTGGGCTTTCCGTGGAAATCCCGGTTATTTATGGCAACTTATCACCCCATAAATCAAGTCCCCTCGGTTGTATTTCGTAAATATTCTCCAGGAGACCCATTTCAAATGAAAACGTTGTCATGTGTGATACCTGGTATGATACACAGTAGTATCGGGCTGTAAAAGTGGTCTTGAGATGGTCTGTAGTATCAAAGCCCTGCACGCCCTAAGAGTATCCCAGAGTATTCCCGGGGCTCTGAAGTTTGTTTCCCTTCCAGTACTACAATGGTTATAGGATAGCCGATAGATAGGAGAAGAGTAGACTATTAATAGCGTCTGAGGAAAGTTCCTCGGGAACGTGCCTTTACTACCCGTCTAGCGGGTTAAAGGAATGGAGCAGGGTGAGCTTGTTGCCTCGAATCAAACTCAATCGAATCACTCTCAACAGCTCCCTTCTCTCTCATCATGAAGAGGAACGATACGACAACATCAAAGAATTCTCCTGAACAAGAGAAGCTGATCCTAGACAGTTCAGACAGTTCCTGTTGTCCATTCCCTTACCACGATACTCGGGGCTCTACTACACTTGGCGTCGACGACAGGATACCGAGCACCCTGGGCTGGGTAATCGATCGATCTTTTTTTTACTCCTATAGCTCAGAAGGTAACACCTTCACATTTAGCATCGTCGGCAGGACACGGGTTCGAATCTCACGTCGAACGTTTATTTTGTTGAAACGATTGCGCGTGCACCCTTGAAAACACATCTCCCTGGTTCCCCAGGTATTGAACCGAAGCGGGTGCGCCAGCTTATACGGCCGTATACGGTACCGACGCCCCCATTATCCCGCCGTTCAGAGGAGGGGAGAGTGTTGTAAGGGTTACCCTGGACTGGGTAATCGATCGATATTTTACCCCTGTAGCTCAGCAGGCAATACCTTCACACATGGCTCACATCCCAAGCCAGGGGAGAGTGTTGTAAGGGTTACCCTGGACTGGGTAATCGATCGATATTTTACCCCTGTAGCTCAGCAGGCAATACCTTCACACATGGCTCACATCCCAAGCCAAAGTAAAGTGTAGTAGTAGAACCCTTATGTCCGCGTACTCGCGAGCATTACCCGGCTTGCTGTCACGGGTGCGGGTAACACCTCATACTCGCCGAGTATTTGGGCCCCGGGCACCCGGTTCCCCGGCTGTTAGACGGGTACCCGAGTGCTGAACGGGTACCTGGGTACCCACCCAACATGGCTGTGTATGCTCGCGAGTACCCGGGTACTTTTCCCCCCAAAGTTGGCGAGTACCCTTTTAAGACGGGTACTAAAAACGGGTACTCGACGGGTGATGTAAGTGTCGGAAACCGACATCGAGGCAGGCCAAAGAAAGGACTCACCGTGAGAGACGGGAGGTGGGGGGGGGGGGGGGTACGGAGAAAGAGGAAATTACGCAAGCAGCGCGAGACACACATTCCATAGAGTAGTACCCTTCAGGCAGGATCAATACGAGAACGGTTTTAGTCTGTTGCAGTATATACAACTAGGGAATAAAAGGCCCTCCCGCCCCCACGGCGGTCGGGCCAGATACCTGTAGATAATATAGGAGGAGCTATAATAGGAATATAGGAGGAGCTATAATAGGCGAGCCAATACATAGGATGGACATTATTTTATGGCCCCGTGCTTTAAATTCATGAAGACCTCTTTGTAAGTCACTTTATGTAGGACCTCAATAAGCGTTAAAATCATGAATTGTGCAATATTTATTTGATGTGCTTGCTCCCTCTCTGAAATCTTGCACTGCAACTTTGCCAGTCGTTGGTTGCAGCAGTACGATGCAATACAATCTGCGGGTAATACGATACACGCACCGCATAGGGACAACACTCGGAGTATCGACTGTTTCCGTATCGAGCAAATTTCGTACTCTGAATGCTGAGACTATTAGGGTGCTTGCGGCCTGAACATTGCGAGTGACTGGGAGTGTGAGCAGTCCTCAACTTCAAACCTCGAAATACTGGCTGAATGTTGCGAGTAAGTGCGAGTGTGAGTAGTACTAAAGTTCCAAATGCCACGGGTGCACGGAGTGCCCGCAGGATCGGACTCCGAAATATCCGAATGAACGGTCGTCAATATTATCACTTTAATCGAGAGGATGAGGTGTGTTGAAATCGAGTTGTCAGAGCAGAGGTCAGACGACCGTGCTGGTAGGATAATGAAATGAAAATGATGTCGAACTTACTTCATCACAAACACGAGGATGACGGAGACGTCAGCAGCAGCAGTGGTAACGGAAAATGTAAATGCCGTACGAGACGTATCTAGACGAAGAACGGCTGTAATTATGGTGGTCATCGACAGAAGAGTGTGCCGGCTTGGGTCGTCCTGAGCAAAGGCCAGACGATGCTCGTACGATATCAATATGGGAAGGTGCAGATAGATGCTCCGAGTACCTTGGAGTAAAGTAACGAGTATCGGAGATAAAGTCCTTGAGGTACTTCGTGTACTCGGAGTAATTCAGGGTTCGATACCCCGAGATACTGCTCGTACTCGGAGTATTTCGGGTATGATCACTCTCAATACTGCTTGTACTCGGAGTATTTGGGGGTTCGATACTCTCAAATACTGCTGTACTCCCGAGTATTTTGGGGTTCATTACTCTGAAATACTCGTTGTACTTGAAGTATTTGGGTATCTTGTACTGCTCCTACTTTAAGTACCCGGAGTATTTGGGCATTCTATTAATTACACTTCGAAGTATATAGACAGCGTGATGCCCAATTTATAACTCCATCATAGTATTGCCTCTAATACCAACTAGCTTAAAAAAATATACACCTCACGTACTCCAAAATCAACTTTTGTAAGCCCCCTTCGTGCAAACCTCACGTACTCTAAAATATCTACTGTATTAATTATACTTCGTATATAGACAGGGTGATGCCCAATTTTTAAATTCATCATATTAATAGTATTGCCTCTAATACCAACTTGTTAATAATATATGTATAAACCGCACACACTTGAAAATCTACTTTTGTAAGCTCCCTTCGTGCAACGTAAAAAAAATGTATCTCTCACATACTCCGAAATCACCTTTTGCAAGCTGCCTTCGTGCAACGTGCCAAGATCTTGTCCTTTGCGACGTCATCTTCGAAACACGCATGTGTTCCTGCCCTCCTCCTGCGCTTTGAACATCCGGTCCTCGTCATCTACCGCCGCTTCACCCTAATTCCATCGAATTAAGAGTCTTTCGAGCTACCGAGGGGTTCACGCAATCCTCTCTGTCGTCTTTTGTACACTACATACGCCGCGCTGTGGACTATTGCAGACAACAAGGCAGTACCTTCCTCTACAGCTCTGCAACAACACCCAATTTCCAAATCATCCTCCCTTTCTCCTTCTACCGCAGCACACTGCTGTACCCACACAATCATGCACGCTTGACACCGAGAAGGTATCTTCCCTAACAAAGCTTGTTTGTCCCGCCGCCTTGTTGGTGGAGATCGTATGAAACTTCAGTTCCGCCGCACTTTTGCCGTTACATATCGAAAACCTCCCGCATTAGTGATTGTTCACAGCTCACAGCTAACCAACCGACTTCACCTCCCGTATGAAGAGGATGAGGAGCGACGCTCGCTACACCGCGTTGTTGGTGGCCCGTGCCGATGGTGATGAGTTTCAGCGCGAAGACCTTGCCCCGAGCGAAGACAACTCAACTGTATACAGCAGCGGAAGGAAGAAGCCTGCCTGCAGCACCTGTGGTGTGACCGTCACACCACAGGTGCTGCTGGCAGGCTTCTTCCTTCCGCTGCTGTATACAGTTGAGTTGTCTTCGCTCGGGGCAAAGTCTTCGCGCCGAACCTCATCATCATCGCCACGGGCCACCAACAACGCGGTGTAGCGAGCGTCGCTCCTCATCCTCTTCATATGGGAGGTGAAATCGGTTGGTTAGCTGTGAGCTGTGAATAATAAAAATTGCGGCGGGTTTTCGATATGTAACGGCAAAGTACGATCTCCACCAACAACGCGGCGGGACAAACAAGCTTTGTTAGGGGAGATACCTTCTCGTGTCTAGCGTGCATGATTGTGTATGCACAGCGGTGTACTGCGGTAGAAGGAGATAGGGAGGTTGATTTGGGAGTTGGGTGTTGTTGCAGAGCTATAGAGGAAGGTACTGCTTTGTTGTCTGCAATACCAGTAGTCCACAGCGCGATGTATGTAGTGTACAAAAGACGACAGAGAGGATTGCGTGAACCCCTAGGTAGCTCGAAAGACTCTTATTTCGATGGACTTCGGGTGAAGCGGCGGTAGATGACGAGGACCGGATGTTCAAAGCGCAGGAGGGCAGGAACACATGCGTGTTTCGAAGATGACGTCGCAAAGGCCAGGATCTTGGAACGTTGCACGAAGGCAGCTTGCAAAAAGGCTCACAACAAAGCACAACAAGACCCTCATACACCTTTCGATCCGTACTGCTGCGGGTGATTGCGTTATGTCGTATGAAGGCTTTCTTACAGGGGGGATGACCAATAAATACCGTATTAAGGTGTATACTCGTACGTATTTCGGTATCGGTATATATTTGCCGATCCATCTTGAGTTTTTTCCGTCGTGGTTAGCTGTTGGGTCATTGGTGTTATCATTTGCCGTGCGGAGGCTTTCGTACAAGGCGGACAACAAGTACCGTAATACGGTATCGGTATTTCGGTGTCGGTATTTTACCGAAAAATACCGGTAACGTTTTCTTGTAGTTTCTACTCGTATACCGACACCGTTTTACGATATTTCCGGTTTGGTACGGTGTCGTCGGTTGTCGGTATATTATTATCCATCACCGAGTACATATTGTAAGTCCCTGTATAATACTCCTATACCACGTATAAAGCACTACTGGGTCTGTCTCCGTAATGATTATTAATAGTTAGTACCTGGCTGATATTCTTTTATATATTTTTATTCGATATGTGGCTATGTTTTTTTCCCTTGAGGTATTCTTCCGCTCCAGTTTTTAGAGCCTGTCCTACATTATAACCACGGACGGCCTCAACATTTTGGACGTGAGTTGATGTGAAGACAACAACTATAATTTGAAAACTCGTAGAATACTACAGCTATTATAGTGCCCCAGCGGTAATCGCACCAGTGTGAGGGTGTCCCGTACTGAGCTATAGGGGTAAAAGATCGACCGATCACACAGCCCAGGGTAATACTCCTGGCAACACTTTCCCCCTCTGAACGGCGGAATATTTGGGGCGTCGGTACCGTATACGGCCGTACGCTGACCTACCGGCTTCGTGTCAATACCTGGGTAACCAGGGAGAGTTAAGTTCAAGCATGCGGGACCCTTTGTATCCCTGGACAGGTCTGCCTATTAAGTCGGTACTCGTTGGTACTCACGTGCGTTGTTTGGTTAGAGATAAAAGAAGAGCAGTGTTACTCCTTGCACGCACGGTGGAGACTGAGACCAAGCTCGTGGGTCTCTGGAAAACCCCTGGTTTTCCACCTCAGATACGCCTTCCAAGTACTACAAATACGTCCCCAGTGCCTGAACCCAGGTGATTACCGGGCTTTCAATCTCATACGAAGCAGTATCATAACACTAGCCCACTCTGATGAGCCGTATATATATGCAGAATTATAGGAAATTCATGGAAACCCCGATTCCACGAACTAGAACATGAGTCGAAGATGCGGCTCTTCAAAACCCACTCCCACACCTCTGAACGACAAGGCAACGAAGCCGGCAAAGTACGTAAAAAAAATGAAAGGAAGAGCTAGCCTGAAAAAATCGTCAACGAGCTCCAAAACAACTTACCGAGATATATGTCTAGGGACGCACGCGCGATTTGTGAAAAAACATTCGAAGTGAGATTCAAACCCGTGTCGCCGACGACGTGAAATGTGAAGATGTCACTACTGAGTTACCAGGTATAGGGGTAAAAGATCGATCGATTACCGAGCCTAGGGGATTAATAGTCCTGTTACCACCCACAAACATTACAGTACTATTAATATTAATATTATTTATTATTATTTCCACTGCTGCACCGATACATATGTATCAACCCGAGAACAATTTCTGCCCATGGGTTTTTTTCCATTGTTCTGCACATGGATACATGGAAACGAAACCTGATATTTATACATACGTATGATACCTTTCTTGATGCAACATGCGTATCATACGTATACGAATAGTACCAGAGGTAAACCATACGTAACGTAGGTACTCGTACGTGATATAAAAAGGGTGTGTATGTTTTCACATTAAACCGTTATTATTTCGTAATGTCCACCCCTCGACATCCAGCGCCCAATCAGTGTCCGAGTCGATTATATCCTATTAATAGAGAGTTACACAAGCTCTGTGGTCACAAAACTAACTACGCCACAGCGCCACAGAGATAATACCTTGTTGTCTACAGAAGTAGCGAGGAGAGTAGACAATGCCATATATATATATAATATATTTTTCAACATCACTTTTACCAGGGCTTTTCGCGGGTCATGACCCGACCCGCGGGTCGGGTCACTTGATGTTCAAAATGTCACGGGTCGGGTCGGGTCGGGTCAGGAAGTGTTCAAATCTCACGGGTCGGGTCGGGTCGGGTCAAAAAATTTTCAAAGCTCGCGGGTCGGGTCAGGTCGGGTCAAGAGTTTTTCAAATCTCACGGGTCGGGTCGGGTCGGGTCAAGAGGTGATGAAAAGCTTACGGGTCGGGTCAGGTCATGACCCGCGAGTTGTTTTTTGCTGACCCGCGGGTCGGACCCGCGCATTCGGCTCGAGGACCCGACACTTGAATAACTTCCCGCTCTCTTACCCAAAGGCTTCTCTCGTACCAATACTCCATAACACCCCTTTGGTATCATATTCAGACATACAAACACCGCCAAATTCATATACGCATGCCCGCATCCATTCATACCCACTTCAGCCAGGTCATACATCGCTTCGGGGCACTAAAGTGAACATTAAATTGTTTAAGTGAAATTGTTTTTGAAGTGCCCACCTACGGGCCAGATCCGCGGGTCGAACCTTCGGGTCAAGATAAATGGTCTCACGGGTCAAGGTGACCCGACCCGCATGAAACCCGTGTCTCACGGGTCAGTCGAAAAGTAAGTGGCGGGTCGGGTCGGGTCGGGTCAGGAGGTTTCGAAATCTCGCGGGTCGGGTCGGGTCGGGTCAAGAGATATTCAAATCTCACGGGTCGGGTCGGGTCGGGTCAAGAGGCTTTCAAAATCTCGCGGGTCGGGTCGGGTCAAGTTAACATACCTAAACTTTTTTGCGGGTCGGGTCGGGTCAGCCCGACCCGACCCGTGAGGTTTGACCTGACCCGCGAAAAGCCCTGACTTTTACTTTCCAGCCTTACTCGTGGGAGGTTTTTACCCTCAACGAGCTTCTGGACAAGCCGTGGTCACAGGTGTCCACCCTTTTCCCCCCCGGTACATGCCTTTATTTTTTGTCGCGCATAGGGTTCAGCATTCCCACTGCTCGTCGATTTTCATCGAATGCAGCTGTTAATAACTCACGCTCTCGCGTTTTCCGCTAATCAATTTCTTTTTTGCAAGAAAAGCCACGAGCATGCACTCGGTGAGACTTGAACCCACGAAATTGATCTTGATAGGCACGCGGACCACCTACCTACCAAGCCACCGGGGACGCCGGCACTATGCCATGTCGTCGTACTGGATACGATGGGCACGCCATACACATTACATGAAAGAGAGAAAACGAAAGGAACAAAAAAACACGTCGAAAGAAAAAGGAATAAACAAAAACGAACTGACGTGCTCATAGATATAGTCATAGTTATTAATAGTCATACACGCCACCAGGGGCGCATGCAATTTTTCCCCGACGAGTACATGTACAATACTGCTGTCCATGGGTTTTTTATTGTTCTGATGCAAGCCGAACAAAACAATGAAATCTATTTTTATATGCATATATGAGTATAGATGTGCACCTCGTGTTATAGAAAGAACTATTAATACCAGGTAACTATAGACTCGTTTGGGCTGGTCGGTGTTACGTCGCCGGTTACTTGCCCGGTGACTATTACTTTTTTCTTCATCATGAAGAGTTTTTTTTTCATGTTGTTCGTTTTTGCCCGGTGGCTACGTGGCTACGTACGAGGAGCTTGGTACGGGCAACGGACGCCTGCTGTGTTCTCCCTCTTCAGTTCGCGACACCCCCAGGATTTCTACTGTATGTAGTAGTGATAATGTGCGTACAAAGACCTTCCTCGGGATTATGGTCGATCTGAAACGTGGGTGTGTCGCGATAGTACACGGGCAGGCATCCGTCCCCCGTACCAAGCTACTCTTGTGAAGCCACCGGGGGAGAACGAAGAACATAAAAAAAAAAAAATCGAAAGCTACTCATGTGCTGTCTTCACATCAGATCGTCCTCTCTGCCCAGCTTCATCAGTACACCCAGTGTCCGTCCTGATTCCTTATCCTGGAGAGATACTGATTCTGTGGTCACACACTGTGAGACAGAGAAATACCTAGGACGGAAAATAATGCAAATTCAAGGGTAAAAGCAAGTGAAATGCGAGCGTACCGGGTACGAGAACAATGCAACTGTTACCCATGGAAGACAATACAACAAGAACAAAAATACAATAAACCAGAATATATTCTGAAATGGAACAGAATACAAAGGACGCAAGGAGATCAGAAAGGCTGCTATTAATAGAAGGAAATCTTACGTACTCGAGAAGGACAGATAGTTGCCGCACGGACGAACAGCAACACGGAGGAGAGAAAGATGCCAGCACGAGGACGGCGGGGAGGAGAAAGGAAACATGGCAGCAAGCAGTAAGGGAGCAGGGAGAAAAGAGAAACGCCAACTCCAGGCGGTGATCGTAACATGGGTGCCCGTCTCTGCTCCGCTTCTGTTCAATGTCTTCTTCGCTGCTGTGATAAACGCCGTGCTGGTACACTTCAGTAAATACTCAGATATTTTTAGGGACTTGGTTCACCTCGTGAAGGACCTCGGGGAGGGCGGGGTGAAGGTCCACTAGCATGCGTACGGCGGGCAATATGGGGTATGCTGTACGCGGACGACGCGTTGTATCTAAGTCGGTGGAAGGCCTTGCGAAAATGATGACCTTCATTCTAACCGTTTTCGAAGCAGCAGGCCTCACCACTTCCGAAAAGAAAACGGAGACCATGCTGCTGCGGACATCGAGCCGGCACCCCAGGCCTCACCGCTCGTGATCGGAGCAGCGGCACAGAGGTATATAGACAGACGATGCAGTTTTTTGTACCTGGGCGGTCTTGTCGTCGCAGGCCCTGACATTATGCCAGAGATCACACGACGGATCCGACTCGCATGGGCATGCTACATGTGGTCCAGACGGGAGCTGTACGACATGGGGGATGCCCCGTACACTCTAAAAGTGCGCATGCTAAACGCCTACCGGTAGGTGATGGAAACCCTGGTGAACGGGTGTGTGACGTGGACTCTTGGCCAGGAGCATTTCGCTGAGCTCCGCACGGCATACCTTGAACCAACTACTCATACGGATCATTGGCTTCCAGCGCCGGCAATGCACCGACCACCTTATATCGCACGCCAGGACTCCTCCAAAAGGCACAAGGCAAGAGCGCTGAGACGACCATCTGCAATCGACGCGTCCTCCTTGCGGGGGTCGTGCAACGGACGGCCAATGAGCGGCTGACCCGTCGGGTGATACTTAGGACGACGGCTGGTGGGAGGAAGACGGGACCAGGCCGACCAGAAAATAACTGGGCCCAATGTCTAGCAGACGACCTCAGGATTTATGAAACCACCGAGGGCGGCTATGAATAGCTGTTTTTTGTTGTTGTCGCTTGCTTAGCTTTTATTTTTTTACTTTTATTTTTGTTGTTGTTGTTTTCGTGTTTTTATTTTTTGGTTCGGCTGGTTGTTTTTTTCGCCGGGTGAAACTGTTTTGTTCTATTTATTTGCGGGAAGTGGTACCGGGGGATCGTCGAAGCGGCGGACTGTTTCATGGCGAGGTGGCACTGGGACAAGGCGCAGAGAAACCAGCTGCGTCCCGCAACTGAGGACGCCAAGAGCGGGCGACAAGCGGGGGCAGCCGTACTGATACAGCTGTCCACAAATAAATGCAGAAACGAGTTATTCTAGCCCTTGAATTATCGCAGTTTTAGTTTGTCTCTTCTTGAGTTGTTCAATGGGGGGGGGCGCGCGGGGGGGGGGGGGGCGCGACAGGGGCAGTAGTGACACTTGACACGGCTATCGACGAGAGTATAAGAAGGAGACGGCAAAGGGTGTGTCTCGTAGGTTCCCGAAAGCTACCGCTGTAGATTTAAAAGAAGTAGCCACCGGGCATGTAACACCGACCAGGCCGAACGAGTTCATCGTTTCTGTGGTTCTACTATTGTTTGTGTTTGTTACGTACCTGGTACCTGGTATTTATTTTCTCCATCTCATTTATTGTCTCCGCCCTTTTGTCTCACTTCTTCCTAGTCGTAGCTCAGATCCGGGGTCACGTAAGGAGGCTTTTCTCTCTTCCCCCTCCTCAATACGGCTCGCGCCTAGCGCTTTCATCACAAGAAGACTTCGGCCCTTTCTTTCGTGGTCGATCCGCATCGAATTGCACCTACCCACGCTACTATTAATACAAGGCGCCCTCTGCAGTTGATTCCGTTCAGGCGCGGACCATTAGATGAGTTTTAAGCTTTATTTTTACCAATCCGCCGGAGGATTTAAAACTAAAAATTAGGTGGGCCAATACCCAACGTATGGACGAACACTATTGAATACTATCCCGGGATATAAGCACCGATTTTATATCAACATTTAATAAAAAACGGTCTTCATTTTCCAGTCTTCATTCAGACTGGAGTATCTACTGTAGATGCTAAATGGAAAAAGTGACGCCAGAAAATCAAGTGAAAGTGTGACCCTACCACACCACACCCAGCGGACGCCGCCAGAAAACAAAATAGGAACCCAATCTCCAATTAATGGTTATTAGCAACGGCCCCGATATTTGCGGACGGAGTGGTAATTAATAGACACATGCCAGGCCCGGCAAGGAAAGGGTGTTCAAGAACACTCGTTCGGCTCGAAACCCGAAACTCTTCACCTAGATGTGGCATCCCTCGTATTTAGTTTACCACGCACAAATGATAGTAACTCGATCGCCAGCTATTGCCGACCGCCAAATAAAAGAAAGGAAAAACGGCCCCCTGGCTGTCTGTTCATAGCTCACATGGTGACCGGCATGTTTTACATTGCCGATGCCACGCCCATCCTGCTGTAGACTATGGTATATAGTTTATAGGGGGAGGGGGGTTGCTTAATACCAGGCCTGGTTTATAACGACACCCCGCTGGGTGCGCATCGAAAAATGAACGACCTACCGCCACCACCAGCTAGCTGAGCGTCGTCTGATCGTTTTACTTTTTTTCGTGGATTCCGACTCCATGTTTATTTTTTCCATCAACGTTATTATTCAGTACCTGGTACAGAGTGAGTGCACTTCTTGTCACCAGACGATTACTCCCAAAAGCCGTTGTTGTTGTTGTTGTTGTTGTTGTTGTTGTTGTTGTTGTTGTTGTTGTTGGTGTTGGTGTTGTCGTCGTCGTGTTCTCTGATAGTGCCAGACGCCAGCAACTCAGGCAACAACTTTATTTTTCGTTTCCTCGCCTGCTCAAGCAATCTAAGCGTTCAAACAATTGCTCATAGCTCATGGACTTCAGCTCCGATTTACTGAATTAAATCTCTTCACGAATTGCGTTCCCTTTGTTGATGCGGACATGTGGGTATGTTTAGTGTCGAGTAACTCAACGTCTTCATTCGTTGTAGGGCCCAAAGGTGACACGTTAACCCATCATGCTGTATTAAGCTCGCACATACATATTCCATACCTGGTACGGTACATGGGTAGCTAAGCAACGCGCCACAGCCATGTGCAGGGGTCTTCCCTGCCGGGGTATGAAAATGTATATTTTTTCCAGGTGGTACTGATTAATATCAATGCCATTTCTTTGTTTATAAAAATACCTGGTGTATTTATTTTCCTCACCTTTTCCGCCCCTCCTTCCCCCCCCCACCTCTCCCTCGCCGTACCTGCCCACAACGACAAAACAGCGCTGCGGGTGTTGTAGTGACGGCGGAGGAGTTCCCCCGCGAGTTGCAGGCGGAGGTTATTCCCGACCGCATGGTGGCAGAGGCGGAGGCAGAGCTTATTCCCGACCGCGCCTTGCAGATAGAGACGCCCTCTTCGGCGCCCACTGCCGCCCCTTCGGGGAGCTCCACCGCCCCCGCCCCCACCAGCGGCGGTGCGGCTATGTTCGTCGGCGGTGGCGCCTCTAAGGCGGCCATGTCTTGCGCGTTAGCTGCTTTGGCGGGCGGCGCCATGGTGGCGGCGGCGGTGTAAGGTGGCGCATCATGACAGGCACCTACTTGCACGTTGTTGTCATGGAGACAGGTCGTGGAGGAGGATATTATAGTGCATGTTGATGGTGCGCTCTTCCTGCGCATTGCAGTAGGGTAGGGTGCGGCGCGACGACACGGAGCGAGAGCGCAGCGCTGCGCTTGCGCCACCGCCGTGCCGCGGCGGGAGACGCGTCAGTTGCCTCGGCGCTCGCGTAGGCATATATCACTCGATTTTGTGCGAGATTTACCGCGGGGGCTGCGAGAGGTTTGCCTCGGTTTTGCGCAAGATTTACTTTGTCGTTGCCTGAAGTTTTAGCTTGGACGTTGCGCGAGGTTACCTAAGTGATACGCGAGGAGTATGCGATACCCTCATTTTTTGCCTTGTAAACTCTTTCACTTCGACATCAACCTCGTGGTGAGGCATGCAGCCGCAGGAGCAGCAGCAGTAGCAGCAGGAGTGTAGCAGTACTACCGCATTCGCGAGAAGAGTACTTAGGGACTTAATTTTCCTGCGAGGTCTGTCCACCCCCACCGTTTCTTACTCCCTAGGTTTCTTATTTTCTTCACATTAGGAGACGTATCGCGTATTTGTAGCTACTACCAGGTATTTATATATGATGTTTTGTAAATGCATGTTGTAGGAATGGGTTACCCCCACGTTTTGATGCGGGGGTGGCGTGGTTTTGCTGTAGTTTTTTCTGTGCTGCACACGCACGGCGCGTGCATGTACCCAGTTTTGTATTGGGATGGACGGCATTTTGCATCGCCTTCGCGGTATGAATGTGTGGGATAGGCTTGATACTAGGTGCGTCCCGAACGCTACTGAGCTTGCGATGGTGCTTTATTCACAGCGATGTTGCTGTGTTATACAGTAATGTTGGGACGGCTTTATTCGGAAGACTCACCACAGGCAGTACAATCGTAAACCTGCCTGGTTTTTGAGAGTCCCAAGTTTTATCGAGGTTTTCGATCTGCGTGAGAAATTGAGCGGACCAAACGAACCCCCACGGGTTCCGTTCGGTAACACCTCTCGTGCGTAGTAGCGCTAGTACGAGGTAGGGGTACTCCCCAGTACAACATATTTAGGTTTGATATTTTTGGTGTATGGTCGCCATTTGGCCCAAACGTACTCTGCTGGTCGAGGACGAGGAGGAAAAGGAGATTGTTGGCGGCATGGCTACTGAGGAAAGGAGTTCCCATGTGGGCAGGCTTTGTGATAGTGCCGCACGTGTCTGAGAAGATTCACCTTCCCCGACAAGGAACAGATGCAAAGGTGCCGACTTCTTCTATCTGTACGCGTTGCTGGATGAGGCGAATGTTGTGTTGTAGGGAGTAAATAGCCTTATATTTTCTTCGTTCTTAGGCTGGTGGTCTTTGGACGCACCAGCACGATCCAACCTACTTGCTGCTCTGTTGGTTCGCGACTCCAGCTACGGCCGGGTTTATTTTTTTGGGGGAGTACGGTGCGCTGCGCGCGCGTACGTGCATCTTCGAGAGCTGACTCGCTGGGTAGGAGAAGAGGCCTCTTTGCTTAGCCCTAGGGGCGTTGGTTTACACAATCTGTAACATGTGAGGCCGACTACATCGCGTGGGTGCTGGCCTAAATGCTCGATTCTGGAAATGCAAAAGCACAGGGAAAATTATTCATTTTGGTAAGCAAGGAGAGGGGCCCCGCTCCGCCCGCCGGGGGCGGGGGGGGGCGGGGGGGGGGGGGTGGAGTAGGAAGATCACTGGACAAATAAGGCACTTAACATAATTTAAATGTCTCCACTTGTCACCATAAATAAATGAATGAACTCGTGAATGAAGGAGTAAAATCAGTCTCCCGGAGTTGAGATGGGGGAAAGCGAATCAAGTTTATCCACCCACAGGCTGACGTACCCTTCGCTGTACGTGCGTATGAGCGTACATGTTTCCTGCCTTAGCTGCGTATTGTGGCGCTGCTTTGTTTCTTACCATAGGTACACGAAGTGTATACTATGATGGTTTTTGTTTGCCGCGAGAAGCACCCCGTGGAAGAGCCATACAAATGTGGTGTGGGTGGGTGTGCTGTGCTGTGTGGCGGGACGCAGGTCTCTTATCTAAGCGAGAAGCACACGGTTGATAAACTGCTGTAACTCTTGATCAATACCTGGTACTGACTTCTACGATAGGCTATTCCTGTGAACGCGAAACCCCCGCATTGCAGTAAGAGACAGTTTCGAGCCCTCGTGGTTGGACTGTTCGTCGATATTATTGCCAGTTCTGAGGACGTTATGACGTTTCATCAAGAGTCTTCAAAGATCCATTATCTCCGGCCCCAGTTCTGATAATCTCGTTTTTGACCCGCCAGAGAAAACTGATTCGTTGCTCCAAAAATCTAGCTAATAGGACTCTGGAGAAATGGAAAAATGTTGAAGAAATTTCTCTGAAAACTCCGGGGAGCATTCTGAGGAGTCTACCGGTGTTTTCGACTGTCCCGCCGAGTAAAACGCGTATATTCGTCCTAAAAACTCGGTTCCTGGAGCCCATAAATAATTTTCCATATTAGTTGGTCTCATCACAACCCATTATTGTTTCTCTTAACTGCCCTGGACCCCTGTTCCCTATACGAATAGACCTTCCAAGCAATACGCAAAAAAACCGTGCTCCCTTTCAGTATACCACATATCACTAGCCCACCCTGATGAGCTGTATGTATGCAGAAGGGAGTATTTTCGGAGAAACAATGCTTCAAAATCTATTGTCGTGTCTGTAACCGGCGGGAGCTACGGCGCCTCCTAAACGAACGTCAAAGGGGAACTACAAACAGAGACATACCCGCAAGGGGCTCGGAAACGGTCAAAGACCGAAACTACCACCAACATCCCCAGCAAGGGGAGAGGGGGGGGAGGGGCAACACGTACGCCGTCCATGGTCGAAAAAAAAGAGAACTGAAAACTCGCAATACTGTGTCTTAGTATGAGTTGCTGGATTATATTACCCCAATCACCCACGCCGATGAACGGGGGGGGGGGTGTACTCAGTATCCTGCATGGCCGTAGTCGTATGACCATAGAACCTCGCATCCCTGAAATGCCGGGACGGAGCAAGTCGGGTTTTCCCCGACCATGCAGACACCGCTAGCACCGAACGAGAAGCGCCGTGAGGTATTCGGCGAGTCGCATGAAGGGTGAGAGCTGCATCCTACTACACTTGTGAGGCGGACCTTCTTGCATAGTATTAAGGATGACAGCGTCGAATCAATTGGTGCGGTGGCCACTTCCAGAGACACAGCAATAGGGTTACTATATAAGTGCCTCGTGGGTGCCTTTCCATTAACATTGCGTGATGCGATAATTTCCCTTGTGCGGAGCAAAATATCTCCATCTATCTCACACAAATTGTCTGACTCGACCGCCGGTTAGTTGCAGCGACCGCCAAAAAAATGTTATGGACCCTGGTTGTCTAGCTCACGTATTGGACGGCGTGTTTCAAAGCGCCGTTGTCAACCGATGCCACCCCAATCTACGTATTTGAGGGGGGAGGAGGTATGACCCAGGTGGGAGGGTAGCACTCAGCTCCAGGGGCCAGAATCGCTGAAGCACCTGGGTGAGTTGATCACCCGAAAACCAACAATAACAACAGAGCGAGGGTGGAATGTAGAGCCGAACAAGGCAGCACCAAGGGAAAAAAGACCGGCAACCCGGAGTGGACGACGTGTTCCTTCACATCAAACGTGTCTGGCTGTGCAGCATCATCTCGTCGAGGCATTGGCCAGCCAGGCATGGAGAGCCGTTGCTGCGGACCTGTCAACCGCTAGCAGCTAGATGATGCATGTGGCTCGTTAGACAACTTGACGCCAACAGCACCCTCGTACAGGTCTTATGGAAACTGCCGTCAGGGGCGATGGGGCCGGGTCGGGGTTTGGAAAAGGCTGAGGCACCCGTGTGGGGGCGTGGTGGAATAGCGCGACCTCGTGAAGACTCCAATGGCCTGACGATCGAGGAGGAACCGAAGAGTGGTATAGGAGCGTTCATTGAACCGCATTTAACAATATCGCGGCCCAATAACACGCCGCGCGGCGTTACCGTACGAGGGACAACGCAGGCCCACACGGCGAGAATTAAAGTTGGACCACCAGGGCGCTAGGGGGACAGGGAAGAAGAAGCCGGAGGAATGCGGCCGATGACCTGGGGATGGAATGCCAATGAGGATTAGGATATATAGCTAAGGTGAAAAAATGTGGGGAATGGTAATTAGAAAACGGCTGGCAGAGAAGCGTATGAGGGGTACTGCTGATTTACGGAAGGATATTCGGATTATGATGGAATGGCGTCTACGCTGTATTGTCGGAAGGCAAGCATAATACTTACCAGGTATTTATTATTGTTTGCCTTCTGACAATGTGCAGGGCGTTATTCGTTCAAAATGAAAAAGCTGACATAATTCATCGAATACCACTAACTTTATCTAACTAATTATCCTTCCCTTCGTATACTCACTTGAATATGCACCCCC
The DNA here is from genome assembly GCA_031213475.1 of Nereocystis luetkeana. Classification (NCBI taxonomy): domain Eukaryota; class Phaeophyceae; order Laminariales; family Laminariaceae; genus Nereocystis; species Nereocystis luetkeana. The sequence continues at coordinate 13,326,458 of JARUPZ010000003.1, forward strand.
ACCATTTACCGAGATATTTTACCTACTACTATGTATCTATACGCCATGCGTTCTACTCCGCATCTACTTTCCACCCCCACGCCATGGGAAGTAGTCCTCCCTCCTCCTCCGTTCTCCCCCTGGCGGCCTGGCGGTCTCGCAGGGCGAGCTTATATCGGTGCACTCTGCGCGAGATCGCGACCTGGGTAGTCACCGATATGACCTGGAAAAGGTGATAGTATTAAAGTTGGCTCATCGACGCGAAAATAGCTGACCGCGCACTTGGACGAACAGTCTCGTCGCAGTTTGTAATGGGGGAAGCTTCTCCCGATCCATCCCCGGAACGAGGAGCGGAATTCCCCCCCCTGTAATATAGGGCTGGCGGTACCACTCGGAGTAAGCCGTGTTGTTCGATCCGTCGTGCCCGAAACATTCGTGGGGGTGGTGCAGTGTCCAGGGGCGACACACAGCAACCAGAAGTCTCGACCGCGGGTTTTGCTCCGCTGTGGACGGAAGTTTTGGCGGTGAAATAAAAGTCGTCGAGCATTATCGTACCTTACCAGGTATTATTTTTTATGCTCGCCACCCGACAATGTGTAGTGTTGTTCTACTAAACGACTAACAGAAAGTGAAGAACTCTCCAGGACAAAAGCGCGGCAGTATGCCTACGACAAATCAGAGCTGATGTGACGCTCATGAAGACTACTACAACCAACATCCCTCCATCTCATCCACAAAAAACGACCACTCCCCTTATTCAACGAGGCGGGGGCCGTGCTCTGAGAGCAGAGACCGGTCCGCGAGGGTGGGGACGACCCGGCAGTATAGGGCGACAGTTAAGCACCTCGGTAACGTCCGAAAACACAAATAAAATACAGGCGGCCTATCTATGAAAAACAGGAGTACCCAACACAATAGACGGCATTCGCACCGGCGTCAACTACGCGGCGCAAACGCGAGCCCGGAGAGGCCGTAGCACCGTCGACAGGGGTCTCTAACGCTACCAGTTTTCGCTCTCAGAACCCTGCCCCCCCACGGGGGCTTTCCCCACAGGGAAATTCTGTAACACCAACGCAGGGTTGATATTTAGGATCAAAGCAGGGCCATCCTTAGGTGCTGAAATCTTGCGCTGCGGGGCACCTTTTTCGTCAGGATTCCGCTCAGAGCACTCTAAAAAACGGGCTAGTGCATCCGTTCTGGACCCCCGCATACCTTTTCGCCTTTTTGCAGCGTAAAGGCGAAAAAAACATGTCTGGGTCTCTAATTTCGCAGTCAGCGAAAAAAAATTTTCGTCTGTTATCGCCGTGGGCAAAACATGTTTTCTGATTGTTTTATTCCGCCGCACGGGCACATTTTTTTTTGTGTCTGTTCAGTCGCTTTTTTCCGATAACTTCATTCCGCTTTTAATTATGACTTTCAATTTTTTAGGGAGCGCTATAAGGGCGCTTATTATGCCGTCGAATTGAAAGGACCGAAAAAAAATGGTTTCCGATCCTCTACTACTACGGGGGACCATAGTTAATAGGACCTATGGTATACATAAAAACCTATATATTTGGCCATTTTTACGAACAATATTTGGTCCTAGTAACTACGGTCCCCCGCGATACTATTAATAACTCGACCGGGTGGGTTTGCATACCTTCCCTATCATCCGTCGGATCGAGTTTGGAGCTTTTGTGTGTTCTCTCTGGGGGCGGTTGAAACGGGGGTTGAAGACTGTGTTTCGTGTCCTGCCCGCGGGTTCCAGGAGTTGCACCCTTCAGCTGCTGCGCTGTGAGCAGCACAGCACTATAATAATAGCAGTCGAGTCAGCATCGGAGACGTTCAGGCCGCCGTCATATACATGGTGTGACCGTGTGTTTGGTGGGGTGGTGAGAGAGGTGTATAGTGGGCTCGAAAAACTCTTTTGATCGAGAAATCCGATCCACGCATCCCGTCGAAAAACTCTAGTCAACACCGCAAGAAAAAGCTCGATTTTGTTTCCGATCGAAAACCTGCTTTTTTTTTCGATCCACGTAATATCTGACTGCGTAAGAGTTGGCTTAAGTTCAAACTTACGACTTTTTCCTTCTGTTCGAGGATGAAACAAATCTTCTTAGTATGAAGACCGGGTAAGACGAATGTTTTGAGTTAATTTACGCATATACGTCTATACCTCCGCGCACCACGCGCGGGAGGCCTGATTAGAACCCTGGGATCAAAAGGTCTGTTCACCCGACTTCGATCTTGCGTGGCCTATTTTTTATTCCACCCCCCCTCTTATCTGCCTGGTCGGTGAGAACCCGACATGCTCCGTCCCGGCATTGTAGGGATGCGAGGGCCTATGGTCATACGACTACGGCCATGCATGAGATCGAGCACATCTCTCCTATCGAGTACACCCTCCCCCCCCCCTTCTTGTCGCTCCTCCCGTCTCGAAAGGGAGATACGTACGTGGTCAATGGCCAAATGGCCAAGGCAAACAACAAATGAACACGCCCCCCCCTCTCTCCCTTGACACTATTACGGTGGGCCATAGTTAACAGGACCAAATATTGTTAGTAAAAATGGTTAAACATATAGGTTTTTATGTGTACCATAGGTCCTGTTAACTATGGTCCACCGTAATAGGATTAATTAAGAGATGTATGCTGATGAATGTGGTATCACGGGGGACCATAGTAAGTAGGACCAAATAAATATTGTTAGGAAAAATAGGTAAATAATATACACCCTAAGGTTGTTGTGTGTACCGTAGGTCCTGTTTACTATGGTCCCCCGTAATAGTGCAAAGCTAGAATATGCAGGAATAATATGGGAAGGGAACGCGTGGTTAAGCTATACCTGGTATGGCCTTTGTCGGTCCGCAATTGGTACCTACCTACAACCAGGAATATATATATACTTGGTATATATATATAAATAATATACATTTATAAAAAATAAAAATATACATTTATACATAAATGTCCTGCACCTACCTGTTCTCTCAACTGTACCCGTTTTTCTGGCGTCGTTCTATTACGGGGGACCATAGTAAATAGGACCAAATATTGTTAGTAAAAACAGGGAGATATATAGGTTTTTGTATGTACCGCAGGTCCTATGCACGATGGTCCCCCGTAATAGGAAGGGGAGGAGTAAGACTCTCTCGCCTTTTCTGAAGGGCCGCATCCTCCATCTGATTTGGGAAAGTTTCCGAAGGAAAAAAAGTGACCCCCTCTGGAAAGAAACGCCGACATATATATATATCTGCAAACCCCGAGTATAAACGGTTCCAAATCGAAGCCTTTACAATCCTCGGAATCTCTCGCGAGCGCCTTGACCCGCGAATGCTGCAGGATGGCGGTCTGGACGTGGACAATCACACTACGCCCGGGGTCAGCACATCTCTGAAGCACTCGAGCGAGATGTGAACGGTCGCGGAAACACAAACAGACCACTCACACTGATATCAATATTACGGGGGACCATATTAAATAGGACCTACGATACACACAAAAACCTATATATTTCGCTATTTTTACTATTAACAACATTTGGTCCTATTTGCTATGGCCCACCATAACATTAGTGCAGCGCCAACGCCATTGATTGCCTTACTGTTACTCAGGTGCCACCACATACATAATAAGGTGGGAGGGAAAAGCATGGATTTTTCTGTTTCTTTTTCGGACTTATTAGAAGCAGAGGGAAGCGACAAAAAAAAAACTATCCGGATGACATAGCAGATATAGATTATGAACCACTACTGCTGTACACAGATATCAGGTGAGTTATACGTTAAATATTGGCAGCCCTTTTAGACCTTGTAGTAGATAGATGTGGAGTGAATCGACGTGGGCGATGTTCCGCAGCAGCACCACCGCATTCGATATATCTCTCGTATGTCGATCACAGTACACACACCTACGAGACCCGAATATGTGTACCCCGGATGTCCCCTGACGACCACACTTGGCATGAAATTCGTGGGACGAAGAATTAACTCGCCCAAAAAAAGAATAAGGCAATATCGTGATTGATCGACAATTCAATTATCATACTTTAATAGTACTTGATCGACGTCGGCGTTGGGTCTTTATGAAGTTTTTTTTTTTTTTTTCGGAATTTTGACTTAAAACGGCAGCTTCATCTGATTCAGCGTTTGTGTATGTGCATTTTCGCCTGTGTCGGCGCCGACCACTTTTGAGACTCAACGAGTTAACTCCCCGAATATTGACCCGATTTCGTTTTTCTTGAGGACTGCACGACGACCGCGACAGCTTGTGATCAGACAGAAAATCTCGAAAGCTAAAATAGTCGTACCAAAATCACGAAAAGCTGCCAACGTCGGCTTGTTCTTCGTCAAAAGTTTAATTATTCGTTTAACCCTTTTAGAACTGCAGTCTCACTTTGGGGGCAATCCACTCAATTTTCAAGTAGTTTGTCCCCAAATCGGGACTGCGGTTCTGAATGGGTTGGCGAGTATCATGATTACTTCTGCACTTTCTTGAACTCGACGCTTTTACATCGTATATATACATACGCGAAAAACCGCAATTTTTTATATCATCTAGTAAAAAAAAAAACGAAGTCGCGATAACGCAGTGGTTATTGTAACTATTAATATTAGGTTTACATTTAAAAGCTCACCTTAACTATGGAGTAATTTTTCGACAGCCCGGCACGTTCACTATCATGTTAAAAAACAACACTGCGGGTGGGGTTGCCAAAACCACAAACACCTTAACCCACCGACACTTTTTACCCACCACAAAACTACCCCCGCGTAAACTTAAATGCGTAAGGGTAGCTCTAACTTACCAGGTATGCGTTACTCACCACAAAAAACAACCCCCCCACAAAAGGATTTTTACTTTTTCAGGAAAACCAAAACTTATGCCCAACTTCTCTCCTTCCACTGCGGGGGGCCAGGTAACTTTCAAGACCAACAATCGCACCACTCACGTATTGCAACCTGACCCCCCCCTCCCCCCCTATCTCTTGTGAGGAAGCCGATTGATTCTACTTGGCGTGCGGTGTAGGACTGCGGTGCCGTTACGATGTCTTCCGTCCTCAGGCACGCGGCGACTGAAAGACCAGCTAGCTCTCTGCTCAATTTTCTGCCTATCCCACACTCTCTCGTGGATACCCTCTCTGTCACGCACGCGCCGCGTACAAGAAAAAGTCTGGACCGTCACGCCCTCAATACGTCGTCGGATAAATACTCTATATATATGTATCCATTGCTACCCCCAACCATCGTTCGAACTCCAAAAAACGCCGTCACAACTTCCGCATCCGCCACGGCGGCATAACCCCACTACGGCCATGCATAACATGAGCAACCCCCTCCCCCCCCCCCTCCATCTCCATCACTCCACGAAATGCAACTCGATAACACGAGGAAAATCACGCCTTAAATTGATTGCAGCCTTGAAAAAAATTGCAGAGATGAAGCCACGCTAATCACAAACAACACACGAGCCGCTCAAAACCGTGCAAAACAGATATAACGAGCTGCCTCCAGGTACGTACAAAGCCGAAACAGTTCTTCACCTTTGCCGCAGTGTGTATATATAGCCCACGAGTAGCGGTGGCTTACTTGCGACCCCTTTTCACCACCTCATAATAACTGCTTCCACGCCTAGATAAAAAGCATCACGCCTACATTTTGTTAAGGAAGTCATAAAAATATGCAGCCATAAAAAAACACGTTCGGTGATAATAAAAAAAGCGCGTTGACCACAAAGCACACGAACCACTCAAAAACGCTAAAAAAAAACTCCAAAAACACGAAGATCAATCAAAAGCTGCGCGCTTCATCCCGACGCAACCACAAAAGCCTGTCATGAGGCGAGAGGTCGCACGCAGGGCGAAAAAAAGGATAAGCTGCGGGCCAATTCAAAACACATGCTGCGGGCCAATTCAAAGCAACATGCTGCGGGCCAATTCAGACCGAAGAAAAAAAATGTACCGCTGCGTACGACAGCGCAACACTCTGCGGTCAACGTCCGGCGTTGTCTATGGCACACGCACCGACCCCTTCAAGCAGCGCCCACTACTCGTACACTTTATAGTCATACAAGTAGACTTATCTGTATCGGTACGTTCATACATTTAACCCTTTTAGGACTGCAGTCTCGTTAAGGGGACAATTTGGTACAAACGACTTGGAATTTGACTGGTGTGTCCCCAAAACGGGACTGGGGTTCTAATAGGGCTCACTAGATAGACGAAAACGTCGCACCAACACGCTCTCTCCATCCCGCTGGTAGCCATGCCCCCCCGTCCCTGCCCACCTCGCAGTTCGGCTTGTAAAACATTTGCTTGATATGTTTTGTTTTTTTCATTTCATCTCCTGCTGCTCCCACGCCTCATGGCAAAGGCCGAGCGACACACCACCCGGTGCACGGTTCTTCCCCCCTTATCCGCGCGACACTACCGCCGTCGCTGCTGTGTGCGCGCATCGCACACCACCGCCAGCTTTGACAAGAACGAAAAAAAAAATGGTGCCCCGCATTAATAGTTGGAATATAAATAATACTCTGTACCTGGTATGTATTACAAAGGGTACGCCGGAAGGTTGTCTAAACTACGCCGGCTGCTGCTGCTGCTGCTGCTGCTGCTGCAAGCGCGGTGCTTCGCTGCGCTGCCCACGTGCAAGCGCGGTGCTTCGCTGCGCTGCCCACGTGTTTTTAGCAGAGAATTCACGACGCGCCCTTGTCTATTGCCAGGCCACCTCCCAGTTGTTGTAGCTATCCCATACCTGAGGGAGGGAGGGAGGGAGGGAGGGAGGGACGGAGGGAGGGAGGGTGTGGAGGGAGGGGCGGGGGTATTAGCGGCAGCGCTAAACGATATGCCCAGGAGTTAAACTGTTGTACCAGGAGTGTTGCTGCGAGACCGGCGCAACGAAAAAGCGCCCCGAGGCGAAGGCAAGAGACAGCCGTACATGGCTTGGACCCTCATTTTAGGGGACAAACTTACGTGGAGTTATCGTATGTTGAATTTGTTTTTTGCGGTACTACAGTAAGGGTTAATGAAGGCCAGCTTGTTTATGTGGAAAGAAAGCGTGCCTAATACTATCAATACGATAAATGACGGCCTCTTACAGCTGTTTTGGACGGGAAAAGTTTGCTAAACAATGCCGCGATGGACGTACGTATAAATCATACCAGGTAGCTACTAATAATTATTAATACCCCGGCAATGTAATCGACGTTTGGTCTGTGATGTGAAAATCAAACGGGTACGGACTATGTTCCAGGACTACTCTGATATGGAAACCAAACGCTTATGGACTATGTTCCAGGACTACTTTGATACGAAAATCAAACGCGTATGGACCATGTTCCAGGACTACTGCTGTAGGAGATCCTAACATGCCGCTATGACATGTTCGTGCAGGAGATATGTACGCATTAATGTTAATAGGACATATCCAACCCAGGAGACGGAACGCGCCGTCGTGACGCATACGCTGCGCGGGATATCTTCCAATGTTTTTCAGATCCAACCCAGGAAACATGTCCTACTTACTCTTAGACCATGCAGATAGTACGGTTCCTACCCGGAACGTTACAACTGCTGTAAAAATCACAGCTCAGGGATCCTACCTATCTATCTTCCGTGAAATATTTGCAGTAGATCATGATATGAGAATCGACGATCAGTCCAAGGTGTGTGTGTGCTTTTTGTTTTTTTTTCATGACGGGTCGACGACACGAGCGTGACTTTGAACTGAAACTCGAAAGAAAAACAAAGAAAAACTCAGGCGATAACTTTTGCCACAAGCAAGGAGAGTGCGATACGCGCCAACGCCGGAAATTTTGAGTCTCAAAAAGGGCGTCGGTCGGTCGAAAAAATACGAAGGGCGGACAGACAGACAGACAGACAGACAGATGGAACGCGCCAACCCGTGGTAGTATTTCCCGCACGACTGTACAACAGTAGTAGTACCTAGCATGAAGTCATGGAAATCGGGGGAATACGTCATTCTGTGATGTTTAGACAAAGTCGGTCGGATTACCAAATTAAAAAAATAAACGCCCGGTTTTGTTCGAGGCAAAAGTCTCTACCGGGTATGTATTTGGGTAGGTGCGGGGTCGGGTCGGGGTCGGATTCGGGCCTAGGGTTGACGTTAGGGCTTCATAGGGTCTAATGTCGTGTTTTGGGCAGTTTTGGATTATTCTACGCATCTCGGACAGATAATCTACAGATCATCTACAGCTCATGATCTAGATACTGTCAAGCCAGATCTATTCCCGGTCTTGCACGATCTACCCACAGTAGCTCCTGCTGCCGGATGGGACCTGTATAATCTGCACGGTCTGCTGAGAACATGTTTCCTGGGTTGGATCTGCCCTGTAAGGCAGATCCTGCACGACCTCTCGCAACGGCAGAGAAGGAACTAGATCATCTATATGTAGACAGATAGATATATCACGATCTGTCAGAGCCGTGGAAATGTCTCTTCTGATAACACTCGGACCACACGTGGGCCACACCAAAATCCCCCGATTTCTACCTCGTACTCATGATATTACAGTAGATAATGACTATTACGGGGGGCCATAGTTAATAGGACCAAATATTTTCAGTAAAAGTGGTGAAACATTTTTTTTTTTTTAAATATATACCATAGGTCCTATTAACTATGGTCCCCCGCAACAATCGATGTGGTAAAAAGGCTGTGGGGGGGGGGGGGGGGGGGGGGGGGGGGGGGTAGCCATTCTCACATCGGTAGCGGCTGAGTCCCTCGGCAAATAGTTCGACACGACTTCCTCCTCGCAAGCTTCGTTCCATCGCGCCATCATCTCTTCGAATTTTTCCGGCATCTCTTTGAGGAGGTTGTACTGAGAGCGCCACCATGAAAAAAAACCCAACAACAACAACAACAACATACGACATGTAGCGATGGTCAGGGGAAAGAGAGGGAGGGAGGGAGGGAGGGAGGGCAGGGGGGTTATCATCAGCATCGCATGTATGCTTTGAGAGCAAAGGAAATTGGGGGGGGGGGGGGGGTGTACTCGATAGGAGAGATGTACTCGATCTCATGCATGGCTGACCGTAGTCGCATGACCATAGACCCTCGCATTCACCGACCAGGCAGGCATTGCTTTCTCCAAGCTGCTGTGAGGTGTTCGGCTAGTCGCATGAAGGGCGAGCTGCATCCTAGCAAGGACCGCTTGTGAGGCACGCGGACTTGCCTTTTGTATGATCTCAAGTACCCCCCCCCCCCCCCCCCTCCATAAAACGTATCGCGACCCCCAGGGAGAGCTCCTGCGCCGCCGTGATAGGCTTCGCTCGTTTACATCACCCCCCCCCCCGCCGCCGCCCCTCCCACTGTCGGAAGATCAGTATCCACCCGCTCACCTCCTCGTAGGGGTCCGTCTCGAGGTGGAACAGAAAGCTGTGCTGGACCGCATCTTCGTACACGCACGACTGGGTGCAAGTCGGACACACGCCCACATCGCACATGGGATCGGATAGCGCTATATCGTCGGGGCTGAAGCTGAACCAGCCGGTGCATCTGCGCGCAAAGAAAAACAATGGCGGGAAGCCGGGGTGTGTGTGCGTCCGTGCGTCCGTCCGTGCGTGCGTGTGCGTGCGTGCGTGTGCGTGACGAGTAGCACCCTTCGAGAAATATGTTAGAGGTTGGCCTGTGTGCCACGATACCAACATGGGCTGAGAGCGAGACACGCCTCGGCTGGAATCGAGCGCTAGATATTCATTTGTTGGGTGGCGAGTTGCCTTGAAGAGGCGCCAAAGGTCGAACAGGCGTGCGGTCGTTTTTCAGCGCTCGGCTTACACCCAGAACGGGAAAGGTTGCCCGTACCCGACAACGGTATACATCATTTTAGGGGAAAAACTGTAGAGTCCCGTTTTGGGGACAAACCAGTCGGATTCTCCCAAGTAGTTTGTCTCCGAAACGCGACAGCAGCTTTGCTCTAAAAGAGTTACGAGGCGTTTTTTCGGATGGCACTCCTTTTGGCCCTTGCCGAGAAAACAACGAGTAGCGCTGAAAAAAAGGACGACCGCATCGCGCCCGTACGAACTCGAACGCCCTTTTACGGTATTAGTTGGGTGGCGAAACGAGCCAGAACTAAACGAGTTTAGTTGTTTAGGCCGGATCTTATGCGAAATTATTAATCTCTGCGGAGGGTTCGGGGTAACGTCCGGTCTTACCAATAATACCAAAACAAAAAAAAACATGCCTCGAGCGACAAACAACCACGTCGGTCGGACACGAAAAGTACCGCAACCTTTATCACCGCACTCAAAACCAACACTCACACTGTAGCACCCAGCCAGCGAACAAACCGTTCTTCTCGTACGAGTAGGTAAGTTATGGTCAGCCGAATCACACCCCTGCCCCATACCGAAGAACGAAACGGAACAAAAAATCAGCATGCTGACATGCGAGGGTTTCGTCGAAACTCATCCGTGCAAAAGCTGTCTACGGTACGTACGTACTTCGATTGCGCAAAGTGCACGGGTTTCATACGGCCTCGTGGAGGATGTTTGGTATGCTCCTTGTTGAGGGGGACACAAATCTGACAACCCTACCGATCACCGCATGTATGCATATGCAACACGGAGTACAGCCATCGACAACGATCGCTGGTGTACTTCGTACTAGCAGGGGGCGTTCGTCTGACACAAGGCCCTTTATCCGCTCATCGAAAAAAAAACAAAAAAAAACAGCCCTTTCGCCATACTTACACAGGCAGATCGTATCATTATGCAGAAACGCCTTCTACACGCCACCTGGGCGACGGTACGTACGTACGTACGTACGTAAGCACGCACGTGTTTGGGGAGAAAACACTTGGGAGCAGTGTACGGTTTTTTTAATAGCAGTATATAAAGGGTTTGAGATGGGGAAAACAAAAAACGGAAACCCTGGGGAGAACACCAATGGTTGGGAGTGTTATTATTACGGGGGACCGTATTAAGGGGGGCCATAGTTAATATGACCAAATATTGTTGGTAAGAATGGCTAAATGTATAGGTTTTTGTATACACCATAGGTCCTATTAACTATGGTCCCCCGTAATAGTAAATATAACCAAATATTGTTAGTACAAATAGCGAAACATATGGGTTTTTGTGTTTACCGTAGGTCCTACCTGGTATTTACTATCGTTTGTTGCAGCACAGAAAGGGCCGCAGCTTGGAGGGAAAAATAAGCAAAACGCGGGGCTCACTTATCGCCGATGTTGATCTTCCAGCCATCGTAGATAAAGGCGCCTCTGGGATCCTTTTTGAGCATGGAAGACGAGCTCGAGTCGTAGGCGTAGCTGTTGCGGCCCAGCACGACCTCGTTACGAACCGGCGGTAACGAGTCCGGTCGGTCTCCGATAATGGCCGACCAGTGGTCGTACCCGCTCAGTTCCTTTCCCATCCCATCCTGAAAAAAGGGGATGCCAGACCGTGCGAGAGACCCGACACACGATTTGCGGAGACGGCGTTGATGCAAATAGAGCAAAACACCCCCGTCAAAAGGGAGGAGGATGTGTCACTCTTTTCGTGGGCGCAGCGACAGCAGGGTGTGTAATTTCCCCGCTCGCATGCTCCCACCGATCAAGTGACAGGGGTGCAAGCGCGCGTACAAGAGAACAAGAGAAGAGGTAACGTACGACTAAGTTCCCCCTCCCCCTCCCCCCTTTCTTTCAAGGAGATCCTGCGTACCCCAAACGGCGACCCACGCCTGCCCCATGTTCTGGAGGGGGCGTTGATAAGGCAAGCACAGACAATTCGGTTCGTGAGGTGAATTGACGTCCTGCCTGCCGTTCCAAGCTGGACACGACGCATGCCATCAACCCATCGATTGCTTCGAGGGCTCAGACCCTGTGCGGGCGTCCCGCGTGCAACGTAGCCCCAAGAGACCAGCGTTTTTTGCGTTCCAATCCCGACGAAAACTGAACGCACGGGTCGCGTTTACTGCTTAACTCGACAAGCCTGCCGACAAAAATCATATATTTTCCCCCCCGTCCCACCTTAAATTGCACTATTATATTACGGAAGACCATAGCAATCAGGACCCAACATACACACAAAAAGCCTATTCAGTTCAGTATTTCTACCAAGCGTGTGAGGTCCTCATCACTACGAGGTATGCCCCCTCGTGACATAAATCAGCCCCCCCCCCCCCCCCCCCCGCCTTTCGTAACTCCAGACCCGGGGTAGCACCTTGACCAAAAAAGGGCTAAACGCCATTTGGTGTTCCAGCGAGCGATTTTGGTTTTTGACCCTTCTAGAACCGCGGTTCCGCTTGAACTCTTGTAGGGCTGCAGTCTCGTATTGGGGACGTACCACTCACATTTTGAGTAGTTTGCCCCCAAAATGGGACTGCGGTACTACAGCAAATGGGTTAAGGAGTTAAGGAGGCCGGTCAGTCCCAGTGACATGTTTTGGCCGGAAACTGCTACTCCAATCGTATATAGCACGCCTCAGGAACCCCCCCCCCCCCGCCCCCTACTTTACAACAAACAAGGCAAAAACAAGGTAACACTATATATACTGCTCTAGTGACCGCGAAGCGTGGTTTCTGCTGCCGCTTACCGTAGGGATGCCGGTGACATTAGCCAGGGTCTGGGTCCAATCCACGGCGTGCATCATTCCCGCGTAGGCTGTACCCCTCACCTGCCCAGATCGTCGGAGGCATAAAAAAGCAACAACGTGGGGTTAATCGGGGGTAGGAAGGTGACACCCTTCAAAACGAGTTGAAGGCACGCTCCTATCGTACGCTTCAGGGTACGTAGCCCTTCGATACGTACAGCAGCATCCTATAAACATACCGCGAACTCTGACGCACCTCCTTCCGCATAACCACGTGGAGAAGAAAAAGAGTTTTGGGAGTCCGTCTCACGCTAGTTTGACCCGAAGAACCCAGAAATCGTCAATCGTACATGGTTTTGTTTACCCCGTGCCGTGTGTGCGTCATGGTCACGAGGCTACGCTACCATCCTCCGAACGGCTATGGTGAGATCTAACCAAGACATGGTCAGCAGAAGGGCGGATAGGGAATACTTCGAAAGGTGTGCTGACAAGGCCGCGCTCCGCGGGCGGCGATACGCCGGCCGCTGCGCTCGCTCAATGAAGTAGACATACCAAAAAAATGTGAAGCAGACAAACAGGGAAGAAACAACGAATGTATGTAGGTCACATATCACTCTCACTATCAATAGCCCACCCGAGTGTCACCGAAACAACCAGGTTTGGTACCCGGGCAAGAAATCGTATACTTGCATCGCTCCGGGCAAAATCCAAAGATGAGTATTAGGATTAAAAAAAAACCCAACAACCATGCTATTAGCCCACATCAACATCATCCTCACCAATTTCCTGGGGATCGCTCTGGAGAATGTTGGGCATAAAGCCCTATCCACCTTAAAGCAGCTTACTATAGTCAGGTAACCGATATAGCTCGGCAGGGAACAGTGACTCTTCAACCACTGTGTAGAGAACGAGTGACGAACAACAACATCCCCTCGAAAAAGCGACGCGGTATTGCAACAACATCACGCGAAAATTGACCGACCTCCTCCGGGATGATAGCGTCCGACGGGGAGTACACGAGGGCCGGCGTGCGCACGCCCCCCTCAAACATCGTGTGCTTGAAGCCGCGGAAGGGGTAGTTGCTGCCCCCGCCCGACGGGCAGCCTCCATTATCGCTCGTGACAACCACCAGAGTGTTGTCCATCATGCCCATGGCATCCAGCCTTTTGAAAACCCTTTGTAACTGAAAGCGCGCAAGCGCATAGGCCAGGCGTGATGTGAGGCAACAGCGGTGGGTTGGGTTGCGTTGGGTTGCGTTGGGTTGGGTTGGGCTGGGTTGGGTTGGGTTGGGTTGGGCTGGGTTGGGTTGGGTTGGGCTGGGCTGGGCTGGGCTGGGTTGGGTTGGGTTGGGTTGGGTTGGGTTGGGTTGGGTTGGGTTGGGTTGGGTTGGGTTGGGTTGGGTTGGGTTGGGTTGGGTTGGGCTGGGTTGGGTTGGGTTGGGTTGGGTTGGGTTGGGTTGGGTTGGGTTGGGTTGGGTTGGGTTGGGTTGGGTTGGGTTGGGCTGGGTTGGGTTGGGTTGGGTTGGGTTGGGTTGGGTTGGGTTGGGTTGGGTTGGGTTGGGTTGGGTTGGGTTGGGTTGGGTTGGGTTGGGCTGGGTTGGGCTGGGTTGGGTTGGGTTGCGTTGGGTTGCGTTGGGTTGCGTTGGGTTGCGTTTGGTTGGGTTGGGTTGGGTTGGGCTGGGTTGGGCTGGGCTGGGTTGGGTTGGGTTGGGTTGGGTTGGGTTGGGTTGGGTTGGGTTGGGTTGGGTTGGGTTGGGTTGGGTTGGGTTGGGTTGGGTTGGGTTGGGTTGGGTTGGGTTGGGTTGGGCTGGGTTGGGTTGGGCTGGGTTGGGTTGGGTTGGGTTGTGGTGGGCGATTTGTAGAACACGGACCGCTGCACCGCGGTAGTATCGACCGTCTATCGCTATTTAAATAAAATTGTGAGTTGGTGGGACGAGCGGGACGACTGAACCGCAAAATGAATGTGCTGGCTTGGCACGAGCAGTCCTGGTCCGCGGTGCTGGGACTAGCTGGGACCAACCGTACACAAACCCACACGAAAGCGCATTATAAAATGTAGACTGTCTAGGTGCGCGACGAACAACCTGCTAGCACCGTGTACATGCGTGGCGAACGACCTGCAAGCACAATCCCGTGAGAAAAAAAAAACAAGGTGCCCGGTAAACCGTGGACGTAACCGTCCCATTTCGACGCCGCCGAGATAAGGTTCAAAATGTCGCAACTTCAGCCCGAGCGAGGAGAACGACCAAGCCTACAAAACAAACCACAGTGCTCGACGCAGTGATCTCTCACCGTGATATCCATGTAGTACACGATCTTGAAGAAATCCACGCGGAGCGCTTCGCTCGCCGTGACGCTGCCAATGATTGCTAGCTGTTCTTCGGTGAACATCCAGTCTTCAGGTACGTCCATGGGCGAGTGGGCGGCCTGGATAGGGGGAAGACGCCAGAGGGGCGGGGGGGGGGGGGCGCTTGTTAATTCGAGTCCTGTCGTTTCGGTGGTGGTGCTAAGCTTGTTCACGGTCGTACGTATGACATGCACATATCATAGATCGATGTAATGGAGACGCAACTCGTTTTTGGCGGCGATACTCAAAACGTATTTTTGACGTGCTTTTGCTCGAAAACCAAGGGGAAAGACGGACGTGGGATTTTTCGAGTCGCCGTGCCCCTTGGGTGAAACTCGCTGATGATGTGAAGTCGGCATGACCTTCATGTAACCCTCTTGGTTTTTTACTCCTGAAGAAAAAACGATCCCCCCAATAAATCCAAGCAGTTCGGACCCAAACAGGTGGGGGGTGGAGTTCTGAAAGGGTTCGTTGAGGTTAATCGTACTTCAGATGCCGCGTCCGACACGTTTCGACAAAAACGGGAGTTTACCGAACCACCCTCTACCCGCCCAGCGACATTTTTTTTCGTCCCCCCGTGCCGCGCCGAGAAAATAAAACGGTGTCGCCAAAAAAGCTACCAGCCTGCCCGACTCTGCCGCCCGTCTCTCTTCTCGAAGCGATGGCGTCGCGGCACGTCGGTCTTCTTAGTTCAGCGCGACCAAGCGCATCGCTCACAAACAACTCAGGTTTCGCCGTTCCAGACTTCTCTGCTCGGCGTCACGAGCACGAGGTAAACCGCGAGTACCCACCGACAATCCTGGCTTGAATTGATAAGGGAGGGGAGGGGGGGGGGGTACTCATTCATTTCTCACCTTAGTCATTTGACCTTCCTAGGCGGAGCACCGTTCCTACTCCTGATAAAGACACCTCCCAACAGTTTGGCGCTCATGGCGTGGTTTCCAAACGTTTACACAGACACTTTTTGCTACTTGTATCGCCTTGCTGTTTCGTCATATAGGGGGAGGGGGGGAGGGAATACAGGAGACCCCCGTACCTGAAACGCCAAGTACATGAAGAGAGGATCATCGGTGCCGTCTGCCTCGTTTGTAGCCTTATGCTCTTTGGCGATTTCGATGGCTCGATCGCCGGACAGGGTGGTGCTGTACACCCCCTTGAATCTCGGACCCTGCGATAAACAAAATCGAACGTACGGTGGGATGAATCGTGTTTCTTTTTTCATATTTTCATACCCCTGACACAAGCTTAGGGGGCAGGATTGGTTGCAGCTTGGTTATATATATATAGCTGCTCTCGTCCACTGCCCAATGAGGGTATCGGACTACTGCTGTGTGTGCGGGTATTGTGAAGATGTTTGTACGTACGACGGCAGTAGTAGCCATCTATTAATACTGTAGCCGCGGCTCGGAAACACAGTGGCCGTTTTCATGTGGCACAGCAAAAAAGTAGCACCAGTTGTGTGCTCTGTATGTATTACACTCGTACGCGCAGCTAGGTTCCGACGAGAACGATACGTGCGATATCCATGCAACGCTAACTTTAGTTTTTTTAGCGTTTTGCGGCGTTCCTGCAAATGCACTAAGCCGCCTTTTTCGAAAGCTGATGCAACCCAACGAACACACACCAGACAGAGATCACATGCGGTAGTGGTCGTCGTGTGACGCGCAAGGCTCGCGACCTACAGCGTTTCGATGCGCAAGCATGCGCCGAAGTACACCAGGTATCGTACTATTTTGTTTTTGCTGCCGTTGCTGTTCTCACGAAAACTCATCGCCGAAATCCAGCCCGCGGGTCGGAAGACAGGCTCTAACGATTGTGGAGTAGATGAACGCACCTGGCGTGTTGTGTTCGTGGCTTCGTCGATGTACCCGTCCTTGTCTCCGTACCCGAAGTCGCTGTACTTAGTGGAAACGCCGTCCACCCAAAAGTCCCTGTCGCCAAATTGGCCAACCATTGTTAGGCCCCGGATGACATGGCCGGGTGACGACGTTCGTCGGGGAGGGAGTAAAAAGCGCATAAAAAAACGAAAAAAAAACGAGAAGGAGAAGGATGAACGAGAAAGAGCACGAAGGGAAAAAAAGGGCGAAAGGGAGGGGAGAAGGGAGGGAGAAAGGAGAAGGGGAAGGACAAGCAAGAAGGCGGAACAGGAAAGGAGGGGTTGGGGAGGGGGGTGAAAGGACAACACGTGACAAACAAAAATGCCCACACGATAAGGACGGGCCTTTTAGAATTTCATCTACTGTATGTTACGTTTTTTGGGACATAACACTTTGCTACCTGGTATAAATTATTCGTCGTGCTGTTATTCTTTGCAGTAATGAAAGGGTTAAGACACGGAAACACGAAAAATGTCTCCAAAGCGAGCGTTGCAGCGGTATATCTATGTCCATCATACCCACGCGCCCATCCACGCTTCTTTCTTCCGTCATGGCAGATGCGATGACGAACGGCGAACCAACAAACACGCTCCAATATACATATATTGACGATCGCGTTCACAAAATAAATAGCGTTTTTTTTCCCTCCTCTCACTTGTCATGGCCGTAGTACGACTCCTGCGGGCCCAAGTATCCCAGGAAGGTGTCGAAACCCCTGTTGAATGGGTAGTGGTCTTCTGTGAACATCCCCAGGTTCCATTTCCCCACCTGCCCTCGTGCGCGCAAGGAAATAAAACCGTTCAAGCGTTCGTCACTGGGTGATGGTGGACCAGGGGTGGGGGGGGGTGTAGACCAGGGCAGGGAGATAGAGCACTGAAGGCGCTGACCACTGCACGAAGCAGAAAGTGTCGGTTACAAATTGTGATGGGATAAGTTTTCGTTAACTCATGAAATATCATCAGCAAACACTTACGGGGATACCAAGAGACGGAGTGCAAAACGCGTTTGGTAAGGTACGAAGCCTTCGATATGATCTACATATATCCCCAACACGCGGAGGGGGGGGGGGAGTCGTGTAATAATATGTTAAATCATGGGCACAAAAAGTCAGAACCACATGACATTTTTTTCCGGTTGAAGATAATATTTGCGAACTATTTTATTTTTACAGCCTACACCCTGTACGACTGTACAACCCTTCGATCGTTGTTCTCAAAAGACAGAGGGAGGAAAAAATGCTATTACGGAGGGCCATACCAGGTAGTAGATAGGACCAAGTATTGTTAGTAAAAATAGCGAAATATATAGGTTTTTGTGTGTGTACCGTAGGTCGTATTTAATATGGTCCCCAGCAATACAATAAAGTATTAATAGTACACGTAACATGTGTAAAAATCGCTTGATGGTGACATATTTCCGAGAGAGGACGAATAGACTGATGATCCTTTTTGGACCCCCGTCCAAGTTTTGGGGACAAACTACTTATAATTTTAGTGTTTTGTCCCGACATATGGGACTACGGTTCTAACAGGGTAAATAATGAATCACGAGCGAGAAAGGGCACTACAAGCTTCCTTGAACTACTGTAGAGAGAACTTGTTACCACATATTCCACACTACTACCGATGTGCATGGTTGAGGGCTACTGCTGTGTACGAACCAAAAACATCTTCAAGCCTAAAAACTATCCCTAATAACCCTAACCCCACCTTAAATCAACCATGGTTAACCCTTTTAGAACCGCAGTCCCGTTGTGGGGACAAACCAGTCAAATTTCAAGTACTTCATCCCCAAAACGGGACTGCGGTTCTAAAGGCGTTACGGGTACAACATGCTGCTGTAACCTCTTCGGCTATTGCGCAGCGTACGCCAACCACCATAGTGTCGTACACGCGGTACCACCATCTACTATGGCGGTACCACCATCTACTACTGCTGTCCTTCGAGATTAGTGTGACGCGTGCTATCCAATACGGCTACTCCTGACAGCTCACCATGTGCGTATTGTACCCGGCGTGCTTGAAGCGCTGCGCAATGGTAACCTCGTCTAGCGGTAGCCCCCACGGCATGAAATTGGTCAGTTCCTCGTATTGCATCCCCGTGCGGAACGAGTCTCGTCCGGTCATGATGGACGCCTTTTTTAGTGGCATGCGTGTATCCAGGGGCAGGGGAAAGAGGGGGACGAGGAGGGGGAGGAGGAAAGGAGGGGAAATATGGTACTTTTCTTATTTCGGCCTGTGATCACAAAGCTCCGGTTGGTTTTCCTTTCTGACCCCTGGAGGTGTGGCGTGTCGTCTTCTCCTTTCTAGGGGCGCGCCCGTGCCAGATGGCAAAAAGTGTGCCGAATGGCAACATTTTTTGTTGTGTGGCTGGTTCATTGAATTTGACTTTTCCAGCGTTTTTTTTCCTCTACACTCAAAACACGATACCTGGTATGTGTGCTCTGGGCAGTACCGGCGCATTTACGGCCTCGGCTTGTCTACATCCTCGGTCATTACGGGCATGCGCCGACCCAAGCCGGGCGTCAGCCCGCCGCGACCAAGCCCCCCTTGTACTGCGTGCAGTACTGGGTTAAATTTGGGGTTTCAGAGGGAGAACGAGTCGAAAAAAGTGACGACGACTGTACAGAGTCGATCGACTATGAATATCAATGGTACAGTGCACGGAGCAGCCCCAGCTGCTTATTAGGGGAGGGAGGTGTTTGGAGTGCATTGGAAGAGATACTGCTGTAGATGTACCACACGCGCACAGCATGGTGATGCTTGAACTCTCAAGACAGTTTCACTGCTGCTGTTCTGCTGGACCTGGTATGCCACTTGGACCCACTTGAACTTTAAATATTATTAAAATACCAGTATTATTTTGGCGCGGACTTTTTCCTACTGTAATGTTCGTAGCACGAGAAGGTTGATCTTGTGGTATACCAGGCACCAGGTACCAGGTATCATATTTACCCAACCTGCAACATATTCCTTAGTTCACTCGACGGCACTGCACACTACCGCAACTATCATGTTATACAAGAGCTGCTTGCTGCTGCTGCGGTTATTTTCATATAGACGCAGACCATGTTCTCACTTCGTTGATATCAGGTACCAGGTGTTACTCCACTGCCATCCGGCATTGCAGCAGCAGCCACACCCATGTACCAGGTATATTATTAGGCTTGCCATTCCGACAAAATACAGCATGAGCTTCAACATGGACCAATCAAAACATTCCCGAAAGAAGAATCCCCGGTTGCAAGGGAAACCTATGCACAAGGTGTAGGGAATGTAGTTCTATCTATCTTCTATACCAGGTATATATTGATGACAAACGTTTTCATACAAAAGGAACAGTTGTTACACCCGTCTGTACAGCAGTAGATACCATATCACACCATACACATCCATGCAAAGATGTGATATTTCGTACGATACACAAACCGGTACAGAGCACAGCCGTACGAACAGAAGCAGCAGCGAACCCACGGGATATCCATACGTCGGGTATCCAGAAGCCATTGCCGTTCGCTGTAGAGCAGTCGCCCGCTACCGTTCACAGCTACGTATTTGTTAATGTTGTCGTCGCTGTTGTTGTGGTCGTCGTCGCGTTCCATCACGTCGCAAACCAGTTTGTTCAATAAAAACTGAAACAATAAATAAACCGAAAGGGAACACGCAAGTCTCACTTGCTTGATGTATGTGATGATTTATGTTGAACAGAGGTCTACAAAAGATAAACTGAGGAATACCTTTACCTGGTACTCGCCGATGCGCCGAAAGTGCGTCGTGGGCATGAGAGAGAGCACGAGACAGCGCCCGCGTGTTCGTTCTACTCATCGGTACCTACCAACTACCGTGCTGGTCGTTCACCCTACAGCAGTGTAGTGAGGTAGTTTATACGAGCTCTGTTGGCTCGTATGTATTCTGCATCATAATATTAATATTAATAGTAGACTACGCAGTACCGTACATGACGCAGTGCGAACGCATTGGATACGACGGCTGTGCTTGCATCAAGTTCACGTTATCACAAGTGGACGTCGGTATGTCGGTATCAATAGTACAGCAGTTGTGCAGCAACACCTCTACATGACACACCCGACGCTCTTTATATTTAAAGACCTATAGACGCCATCACGACTTACCCGCGCCGGCGTGCAGATGTGGTTCGAGTAGTACGTCGTCAGCCGCACCCCAACCTTCGCGAGGGAGTCGATGAAAGGCGTAGCCTCGGCCATATCCGTGCTGCTCGAGCCCATATCGTTCATCCCCAAGTCGTCGACCAATACAAATATCACATTCGGGGCCGTCTGCTCTGCTTCCTCCTCAGCTGCTTCGCTCTTCTCCTCGCCACCATCACCACCACCACCACCACCGCTGTGGTTGGCCTTTCCATCTTCAGCACCGCCTATCCGGAGGGTGCTACCGGTCGGAGTCTCGGCGTGCGTAGCAAGGTTGTTCTCGTTCTCGCTGAAGCTCGTTGGAGGCTGGTTGGTGGCAGGGGGGAGGTCGCTGCTGACACCACTACGACCACCGCGTGTGTCGCGGGAAACAACCGTGGCGGCTACCATTATCGCGACGGCGACGCCGACAACGACTAGGCCGGCTAGTCGCGGGAAGAGAGATTTCGGTCTCGCATGGTGGTGAGGGTGGTGGTGGTGGCGGCGGCGGCCAACTGCGTCGTAGTTGGACCCATCTCGTGATTCAGGCAGCAATGATGTCGATTCGTCGTGATGCCTCATGATATCCATTCCGTCGCGTTTTACCACGACACAATGGTCGTTCGTCTAGCTCGCACAAGCAGCAGCAGCAGTGGCAGCAGCAGCAGCAGCAGCAGCAGACTCGGGAGCGGTGTCGGTCACGTCACCTGATGAAATGGCTGTTATCGCCGGAGTTGGATGGGTTAGGGGAGGGTGCTCTTGTCAAATCAAAAACGTTGTTTGTGTTGTGTGGAAATACATCGCATGTTGTGTTATGTCGCGGCGCTCTCAATGCAACATCGGACACGGTTGGACCCGCTGTGTATCATATTCTACTGCCTGCTGTATCTCGATATCTTGATTCTCGATCCAGAGGTCGCCACATGATTTGCCGCACACGCCGGGTCCCGGTCCCGAAATACCGTGCCCAAGTCGTTCACGATATACCTGGTCCGTGGTATACGATATCTAAAACCGGATACATAGGGACTCGTACCTACCTACAAGTGTATACAAACGTGATCGTGTTTTGTGGCATCCATATTGGCGCTTTATTAGAACCACAGCTGTATATATATATCTGGTGCAGCGATAGATACAGCAATGGTGCCGTATCAGAGGTGTCATACTCTCTGGCGCTGCCAGAGAGAGCAAGCTGTACGGGGTTACAGTTTACAGTACGTCTAGACCACAATTCTAGGCTACTGCAATACTCTGCTCGTAACTTTCGAAGGTGGTGGCGGCGGTGGTGGTTCTGTTGTTGTTGTAGATGATGCTCCAAGCGAAAGGGGGATAGTTTAGCCTGCAAGAGAGTGAAATGCAGGCTTTAAAGAGTGATCGATGTCCTGCGTACGTTCGTAGAGCCACACAGCCAAGCAGCAAGCAGCCAGCAAGGCCCTAAAATTAAACCGAACGAATAGAACGAGAACTGGACTCCAACTACCAATACCTCCAAAAACTTACGCGCGAGGCGAACGAAGCAATATCATAGCTGCTGCTGCTGCTGCTGCTGCTGCTGTAGTACTTGTACCCTGCTGGCTATTCTACGTGGTCCGAGCTGTTCAACCTCTGGATCATCAGCACGAGTTTTACCTGATGATCGACTACGGAGCTTCAATCGAGGTCCGCTGCGCTTGAGGGATGACGAACGATTTCGAGATGCTTTGCCCGTCTTTTCGAAATTTGCCGGAAACAGTTATTATTCTCAATGGCTTGATGATCTGGATTACCCCCTCCCTGACTCACCGTCAGAGCTCGGCTGGTGTGTTACTCTCTCTCTCTCTGCCGCGGTCCTTGCCTCCTTGCGTTCTCGCGTCCAACAGCAAAGCTCAGCAGTCGTCCCCCTTATGATCTGTCGCTGTGCTGGCGTTCTTCAGCCTTGACTTAAATCTCAGATGGGCTTGTGGTGTTTATGGTGAGGGAGTGATGAGGGAGACGTCAGACACATCAGCAAGGGCAGAGTTGAGTGGGGTATCCCTGGATGGTATATATATACAGGGGTATCCCTGGATCGTATATATATACAAAAACAGCAGCGGCGTAAAAAACGCCGAATACGTATTTTTACGTGTGGCGAATGGATACGGATATGCAGGTGATGCTTCTTTAAAAGGACCAGAAATAATAGATCATACAAAAAATCTTCACTGATAATTTAAGTCGAGACTGCTGTGGGCGCAACAGCCGCAAGAATCTGCGCTCAGAACTTTCTTCAACTGTTCGTTTTTTCCATCGCGCCACGATTTTTGGATGATTATTTTTTTTAAAAATACCTGGTACGTACCAGGTACTTGGTACGTCTTTTGGATGATTTGGAATTTGTATCCAAAATAAAAAATAAACGGGTATGCTGTACTTGCTGGCTGTATCTTCTCGTACTTGGTGCCACTTTGGACATCGTACATGCGAGTACAACTGATTATTTGATAATAATAACAAGCGAGTAGTAGTGTTTTACGCACACATGCATGCTCTCTACACGCAGGCAGGCACACAAAACATACATACATACATGTAGGATCAAGGATCAGGACGGACACTGGGTATCTACCGACCGATGTTGTGTTGGGTACTATTAATACTACTGTGCACATCAGTAGAACGAACGCTCACGCGCGCACACAAACATACGCACATTACTTTACCTGGCATCTTTCAAAGGGGAAAACCGTGCCGAAAAAACAACGTACCTGGTACGTACGTTGCCGCACAAATATGTATTTTTTACTCGTACAAAATCAGCAATCAAAAGCAATCGATATATATATACCTGGTATGTATGCAGCAATGAAAAACACACTACTATTAATAGTACTCGGGGGTACTCTGCACCATCAGAAAAGACGTATTTCATCATAATATATATATACATGCATATGCATCTATCATTGGTATCAATAATAATATATGTGTCCGAGGTACAAATTGCCGTCTGAAATACGTACTCACTCACGGAGATATATAGCTGCACGATGCGCGGGCAGCGTGATGCAGAAGAAGCAGTATACTGCTCGGAAGGCGAAATCGTCGACTGACTATCATACAGGGCAATTAATAGCAACCACTACGCGGCAGAGCCCAGAAGCCCCTCGCTCGCTCGCTCGCTGCGAAAAAAATCACGATTCAACTTTTTTCTGCCACACTGTGAAAATCAACAAATAAATGAACCAAATCACGACATACATGCGATTCGTGACTATATAGTATGGGCTATTTTTACGGTAAAAAAATGTACCAGTATTGTATACCAGGTACCAGGTACCTGGTAGCCCATAGATTCGTGACTTTGTGTCGTGTTTCGAAAATAGTTTTGATCATCAAGGCACTTATACTTCGCAACCGCAACCCATGCGCACCAACGGTATCCGAAGGTAGGGCAATTGACAGACTCTGCTTCATACGCCACTTACTTGTGAATAACGTGCGGTTACCCAAAGACACCGCTGGGCGCGGGCTAACGAGCACGTTGTGTGGCCTCGAATTTGAAATCTCGAGGAGTTCCTGGGAGGAGCCACAGCTCGAGCACTAAAATAAGGCGAAACTGATGATCTGAGAATGCCACAGCAGTACGTACGTAAAATACGTTTTGGGCAAAATATCACGATCGTGAGACATTTCAGATCCTAAAAAAAAAAAAGCTGGAAAACGTACCAGGTACAAGATACCCTCGGGCAGCTGGTACAAGATTGAGCAGGAAATCTGGGGTTTGTGGAGAGCTGTTGAATCGTTGGTGAACATAGGGGATGGGCAAGAGTTTCATGGAGTTGATGATGGGTTGCAGTTGGTTGAACTAGGAAGACAGAGGCTGGGAAGGGTTGATACAACGAGGAACAAGACCATCTAGAGTAGTGCTCTACTCGTGAGGGTGTACGGGCAGGGGTTTGTTATATCCTTTACGTAGGAGGTCTCGGCGCGTTGAAAGAAGAAAAAACGTTTCGTGATATTTGAATTAAAAAAATCTGATATTTCTATTTTTGAAAATTAAATCCTACCAGTCAGTACCTGGTACGGTTTTTGCGGGTGGAGACAACCCTCGCTTTCGACGTACTGACTACTACTGCTGTGTAGCTCGCTTTTTTATACCAGGTATATATATGTCTAGTGTAGTACTCCGTATAATGTAGTATTCCTCCGACTGGCCTTGTGTTCGTTGTCGATGCCGACAAAACAACAGCCTTTCGGCAGCGTCGACGTGCCGATTCCGTTCGTATTCTCTAAAAAGACTTGTAGCACGTACCAGGTACATTCATACGTACACGTAAAAATATGGGTGTGTGCTTCGGCAGGTCTATCTATCTGACAAATTACTATTAATACCAGACTACCAGACCATTCACAGAGGTGTACCCCGGCGAGTACCCCTCGGGTATTATTTACTTGTGAAAGTGAAACCCGAACCCGTCTCGGGGTGAACTATATCACCCGGGTTTTCAGATGAAATCAAACGGATTCAACAAGTGTGTAGTCCCTTTACTACCGCAGTCCCGATTTGGGGACAAACCATTCTAATTCCAAGTGATTTGTCCCCAAAACGGGACTGGGGTCCTAAAAGGGCACTCGGACGATACGGTTATCGCGGGGCTTTGCTGCAAACGGACGACGCGTGCGTACTACGACAATTTGATGTCGAAACCAGAACTACAACCAACAAACAACGACGAAAAATATCAATCAACTCCCGGAGCGCCCTCTCAGGCCCCGGAAACGACGGTCAACGATTTGCTCATCTACAATCCATCATTCAAACCGATATCGGCAGAGAGGGGTTCGGCAGTGGTATGACAGCCTTCTGGCGGAGAATCGTCGATGAGCCGGACGCGTTCCCGCCAGAGTTCTGGCAACTCTTCCAGCAGTCG
Source organism: Nereocystis luetkeana (assembly GCA_031213475.1). Taxonomy (NCBI): domain Eukaryota; class Phaeophyceae; order Laminariales; family Laminariaceae; genus Nereocystis; species Nereocystis luetkeana. Next base: position 13,352,230 of record JARUPZ010000003.1, read on the forward strand.
AGCCTCACTGCGTTGGGGGAAAAGTGCCGGCCGGTCTGCATGGGTATGACATGGAGGAGGGCCATCACCGCAGGGGCTATGCGACAGTGGCGACCGCGGTTGGAGGAGGTAAACGGAGAGGTGAGGCAGTTTGGGGTCGCCGTACCCGGAGGAGTGGATCATGTGGAATTGAGGACTGCTATACGAGACGGGCAACTGGCTTGTTCTCACGGACTGCTCCAACGCCTTCAACACCGTAAAAACGACGGCGGTGCTAGAAGAGGTGGCAAAATGCGTGCCAGCGCTCACGCTTTTAGTGGCCAAGTGCTACGGCGCAAGACCAGCCGACGTGTTTTCCGGATGGACTCGGGAGAGATCAGGACGATCGCGTGCTCCAGCGGTGTCCTGCAAGGGGACCCCATGGGACCAGCAATGTTTTGCCTGACGTTACGACCGGGGCCGAAGCGATTCCGACAGGAATTCGAGAGAGAAGGAGTGGAAGCCTTCGTGTACATGGACGATGTCTCTCTCGGCCTTACAGGGATCACGGCCAACACGATTAGAGCATTCGCCTACCTCCGACGAGAGCTAGATGGCATCGGCATTGTGGTCAACGCCGCCAAAACAGTGGCACTACCACCAACAGGGCACGCCCCGACGATGGAGGAGATTTCGCTCCTTGAAAGCGTTGAGGTCTGCATCGCAGACGAAGGAGGGGTGACGGTGGTGGTTGTCCCAATCGGCACGGAAGAGTGCGCCGGGGGCGAGCAATGGAGGTAGTGAGGGATGGGGGCGCGGACCACCTTGCGCGCTGCCTCGCTAACATTCCCGACAAACAGGCGGCGGCCCTCATCACCGTCGAATCTCTCGGGCAACGGACGAGTTTTACCTCGAAAGGGCTCTGGACCCGGGTTTGTCCCTCGAAGCATGAAAAGAGCAGACAACGGGGCCCAGTGGGCGTACGAGAAACTACTCGAATTACCGGGCGCGCCGGAGGCACAACCGTGTTTCCAGGAGGGGTGTCCGGATAGTCGATTCACTCTCAAGCCTTACCAGCAAGCCCAAGCACGCCTTTCTACGGGAGCGGGAGGGTTTGGGCTGCCGTCGACGGAAGCAAGGAGAATGTCGGCATCCATCGGGAGCAGGGTGGGAACCTTGCCGGAGGTTCTAGCAGACCTCACGGGCCCGTTAGGCGATAAGTTGAGGAGGGGGCTCCCAGAATCGAGCATCATTGCTCAGCTGGGAGACAGCTTGCGGGAGATTAGGGATACATGGGGGGTGTCACAGGAAGCGATGGCGGGCATCGTCCTCGAATCTTGGTTAGAATGGGGTCTAGGCGCAGAGGGGGACAGGGCCCCAAGACCCTCAGAGACCGACATGCTGGCTGCACACGACGCCATAACCACCAACTCACACAAAGTCCAACTGAAGTTGGGCAAGTTTGCAAACCAACGTCGGCACGCAGCCCACGCTGCCTCGCTGGAGGAGCCCCCCCGGACCGGGCGAACCGATGGGTGGGACCGAAACCAAAGCCCTCGCCAAGACTCGCTATAGGAGCCTGCAGGGGGCAGGAGCTACGGCATGCCTTCGGGCGAGACCAACGGACTCAATCCGGGTCATACGCGCAGAAGGGTTTGTGGGCATGGGAAGGCGGTTCATTGGGATAGATAAACATGTGGCAGTGAGGCGCCCCTGTTGCGATGCAGTGGACATGGATACTCGCCACGCGCGCATCTGTCCCAATGGGGGCTACCGCTAGACGAGGTTACCCTTGCGGAGCGTTTCAAGTATACCGGGTACCCCACGCACATGGTGAGCCGTCAGCGCGTAGTGAACACGCAGTAGTCTACCTGTCGTTAGCATCCCACTCGCGCAGGAGGATACGAGCCACTATTTTGTGTGCGTCTGTGGAAGGCGCGGATACTCATTTACAGGGCCATCCTCGGATATGATTTTGATCTTGGGGAACTTTTCTTGCGGGATTTAGCCACCACGAAAAGTCACTGTTTTTTTTTTTTACGGGTACTAGCCCCCACGGGAACCCTTCCTGCGGGAACTAGCCACCACCGGAATTCACGGGATTTTTTGTACCGGAACCTGCCACCACCGGACAACTTCCCGCGGGAACCGGCCACAACGGGGAATCTTCCCGCGGGAACTAGCCACCACGGGAATTCACGTTGGGGCGTGGAACCCACACACGGAACACGGAGCTTTCTGGTTTCCATAATCTGATATGGCGTTCCGCTGCGGGGTTGGTAACAATGTTGTAATTATGTAGTTTTCGTATTCACTATTCATTTGTGCGTACGTAAAATTGTATGAATATAATTTTATTTTATTTATTTCAGTGAGTTGTTTATGTATTTTCAAGATTTTTAATATTGTTTAAACGATGTGTATGGGGGTCGTGGTGCCAGTTATAATATACCTGGTAATATGTAACTTGATACGTAACTTTTAAAAATAACAAAGTTACAAATTTTAATTTCATGTTAGCTCAGACGTCGAACTGCTGCACTTACTGTGTATCATAGGGATATACGAGTATTACATACCAGGTATTAAATAAACCCTAAAATATCACCCGTACCTGGTAGGTACAAGTACCGTAGCGTCGTTCGGCGTACGTGCTGATCCCATTTCGTGACCCGTGCACACTGAAAACGCGGGAATAATTCCCGCGGGAATGTTTTTTTTCGGCAGTTTTGGTTTGCACGGGATTTGGGAATCGCGATTTTCACGGGATTTCACGTCACGGGAACGAAAAAGCAAGGGAAATCAGACGTTTCCAAGGGAGCTGTTTGGATGGGAACGGGATATCAAACTTTCTTCGGGAACGGTTTGGATGGGATCACGGGAACAAGATTTGCACGAGAACGGAAAAAAAAAAACATTTCCCGTGAAATTCTGCGGGAGATTTCCCCCAGGATTTTTCCCGGGGAAGGAAGGCCCTGATAATTCGTTGGTAGATGTTGGTTGATCGAAGATTTTGGGGGTCGTAATTCTTGGAATTCCTGTGATTCCGGCTTTAGCCGCAGCGCGAAAGGGATCCCCATTTGTTGGCATCTTGTAAACTAGAAGCTCTCCTTCACTCCTTTTGGACTATCTGACGTTACACTGGCGAGCGCTTGCCGTGCCCTTTTTCGCTCGTCGCGCTTCGTTCATGCCTTCATCCTCTCTGGGCGATACCAGGTACCTGGTATGTTGTGAGATCGTTCTTGTCTAATTTTCAGTTTTTTTGTTTTTTATTTTTTATTCTCACTACTATATCAATGTTCCTTCCCAGCTCAATTTGTGGAAGGTGTTACCTTTAACACTCAGCAAAGCGGTTCTTACGACTACAGTAGGATGCAGCTCACTCTTCGTGCGACTTGCTGAACAACCTCAGGGTGCTCCGCGCTTGGTGTAAGCAATACCTATCTTGGCGGTGAAAACCCGACGCGCTCAATCCCGGCACTATAAAGAGGCGAGGGTCTATGGTCATACGAGTACGGCCATGCATGATTTCGAGTACATCCCCCTCCCCCCCCTCTCTTCCCGTCACCAGCACTCACGATCGCCGATTGACAAATACTTGAACTGTTTGATTTTCGCTTGCGAGGGCAGGTGGGGAAGTGGAACCTGGGAATGTTTAAAGAATACTACTATCCATTCAACAGGGGGTTCGATACCTTCCTGGGCTACTTGGGCCCGCAGGAGTCGTACTACGGCCATGTCAAGTAAGTGAGAAAGTGCTCATCTGCCTGTCGAAGAGATCGACGAGATTGTTGTCGGAACCTGCTTGTTTGCCGTTGTCATCGCATCATCGAGAGGAGAGCTGTGGATGCGAGTGCGGGTATGATAAAAAAATGTTTACGTGTGCCACTTCAACGCTCATTTTTAAGGTTTTTTTCGTGTTATCGTGTCTTGACCCTGTTACTTGTGCGAAAAATAATAAACTGCTTTGTGCGAGTGTTTCGTACCCCCACAAACGTAAGGTAGGTGCAAGTGCTGAAAGGCCCATCGATATCGTGCGCTCTGCCGCTATAATTTGTTATGCCGCCGCTCCTTTCCCGACCATGTGGTCACCCGGGCCTGCCTGGCGTTGGTTGTCAATCGGCGGAAGATCGGTGACAAAAAATGGAAACACCCACACTTATAGCGATTTCGGATACGGAGACGAAGACGGGTACATGGATTACACGACGAACACTGCACGCCAGGTGCGATCATAACAGGACGATTTTATCCTGCGGTTGCTTGCGCCTCAAAACCAACGAGTACGTGCCTCGCGCGGCCACACGACGACCGACCGCTGCGCGCTCTCGGACTGGTGTGTTCGTTGGACTGCACCAGCTGTCGACAAGGCCGCTTGTTATTAGCGTACGTGCAAAGACGCACAGAGAAAAAAAAAGGTCGCCTTTGCACGAAAGCCGCAGAACGCGTTCTGGTTGGGACGCACCGGTATGTATACCCGCACCCGTCCGATGCCCTCATTGGGCAGTAGACGCGAAAAGCTATCCATGTTGGAACCCTGTCGTGAGCGTGCACAAGGGGTGTATATCATCCCACCACCGAAGAGTATTCGGTTGATCCTCGTTGTTGCAGGGCCCGAGGTTTAAAGGGGTCTACAGCACCTCGTTGTCCGGCGATCGAGCCATTGCCATCGCCAAGGAACACCAGGTCGCAAACGAGGCTGACGGCACCGACGACCCTCTCTTCATGTACTTGGCGTTTCAGGTGCGTGGGTCCCGTGGGCCCCGAACACAGCTGTCTCTGGAAGTGGCCACACCGGCAAATATATCAACTTATTAACCCTGTCATCCATATTGCAAGAAAGTCCGCTTCACAACCGATTCTTAGTAGGATGTAGCTCACCCCTCATGCGACTCGCCGAAAACCTCACGGCGCTTCGCGCTCGGTGCGAGCAATGTCTGCCGGGTTGGTAAAAACCCGACGTACACCGTCCCGGCGTTCTAGGGATGCGAGGGTCTATGGCCCTACGACTACGGCCATGTATGATATCGGGCACGCCCCCCCCCTCCCCGCTTATCCCGCTTAACGCGACAGGAGCTACGCCTATTCCGCTCACTCGAGTTGTGTCGGACCCAATCTCTGCAGTATGACACTTCACTCGCTTAGCGCTGCAGTCACGTTTTTGGGAGCACTTTGCTTACGTAGCTCAAGTGTGTTATTTTTGGGAAATTTCGTTAAAAAAAGGTATAGCTCCGTCATTTCAGCCATTTAGAGGTACACAAAAGTAGCACACTGGACAAGGCTTGCTGGCCCTCGCTCTGCTTGACCGACGCCCCATCGTGACTGTTATTGGCCGACTGTTGTTGTGATGAAAGCTCAGGTAACTAGGCCGGCAGTCCCGTCAGCCAATGCGTGCGGCTGGTCGCAATGCAGATGCCAGGGAAAGGTTCAGGCTGAGCCATTTCTAGAAACATTTGAAGACAGAAAAAGTCAACGCCAAACTTGAGTAGCCCGAACAAATATATTCCTTGACCTTTTCAACTTTTCAGCCAACAACAGTCACGATGGGGTGTTGGTAAATCAACCAGAAATCATCTTCCCGTGTGGTACTTTTCGTGTACCTCTAAATGGCTAAAGGATGGGTAGATATACCCTTTTTTGGATTTTTCATTGGCTTTTGGACACCGACCCTCCGCGAATGGGCATGACGCACACTACTCCCAGTGCCCGCACGCCCGCCTAAATGCCTGTCACAACACCGAGTATGTGGCCAAGAGCGGACTAAGTCTCCATCGCATTGATGGGTTCGACATGAAAAGAAAGTGTCCCCCCTCTTTCCTCGTCTCCACACCTTCCAGGCCGCGCACTCACCTATGGACGTACCTGAAGACTGGATGTTCACCAAAGAACAGCTAGAAAACTTAGATTCGATCACGGCGGATGCAGCGCTCCGCATGGATTTCGCGAAGATCGTATACTACATGGACATAACCGTGAGATAATTGCGCCCAATAGTTTGAATATGTTTTTAAGCTTTTGACTCTTCTCTCGAGCTGAGCAGAGTACATGTGTTTTAAGCTGATGATCGTACTCTCGAGTCGAAGTTACTGCATGGTAGAACCTTACACTCGGCACAAAAAAATGCGACGCTTGCGTTCACGATTTACCAGGCGCCTGCTAGTGTTTTTGAAAGCGGCTGTGCCTGCAAGTCGTTCGCCACGCATGTATACAAGGTGTCCGTGTATTACCTTTCGTGTAATTTTGTGTACGATTGCCCCCACCACCGAAGGGCGGGACTGCTCCCGCCAAGCCAGTCCGTTCAAATTCAGTCGCCCAGCACGCCTCACGGCCTCACGGTTTGCTTGCGATAGACGATTGGTGCTATCTATCGCGGTGCTACAGCGAACCGTGTTCCACAAAACACCCGCCCCACTTCACCCCACTCTACCTGAACCCAACCCAACCCAACCCAGCCCAACCCAACCCAGCCCAGCTCAACATGATACGCGGCAGCACAACGCATCCCAACCCAACCCAACCCACCGCCGTTGCCTCTCATCGCGCCTGACGTGCGTTGCTCACGCGCCAACAGATTCAGAGGGTTTTTGAAGAGCTGGGTGGCATGGGCATGTCGGACAACACTTTGGCGGTTCTAGCGAGTGACAACAGCGGGTGCCCGTCAGGCGGGGGCAGCAACTACCCCTACCGCGGTTTCAAGCACACCATGTTCGAGGGAGGCGTTCGCACGCCGGCCCTCGTGTCCTCGAAGTCGGACTCGATAAACCCGGAGGAGGTACGACAGCCTTCGTGTCGTTCCTTCCAAGCGCCTCGTTTTTTTTGTGTGAGGATGGAGAACGAGAGGCGGAGTGTTGCTTGTACTGTTATAGATGATACATCTCGTAGTGGTCATCATTCGTTTTGCAGGGTTGTGGTGCGCCGCTGTCGGGCGAGTAGGGTGCACCTGCTGTGCGCGCCAGTTGGGTCGTTTTGGGCTTGTTCGGGTTCCCCAGAAGAACAAACGGAAATGCTTACAGTACTTTAAAATAAAATAGACTCAACTAACCAAAAAATATACCAGGGGTATGGTCCAGGCAGAGCAATTTTTATAAAGGGGGCACCGGTGTTTTCTCCGTCATTTTTGAGAATTGACACGGAAAACTAAGTGCTCCGGAATCGCGGCGGCCGAGAGGAATCCAAACCGGTCTTGAAAACAAGATCCATGAACAACGGCCATTTAAAAAAAAAAAATGGGGAAAATTTACCCCCCGAAATTACCCCCAAAATGTTGAAATAAACTAAAAATGATCCGAACCGAAATACAAATTAGAGACGACGCCCAAGGCATACCTGATTCGTCGAGAAGACACATGTATTAATTCAGGAGTAGGTAGAACAATGTATTATATGTATATCCACAATGATGCATCTGTTCCTACACGATAATATACATGTCATATACACTATGAAGATTCATGAAAAGGCTTTTCTCGGCCCACATATTTGTTTTCGAAAAAATACGAAACGTAATCCATTTCATCCGAAGCCGCGGGTTTTTTCGACATCCATCGTGCAGGTTTTGCGCTATAACCTCCACAGCTGGAGACGGGAAAGTGGGGTTTTCGCCCATATCCCGCTTCACAATAGATGAACATAATTTTTTTTTTTTTTTATTTCCAGGAAATTGCCCCTGATCGCGATACGCTCAAAACCGGTGTAAAAAACAAAATGACAACTGTGTCGACCTCCAAAGTCTTAACTATGTTTTGTCGGGAAAACGAATTACTCCGACGCAACGACGACAACAAAAAATCTGAAACGATGGTTCTATCCGTCTGAAACAGAGCCTTCTGGCAATATATTTGATGTCTTCTGAAAATAAGTGACCACCTCAAAATAATTCAATATACATGTAAATGTCGAACGTCTGGAAAAAAAATGTTCTGCCTGGATTATATGGTTGCGTGGTTGATCATGATTATTGTTTGCGAGAAAAACAAAGTAACGGCCCAGTTGTTTGTGAAGAATACCTATGCCAAATGTCTGCGTTTTCCCCTCGACTTCCCTCCACTTTAAACAGCCTGTAACAACATGAGAAACTGCTGCTTCCGCAGAGGTAGTGCCGCACACCGGGTGTTTCTCGTACATAGCGCTCCGGCTCGTCCCTCACGATAAAGCTTCGGGGCTACCCCCATATCCCACCCCTCTGCCGGCCTGCCTTTGTTGGACCGCATAATAACCATGCGGAGAATGGTGACCCCCAGGTACGCGGTACAGAATCTAGGGTTGACGCTTCTGGGTTCTTCGGACAAAAAAGTCGTACGTAGCTGGAGCCCGAATGTTTTGCCACACGCTGAGGTAGGTGCGTCGCGTTCCGCATCTGTACGTATCGAGGGACTGCTGAGATGTAAAGGCGTGCTTATCAGTCCGGTTGAAGGATGCCAAGTTGCCTTTTATCCCACATGTTAATGCCTCCGATGGCCTGAGCAGGCGAGAGGCACAGCTTACAAAGGAATGATGCACGCAATGGGTTGGATCCCGACGCTGGCGAACATCACCGGCATCCCTACGGTAAGCAAGCAAAATCAATTCAAGCTATTTCTTAATGGTGGCAGTTATGTTCTGGCTCTTGGTTTTTTATCTCAGCAGACTTGTGTCGTTAGCAAGGTCGCGCGACTTGTGTTAAACTTCGTCAAAATAGGACGAAAAACTGGGGGGCTTGAAGACAAACACACCGGACATCCTTACAGGAACTGAGTCCTCAACTTATTTTGATCGGTTGACGGCAATTGTTGTGTAAATCGAAACGGTAGGCGACGTCGGCAACCCATGAACCGACTGTCTGCTTGTCCTACTAACGCCCACTGGGGCATGGGACAGGCTTTGATCGCCCTTGGGTTCGAAAGGTCTCCTTCAAAAGGGAGGGGGGGGGGGTATTCCATATCATGTTTGGCCGTAGTCGTATGACCACAGACCCTCGCATCTCTACAATGCCGGGACGGAGCACGTCGGGCTTTCACCGACCAGACAGATATTGACTCTACCAAACGCGACGCGCCGTGAGATGTTCGGTGGGTCGCATGAAGGGTGAGCCGCATCCTACTAAGCACCGCTTACGAGGCGGACTTGCACATGGATGACAGCTTCGATGAGCTAATTTACTTTCCAGTGCGAAAAGGGAGGGGGGGGGAGGGAGGGGGAGGGAGGGGGAGGCACACGCTACTGCTTGTCTTATGGTTGGTTGTGGGATCGCTTGCCTGTCCCGTGAACGGTGGGGGAATACGGGTGGGAACACACACCCTGCTGTTGCTGCTATCACGACATGATCATCCTCATTTGTGACGGTATGTTTGGTTTGATCGCGCCATCGCCGCCTCCGCAATCGTGTGTTGTGTCTCCTTCACTCCGGCACTTCTTCCTTACAGGGAGAAATTGGAAAGGCTTTGAGTGGCTTCGATCAGTGGCCAGGTATTCTCGGAGACAGGCCCGAGTCCTCGCCCCCGGTCCGTAGCGAGGTCGTGCTGGGTCGCAACAGTTACGCCTACGACGCCAGCTCGGGATCCATGATCAAAAAGGAACCCAGAGGCGCCTACATATACGATGGTTGGGAAATCAACGTCGGTGACAAGTGGGCCCCCGAGTTTTCCCGTCTCAAGAGTGCTTACGTAGCACAGGTGTTAGGGCGTACGTTCTGCAGCACATTTTACCGTTGCTGTGGTGGTGAGGCAGAGTCATTTGCACACGACACGCTCTGCATGTATACGGTGAAAGAGCTCAGCTTTTTTTTTTTGTTGTATGGGCGGGTATGGGCCTTGTCGGACGGTTGCTGCCTGTAACACCAATAGTTCGGTTTGATGGCTGCACTCGTGTTATTACGAGCGCGCATGCGAGTTTCTAATCTGCACTGCGCCAAAAAAAGAAGTACTGCACCTATTTCGAGCTGGCTGAAGCCGGGTTTTACGACCGCCGACCGATAATATTTTCAGGGTTGTTCAAGGGTCGGGTCAAACTCGCGGGTCAGGTCGGGTCAGGTCGAGTAAGAGTGGCCCGGCCCGACCCGACCCGACCCGACCCGACCCGACCCGACCCGACCCGACCCGACCCGTGAAATTTCGAAAACTTCCTGACCCAACCCGCGGATCGGGTCATGACCCGTGAAGAGTCTTAATTATTATATACGATTGATTCTCCGACTTTTTCAAAGCAACCAACATACACCAGTTGACATCAGTTACAAAAGACCTGCTGGGCAAGCGGCACCTTTACTACCTTACGGTGATTTGGTGCGGCCGCTCGAGTGTCACTTCTACTGTTTTTCGAAGGGGTGCTCGTCTCACCCCCCCCTCCCCCCCGCCCCTCTTTTCCTGCTACGCGCAGATGCACAGGCTGATTCAGCTTCAGCCCTACCGACATGATGCTGGCGGACCCCAAGTGCGACGTGGGCGAGTGTCCGACTTGCACCCAAGCGTGCCTGTATGAAGGCACGCCTCAGCACAGCTTCCTGTTTCACCTCGATTCGGACCCCTACGAGGAGGTGAGCCGGTGCTGATGTTTCCAGGATGTTTCCAGGGTGTTTCGAACAGTTGGAGGGGAGGGATAACGGAAAAAAAAACCGAACGGTGCGATTGACGTTGATGATCAATCCTCCCCCATTTCGTATGCCATCTGAACACGTACCAATCCTTATGCCGTCGGATTCGCAGCCAGTTGAAAAAGTCCCTTTCAGCACGTTCGTATGAGCTTTAGCCCCGGGAATGTTGAAAAATGGTCTTGCTCGCCTCACAATGTGTCAGAGTTCTCTCCAAGAGCTGTCTGGGGGTATTTCTCGCTTCTTGAGGGGCCCGGTTGCAAGAACTCACCGTCGGCACTTTCCCGATCCAAACGAGGTGAACATGATGGCGATCGGGGATCGGATCGAAAAATACGTTTTTTTCGATCCGATCGGGCGTTTGGATCGTATTTGACCCAGTCGGGTCGTATTTGACCCAGTCGGGTCGAAAAAGTGCGGTCGGCGGTTTCCTGTATCGGGGTGCCTCGAGAAACGGGAAACACTCCCAGATAGATCTTGGAGAGAGATCCGACACATTCTGAGGCGAGAAAAAGCTCACGCGAACGTGCAGGAAGTTGTTTTTCAACTGACTCTAAATCCGACAGCTTAAGAAGTGGTCCAACAGTATTTCGACACTGATAACCCTTTCTCGCTCCCCTTTTCCTTTCGCGATTTGAACACACACGCAATGGACGCTGATGGTCATCCTTTTCCTTTGGTTTGTTTCGCTTCCTTTCTCGCCTGGCCGTTGCTCCATGTGGCTTCATGGTTTGCACTCAGTATAACCTACGTCTAGAGATGCCGGATAAGTTCGACGAGATGTTGCGACGGTGGGATAAAGCCACCGTGGACGAAATAACGTCAAGTTATATGCCTTATGACCCAGAACCTGTCAAGGTGATAACGGCTCCACCCCCCCGTCCCCCCCCACGCCGTTATCGCTATGATTGCCATTATCACCTCCCTGCAACATGCAGGCTGGCGCATTCCATTAGCTGCCCTTTGTTTCAACCGACGCTCGTTATTTATTTGACCGGCGCGAGTATGTATTGTCCTTCCTTGTGGCGAATAATCGCCTGATAGGGTTTTTTTGGTGATCCCACGTTCGTGTCGACCCTCAACCAAATATGCCTATACGATATCTGTATTGTGTAGAAACCCGGGGATGTCCCCCGGATGTCCCCCGACGACCACATTCCCAAAGAAACGAGCACCGGTCACGGACGTACGGCCGACGTCACCCATACTGAAATCAACCCGGCACCTATTAGTAGTAGCTGCGGGTCCGTCACGGCGCGTGTCTTCGAAAACTGTCGCCCGTCATACCTCTGAGATGCCCTCGGCAAAGTATTAGACACATTTGCCCTGCATACGTTAGATTCGTAGATATCACAGCTCGAAGAAGATAGCATACTATGACTACTGCCGCCGTGTACGTTGCCCAAGTACGCAATGTGTCGCAGTAATGCAGCTATATTGCTGCCTTTTGGTCGAGAGTGAGTCGGCGTCGGTCAAAATGGCCGAGTCACAAGTCAATATGGATATTTTTTTTATCTGTTAAACGAAACACGCATAGAACACACAGCTCAACGAATCTAGCTAGGAAATTGCGTACCTACTTGTGTAAGGGATACGGCCTAGATGAATGTATGCGTAAATGTTGTATATATACCGACCAGTCGAATACGTATCGCACGTGTTTTAACCCCTTCAGAACTCCAGTCCCGTTTTGGGGACAAGCCACTCAAATTCCAAGTAAGTCCCCCCCAATTGTCCCCAAAACAAGACTGCAGCCCTAAAAGGGTTAAACATGGTACGGACTAGCTGAAGCAGGGTATACGCACTTGTTGCAACATTTGTGTAGGACCTTTGCAGATAACAAACTTCAGGTTGAAGTCGGCGAAACGTTCCATGACACGTAATATAGGTTCAAGGTTTGACTCGCAAGCTCCCCTACAGATAATCACCGGTCTCATGATAGTTACAGGCAATGTATTTATGCCAAGGGCACCCTTAATACGTTTGGACCTATTTTGAGTTTTTTCAGAATCCAACACTCCACCAGCGCGTCGCCGCTGCACCATACGCAACTCCTGTGTGCGGCATACTTCTGCTTGCACTACCGATAGCTACACCAATAACGTCCGCCGTGCTTTTCAATCTGCTATATCTTTCACTTGCTTGCCCTGTGATTTTGTTCATGACATTTCACAAGTAGTAGCTCTGCTTATTATCTTGGGCGTACAGTCGACGGCGATAGACGACTGCCCAGAGCACACACCGCATCAAACCCAACACACGGGACGCAAGCTCGATAATTCGCGCAACAACGGAAACACCTCTCGGGTGCCGTCTAGTTCTACTGCACGACCAATCTCGGTGCATAGTTAAACCGTCCAGCCCTGCCGCCAATACCCCCCCCCCCCTCCCAAGAAGAAATGCGCAGTAGTTGTTTGTAACGAAGATAAGGTGAACCCGATAAATTCCAGTTGGAAGTGGGGAGAAGATGAATTGCCGATCGTCGACCAGCATACGTACCTTGGCGTAGAGATCTCAAAAGACTGTTCTTGGGATACACATATAGCACAAGTAATAGGAAAGGGTAAAGCACACATAGGCAAGATGGATGCGATCCTAACAGACGCGCACCTTGACACCAGAATTAAGAGATGTATTCTGATGAATGTGATAGTACCAAAGCTAGAACATGCAGGAGAAGTATGGGAAGGGAATGCGAAGCTCGTAACACAGTTGGAAACAGTACAGATGACAGCAGTTAAAAAAACTCCTAAGATGCTCAAGTACGACTAGTAATACAGTATTAAGAGCAGAACTGGGAATGCACCCACTTAAGACAAACAGGGATATGAGAAAGTTGAAATGGCAATATGAAGCAAGGAACATGCCAAAAAAGAGGTTGCCGGCCATAGTTGATAAAGCTGTAAGGGAGAAAGTAACAAAAGGGTGAACTGGAATAAGGTGGGATAGCGTAGTTGAGAAAGTATGGAAGGATATAGCGGGAAACCAAGAAGAGGTGATGTCCGCCAGGAAGTTTGGGGAGTACAAGGCAGAAGTAGAAGAAAGGATAGAAAGAAGGGAAAGGCTAGCGCTACGAAACAAGGTGGAATCGGAAAAACACCTAGAGATATACGGGGGATTGAGGGAAGGGATAGGAGTGAAAACGTATCGGCACGGCCCAATGGACTTCGCGAAAACGCTGAAGCTGCGCTTTCGTGTAGGTGACCTGGACCTGCCAGAAAGAAGAAAGAGGTGTACCAGTAGCCGGGAGGAGGAGGAAATAGATGCACAGATGTGCCCGTGTGGCAAAGCAATAGAGAGTAGAACTCACATAATAGGAGAATGTGAAATATACAAGGAGAAACGGGATGTGTTAGAAGAGGAGATGAGGGAAATAGACGAATGTGACATGGAGGAGTTTGACACACTAGATAGCAGCGAGAAAACGATCGCTATCCTAGGCGATAGATGGTCGCCACAGGCAGCCGAACAGGAAAGGGATAAGATTAGCAAAACGTTTCTATGTAATATATGGAAACGACGTAATGAGCGCCCAACTGTAGGAGGTGTCTCTATTAGGAGTAGGAACGGTGCTCCGTCTCGAAAGGGATGCGTGGTATATGGTCAAATCACTAAGGCGAAGCAACAAATGAGTACGCCCCCCCCCCCCCCCCCCCCTCCCCTCCCCAGCTCGCGCTGTACATCCTCAGATGTGGGAAAACTACAACAACTGGGAGGTGGCCTGGCAATAGACAAGCGCACTTCGTGGCTTCCAGCTAAAATCACGTGCACAGCACAGCACAGCACCGCGCGTGCAGCAGCAGCGGGAGTGGTTTAGCCGACGTTTCGGCGTACCCTTTTTTTTAGTGTGTTGTTTGTTCCCAAGTACAGTGCGCCAACCATGCGTCCTTCAGCGGGCAACCTTAACATGTGCGGTATGTTTCATGCTGGCGTGTGACTCACGCAGCGATGGCGGTAGTGCCGCGCTGAGGGGGGGGGGGGGGTGGGGGGCATGGCACTTTGTGAAAAAGAAAGAACGTTGAGGCGGCGTTTCGTCAACAATTGTCGACGCCAATATAATTGAATATGCCAGGTATACGTGTACCTGTGGAGGTCTCCACTGACGACGATGATGATGATGATGATGATGATGATGTCGACCTTGTCTTAGTGTCGAGTGGGTTCAGCCGAGGCCTTGAAGTGCCCTTTTACGGGGTTTCACGTCACAAGGAGGCACCTCCACTAAGCTCCCTCGCGTGAAGCGCGGGGAGGTATAATAGTGAATAATGGGAGCTTGTGGTCGTTCTCGTAGAGAACCCTTCACATCCGGTCGCGATCGGGGTCTGTATCCCCGAATGTCAACCATTTTGAAGATCCGTAATTGATGGCGGATCTCATAGATCGGGCGTTGGTTGACGCGCCTTCATGGGAGGCATGTATTATCGGAGATTAAAGGTATCTACTTATCCTGCCCTCCACATCGCCCTCCGCCTACATCGTCCCCAGTCCATGTTTGCTGGGGGTGTATGTGACTTTGGGGCAACCTTTTCGAGCGGGAGTACTTGTGGTGGGTGGAGTCTAGACGAGGGGATGTATCTATCGTTTTCTCTTTCATTGTTCGTGGTCTGTGCCAGTCTACTGTGTACTCTAAAACTAGTGTATGTGAACTGTTAATAGTAATCGTTGTTTTAAAGGATAGGTGCGTGCGCGCTACAACGCCGGATAGTAACGGCGGGGTTTGCCTATTCGTATAGCCTACAGTTTCTGCTCTGTCTGCGACCCTACCCTCTTGAGTATGCTTGTGCCCGGATGCAGGGAAGCTTGGTGTTCGTGGTTTTATATTTTTGAGCGGCTTGTGCTAGTGGTCAACGCAGCTTGATCGCTGAACGCTTTGACGGCTATCATGGGGTGGTGGAGGGGGTGGGTAGGCCGCCGCGACGCGCGGGATGCGCATGGCGGCAAAGTCTTTCGCTTGGTAAATGTACTCGAAGAATATGCACCTGCATGGACTGTCATATCATAACGGATCCTGCTGCTTGCTGCTGAGAACATCGCCTACAGCAGTCACTCTGTCCTTTTTGTAGTCTGGTGTTTGTCACGCTGGGTCGGTAAGTAACGCTTTTCTTTCACTCGAGTTGGAGTAGGGTGATCATCTCACCCGGGCGCCTCAGCAATGCTGGCCTTGGGTTGAGCGTGGTTACCAGACCGTCCTCAATGCTCTGCAGATTTCGCGGGAGGGGAGCATCGGCACCCGACCGTCCTCATAGTGCTTAAAATCGTGCATGTGTACTCGATCATTCGGCCTTGAAGTGTCCTACATCTAACTGTTTTTTTTACTTCCCACCTGGTATATACTTGCATGTATGCTCAACGCCGGAGGGTATGCATGCTGCCACCGGTGCTCCGTCTGCACGTCATTTTCCAGGCATGATTTTGAAGATGTATGTTCGGCCATCGCATGCAGGCGTGCCCGTTGCTCGTGCTTTTTCTGCCCAATCCTCGAGCTCGCCTGTCTGTTCTTTGTTCGTCACGATCGCACTGTGAAACACTCCCACGTTCATTCGTCTTCATGATCTTCTATAGCAACATACACCCCGTGCGGCATCACACATCTCGTACGACAACGTGCAACTTGCGCCAGTTATTCTGGGTTCACTCGTTGACTTTGAAATGAACGCATATTTATGATTACGGGGGAACACAGTAAATAAGACCTATGGTACAGACAAAAAGCTATATATTTACCTATGTTTACTAACAATACTTGGTCCTATTTACTATGGTCCCCCGTCATGGATTTTCCGAAGATTCCTTCTTATTTCGCTTCTCAGTTGCCTACGTATGTGCTGCTTATTTCTCAGCACCCCTCCTCGATGCAAGTCGCTATGCAAAAAGCGAGGGCTGTCCTAATCAACAAGTTACTCCATGGAATGTCGTTCTAAAGGTATACCTGGTATCCTATTCCATCCTATAAAAATAGCTACCTGGTATCGTGTAGTGAAATGTAGATCCAAACGTGTGTCCCGTTTCACTGTCAAGCTTGTCGACTGCAATCAAAATAGCAACCGTAACAATGTATCTCACACAACTGTGGTCCAAGTTGCACTGTCTATGTGCTGGCGGCAGAGGGCTCTGTGCTCAGTAGCATGTTGTATTGAACGTTGATGCCAGTGATACTGGTATCGCCTCAGCAGACGAGAACGAAAAACTGCACAGCTCCCCCATTCGCTTACTTCTCCTACCGCATACCACAAACACCTCCATTCCCGCGAAAGTAACAAGTACAGAAAACCAACAAACCCTTACGCTTGATGGCCCAGAAATGTTAACTTCAGGCCCTGAGCTCGCTGATCAACTTGAGGGGGTAGCCCTGCTTCTTCTGCTTCCTGGGGTGCTTGATATCAATGTCAGCAAACTGATTCTCCATCTTACCGTAGTAGATGGGGATTCGGCCCTCTTTGACTAACTCCTAGATGAAGGAGTACCATAGAGCGAAGTCCTCAATTCGCGAACTATAGGTCCGATTATCGGCGACGTGCAGAGCCGAGGTGTTGTTGATATACTTTGGCACGCTGTTGAAGCGCGTGCTAAAATCCCGGTTATTTTATCGTTTCAGAGCGGAAATCCGGTTCCTTTATCGCTGGCGCTACGGCCGCGAGCTCTGCCTCAATAGTGATTGTGCTGTCAACCCTTGCACCTCCATCGCGAAGCTTATCGGAGCGTTCGAAAGGAAGACAAAGTATGAGCACTTCGACTTGCCGTTGTATGGGTTGTTGCCCCAGTTTTCATCCGAAAACGCCGCCAACTTGAAACCCCCGTGCTTGTGCGTGATAAAAAAATCATCGCATCCTCAGGTACTTTTTCGACATTTACTTCCTCTGTGGCATCCGCGTTCAGAAGCGCGTGCTGTAGTCTAGCTGCCAACACTCCAGATTGTACTCCGCCACCATCGCCAGCACCCATGCGGATGCTCTGGAGCCTGTAGATGGGGGTAAACATGTTGCTGCAATCAACGCCAGGCAATTGCCCCCATCCTACGTAGGACAACAACGTGTTCCTTGCGCGAGTTGTCGGCCTTAACCTCGTAAACCCATCTGCTGGCGATAATATTATGTCTATACTATAGAGACAGAGACCACCGGCAGAAGGTCCTAGACGTTGATATTTTTCAGGCTTCCCACTTCCTTATCTAAGGTCGCCTTCCACTAGGCCTTGGCCGGTAGAGTCGCCGCCTCGTTGAAGGTGTACGAGATTATTCCGCATTTCCCCCCGCCGAACATTCTTGAATGATCATCGTGGCGTAGGCGTATTCCACGACGCGGTCTGCTCTTTATGTCCCGCGTGCGGTGTCCGGCAGGGAGATATTGGTGTAGAACCTCAGCCCTCGGAGCTCAGGCAGCGCGAGTCCCGTGGTGATCGCCGCTCAGTGAGCCCTTGAACGCTTGTTAGCGTCACGCCTCGATAAAGATTGTGCTACAGTGCCAACACGCGTAACCGCAGGCGTCACTTCTAGACACGAATACCCCACTGTTGGAGCGGCGGTGATCCAGCCAGTGTTGTGTTTCCTGGGAAGCTCCCTCGGGAGACACCGACTGCTCCAGCAGTTCGACAATACCCTTCTGCGATACTCCCTCTGTCGGCGCCCCCACGGGGATAACCCCCTCTTTCGGCTGTCTTGCAGTTCCTCCGACCAGTACGTCCCTCCTGTGGATATATCATCTGTGATATAGTTGTGGTTGTCCAAGCCGATGCTCGATGGAATCCTCTGCGTCGAAGCTTCTTCCGGGAGCAGGCGCAATGACGTTCCGACGAAGATGACGCTTCTGCTCTTAGTGATGCGCCTCTGCTCTTAGTGATACGCCGAGTGGCAAGACTGTAAACGCGGTAGCTCTTACTGTCGGTGTTGTACTCACCAGTCGTTATTCCACCGCTTTAAGTTCAAGAGTCTTGGGGTGCGTCTCGATGTGCACGAAGGCCCGGGCACCGATGACTTGAAGAGGTCGCAGATCCAGCTCTGTCCCGTGTAGCCTCCTAGACGGGAAGCGCATACCGATCGCGGAGTGCGGCGCCCCGTTGCCCACAAACGCTGCCGTGAACACCAGTTCTCCCCAGAGAAAAAAAACTATCCACTGTCGGCAAACATGCGCCGCACGATAGCTGCAAGAGGTACTCTAACCCCCTCGGGCATACCGATTTTCTGCGGGGTGTCTTGTCAGCGTACTCGAGCGACACCCCCGTCTGAAGACAGTGGCTTTGGAAGTCCTTGCCGACGACTCGCTCCCTTTATCAACCCTCAAACGCTCGACGCAGAAACCGCTTGGAAACACCCCAACGTTGTACCAATACGTGAAACGGGCTGATGTCGTCGTTCTTGGACCGCAGCACGCAACTCCCCGTCCTCCACTTGGTGTATTCATCGGAGGTCTTGCTGACATATTTGAAGCCCCCGAGGGTCTCTGGAGTTAAGGGTTCCATCAGGTCTGTGAAACCCAGCTGGAAAGGGAGCTTGGCCTTGTGATCGGCCGCCTTGGGGTGAACCAGCTGGTGACTCTTGCCCACGGCGCGCACGTCGAAGTCTGGCACATGCCGGCGTCCCTGGTGGCTTGGTAGGTGGTTTCAAGTTCCACCCACGGCGGCGTACAGTAGTAGTAGTACGTATACGTAGTAGATGTTCGTTCGTGTTCGTTCGTGTTCGTTCGTTCAGCACTATACAAAATACTCCGTGTTCGCCCAGCATGATGCATCGCAGATATGACTACTGCAGGTATTACCGAGGTCGCGCCTCTTTACCACCAATTACTGGTACTGATGGTGCTTGGTCGTGAACGTTCTCGATGCGCCTCGCACACGTTACTTGTTGCTATTGCGACGGCAACCGACTAACGACTACAAGGAGAAATCGATTGGAGCGTTCTTCTTACGGGCATTTTGAGTACCAGATAATGCCACTTTTATAGCTCTGTAGGTGACACCTTCACAGTGGGGGGAAGCGGCTGAAGATGACGAGGACCGGATGCTCGAAGCACAGGAGGGCAGGCACACTTGCGTATTTCGAAGATTACGTCGAAAAGGAGAAGATCTTGGAACGTTGCACGAAGGCCGCTTATAAAAGGTGAGGGTATACCTGGTACCAGGTACCTGGTATATTTTTTCAACAAGTTGGTATTAGGGTCAATACTATAATAAAGTTAAAAAGCGGGCATCACGCTGTCTATATATAATTAATAGATGATAAAGTTGACGATGTACTACTGCTGTATACACAATAATTAATTGGAATGCACACGTATGTCTAACCCCCTCCATCCCCTCCCCGCCCTTCCACTGTTGCTGTATCGGCCTTCCCCCTCCACCCCCACTCCCACCCCACCCGGCCCACATGCAGGCCATATTCGAGCGCCAGAAGCAGCGCGGTGGCGATGACAAGATGCGCTACATCCTCGCACGCACCGTTAGAAGCTGCATGCAGTGTAATGCTGCTGTAGACATTGGGTGTGGGGGCGGCGGGAATCAGTGCAAACGAGAAGCGTGCTTCAAGCCCGCGATGGGAACGTTTTCCGGCGATGGCATGGAGGGTGTTTCCAAGGAGGTTGTGCTGGCATTGCTCAGGCACTAGTGATGAAGAAGCTCATTGGACGTACATTTTTATTTCTTGGGAGTCGCCCGCCCGGACACCCCCCCCGCCCCCCCCGGGTCGCCCCGCCCCCCCCCCCCCCCCGGGTCGCCCCCCCCCCCCCCGCCGCCCCCACACAACCTGCCCCCGCGTACTGGCATTGTTCTAGCGCAGACGAAAACGTGTTGTACTTCGTTGCGAGCACGAATTCTGCCTTGGCTGCAGTACGTTGCATGTGCGAGGATAGTATGTTGGGTTAGGGATTACCAGTGTAGAGTTTCCGAAGTACTCAATTGACGTGTTCGCTGGAAGCATGGAGTCACATTCTAGCCCGGATGTGCTGGCGCTGCTGCGGTGTTATGGGCGTGGTGATTTCAGCTGCTTTCGATTTGTTGTCCTTCATCAGCGATTTTTTGTTGTGAAGTGGTAAGGGGTGGAGTGGCGTCAAGAGGATAGTTTAGACTTGAGGGTTAATAATTGCTGTACTTTCGGTTTCACTGACGATACTGTTGGGCTTGTGGCAAGCAGAGTTCTTTGTTGGCCAACTCTGTCGCAAAACAAACGCAACTGCGTGTAGTGATTGGCGACGACGGCGGTGAAAGACACAAAATAATATCAAGTACAGTATTAGAGGGTCGGCCCGGCGGTCTTGCGGTTACCCTCTAATGCTTCTACACGTAGACCCTGGGTGCGAATCCGTCCGTGGTGGTACATTGATTTCCGAAAGTAAAATAGCACAGGAAGCAACAGCTGAGAGCGCGCGGCGTGTGCTGACGCAATCCGCCGCGAGTCGAGGATTGAAGAGAGGGCTCAAGTCTTGTCGCGATACAAGGTACGAACCGGATTGGGCAGGGGGCGAGAAGAGAAAGCGACGTATGTGACCCAGGATGGATATTACGACCAGGAAAAGGAGAGAGCCAAAAAAGTGGAATAAAATAAAATGAAATAAAAAAAACGTGGTTCTAGAGAGGCAAGGCGTTCACGTATTGGTAATACAATACCATCGAACCCCCTCTAAAAAAGACCAAAGATATTAATGCATTTTCATTTTTATTTTCGCTTTGCGAACAAAACAGGTCCATCGGGCATTGGAGAACACGAAAGCCTATCCCTGGAGCCTGCTTGGTGACATTGAATTTATGTTCCAAAGTCAACTCCCGCACCCCGCCGCCCCTATCCAAGAAATATTGGCAGGAATTCAGATGTCCAAAGTTTGGCCAGTCAGCCTCGACACAGCACGGAACAAATAACTCGAATGAGGTGTCGAACGAGCCCCACACTGCCGCGGAAGCGGGTAACGTTTTCCTACATAAAACATCGTCCCACGATTATACCATGATCATGTTCGCACATCCTCTCGTAGGCGACATACTTTACACAAGTGTTGTACGCTGGTTTTTGTCGGGCGTTATGTCTCAGGCCCGCAGTAATGCCTCATCATACGGAAAATACATTATTGCCTTTTCCGACATGCACCCCACCAAAAAACACTTAAAAAAGTTCATATCGCGAAAAGGAATTCAACGGACATCCCCATACCAAGGGTGGACCCAGCCCCCCCCCCCGGCTGTGTGCACCACGCCCAAAAATATAAGCACCCCCCCCCTCCGCCCCCCTACCCCCCCCCCCCCTCAAGACGCTGTGGTCATACGACTACGGCCATGCATTAGATCGAGTACATTTCCTCTATCGAGTACACCCCCCCCCCCCGCTCAAGACGCCCACTCAAGGCGCACTCTCAGCATCATCAGCATTCGCATCGCTGTCGCCGGGCTCTTCTGCTGCCTCCATGGCTCTCCATGTTTTCCGTCTTTTCCTTCCGCTGGACCTGCCAATGACGGGCGTAGCCGGCCCCGCCACTGGCGCCGCCGCCGTTCCTCCTCGGACATTGGTCGACGTAGTTAGTGCCGGCGATGGTGTGTCCAGGGCCGTCACCGCCAGCGACGTTATCGGACTGCCTTCCTCGGCGTGGTCGGCGTAGGGCCCGTTGCCGGCCGCGATGTCTCCGGGTGAGATAATTGTCCGCCTCGCTCGATCCACGCTCTCTGCACCCCTGCGCACCGCGCCAGAGACGCCTCTTTGTGGCCCACGGCCAAAGGCTCTGTGACCGAGACGCCGCGCCTCTCGCACTCCTTGCAGGTACGCTGCTTAGAGACCTCTTTTGCAGTCGATGGCACCACCATCGATTCGTTGAAGTTTCGGGTAGCGTTGCTGCCGGAGCGGTCGTACACCAAAAGGCCATCGGTACACCCCCCTTCCCCCCTCGCTCGCTTCTGGGAAGACGCCCCTCGGTCGCTTCCTCCCACTCCGCCTTCCAACCCTCCCACCCGAGAGTTTTTTTCTTCAAGCGCCGCACAGCTGACTTCGTTAGCAATCTTGACCAGTTTGCCGTCCTTAGTCTGCGTTGTGGATCTGATGGCCTTGGTTTTGAGCTTCTTCTCGCTAGCCTGCCTGACGGACTCGCTATCCCAAACCGTCGCGTCGCCATGCAGCTGGGCCGCCCTCCGCTGGTGAACAAGGGCATCCTTCTCCGCCCTGTCGGTGAGCGGTGGTAATCCACACGCACCGCGAAGGTATCTAACTACTTCGCAGTATCCTACGGGATAGCACCTCTTTAACAGAGCAAGCTGGGCCCGGCCAACGTGACTAATGAAGAAATCGCTCCTCTCGGAAACCCTCGCCGAGATGCTCCCGTTGAAGCTCTCTAAAGCGTTGGTTCCGATGATAACGCAGAAGCAGAACGCTCGCAGACACGCCGTGTCGACGAGGACCTGCACCGCGCACGCCGAGCATTTACGCCTTGCCGCCACGTTCTCTCCCGCACCATTCGCGCAGGGGCTGAAGAAAGTCGTCGGTTGACTCTCTCTCCAAGCCAGGTGCTTTTAGGTTCCGCTGCGAGTGATAACACCGATGGAAACGAAAGGCATGCGCGTATGATAAAAGTGTTACATTTTTTAGCTTTGTGCTAACTCTATAAGAATACGCCACCGTTGCGACACCTACGATGTGCGTGTCCTTGTTTTTTCGTCGCCTTTCCACCAGCTATACACGACCCACGTATACACTGAGACGCGTCCCAACACCCACCCTCAATGACTATTCGAGCCACAATGGCAACACACGACAATGGATACGGTCAACCTCCTATCTCCGACAATCTCAGAAAATACCCTCGGCCCCGCAACCCTTACGTCGTAATTATTCCACGTCGGTAGACAGCGGCGTCAATGGTGGCGGGACGTCGAGACACGCGAAACTCACGTGTTTGACTGGTCGAGGTGCGAAGATACCACCATGATGCGTGTTCCCGTTTCGTCGAACACCGCCGTTTCTTTGGCTCCCACGCCCTTCACTGCGGACACATATCGAACCATGCACTCCTGGTTCCCACGTCGAACATGGAATGCGGGGGCAGTGTACGTAGGCGTGTGACGCGGAAATTAAGTGCGGATAGCGTTCAGGTTCGTTTCGTGGTACCTTGTCGCCAATCGATTTCACTTGAGGTATTGGCTGGGGCGCGATACTCGGAAATTGATAACACCAAAACTTAGGTACCAACCATGTTCTCCTAGCGTATGTTTGATCAAATGTTGTTCATGGCGTCAGATGTCTCTAATAAATCGTCACGAAAACCAGTCAAAACGAACCTGAAAACGATTTCGGGATGCCCGCCGGATCTGCCGGATCTGCCGTCTTATCGGAAACACGGCGAAAACTTCGGAACGTACACGTCATACGAATTCCGTTCTAACCCGGCAAGAATCAACGTGTACATTAAAATAACAGCTTAACTCCACACCATATCCCAATGGCGTCATCTTACTTCATGAAGACCTCAGCGGGCCGTGGTTCTACAAACCGAGCAAAAGCTTATAGACTGGATGCCATAGTCGAGGTTGAAAAACAGCACGGGGGAGGGGGGAAGCATGTGGCGAAATTACATATTTCACAACGAACCCTCCCCCCACAGTTAATTTTGCTTATTGTCTGTCCTACTAAAAAAAAATGAACAGGACAAGAGATACAGCTTGCACAGACCTTAACCTTCGTCGTGAGGATTAGAGCAGCCGGGGCGTGCAGCATGTCTTCGGGTACAGCTCCCGGGGGCGACAGGAAAATATGTCCAGCCTCGACAGGCAACCGAAGCTCGCTAGTCGCTATCTGGAGCTTCTCCCTCTGCGCCTTCCCGTTGACATTCTGGGGGGCACGAGGAGCATCGAATACGGAAAGAAGGAACAAAGTTGTTCAATCCTAGGGACCGTATATATATCATTTTCCATGTAGCTCGCAGAATGAACCCGTACATTGCATGCTAGTTTAATCCACAGCCACGTGGAGATGAGACGACCGTGTCATGGCTTACGTATTGTTGCAATGGTTGAAACTAGCGGCGAAACATTGTCGGGGGCAATCCCAGGCCGACCAACTGACAACCAGTGGGACACATGAATCACAACCCCATTAGTCAACCGTTCGTGCTGAAACGGAAAGCGAAATTTCCTTCAACACAGGGGCGCATTTACGACACCATTAGGAGACATTGATTTGAGGTAGGATCAACCTGTAATCACTCACCGGATTCAAGCCGAAGACAGCGTCGTCCACCGCGACAAGAGTTTTATCGATGACGACCTGACCCTCCTTGCAGACGCTTGCGACCTGGGCGATTGCCACGTTTAGGTCTCTGAATGGATCCGACGCTGCCGCCCCTGCAGCCGTCCCCTCGCGCGCCTTCCCCTCCGTAGCCTGGATTCGCCTCGCTGCTTCATTAAAAGCTCATTTCTTCGTCTTAAACATCTCCTTGCAGACACCCGGAGTCTTGAGCAGACTGGGTACCGTCTGCGCCGACTCCTTGCACTCTCCGAGGGTTACTTTGGGGGCGGCTTTACTATTGACAGCTGACACGACCCCACCCTGCCCCCTAACCTCGCCCTCGCCCTCCGCATTGTCGTCGTCATCGCCACCCTCCGCGGTCCCGCCCACGTCGCCCGTTACTTCCACGAAAAGGTCGCCGCCCTTAACGGATGAGTTTGAGAGCATCTCCCCGTCGGAGTCACCCTCGGCGATCGCAAAGTCGTCAGTGTCTGCGCATTCCATAGAACAGAAGGAGTGGTTTCCTGTCGAGTTTAACAGCGGAAGGATTGGGCGCAACGTTGGGCGAATGAATTCAGAGCATGGACATGCATTCACAACGCACGACGAAACCAGATATATATAAAACAGGAAATAACAAAATAAACACACTCGTGTATCGCATGTTCGTATACCCCTCCACGGCGCCATGGTGTATGAACAATGTAAAACAACAATATTTAGCACAGGTCAACCCCATTACTCACCTTGAAGATGAAACGCAAGATGGCTGAAAAACTGTATGAACGCCTTCGCCCACACCCACTCCTCCTTCTCCTTGCCTCCTGCATCCAGCCACACCTGCCTGGACCGCACGCTAGCACTCGCGAAATTTCGCACCGCCCTGTCCCCGTCGCGCTTCGCCCACTTCGCGATGTTCTTTTTAACATTTTTCTGGACCGATATATAGAGATCCCTACATGGCAAAGGAAGAAACACCACGATTAACTGCAGCAGGTAATACGTGAAGAGCGGACGACAAACCTGGACCCCTACGTCTAAAGCACTCACCATCACGGGCCATCGAGGACGGCAGAGAAAAAAACGATGACAACTGAGGGGTGTGTCTATATTTGTTTTTGTCAACACAACTCCGTCATTCAAACACACCGCGATGTGCGCCCGGTCGTAGCACTCTTGGCCTAGGAAATAATTCACAAAGAGTTCGCCGATGTGCGTGTCTTGGTCGTGGGGTATCCGGGACACCCAAAACCCCCGAAGCAGCGTTCGCAAGCAGACCAGCTTCGCCCCGATGCCCTCCGACGGCTGCGCCGCGGGTGGGAATCGTGCAGCTCCGCTGCTGTAGCAGTTGAGCCGCAACGCTGCATTCTTAGATGCCCCACCCTTCGCCACCTGGGCCTTCCGCTCTTACTCCGTCCCGCGAAGAAAGAGGCGTTGCTCGTCGCGAGCGAACGCGCAGTGTAGGCCGAGGTGGACGTCCTCAGTACAGCGGCGGCATATGCTGACTAGGTCGTGCACAACCGTGCGGCGATTTTTCCCGTTAAGCTTCTTCAACTCGATCGACATTCTGACGCTCGCTCCTTGGGCAGCCCGCGATCTGTGTCGGAATCCAGCATCCAATGACGCCTGTCATGGGCGGGCGAAGGTGTGCTTTGTGAGGTGAATACCGGAATTCCACGTAGAAGACGTTTGTTTGTAATGCCTGTTGCCGCTGGAAATGTTCGACCCCTGTCTCATAACTCCTGCAGTATAGTACAACACTATATGTATCATTCATTTTCGCAACTCATCAGACTTCTCACATATATCTCCGTGAGCCATACGTAGTCCCCATCAATTTCGTACTTGGGAAACCACTCCTCGACTTCGTCGCTTCCGCCCTCCTCCAAGTTCCTTTGCTTCAAAACTCTGAGAAGGTTCACGGCCATCATATCCTCTTCCTGACTTTCCCCCCGGTGCTGAGCGCCCTCGCCATCCAGCCGTTGCGCAATGCATTCGGAACATCGGGTGGGGGTACGGGTTTCGCCGGCGGGGGGGGGGGGGGGGATGGGGTGTGCAGTACACAGGCCGGGTGTATGTGGGGTTGGGGGGGAGGCGGGGGGTGTGTGTGCAGGGGGGGGGCGTTGATTGGACGTTGCCATTTTGTATGACCCGTGTTGCGTTAGATGCCAAACTGCCCCCAGGCCAAATGCACATGCACCTTGCTAACTACTATGAAACTTCGTGCCGCGTACGCACAGGCGATGACATGCATGCCTGATGCGTCGTAAACATCGACTAATCGACATGTAAAACCCTGACCCGCCAGACGAACGTTCGCGGAATCGCTAATGCACCCACCTTCAGACCGAACTCCCCATCCATTCCCGCCAGCAGGTGCGTTTTGTTCTTCAGGATGTAATGGTGTTTTAGAGGTACTCTAATTTTCCGCGCAGGGTCGGCGTGAAGGGCCTCGTTGTTGTCCTTGACATATAACTCGAACAATTTATCTACTTCACGGATAATCAACTTCTGGTGCCTGTGAAAGGTAGAACTGCCCATGGCCTGGCATGACGCAGACCACCCGGCGAAGCTATTCCCCGCGAGCAAAATACCGAGTACGGTAGCGAGTGAGTTGGTGTCGCCTGCACGGATCCTGTTAAACGCAGCACCACAGCCGCAACATTCAACGGAAAGCTGGAGAGCGGCAGAACTCTCATACGACGCCCCGTCCGTAGTCAACGGGCCCTCACAACCCGTGTCTGCGCGATGTACTCCAAGTGCAAGGTTCATGAAGTCAGTTTCCATAACAGTGTACGGTCGCTGTGCCGACAAAGGCTGCTTCTCCGTACCTATGTCAACCACTACGCGGTTTCCTACTCTAACCGTGTGCCGTGTGGAGATCGTTGACGTGACCCTCTTCCTGTTGCGGGCGCATCCATGTTGCGGGGCGGGGGGTAGGGGAGGAGGGGAGAGTTGACGGATGTCGGCGAACCGGAAGGAGGGGTTACGTTGTGAGGTTTGTGGAGGTAACAAAACGATCTATTTTTGCACACGAGCCGAGATTTGTAGAATCGTAATCACAGGCTTTACGCAATTGAAGGAGGGGGTGGGTGGGGGGGGAATGGTTACTCGACATCATGGATGGAGTTAGAGGTATGACCACAGGTTGGGGGGAGGGTAGGGGCGTTGAGGGGCCAGGGGACACACCTCACTACATAGGCACTGCTGGGTTACACTCACATCATCTTCGAGCAATACGAATGTTTCAAAAAATCAACGGAAGCAACAATCCAATACCTTTTCCTGCCCATTGCACCGTGCCCCAACAAAATACTGCATTGATTATTCGGACAACGTGGATACAAGCCCCTTTTCTTCGTGTCGACGACTCACTCTCGAGAGGATTTGCCAGATTCCGTGCGGGAACCTTCCCCTTCGCGGCACGACTAGCAGCAGCAGCTGTGCGACCAGGTTGGACTCCCGCCCTTGCGTGTTCTCCGTCTCCACCAGCTTCACCGAATCCGGCTCCTCCTCCGACTACACCCTCTTGCGCCAAAGAACGGGCGCGTGCTACATCGTGTACGGCACGATCAACGCTGTCGGGACTACGGGTTTCGTGGGCTTGGACCGTCATTTGGTTCGTGGCTCTACGTTTGGCCGTTCCTCCCTTGCTCCAGGCGTGAAACGACCCGAACATAAACCGTACCGCCCTGTCATCCATCGACCACCGTTTGCCGCCAGGTACTAAACCCTTCGCTGGCAAAGG
This sequence comes from Nereocystis luetkeana, assembly GCA_031213475.1. Taxonomy (NCBI): domain Eukaryota; class Phaeophyceae; order Laminariales; family Laminariaceae; genus Nereocystis; species Nereocystis luetkeana. The sequence continues at coordinate 13,380,685 of JARUPZ010000003.1, forward strand.
CACCGCAATGGACTCGCAGTTGACACACTCGAATTTTACCGTGAGCTCGCCTGGTTCCTCCAACGGAACGACAGACGTTTCCGGCGACTCCACCCGCATGAAATCCCAGTAGTGCAGCGGGGCGTTCGGAGGGCAGTCTGTCTCGCAGTTCCGGCACTGCAATGACCCGATTATGTCGCGCACTAGCTGAACCATGTCGAAGTTGTCGCTTGCCAGACGTCCGGGCGGCGGGTTTTCGGGTGGCCCGGTGGACCGGTATTGCCGCCCGGTCCTGCACCACCACAGCAGAACGGGGTTGGTAAAAGGTGATGAACATGGCATGGACACGTCTACATAGTGAAACGTTCGTGACGCAGAGGTCATACGTGCGCTTTTTCGAGCATTCACATTACGTGCGCATTTTCGAGCAGTCACACAGGCACAAAATTTCGTCGTGAAGACACTTTCTGGTGGTGCAAAAGCAGATACAGCAGTATGTGCAGTACAATCGCTACTCACCAGAACGTGACCTGGTGTGTTGCGCCGAGGAGACTCGAGCGCACGTCGTATCCCAGCGTGAATAGGTGGCCGCGCCCAAGTAATTTCCAGCAGGGCAACCCGAAGTGCCGATCCCTGAAGATGCCGAAGGTCTTCAAGAACATCTCGTGATCTTCTATTGATGATGTCAGCTTAGGCTGCAACACCTCGGCCAGAGCGTCCTTGGGCACGTCAAGGAATCTTGACATCTCATCCAGAGATAGAAAAATTCCATGTGTTGACGTAGACATCATCATCTGCATGGCGTCGCTCCGGACCCAGTCAACCCTGCCGGTCGTGACGTCAGAATAATGGTGACACAGAATAAGCAGAAGACGCTCGTGTGATAACAGTACAATGCCAACCCTAGACTACCTATACGCCCTCGGCGACACCTGGCGTAGACAGCATTAGCGACGGCGTCGTGAAACGAAGGTACTATATCATACGTCAAGTCAGGAAACATATCAAACATACCCGGGTACCTGTTTTCCTCTACTTGCGCAACGTTGGGAGGGAACACCCCTGAGCCCAAAAATGTATGGGTGAACGCCAGTTGATGACGTCCGAGTACGGTACACATCGGCAACAGGCACTCGAATCGTAAAGTACAACATGACGGGTACCAGAAACAGCAAAGCAGAACAAAACAACCGTATACAATAGTAAGAAAACCAGAAACGCTACGACATTGACGGGACACACCTTTGCTGCACTTTTGGCGAGTCTTCATCAATCCCAACACCGCTACCTCTAGCTGCCGTACCAGGCGCATGGTCCCCCCCCCCTTGGGGTATACCAGAAGCACTACCCGCGTTTTCTCTTGCCGTACCAGCAGTCTCGGGCGCGGCGATGAGTTCGGGTACAGCACTACGAGGTATCTTCCTCTGCTGTGAATGCGTGAACCTCTTCCCGCGCGTTGAATCTGGGTTCCACACCTCCCTTGCCGGTAAAGGCTAGCCACCACACCCTCCTTGGCCTCTTGCTACCTAAGACTCGGTAGACTCCAGCTGCCGCTAGCTCCTTGACGGTCTTCAAGTATCTCCGGTTTGTATGCGTGCCTCCACACAGGTTCCGTAAATAGGTGCTGACGGCCTGGTCCTCGAGCCCCAGCTCACGCTCAACTTCTTCCTGCTTGCGCCAGTGGCTCGTACGTGGCTGAGCACTCAACATTGCAGCAACATCCATCACCGGAGCATCGCCCGGGACAGGCGCTGTGTGCGAGCCTGTGTATGATCCCCACAGCACAAGAAATGGCACCATCAAGATTGTACCAGTATGTCGCACTTACGTTTTTTTTTAATGTTTTCTTGGCCACATCATTATACAAATATGCCTGGGGGATATCGATACGTAGAACCGTCTTGACGTGACCTATCTTTCATCCCTGAGGCGTTGCGAGTAGTATGTCGAAAACAGGATGGACAGCAGCGGCCAAACGGGCCCTTACGTCCTATTGTTACAGGTGTGCGAGCTAGCACATGCTAATAACGGTACCGAAGCACCTTTTTTTATTGGGAAAAAAATGCCGTACCTGAACTGTACTATTTTATACGTATGCGGTACTGGTATTTCCTATTTATTTGGCAGAAAAAGGCAATATCAAGAGGGTGATGTTCAAGAATTCGTCTAGAGTTCAGCCAAATATGATCTATATCGCATATTGAGCCCAAAACGCAGAAACCGGGAGCTCATCCTACCCATTACGGGTGGATGTCACTCCCTTGTGTACCGGTGGGCGACCCTGCATATACTAAAATTGGTATAAACCATTTTTTAGTTTTTAGTTTTTTTCCAATAATACGTAGTAGGATGCTGGGTTTGCGATGTTGGCGTTTTAGTGTCCGCAACGCTGAACCTTTGAGACTCCACATGGTTTTTGTAAAGATTCGTCTAGATATCAGCTACCTTTCATCTACGAGATACAGAGTCCAAAATGGAAAACCCGCGGAGAACAGCAGCCCCCATTCCGAGTGGATATGACACACTTTGCTACGGGTGGCCTAGCCTGCACATCATACTGAAATTGGTACAAATTTCAGTATTTTTAAGGGACAAAAAACATCTATCGTAGGATGCTAGGTTTACGGTATAGGTGTTTACCGCTACGCCCCATTGACATAGAAGACATTTTCGAGATCTATAGGTATCGTCTATTTTATAAATGGAAACGCGAAGCTCAAAATTTTTTTTCAAATATATTGCTTTAAGAAAACAGCCGATTTTTTTTTCGTACTGCCGCTGTGGGAAAAAAAGAGAAAAATGTTTGATTTTTGTTTTTTTCCCCCAACGGCTGCAGGCGGCGCAATTTGTGTTTTTCTGGTTGCAAATTGTCAACACGGTGATCGAAACCAGCTCGTGCGACGATCGACGCTCGATCTCGACATAGACTCAGCCCACCGCCAACCCGTGGTATCTTGCAAGTTCAACGAATGTAGATGACGGCCTCGAAGATATCAGGTGGATCCATGGTCTAGGGGACGAGAGCTTGCCGGCGGCGTCCTACGGTATCCTCCCAAACCTGAAAAAAAGTCTATTTTTTGCCATTCGAGACGGATGGAGAAGTCTTGTCTTCTGTTTTTGTGCAAACCAGCGGCCGAATGTTTTTTTATCATGCGCCTGGTCATCTCCCGCCACATGACACCGGCCATGGTGTGAAGACGGTGACCCTAGGGTGGGTCGGAGCCCCTAACGAGCGCACTCCGTTCAGAATTCATGACGCAATCGTTGGTTTTGTTGATCGATGTCTGCCGAGGACTCGGAATCTCGCCGCTTCGAACCAACGATCGGCCTGAGTTTTTCTCTAGCCGGATGTTGGCCCAACATCGGCCCAAGATTCGCTTTTTTCGGCCTTTTCCAAAAGTTAGGAGCTTTTTTTTTTCCGTGGCCCATAGGAAGCGTGTTCTGAATTTTTTTGGCGGGTATCTTTGTCTTTGAAATTCAATTTTTTTATTGAAACTTCGCTGTCCCATTGGCATAGGTCTTAATTGATGTCATCTATCTTTCCCTGTGAGACGTTTGGCCGAATATGCGAAAGCCAAAGAGAACAGCAGGCCTCAAAACGGGTACATTTGGCCCTGCCTTGGCGTGGGTTGGTCCTAAGGGTCGTTTCTGACGACAGAATGAAAAAGCAAAAAACTTGCTATTTTGGCAAGACATACTTTCCATAAAGTTGCCCAAACCTTCTATCGGGAAACACTGCATATGCGGCAATATTAGGCAAATATTCACAACATAACGCCCTCAGAATTTTCGTCAAACCCCTTACAGCAGCAGCAGGTAGCCGACGGCACGCCGACGCGCTCTATGGAGTAAATGCTGCCGCAGAAAGGACTCCTGGCGCAGCCAACGTACCTCAGAGGTCGGCAGTTCTTCCAACCCGGCCAAAATCCCCTGGGAAAAGCTGAGACGGCTGGGAAAAGCTGGGACGGCTGCTGTTTGTGATTCTGTTTTAGCCCCCGCACAAAACGATACCCATGCCCCATCCACCCACGGCTCATGGCCAGTGTCGCCAACCCTATCACCGCTGAGATCAATGCTACCGGGTATCCTTCGTATCTCCCTCTATTTCACAAGTTAGAGCGAGTCTATAGCGTGGGGCGTCGTGGGGGGGTCTGGTTTGTACGACCTTGCGTAAGCGTTAAAGGGCTAGAATAGCAAATAAATAGCAAATATCACTTTCCAAAAACTTGCCAACGAAGCAGAACGGAAATATCCAAAAAAAACTTTGGCAAGTTTTTTGCTATTTTGGCAAGTCCACATTTCCATAAACTTGCTATTTTGGCAATTATTTTGCCAAATATATGTCGTTAGATCTAAGTCCACATTTCCATAAACTTGCTATTTTGGCAAAATAGTTGCCAAAATAGCAAGTTTATGGAAATGTGGACTTGCCAAAATAATAATAGCAAAAAACTTGCCAAAGTCTAACGACACATATTTGGCAAAATATTTGCCAAAATAGCAAGTTTATGGAAATGTGGACTTGCCAAAATAGCAAAAAACTTGCCAAAGTTTTTTTTGGATATTTCCGTTCTGCTTCGTTGGCAAGTTTTTGGAAAGTGATATTTGCTATTTATTTGCTATTCTAGCCCTTTAACGCTTACGCAAGGTCGTACAAACCAGACCCCCCCACGACGCCCCACGCTATAGACTCGCTCTAACTTGTGAAATAGAGGGAGATACGAAGGATACCCGGTAGCATTGATCTCAGCGGTGATAGGGCTGGCGACACTGGCCATGAGCCGTGGGTGGATGGGGCATGGGTATCGTTTTGTGCGGGGGCTAAAACAGAATCACAAACAGCAGCCGTCCCAGCTTTTCCCAGCCGTCTCAGCTTTTCCCAGGGGATTTTGGCCGGGTTGGAAGAACTGCCGACCTCTGAGGTACGTTGGCTGCGCCAGGAGTCCTTTCTGCGGCAGCATTTACTCCATAGAGCGCGTCGGCGTGCCGTCGGCTACCTGCTGCTGCTGTAAGGGGTTTGACGAAAATTCTGAGGGCGTTATGTTGTGAATATTTGCCTAATATTGCAAGGCTTATCACGGTATATCGGCGGGACGGTAACGGCTGTAACGGCGGGACGGAACGGGACGGTAAAACCGTCGTCAAAATGGTCCCGTCGTCCCGTCCCGTCCCGCCGACGAAATCCCTGACCGTCGCCACATACCGTCCCGTCCCGCCGATAAAATCTCTCCCGTTGAAAATTACCGTCCCGTCCCGCCGTGACATCGAACAATTACCGTCCCGTCCCGTCGTGCACCGAACAATTACCGTCCCGTCCCGCCGTGACACCGGACAATTACCGTCCCGTCCCGCCGTGACACCGAACCATTACCGTCCCGTCCCGCCTTGACACCGAAAAATTACCGTTCCGCCCCGCCGATAAAATATCTCCCGCGAAATTATGGCCTCCGGCGGACACAACGTGCCTCTTCCCCTGCGAGATACATTCATTCGTGGTCGTCTGTTCCCATCCATTCCCACCACGAATCACGAAATTAATAAAATAAAATCGAGTTGTACTAAAATCTAGTATTAATAGTAATTCCTATAAAACTACGAGGTATTACATGTTATCATAAACTATACCTGGTACACAACTCCCATAAACTACTATGAATGAAATATACGTATAGAACACAGTAGTAGTAGGAGTAAATAGTTGTACAGGCGCGTATTACTACGCAGCTTGCAAAATTGGAAATTGAGTGTATCAACTACTATAGAATTAATAACCAGTCGAACTCACAGCAGATGACTGAAGACATAGAATAGAACTACATACTTAGATCACAACCCCTGAGTGTGCTCGGTTTGTTCATCCCTGGCCTCTCAGAGATCCCACTTCCAAACCGCCTCCTTTCATTACTTGCCGGGCCTTTCCAGCAGTTCTTTGTTTTCTCGGTCATTTATTCCTTTTTTCTTCTTTCGTTTCGTGTGCGTGCGTGTTCTCCGAGCACGGCATCGCGGGAGGACCTGGCACCATCGCGGGTGCCAGCGGGTGCTTCGCGGGTAGAGGGGGGGTTGCAAGGAGCGCGGTCGCCGCTTTCGTGCCTAGGCGTCGCGTGTGCCTCGAGACACGAGGGATGCATGAACGGGCTTTGTCTGGCTTTGATTTATTATTGTTGATAGAGTATGTACGAGTTTATAAAGGTCGTTCGGGAGGGCAATATACTATTCAAGCGGTGCTTATTTTTGCGACCACGCTGAAGTTGAAAGAAGGAGGCGTGCAGTTTGAACACCAACGTTATCGAGCTGGCGAACGACGGCCACGGTGAGCACCGGGCTTCACGCGGGGCGGGCGACGGGGCTGATTGTGGCAGAGAGTGATAAAAGCTTTACCCGGACCGAATCGGTAGCGAGGTGGTCGCGAGAGGGGCGGGCGGCGTACGAGGCTGAGAGAGAAGCTCTTCTGTGCGATTTGCTTCTTTTCTTCTTCTCGACCGGGTGTAACGTGTTCCAATCAGGCAGAAAAATATCACACGAGAGGGGACGGGGTTTTTTTTCCTTTCCGAGTTTTCGGTTTCATTTTCATTGTTTTTGCTGTTGTGCCGTGCTGTGCTTTCGCTTTCTTCGTACATCCAGTACAGACATAGAGCATATCGAAATAAGAAAATAAGTACAGACAATAGTACCCTACTTGGGGTGTATGTACGTACGTACGACACCCGCGACGCGAAGCGTATATGTGGCATCCAAGCCCACGTCGGAGTTGTTTTTTCCTGTAGCATGGCGGCGGGACTCTTGGCATTATCAAGTCGCCGGTTTGCAATTACGATCCTTGAAAACACTAAATTCAATCGTGGGCAGCTGTTCGCTTCGCATAATTTGATGTACTTTTTTCCTTCCTGAGCGAGCGTAGCGGGCGGCGTAGGCCGCCCGCGGAGCAAATCGCCTTGTACTTTCGTATTTTCATCACCTCAATCTTGGAAAATATGAATTTGCTACGCACCACCACCTTTATTTAGTTCTTTTTTTAGCACAAAAGGTGTTGGCGTTGTTAATAATAGGTGCTGTATGGCTGGACTTTATTTTTATATGTTGAAATGAAAGTAAGCACTGCCACAGCAAGCAGTAGTAGCGGCACAAGCTCGCCACTACACACGACGAGTAGAACAGAGGCCACTCAACTCACGGCCACACCACCAGAATATACTGGTGTGGCCCAAAAAGATGTCAGGTGACCTGTCATCAAGCGAGACGCAAAACGTGCGCTGTCAACGATGTAGGGCCGAGTGTTCCACACTAAACCTAGTAGTTTGGTATCACAGTCAAAGCATGTACCAGGTCAGGCATGTATTTATGTACGTGTCACAAGGCGAACTTGCTGTCTGACAAGGGGTAAAAATGCTGTCTCCTAGCATATTTGGTATGACCGGTACGGACGCCATGGATGCCTATCTCACGGGCGGGGGGTCGATCGATCAGCAGCGAGCGGCACTAGAATCACCAGCTCCACCAAACCACCTATTCCTCCACCTACCTCCATAACAACCAGTAACATAGCGCAAGCACAACAACAATCATCAGAACAGCCACCATGAGCTGGCACCGCAACAAGAGTACTTGGGGTAGGGGTGGGAAGAAATCAGAAAAAAACGTCGCCCGTGTAGTGGTAGCACTTCTCGGAGCTTGTGGCCCGCGGGTCGAGAAGAAGAACGCCTGCGTCGGGCCGGCTCCCTTCGCGCAATCAGCAGTGCGGGAAAGTCTTCATATACAACCGCGCCGAGACCTTGCAGCAATAAAAATAAACGTAAATATATTTACCATCCCGTTCAGCCGAGGGAAAAAAAATCACCGTCCCGCCCCGTCGAAGAAATAAAATTACCTTCCCGTCCCGCCGTGAGGAAAAAAATTACCGTCCCGTCCCGCCGAGGGAAAAAATGTTTACCGTCCCGTCCCGCCGAGGGAAAAATATTTACCGTCCCGTCCCGCCGAGGAAAAAAATAAATACCGTCCCGTCCCGCCGGAGAAAAAAATAATTACCGTCCCGTCCCGCCGTGATATGTCCCGTTGAATTTTACCGTCCCACCCCGTCGAGAAATTGTGCACCCGCCGTCCCGTCCCGCCAACTTTTTATCTCTTCATTTTACCGTCCCATTGTCATTTTTTTCCCCGCCAAACAAGAAAAATCTATCCCGTCCCGTCCCGCCACGATTCTCAGTCACTGTGATAAGCCTTGAAATATTGCCGCATATATATTATGCAGTGTTTCCCGATAGAAGGTTTTGGCAACTTTATGGAAAGTATGTCTTGCCAAAATAGCAAGTTTTTTGCTATTGCATTCTGTCTGTCGTTAGGAACGGCACAATGTTACGTTACCAACCAGGCACAACGAAAGCATCGATTTCTACTGCAAAACGGAACCTCGTGCGCCAGTTCGACCACAGGTGTCTCACCATACATCAGGGGAGCGACAGTGCTTCCCCTTGGGGGTGGCGTGCATTTGTGATTTCGTTGCAGCGTGAATACTTGTACAAGTTCACCCTGCTTACCATAAGCTTACTACCCTCTGTCCAGTTTTGGACCCTAAATCAGACCTTGTCAGGTCCAAAGTCAACTTATACATGATCGTTCGCGAAATGGCACGGTGCCAGTCTGCTACAAACAAGACGACGGTGAGGATGAAGCCCAAAATTCGTGCGGTGCCCTCTTGGCAGACGAGCACTGGGGTTAGGGTCCTCACTCACAGGCGCAGGGTCAAGCGGCGGCGCAACCTCTCTCGTCGGTGGCCAAAACACGCCCAAACCAGCTCTCGACACACAGTCCACCGGATACCACCAATTTTTCGCTGGCGACTTGCCTAAGGACCCTGGTAAGCCTCTTCTTACCTTGTGGGGCCGCCATAGTCCCGCAGGCCCAAGACGCGCTGACCACGCCGATAAGCCAGATAGCGATTCGCGTGTGCCTTCGTGAGTGATTTGCCTGAACGAAGCTCGCCTCAACCTGTCATTGGTCCGAAATCTGACAGTCTCGTTTTGTAACTGTAGTTTTTATTTTCGAAAAATGTTGTCGATTTACACGAACGAGTTGACAGTGCCAGCGTTCGCCGGTATTATTCGTACTCGTACGTATTTACTTCTTATTTTGGTTTAAAAATATCGTATCGTCCCGCGATGCACCCAGCAGTCCATGTATATACAGCAGCAGCAGCAGCAGCAGCACCTCGCAGTACAGTCAGTATCGATCGCCCAGGAGCTGCCATATATTATTGTTGCTATTTTTTGGCAAGGCGTCAGGCGTCTCACTCGTCGTACATAATTATTAGAAGCCCTTCGAACCCCCGTCTGAGAGACCGAAACACAACGACGACAGGAGAACGGCATCAATCAGTGCGACGCGTGGTCAAAAGCGGGACCGCGACGCTGTGTGATACAGCAGTAAGGCTACTGGTGAGAGAAGTGACAGATAGAGACAACAGCAAGCAGTGTTTTTGCTCTGGTGGACTGCTGTTGTTGGGTTTGTTGAAAAAAAGCCGGCAAAACTCGTACCTCGGTACGAGTATATATATTTTTTTTTTTTTTTTTTTTTTTTTTTCCATCCCATTCATTATCTTCGCACATCTTCTTCTCTCTCTCCTTCCAACTCGTAACTCAGATCCGGGGTCACATAGCAGGCTCTTCTCCCCCCTTCCCGCTACGGTACGTGCCTTCATTTTTATCGCGAGAAGATTTCAGCCTTTTCTTCCCTCGTCGACTCGCATCGAATTGTGCCTGATAAAGTTTGAATGAACACACTTTTGTATCTATCTATCCACGTACCAGGTATGTATCCATGTGTTTCCTTCCAACAAGCCCCCAATATAAGCAGCGGTACCACCTCGATCAAGCTACAAGGTGCTGCAGGTACCATGTATGATCCAAGCAGTTGACTCGTACGCGTATATAGCCTGCCAGGTCACCAACAGCAGTGGCATTGCCTCGTATCCACGCCGGTACGTTCGTTCAGCCACTGAATTGGAGTGGTTTGGAGTCCACCCTCGTATTCGTTCGGTACAGACTCCACAGACAGGAATAATATCGCATTTATTTGGTTGAATGTTTTTTGTTTTTATTCTTCTCTCTCCACCTTTCACCTTGCTTGCGACACAGAACAGCAGCAACAACAGCAGCAACAGCGGCAGCAGCAGCAGCAGCAGCAGCAGCACAACAGCAACAGTATCAGTAGCAACAACAACAACAACAACAACAACAACAACAACAACAAGCCACCATTACTATTAATACGAGGTATATGGAAAACTGTAGTACGACCGATAGCCTATGGACCTGTCACCCGTCACCTACCGTAAATATCGTACTTCAAATCGCTGTATGTGTTGTATGCTATACGTATCGTAATAAAAAAATTGCACACGAGTACCTACCACTACTGCTGTCATGCGTACGGCGGTATACTCGTACCACTCTGATGATCGGAAATACAAGGAGCGTATATACATGAATATGGCGACCCAAAGATCCTTTTATTATGCTTCCGTCCAGAATTGTACCTGGTACGAGCAGGTAGTACCAGGTATCATATATAATATATATCGTGAATCGGGAACACGACAAAAGGCGACGTCTTTCAATCTGCGACGAATTGGTTCAGCACATTACAGAATAATCCGTATTCGTCCAGCATGATGCATCGCAGATATGACTACTACTACTGCAGGTATTAATTACTGAGGTCGCGCCTCATTACCACCAATTATTAATAGCCATCCGACAATGTGTACCTGGTAGTGTTGTCCTAAAAAAAAGACTATTAATATCAGAGAGAGAAGAACTCTGCAGAACAAAAGCGCGGCAGTATCATGCGACCAATCAAAACTGATGTGACGCTCATCACGAAGAGATCAACAACCAACATCCCTCCATTCCATCCACCAAAAATCGACCACTCCCCTCCTTAAGCACCCCCTAAGATCCATTCACCAAAATCAAGCCTGTGTGGAACAGCTTGTTGTGTCATATACTACTTTACCCCCCTCTGAAAATCCGCGCGATCATAATGTAAGGCGAGCTCGTGCAAACACACCCGGAGTCGTACGATCTGCATGATCTCTGTAAAAAGACATGTTTCCTGGGTTGGATCTGTACTACGTATACAGATCTCCTGCAAAACATCTCAGAAGCGTTACGGCACGTTGGGTTCTGGATGACCTACGTAGGTACAGTAGATCGTGATAGGTCTGATGTTTAGGACCGCAGTCCCGTTGAAGGGGCAAACTACTTGGAATTTGAGTGATTTGTCCCAAAAACGGGACTGCAGTACTACGGGGGTTTTAATCAGGGCTTTTCGCGGGTCATGACCCCACCCGCGGGTCGGGTCGGGTCACATGGTGTTCAAAATGTCACGGGTCGGGTCGGGTCGGGTCGGGTCAGGAAGTGTTCAAAATCTCACGGGTCGGGTCGGGTCGGGTCAAGAGGTGATGAAAAAACCGACGGGTCGGGTCAGCTCATGACCCGCGAGAAGCGGATAACTCGCGGGTCGGGCCAGCATGACCCGCGAGTTGTTTTCTACTGACCCGCGGGTCGGACCCGGACCCGCGCATTCGACTCGCGGATCCGACCCTTGAATACTTTCCCGTTCTCTTACCCAAAGGCTTCTCTCGTACCAATACTCAATAATACTCCTCCTTTCGTATCATATTCAAACATGAGAACACCGCCAAAACCATATGCGCATGCCCGCATCCATTCATACCCACTACAGCTAGGTCATATATCGCTGAGGGGCACTAAAATGAGCATTAAGTAGGTTTCGAAGTGCCGACCCACGGGCCAGATCCACGGGTCGAACCTTCGGGTGGAAGTAAATGGTCTCGCGGGTCAAGGTGACCCGACCCGCATGAAACCCATGTCTCACGAGTCAATCGGAAGGTGGCGGGTCGGGTCGGGTCGGGTCAGGAGGTTTCGATATCCCGCGGGTCGCGTCAGGTCGGGTCAGGAGATTTTCAAATCTCACGGGTCGGGTCGGGTCAAGAAGCTTTCAAAATCTCGCGGGTTGGGTCGGGTCAAATCAACATACCTCAAAACGTTTCGCGGGTCGGGTCGGGTCAGACCCGACCCGTGAGGTTTGACCTAACCCGCGAAAAGCCCTGGTTTTAATAACTATTTTCACGCTCAAAACCAAACCAACTTTGTCAATATATCTGTCAACACATCGGTTTTGATTTGGCGTATGATGCTGCTGCGCTTTTGTTCTGTTGAGATCCTAGCCGTTTGTGGGACAGCACTATTAATACACATTGTCGGATGGGAAGCATAATAATAATAATATACCAGGTATATCAGTGTACTGAGTAGTACATCCAACCTACTACTGTAGGTGCTACTGCTGTAGAAGCTACGTTGCTTATCGCCTTTGGACCCTTTTGGGCGTCGTCGAGCAACGGCATACACGGTCGTCCGAAACAGTGCAATGACGCGCATGTCGGACAGACCACGGTCAACTACTGTAGATTATCTACTGTGGGTTCTAAAGTTAACATTCATTGACAGAGCCCCCCCCCCCCCCAACCCACATATAGGAATGAACGCATATTTGCACGGCCCAATGGACTTCGCGAAAACGCTGAAACTGCGCTTTCGTGTAGGTGACCTGGACCTGCCAGAAAGAAGAAAGAAGTATACCAGTAGCCGGGAGGAGGAGGAAATAGATGCACAGATGTGCCCGTGTGGCAAAGCAGTAGAGAGTAGAACTAACATATTTAATAGTAGGAGAATGTGAAATAGACAAGGAGGAACGAGATGTGTCAGAAGAGGAGATGAGGGAAATGGACGAATGTGACATGGAGGAGTTTTGAAACACTAGATAGAAGCGAGAAATCGATCGCTATCCTAGGAGATAGATGGTCGCCACAGGCAGCCGGACAGGAAGGGGATAACATTAGCAACAAAATTCTGTGTAGTATATGAAAACAACGCATTGAGCGCCCAACTGTTGGAGGTGTCTCTATTAGGAGTAGGAACGGTGCTCCGTCTCGATTGGGATGCGTGGTCAATGGTCAAGTGACTAAGGCGAGCAACAAATGAGAACCCCCCCCCCCCCCCCCGCCCGCCTATGTTATATACCTGGTGTATATATAGGTTGGGTTGGCGTCGGTTGGCGACGACGCATTAAAACACACCTCTCACTGCGTGAGCTAGACAGCCAGGGTACCGTTTTTTGCTTTTTTGGCGGTCGGTCACAGCTGACGACCGAGTTATGAATCCTTTGTGCGGGGTGGAGAACCTTTACTATGCATATGGGGAACGATCGCACCACGTGGTGTTGATGGCGAGTCACCCACGAGGCAGTTACGTAGTAAACCCATTGCTGTCTCTGGAAGTGGCCACACCAGAAATTAAATCACTTCATTAATGCTGTCATCCATATCCAAGAAAATCCGCCTCTAAAGCGGTTCTTGGTAGGATGCAGCTCACCCTTCATGCGACTCGCCCAACATCTCACGGCGCTTCGCGCTTGGTGCAAGCAATGTCTGCCTGGTCGGTGAAAACCCAACGTGCTCTGTCCCGGCATTGTAGGGATGCGAGGGTCTATGGTCATACGACTACGGCCATGCATGAGATCGAGTACACCCCCCCCCCCCCCCCCGCCAACACCAGAAATTAAATCAACTCATTGAAGCTGTCATCTATATGCAAGTCCGCCTCACAAGCGGTTCTTGGTAGGATGCAGCTCACCCTTCATGCGACTCGCCGGACACCTCACGGCGCTTCGCGCTTGGTGCAAGCAATGTCTGCCTGGTCGGTGAAAACCCGACGTGCTCCGTCCCGGCATTGTAGGGATGCGAGGGTCTATGGTCATACGACTACGGCCATGCATGAGATCGAGTAAATATCTCCTATCGAGTACACCCCCCCCCGCCCCAACTAACATCGCATGAATACCCATTTGGTCATACGACTACGGCCAGGCATGATATCAAGTACCCCCCCCCGCTCCCCCCCAACACTTCAAAATTCCCGCGATAACAACATCAACAGGTGACTTACTTCTCGCCGAGGCTGCTGCTTCTTTTTCCAAAGAAAGCGGCAACAAAAAACATTTTGTTGTATCCTTGTATAACGCGATACGACGATGGATGCGATGAGGCATCACGATGAGTCGACGTCGTTACTGCCGAAATCGCGAGAAGGGCACACCAACGACGAAGCGACTGTGGCGGGAGGAAGTCCAAGTCGTGGCCACCGCCGCCACCGCCGCCGCGAGCGACCGAACCCCCTTTTCCCGCGACTAGCCGGCCTAGCAGTTGGCGGGGTCGCCGTCGTTGTAACGGTAGCCGCTGCTGTTTTTGTTCGCGACGCCCGGGATGGCAGTAGGAGTGGCCATCTTAGTAGTGACCTCCACCCTGCTACAAAGCAGCCGCCTACGAGCCTCAGGGAGAAGGATTACACGGTTGCTCCTCACGGAGAGGCTCGGGCCAGCAGCGCCCCCCCCTCCTCCGTCGGGACGGACGGTGCTGGGGGTGGGAGGATTAGCAGCGGTGGTGGTGGTGGAGAGAAGAAGAGCGCAGCAGCTGGGGAGGAAACAGAAGAAGAGGAGACGGCCCCGAACGTGATATTTATCTTGGTCGACGACTTGGGGATGAACGACATGGGCTCGAGCAGCACGGATATGGCCGAGGCTACGCCTTTCATTGACTCCCTCGCCAAGGGCGGCGTGCGGATAACGAGATACTACACGAACCATATCTGCACGCCTGCGCGGGTAAGTCGTGATTAATGAAATATGCGCAAGACACTTGGTCCATTTTATCCCCAGCACCCTAGCTTAAATATCTCGGGATGGGCGTTGCTGTTGCTATATATTCTTAAACGCCGCCGTGGTAGCGCTAGAAAAAAAAACGTTCTTGGCCTCTTTGAGGTCGAAACCCCACAGAAAGAGTTCTACTTTTGTTTTGGAGGTGCAGTCTCAAGAATTTATTTTTTACAGGCCTGCCTTCTGCCACCTGATACCACCTACTCCTGGAGAACATCACACACAGCAAGCAGCCAATGCGGGTTGTTGCCTGTTGCACCTCGGTTTGTGAGTCGTTATTCATATTTGCCTAAATAATTTAAATCCTGCTTTTGAAGTATTCCCTCGCGATCGTCAGGCGTCAAACGCACTTGACGCCCACAAGCACGCCTAGTTATCACACCTTTACGACTACAGTATCTTTCTTGATAACGGTATGGACCCGCCAACAAGAAGCCCCTAGTGTGAGTAAACCTTAGGGCCTTACTGTGACACTAGCCTTGAAGAGCCTTGAGCTTAGCCTATTCTACAGGATTGAGCGTAGCGCTCGCCTCTGAGCACGATTTTTCAATCCAATTTTCTTAGCGTCTCCCAAACCGCGAGCCTTATGCTCTTAATCTTGGCAGGCCAACTCTTATTCGTGGGCCTCTGACTGTAGATACCGGTCCACTTTTTCAACTGTCCTTCTCTTGATACCGTAGACATCTGTCCACCTTTCAACTTTCCTACTACTGTAGCTTCGTCTGCCGTAGTGCGGAATGCGCCCGCTACGTGCAGTAGAAAGAAACGCCAACTTGGCGTCGAGACCCATTTTATTGTATTTGTTGACACCACTGAGGATGGGCTATTAATAGTGTTTGGCTACAGCATCATGTGGGATTTAGTGAGGCACCCTCAGCACCGCTTCTTCGGGTCTACTTTCTTCGCTTATCGTGAAAAAAGTAAATGTCTCGATGTCTCACGACCGAAGTTCTCAGAAGCGAGCGCCGTCTCCTTGTTGGGACTTCCGAAACGGACACTGTATTATAACCGCAGATCCGTCCACCCTTCGTTTGGCGTGATCGCTCTGTCCCTCATCGTCTGCCCCTGGGCACACGAACGACACAAATAAAAGGCGTCCCTGATGACCGGACGAGACTCGTTCCGCACGGGGATGCAGTTTGAGGAGCTCGACAACTTCATGCCGTGGGGGGTACCGCTTGACGAGGTTACCCTTGCGGACCGTTTCAAGTATGCCGGGTACTCCACGCACATGGTGAGCCGTCAGCAATAGCAAAGTACTTTGCGCAAGCTGTCCCTTCTACAGAATAAAAACTCGCCTGGCAGGATGTAAGAAATTGCTTACAGTGTTTTGTATAGTTCGTCGACTTGTACCCGTTGGTATGGATTCGAAACCCATTGTGGCTTCACGCGCAGGTTCGTCCTACCGTCGACGCCATTAATAATAACATCAGGTCGGGAAATGTGGTACCCCTCGCCAGGTCTGCCTATTGCGTTGTCACTCACGTGTGTCGATTACTTAGAGAAAGAAAGACGAAGCTCAGCTTTATTCCTTTTAGAGCACGATGAAATACTGAGAGGAGGCAAATTGCCTCGCTGGAAACCCCTTGCTTCCATCCGAGATACGCCTCCCAAGCATTACAAATACGACCCCAACAACTGTTACCAAGTAGTTGCCGGCCTTTCTGCACCGTTTAAAACAGTGCCATTACAGTTGGTTGAGGCTTTGGATCATCACATCTTGCGGTATCGACCCTCCTAGTAAGAAACCTGAAATCAGATGTCATAGATGCCAAAATCCTTATCCTTCTGGCGGAGCAAGAAAGGGGTAAACATTTCTTACAATTTTCTACGTACATCCACGTAGTAAGGGACTTTCAAAATAACTAGAAACTGATAGAGATGGCGAGCGCCTAATAGGCTACATCCCTTCTTAATTTTCTTTTTTATTGCTTTGCCTATAGATTATTCGACCCTTTTAGGACTGCAGTCCCGTCTTGGGGACAACTACTTGGAATTTGGGTGGTTCGTCCCAAAACCGAACCGCAGTTCTAGAAGGGCCGAAGTCCGTTCTCTTACGAGAGGGCCGGAATTGTATAAATATGCCGCCTATACGAGGC
This sequence comes from Nereocystis luetkeana, assembly GCA_031213475.1. Lineage (NCBI taxonomy): Eukaryota > Phaeophyceae > Laminariales > Laminariaceae > Nereocystis > Nereocystis luetkeana. Next base: position 13,397,553 of record JARUPZ010000003.1, read on the forward strand.
ATACGAATAATCATATACAGGTAGAATACAGCACGGAGAAACACCGATTTTTTTGTGTGTGTGTGTACGGCGTGTGGTTCCAGAAGGCGTTTAGGATCAAACGCCGTAAGACCTTAACCCCGAACCCTAACGCAGGGTCTGCACTGCACAGATCCAACCTAGGAAGATCTGTCCTAGATGATACAGACTACAAGGTTGCCACGCGGGAACACGAGCTAGATCATACAGATCATAGAGATCATACAGTTCTGGGACATATCTTCCCTAAAATGTTTAGGTCCATAGAGGCGCAAGCGATTATCTGTCCGAGGTGTGAAGAACAAAGGAACGAAGGGTTGTAGGTAGTGGGTTGTAAGGTCCAGGTCGTAAAAAAGAAACGAAAACATTTTACAGCAACCTTAAATCGGTAAGGTATTAGGTACCAGGTACATGGTTATCTGATATTTTTCGCCATCTTTAGCATCTTATCGTTTAAACAAAACAAAAAAACGTTGGAATTCGTACAAAAAACGGTTTCGTCCCCTCGTTCTCTCGGTAGAGCTTACCTTTTTTTGTTAGATTTGGTCTGATTGGCTCAGGGTAAGGGTGAGTGTTGCTCTCATTGGTTTGACATTTATAGGGTTAGTTCTGTTCGTCTCGTGCAACAGTGTGTGCCCTCCATCTTTTCGAATCAGTGGCAAGCAACCCTCCGTCCTCCCGTCGGCGCCGTAGCTTATTGTTCTGATGATGGTGAACGGAACGCTATCCCATCACTATGTATTACGGGGGACCATAGTAAATAGGACCAAATACTGTTAGTAAAAATAGTTAAGTATCTAGGTTTTCGGGTATACCGTAGGTCCTATTTACTATGGTCCCCCGGAACAGTGTCTGATTATGGAGGATAGACCACTGAGCTGCTCAGTCAGCGCTGACTTAGTAGGTCAGTGGCCTATCCTCCAAAATGGAACATTAAGTACCACGCAAGGCGGGAATACTAGGAGCGTTTGGACACGAATATAAAGACAAAATGGTCCTCACATTCCCACCGAGGGTGGTAATCGACATCGCTGCTCGCTGCGCGCCGGCGCCTGCACAACTGTAGTGCTACCCACCACCACCAGCACCACCACCACCACCACCACCACCACCACCACCATCGGCCGTCCATCATTTGCATTCACTACCCCCCAATGACGAATGACGAGTGTTTGAACGGTTTTGTTTTTCGCTTGCGGGGGCAGGTGGGGAAGTGGAACCTGGGAATGTTTGCAGAAGACTATTACCCATTCAACAGGGGTTTCGACACCTTCCTGGGATACTTGGGTCCGCTGGAGACATACTACGGCCATGACAAGTGAGAGGAGAAAACTACACGCTCGTTACTATATACGAAGTTGTGGAAGCGATCGTCGATGCTGGACTATGTTCTTGTTGTCACTGTCATCGCGTCGTCAGAAAGCCGTCGGTGCGACGGCACTGTTGGAGACATCGAGACGGATCAGCTTGATATTCTGTCCTCAGTTCATGATCTAGATTTGAGGGCGAGGAGAAGGAAAGCGCTCGTGACCATATACGAAGTTGTCAAGGAGATCGCCCATACTGGAACATGTTGTTGTTGTCGCCGTCATCGCGTCGTGAGAGAGCCGTAGGTGCGCCGGCACTGTTGGAGACATCGGGACAGATCATCTACAAATCATCTGTCCCCAGTTCATGATCTAGATTTCAGGGCAGATAGGTTCCTCATCTGTATGATCTATATAGCTGGTGTTGCCGGGTGGAAGCCGTACAGTTTGCACGATCTACTGTAGAACAGGTTTCCTGGGGTTGGATCTGTACTGTACAGATCCTGCACAAACATATCATAACGGTAGGTTAGGATCCAGATGATCTAGATCGTGATCTGTCCGATGTGTGTGCTTGTTACAGTATTCTTCTCTTCCACCTGTCACCCCCAGTGACAGTTGGATTAGATAGGGCCTCCCTGCCCCAGCAAGGGGTTTTCAACCAGGACGTACTGCCGCGATGAGCTCGGACACAGCGCGGTAAACCTCTCACAGAAGCATCCCCCGCCGGCCGCAAGGGTTGCAGACGCAAAATTTTGCTACGCTGAGGCGACCGAGTCGTGCGAAACGACGACGAGGACATGTCTTGTCATCGGGGGTCCGTTTCTCTCAACGTCTATTTTTCTCGCTTTTAATCCATTGAAAAAAACTACATCGAAGGTGGGCTACTCTTTTGCCAAGTTTGTTTTGCTCCCAAAATCTTGGTTTCACATCTGTACGATTTTCCTAGTTCCAACGCTCGCTTTTTATTTTTATTTTCCGTGCTTTCATGCTTGTTGCGTGCCCCAACCGTGTATTAAGCCTCTCTCCTCTTCGATTTGTTTTTCGCTTTTACTCCCTCCCCGACCACGTCGTCACCCGGGCCTGCCTGAAATTGGTTGCCGAACGGCGAAAGAGTTTACGAGGAAAGAGGAAAGTCCCACACTTACAGCGATTTCGGATACGGAGACAAGGACGGGTATATGGACTACACAACGAACACTACACGCCAGGTGCGTTCATAAGAAACAAAAAGGAATAATAGTCCGCGGCTGCTTGCGTGCGCCTCAAACCACCGCGAGTGTCACACGACGGCGACCACCGCTTGCGTGCTCTCTGGCGGATGCGTTCGTCAACTCGCATTCAACCTGTCGAAAAACTACCCCGCTTAGAGCACGCGAAAAAAGCGCACGAAAAAAGAGGTGGCATCGCATGAAAGTCGTACAGCATTTCGTTGAGGTCGGAAGATACTACATCTATATACACCGGTACTCTGTACGCTCTCGGTCTAATCCCTCGTTTGGCAGGGAACGAGAGAAGCCGACCATACCCCCTCCCTGACCTTGTGCAAATACTGTAATATCCTCATACCACGTACAACATGCGTCTAATTATTCTTGTTGCAGGGTCCGAGTTCTAAGGGGCTCTACAGCACCACCTTGTTCGGCGACCGAGCCATCGAAATCGCCAATGAGCATTTGGCTGACGGTACCGACGATCCTCTCTTCATGTACTTGGCGTTTCAGGTGCGTGGGTCCCGTGGGTCCCGTATATACCCCTCCCCCCCCCCCCCTCCCCCCGCTTATCCCGCTTGTCGCGACACGCGCTGCGGCCAAAACCGCCTATTCGCCGAGGCTTGAACCTATGTTTTGCGCGGTTGCCTCGTACTCGAGATGCGTAGCGGGGTCATGATGCCGAGCAGGACCCGGAACGTCGGAAACCCAATTTGAAGCGATGCACGCGGTGGCGTTTTTGCTTGACGTTCTGTCTTGTTTCGTTTCGCGCTATGAAGAACCGAGCGATGTTACGGCGCATTCTCTTTTCGTGAAGAGAGGTAGGCGAAGCAGACCGGCAGCTTAGAGTCGCTCGGTTTCTCGGCGCGGGGGGGATGAAGCAAACGCCCCCGGGCGTCTCGAGGGTTTAACTCCCGCTTGTCGTACACAACGCATAATGAGTGCGCCGTTCGTGCGAAAAACCGTGTCGGACTCGATCTCTGGAATGATTCGCACCTTGACCCTCGCCCTGTCTGCACCCGCAAATTGTTTTTCGGGGGGGACTACTTGGAATTAGTGTGGCCTTTTTTCTCTCTCATGATCATTTGAAACGGTTAAATTTCCCAATCATGCCGACCCCCTCAATTTCCTCTTCGCGAAAAATGGCACATCACGTGATACTCCCGCCCCTGCTCGCCCGCTTCATGCAGCAAACGTCTGCTGAAAAAATGTGTCTGCGGTAGAGGACGAGCTACGGTAGGTTTCCATCGCGTTCAGAGGGCTCGACATTCAATGGTTCCCTCTTTCACCCGTCTGCCCTCCCCTGCCAGGCCGCTCATGGGCCTTTGGACGTACCTGAAGACTGGATGTTCACCGAAGAACAGCTAGAAACCCTAGCTTCGATCACGGCGACTAACGAGTACCGCGTGGATTTCGCCAGGATCGTGTACTACATGGACATAACGGTGAGAGGCCATTGCGTCGGACCCTTCACTTTTTTTTCTAAACACTTTCCCGACTCCTATTCCGAGTGTTCTGTCCCCAAAACCAAGGTCCAGTGGCAAAGGGGATACGCTGACGATTACTCTCTTGATATTTGACTTACTACAATATACCTTGTGAACCTTCACACGGCACCAAAATGTGACATGGTGTAGACACGGTTTACAAAGGTACCCTGGGTAGTTTGTTTCCAAGTGATGGTGCGTACAGGTCGTTCGCCAAATTACGTATACAGGTGACATGTACGTGCATAGCCTTCGTGTGCTTTTGTGCGCGATTGATCCCAGCACCATACGCACGTAGGGCAGGAGTACTCGCGCCAAGCCAGCCTGGAATGGTTCAACCACCCCGCGCGTCTCACCACCTGGCGATTTTCTTGCGTTATATGGTAGGAGCTACCGCGGTGAAGCAGGCCATGTGCTACGAACCACTCACCCCAGCCCAACCCAACCCAACCCAACCCACCGCCGTTGCCTCTCATTGCGCCTGCCGTACATTGCTCACGCGCCAACAGATTCAGAGGGTTTTCGAAGAGCTGGATGCCATGGGCATGTTGGACAACACTTTGGTGGTTCTAGCGAGTGACAACGGCGGGTGTCCGTCGGCCGGCGGCAGCAACTACCCCTACCGCGGTTTCAAGCACACCATGTTCGAGGGAGGGGTGCGCACGCCAGCCTTCGTGTACTCAAAGTCGGACTCGATCATCCCGGAGGAGGTACAGTATTCGTGTCATATGTACCCGCGTCGCCCCTTTTGGTTTTGACGAAAACGTTCACCATACGGCCCGATGGTGTGCGAGAGGCTTGCTCACCCCTCTGTTGCATGTACTGATGTAGCGCTAGCTTTCGATGAGTATAATGATGCCACTGTGGAGCGTGTAGGGCGCGCCTGCTGTGCGCGTCAGCGGTTGTTTGGCTTTTTTACCGTGCCCCACAAGAGCAGAAGGAAAAAGGGGTACTTCGAGCCACTGTGCATTCTCCCCCGATTTCCCCCTCGACTTTGGTCAGCCTTTACATAGAAGCATGAGGAGCTGCTGCCGCAGGGGTGTTGCCACACACACGAGGCAGTTATCATACGTAGCGCTCCGATTTATCCCGAGTTGTTAAAGCTTGCGGGGTTATCCTTTATCCACCACTCTGCTGGCCTGTCGTGGGTCGCACCACTGTACAAGCGTTCGGAGGATGGTGACCATCGAGTGCGCTGCAAAAAAAATGGTGTACGCTGCTGGGTTATTCGGCCTAAAAAACGTATTGCGGGTATGTATAGCTGGGTCCCAAATGTCTTGCCACATGCGGGAGGGATGCGCGTTGATTTCAGCATCTGCCCATATGTATCGAGTGACTACTGAAACGTGGAAGCGTGCTTTATGTGTCGGCTGGAGGATGCCACATTACCCTTTATTAATCCCCCGTGTTTTCTGCCCCTGATGACCTGAGCAGGCGAGAGGCACAAAGTACGACGGAATGATGCACTCGGTGGATTGGACCCAGACCCTGGCGAACATCACCGGCATCCCTACGGTGAGGGAAAGCTAAACCACGCCACGATACCTCTCGAGTAGTAATGACATGGTTGCTCCACAGTTGTTGCAGCGCGACGGGCCAGAACCTGGGCGACTTCTGGAGCCCGTAGCGCTGCAACACAGTACCCTGATAGGTGTTTTTCTCGTGCCGCAACGTCTAATAATAGACACACCGGGCTGTCTCCCTGCGCTACAGCGCCTAATAACAGAACAACGCTGATATATTGCACAAACTATTTATCACCGCGTTGTTCCAGGTATCTATTCCAGAAGGTCCCCCTTCAACTGACAACCATCAACGCCTGCTCTCTTATTGGACCCCGTTTTGTCCGGGAATACGTCCAATAAGCTGTTATATTTTAAGAAAGCAGCTCTGCTCCACTCTGCCGCTACAACTGCTGGAAACGACTACTTGTGCTGGACGCTGGCTACGTATAGGCTACCGACCGTACACTTAACACCCCCCTGCAATGGAAGTGCATGCCAACCGAAATGCTGATCACAGCTATAAATAAGCAGTAATTGATAGAAGCGATAGAAACCTTGACTGCAGTGCTGATCGTGGATATCGATCACCAGGCAGCACTCGATGGAGCTGTTTCTCAACAGGAAACGAGTTACTCAATCAACTTGGTCTACAAAACTCGTGCTTGACACATACGCCAAATGTGTACTCATAGCATACATTGTTGCGCCTTCTCGACAATTCCAACTCTCTTTCGACTACCTTGTCTGCATGTTTTCGTGCGGAATCGGTTGTCATGCCTCAACAAAGGATCATTGCTCCTCTGCCGTATCACAACAACATCAGCCGCTCTTGCTCTCACGCGGGAAGATTCACCCTTCTACAGCCAGAGCAGCGACTACCACGCGTAATCTGAAAGTGGCGGGCCGTCGCCCTGGGCTACGACATCTAGAGCTACTGGCCTGTCGTCCTGTGCTCGGATTGACTAGGCCTACTGGGCTGTATCCCTGTGGTACATCGTCTAATAACAGAACAACGCTGAGGTCTGGAACAAGTTCACCTCGCCGCATGTTCCAGGCGTCTATTCCAGAAGGTTCCCATTTTCAACTGAAAACCGTCGAAACCTGTTATGCTACGTGTTCCACCGCGTTTTATCCTGGTGTCCATGTGTAGGCTATCCGTAGGCTATCCTTAGCGCATACCTGGTAAGCTTCTCGCTGCAGCTACTGCTGCCAGAAACGACTACTTGTGGTGAGCATTGCCTACATACCTGGTATGATTGCCGAGCATAGAGTAAAATCGACAAACTTGTCTGGGCAACGATTTTACGTGACTTGTGCCCATTGCACCAACAAAATTGAACGAAGCACGAACGATCTCGAAGGCTGCACACTGGCATACCGGCATCCACACAGAAACTGGGCCCTCGACTCAACTGATTGGTTGGGCATATTGTGTCCAACTTGAAACGGCATGCTATGTCGACACACTCATCTGCGTGTCTTACTACTGCCCACTGGGACATGGGGCAGGTATATATCTCCGTTGGATTCGAAAAATCTCTCTCACTTGGGAGAACGAGGGGGTGTCACACGCTACTGCTTGAATCGTATTTGCTTCTAAGGCGCGCTTGCCTGCCACTCGAACGGTGGTGAATTACGAGCGAGAAAACACACCGCCCCGCTGTTGCTGCAACAACGAAGCAAATAACGTCCTCCCTTTTGACGGTAGTTTTATTCACACCGTCGCCGCCTATGAGGCATTTGTTTGTTGTGTCTCGTGCGCGCTGGTCCTCCATTCTTTTCAGGGAGAGATTGGGAAAAAATTGAGCGGGTTCGATCAGTGGTCGGCCATTATCGGAGACAGGGCCAACTCGTCGTCGCCGGTCCGTAACGAGGTCGTGCTAGGCCGCAACAGTTATGCCTACGACCCAGACTCGTCTTCCATGATCGAAATGGATCCCAGAGGCGCCTACATATACGATGGTTGGAAGATCAACATCGGTGATAAGTGAGTTTCGGGCCTTTCCATCTGAGGAGTACTTTCGTCATGTAGTACATTTTTACGGCTGTTGCTGTGGCGATGGAAAGAAATTTTGCGTATGATACGCTCGGCATTTAACGAAAAAGCGATGCTGAATATGTACTGAGAGGAAGTGGCGCCTAGTGGGACAAACGCTGCCTGTAACGCCAGTTTTCGCCTCGACGGCTGCACTCGTATATTTGCGGTGATCATGCTCGGTCGCTCGAGTGTGACACACGCGCGTGTCATCTCTTCCATGTTACGAAGGGTGCTCGTCTCACCCCCGCCCTACCCCCTTGCCCCCCCCCCCCGCCCTTCCCTCCTTTTTTTGCTGTGCGCAGATGCACCGGCTGGTTCAGCTTCAGCCCCAATGACATAATGCTGGCGGACCCCCAGTGCGATGTGGGCGAGTGTCCGACTTGCACCCGAGCGTGCGAGTATGTAGACGGCGTCCAGCACAGCTTTCTTTTCCACCTCGACTCGGACCCCTACGAGGAGGTGAGAGGATGGATACTGATCTTCCGACTGTGGGAATGGGGGGGGGGGGTGACGTCACGAGCGATGCAATTTTACTTGCACGGTACCGGTATCTGTTTTCTTCACAGGACGCTGTTGGTTTGCTTTTTACAGGATGTTAGTCGCTCAAGAAAAACAAAATGGGCTGCCTTTGGAAAGTTTTTTTGTGCGTAGACTCGCTTCGCAAGTGTCAGCAGGTATGACAAAGGTACCTTTTTGCGTGGTGACGTCGTTTCTCTTCCTCTTTTACCGCGCGATAAGACCCGGTACCTAGTCCCTCCTGCGAAGAAGTTAAACTTCGCTGTTGTTGCGCATAAGAGGGACTTCGGGAGGCGTGTCATGCCAGGTATGCGGGGGAGTGTATAGTAAAACGCGGCGTAGCAGCAACCCCCCCGAACACGCGCCAAGGTGACCCATGTCTCCCGTCACACATCGGAGGGGGTTTGTTAGGTTGTTTTTGCGGCGCCAATCTGTAGCAGTAAGAAGTCGTCGTAGGCCGCTGTCACCCTTGTAGTGATGGTCGCTCGAGCATAACTCGGGTTCGCCGTGAACAAACAACGCAGCTAGATAACACATCTTCGATGAAAATCGACGAGCAGGGCGAACACTGAGTTGAACCCTCTGCGCGACAAAAGTAAAGCATTTGCCGGGGGGAGAGAGAGAGAAAGAGAGAGAGAGAGAGAGAGAGAGAGAGAGAGAGAGAGAGAGAAGACACTGTGACCACGGCTTGTCCAGAAGGTGTATAGTCGAGTGCAAAACCTTCTCCATGCGATTTGAGCGGGAAAAAAAGGTGATGATGACGAAATAAAAAATACGAATCAGCGATAGAACATGTCGAGGTCGATCAAGGCGTATATGATATGGGAAACTCCTCGCGTGTGTTGCGATACGTTTTTTAGGGATGCGAGACGCGATGTATACCGATGCGAAACAGACGGAGTGATCTGTCGTCCTACTAAACGATACTGGCGTAGCCAAATGCAAAGCTTCTGGGAGGGGTGACACTCCATTCTACGCCGTTTCGCGTCGTCGGGGTATACTGCAACTACTGTCCTGGTCGGTGGAGAAAAGTATCAGGTCTCTCCCACCGTCATGGCACCCACAGAGCACGCACTTGACGGGCGTTGATGATCCCTTCCCCCCCCCCCCCCCTCCATTTTTATTTGCTCCTGTGTCATCTGAATATCGCTCCATATGGCTTCATGGTGGCGCTCTCAGCACAATCTCATCCAAGAAATGCCCGACAAGTTCGATGAGATGATGCTACGGTGGCATAAAGCTTGCGAGGAGGAAGTGGTGTCAAATTACATGCCGAATGACCCAAAAGCTATCAAGGTGAGAACGACCCGGCCCCCCGAGGCGTGCCTTACGACAGAGGGGCTGCAACCAGGGGTCTTCAGCACTTTTGGGCCAGCACATTTCTGAGTGACCGGACTCCTTAACCCAATATATGTGAAAGAACAACTGTGTGTGTTTACAATACTATTCGCTGTATGCCTCCTGTTAGTACGGGGGACCATAGTAAACAGGACAAAAATATTGTTGGTAAAAATAGGGAGATATATATTGGTTTTTGTGTGTACCGTAGGCCCTATTTACTACCAGGTATGGTCCACCGTAGTGGTAGGCTTATAGGGATTGGTGGTCGGGTTGCGCTTTTAGCTTTTCTCAAAAAAAGTTTCGGGGTGGCTTACTATTACGGGGGACCATAGTTAATAGGACCAAATACTGTTAGTAAACATGGTCAAATATATAGGATTTTACGTATACCATAGGTCCTATTAACTATGGCCCCCCGTAATAGTAATGACCTAATAGTGCTAATTAATTACTACTATTACGTGGGACCATATTAAATAGGACCTACGGAAAACACAAAAAAAAACTGAATATTTCCCTATTTTTACTCACACTATATGGTCCTATTTTACTACGGTCCCCCGTAATACTGTAGTGCAAGTGAGTTACCACAGTATAATACTAATGACTTACCAGGGTACTACATTAATAGTTCTAGTGGTTTACTACAGGTTGGTACTCACGGATTATTGATAGTACTAGCGACTTACTACTCATACCAATGACTTACGAATGGCACCAATGACTTTCTAGTAGCTGCAATGACTCACGAATATACTACAGAAATGACTCGCTAATAGTACCACAGTAATCACTCACTAGTAGTACTAACGGCTTTCTAATAATATGGAGCTCCTCGAGTGAAGAGCCTCAGAAAAGTTCAGGCGCTGCCTCTACCATACCACGGGTCCCCTTCCCTTTGTTGCCGATTCCTCCCACCTTATAGCGCGCAAGACCCCCTCCCCGGCTCCCGCTATGTGCAGATGCATCCTGCACCAATTTTTGTGCAGGAGGTGTGTCGTCAATTTCAGCCTTGCACGTGGACCCAGACCAACCCAACCCCAGGCCTGACCCTCACCCTAACCCTAACCCTAACCATTTGGGGGGCTCGAGGTCGGCAGGCGCAGACACGCGGCTCCGCCGCGTACTTTGGTGGCGATTTTCCAAGAAAACGCCGGGCGGCCGAAAGACCCGCCTTGACCAATAAGACCCGCATCCTGCCCAAACTTTTGTGGGCAGGATGGAGCTTCGCATACGTCGACTCCCCCCCCTCAATTCAATAGAAGTTGTCATCCATATGCAAGAAAATCCGCCTCAAACGCGGTTCTTAGTAGAATGCAGCTCATTCTTCATGCGACTCGCCGGACACCTCACGGCGCTTCGCGCTTGGTGCAAGCAAGGTCTGCCTGGTCTGTGAAAACCAGACGTGCTCCGTCCCGGCATTGTACAGATGCGAGAATCTATGGTCATACGACTATGCCCATGCATAATGTATCGAGTACCCCCCCCCCCCCTCCTCCCCCGCACGAATTTTCCAAGCTGATTTTCTCGACAACAGGGAGAGAGCGAAAACGCCTACATACGTACCCTGGTATATGGAAAGCTACCTTCGAAAATCTTTCCACAGCCGCTATTTTTTGTTGTGCGTGCTGCCCTCCCATCGCTTGGGAGAAAATCGGCTCGGAAGTTATCCCAGGGGGGGGGGTGATACATTGCGTCTTATAAATACGGCACTTCCCCAACAGGAGGGGCTGGCACGTTCCAACCCTCCGTTAATCTTGAACGTCGCTCTTTTCTCGTTGTGGCCTACGAGCTGCGAGTATCGTCCGTGTGTGGCAAATTATCGCCTGCCTGAGGGTTTGGGTTTGCATCCGCGTTTCTGTCGACCCTCGGTAGGAGTTCCAGCTGTTGCCTTTATTTCTGCTTCCCGTCGCTTGACATTTTGCGCCGGTGGCGCAACACTCTTCTCGTGCAGACTACCGTACATCTCTGCCGCTAACATGTATGTACCCCCCTTGTTCGTGCTCCGCACACCCCATCAGATGTGGGGGAACTACAACAATTGGATGGTGGCCTGGCGGTAGATAAGCGCGCGTCGCGACTTCAGCAACAGTCACGTGGACGGCGCAGCCCAGCACAGCACAGCGCAGCACCTCGAGTGTTGCAGCACCCGGCCGTGGCCTTGCTGACCTTTCGACGTACTCTTTTCAGCATTTTATTCCAACTACACCGGCCGGCCGCCGCGCGTCCTTTGCCGGGAAAACGTTTGCGGTACTTTGAAATCTAGCGTGAGACGCACGCACACAACAACGATGATGGTGGCGTTCCGTTGGGGGGGGAGCTGGGGGTGAGGGGGGCATGACCTGTGAAATGGAAGAGAACGCTGACTCAGCGTTTTGTTGTTATTTGTCGACGTCAATATATAAAACACGTAAGCGTGTCGGTACAGGAGAGTCTACGGTAAAAACTGGTTTTACGTGTTTTGTGTTGTATGGGTGCGTGCCCTGCAAGGCCGGACAGTAGTAGTAGTAGTAGCTGCAGGAGGTGCCTATAGCATGTTACAGTTGGTATACGACCGCTAGCCTTTGGCTTCATTTGCGCCCGGATGCAGGGCAGCTTGATGTTCGCGTTTTAAGTTTTTTTGAACGGCTTCTGTTTGTGGTCAACGCGGCTCGATCGCTTGCACAGTTTTCAAGGTTGCATGAACATTGAGACGTGATGCTCTCTTCGTATCGTGGAATACCTGCAATATCATGGAGTGGTAGAGGAGGTGGGTAAGATACCGCTACTCGAGGGTCAGGTTTCGGCCCGTGATTTGAATATATCACTGGTTCACCCGCGAGAGTTGGCCCCACCCGCAAAGACCGTTGGATTTTGAAATACTGGGTGGTTTTATTTGAAAATATCACGAATTGTGACGTAAAACGTGATTTCTCAAAAAAAAATTAATTTGAAAATATCACGAATTGTGACGTAAGACGTGATTTCTCATTTTTTTTTCGTTTTTAGAACTGTGTGTGACGGATCGTGATATTTCGTCATGCCCAAAAGTAACGACTCGTGCTTTTAGTTTCGTTCGTTAGGAACGGACGTGGCGAACTATAATATATTGTGGTCATGCCCAGACTGTTCTGCGCGGCGTGAGAGAGAGGATAATACCACCGAGGAAAAAGAGTGTCGGGGAAGAAGAGGGAAAGTGGAGACCTAGTGGTTCAGTTGCCGCGTCCTCTGGGGATGGAGGATGACGTAACGGCACCCTTTCTGTGTACCTCCGCTGTGTCTGATATTGAGGGTCTACGAGAAAGGGGAGAGCTTCCATCATCGTCAGTCAATACAATACTGACACACGTAACCCGGGGATGTAGAGAGCGGCCTGAAAAACGAAGTGTGGTCTTATCAACTTTTAACCCCTCGAGGTATTTTCTACGGGGGGGGGGGGGGGGGACAATGCCAAGATAAGGACACGAACAAGGTTACGCGATTGCGGCGTCGGCCACCGCTGGGCACAGTAGTAGTAGCAGCAGTAGTAGTAGCAGTAGCAGTAGCAGTAGCAGTATCTGTATTAGTATCAGTATCAGTAGCAGTAGCAGTAGTAGCAGTAGCAGTGGTAGCAGCAGTAGTAGTAGTAGTAGTAGTAGTAGTAGTAGTAGTAGTAGTAGGGGCAGTAGTAGTAGTGGCAGTAGTAGTAGTTAAGGCGATACATTTACAGCATTATTATAGTAGTGTCCGAACTACACGTACAAAAAAGTGAGAAGTGATGCAGTCAGTTGTACCACACTAGCGTAGCATACGCGTACTACAGTACAGACATGATGCTGCTCGAGCTACTGCTGCTACTAGTAACTCCTGTATCTTGTTGATTGTGCTTGCAATGGATACCTACGCGGCGACGGTCAGAGATATTGTGGAGTTCCAAAAGGTATTGGGGTGTCCGGTAGCGTGGAGTCGAGATGTCGGGATTTGCATGATGAAATAAATACAGTGCCTGCCCCAATGATGCACTACTTCATATCTCTACTTTGTACGCTTTACTGCTCACTTCTATCTACGCTGTGGGAGTATGGAGCGACGATAATTCATGCAACACATACATACATACGTACATACATACATACATACATACATACATACATACATACATACATACATACATACATACATGCATACATACATACATACTTACTTACATGGTTTATGTCTACGTACATTGCGGAGAGCTACTACTGCAGCACCGCGACACTGCCCGCCTGTCTGTGTAGTAAGTCGTGACACATGCGCCCTGGTTCGTTCCAACATATATATAATATATATAATATATATAACATATATACACTCGTATATCTATATAGTGTAGTGTAGACCAGCAACACCGCACGACCTTCTGCGCGTTGAAACATGCGCGTAGCAGCAAGAAACCAGCCATTTCGATGGACAGCGGGTTTTTAGTAGATGCTTCTTCGGGGGTGCTTAAGGAGGGGAGTGGTCGTTTTTTGGTGGACGAGATGGAGGGATGTTGGTTGTAGTAGTCTTCATGAGCGTCACATCAGTTTTTATTTGTCGTAGGATACTGCCGCGCTTTTGTTCTGGAGAGTTCTTCGCTTTCTGTTATTATAGTCGTTTACTAGAACAACACGACACATTGTCGGATGGCAAGCGTAAAAATAATATATATCTGCGGTGCACCCACACAGGACGGTTGTCAGATCCTTCTCTTTATTATCTTGCCAGCCCTTTTAGAGCTGCGGTCCCGTGTTGGGGACAAAATCCACTCAAATTCTGAGTAGTTCGCCCCCAAAACGAGACTGCGGTCCTAAAAGGGTTGAAGAGCATTACTGAGTTCGCACAGGAGAGTGTGATGATCGTTTCTCACAGCGCTCGTTTTCTCGACAACGAACGGTACAAAGGTGCTAATAATCGAACAGTACGTGCGTATATTGTCGGAAGACTCTCGACCAGATATTTCCGGAAACACCTTTTTTTGTTGTTCGGTGTTGGCAACCTTTCCGACAATGTGCGGGGGCGCATTATTTATTTTTTAAATGAAAAAACCGACACAATTCGTCCAAAATACCACCACCAATTTGCAGAGAAGCGTATGAGGGATACTGCTTATTTACGGAAGGATGTTCCGGTTATGTTGGAATGACATCTACGCTATGTTGTCGGAAGGCAAGCTTCATAGTGATAATCTCATCCACAGCAGTCAAATTAACTATCATTCCCTGCGTGTATACACAATAATTATTGAATACGCATATTTCATTTTATTTTATTTTATTTTATTTATTTGCCTTCAATGTTCAGGGCGTTATTCATTCAAAATGAAAAAGCTGACATAATTATTCGAATACCACTAATTTCATCTAACCAATTCTCCTTCCCTGCGTATACTCACTTGAATATGCACCTCCACCATTTACCGAGATATTTTACCTACTATGTATCTATACGCCATGCGTCCTACTCCGCATCTGCATTCCACCCCCACGCCATGGGAAGTCGTCCTCCCTCCTCCTCCCTTCTCCCCCTGGCGGCCTGGCGGTCTCGCAGGGCGAGCTTATATCGGTGCACTCTGCGCGAGATCGCGACCTAGGTAGTCACCGATATGACCTGGAAAAGGTGCTCCTTACAGACCCCTTTTCTTGCCAAAGATCCTCCAACCGTTCCTCCAACGATGCTCGCCGTCAGCTGGTCGATGAAATCGCTACCTTCCTTCTCGAGGCGTCCAAAGCTTTCCACCGCGAGGGTGACAAGTTAATGGCTGCGCTCGTCGAAGGACACTTGTCCTGCACGAGCGTAGTGGTTGCGCTTTCGCGCCTCAGAAGTGGAAGCGGCCGATCCGTCTCGATCAGCGCTGCCAGCCCGCATGTGGACCCTCGCTTGGGGGTCTGCATGCGTGATGTCAAGGAGTATCGCCTTGTTACGGTACTCTGACGACGTAGCGTCTCGGAGGCCTCCCCTCTCGATCACTATGTCCATGCGGAGGTTTCTGTCGGCGTTGAAGGGCGCTCCGCTTTCCATTTGATGGCGGATGGACAACCGCTTAAAGGTACGAGACAGCGCGTGGACTAGCGGCTGATGCTGGTTAACCTGTGCGCCTGCTCGGTGGCATGTGCGCGCGTGACGTGTGGTGACATCCGTCGCTTCGCAGCAGGGGCACCTCACCGCTATGGGCTCCTCCATTCCCAGGAAGCGCCGCCCCATAGACACGAACTCAGAAGCCAGTATGATACGTGCCGTGTCCACAGGCCTTGCACGCAAACAGGCGACAGCGCCTGGTCCCGATAGGCTCCGTTGCCGAGCCTTGGCAAGACCTCTGCTTTCCGTCCCCCCGAACACGTCGTCGCGATCCGACGGGCCTGCTACCTCGGGGAGCTGGTCCAGAGAAGCAACGTACCGTTGGTACCGTACCCGGTTGATCTGCTGCCCCAGCTTGTATTGCGCCTTGTGGGAGCTAATTGTTAGGGCCTCATGCGCCGGCAGTACCTCCACATCATACTGTTCTGTCCCTCCTTCCTCGTTTCCGCGGAACGCCCTGTTCCGCCAACTTTCCGGGATTACGCTTGCCATTACCTCCTCCGATACCCCATGGATATCGCGAACGTCCCTGACGCTGCTCCATATGCGGCGAACGAGGTCCGAATTGGGCAACTCCCTTCGGACTTTTTCCCCTAATGGACCGGAGAGGTCAGCGAGGACCTCTGGCACCGTCGCCACTAAGCTCCCGATGGACGCTGACATTCTCCTTGATTCAGCCGACGACAGTCCAAACCCCCCGGCCCCTGTGGAGAGGCTCACCTGCGTTTTCTGGTGGGGCTGTAGCGTCAACCGGTTCGCCGGGCATCCGTCCGCAAAAAACGGCGATTCGTCCGCTGCCCCTGGAAGCTCGAGAAGGCGCTCGAGCATCCACATTGCGCTAGTGTTTGCCCGCTGACACGCGGGTAGTGACAGCTCCGGGTCCATTACCCGCTAAATGTAGGAGGTCCGCTGCACCATTGAACTGGTGGTGATGAGGTTCGCCGTCTGTTTGTCCGGCATGCGCGGCAGGATGCGCGCGAGTTGCTCTGCTCCCCCATCTCGGACTATCTCCACGGCGCTGTTCACCGTGAATGCATCAGTGCCTATGGGCACGCCAACCACCTTTACCCCACCCCCTTCCGCAATGCGAACACCGATTCCCCTCAGAAATGCTATCTGATCCGACGTAGGCACATACCCTTTCGGAGGCAAAGCGATCGTCTTTCTGGGGTTAATGGCAATGCCTATTTCGCACAGCTCGTGCTGGAGAAAGGGCACTACTCTCACCGTGTCCGGCGTGATCTCTGACATACCGATGCTGATGTCATCGAGGTAGGCAAATGCTTCAACACCCCGGGGTTCGAACTCCTCTCGGACCCCGCTTGAGTATTGGCAGCAGTGACATACAGAACAGCGCCGGGCCCATGGCATCCCCTTGCTGCACTCCACTGGTACAGTCAATTTTACGCCGCTCCCCTGAATCCATCAGGAAGAACGTAGGGTCTAGGAGGGGGTCACGAGCAACAAGCACTGGGAGAGAGACCGTCACGAACCGGGGAAGAGTCCCTCGACCCGGCGGCAGTGAGCCACCCTTGGTTCCTGAACCGAGAGGGGGCAGCGAGTCGCCCCCGACGCCCGGATCGAGAGGGGGCAGCGAGCTTCGTTCGGATCCTGGATTGAGAGGGGGAGGTGGCGAAGAGAGAGAACTCCCCAGGGAAGGAGAAGGTAGCGAGGGGGGAGGATCAGCATCGGGGGGCGTAGGGCGACTCCGTGCATCCATTGGCACCAGTCAAGACGGCGTGATGTGCGGGGGATGCCGAGCGGCAGTTGCTCGGGGGCACCGAGTGGTAGGGCTGCCGTGTGGAAACCAGCACGTTATGCACGCGCGGTATGTGGTGGAAGCTATTCGAAGGAGTGGGTCGCACGCACAACTCATTTGAGCTACACGAGGGTGCACAGCCCGCCATGGGCGACGGGAATTACTGGAGCTAGCGCGGCATCCCTACCCCCCTCGGTGTGACGACTTTCCACGGCACTCCCAGCAGCTCCTCCCTTCTCCACCTGCCCCCTAGTTTGCGGACCGCTCTCCGCCGCCGGGACCGTTCCCTCCGTTGTGGACACCGCCGCCGTCGGAAAAGGAGGCAAATCGTCCCCTGCCTCCAACGCATTTTGGGCCCCGGGGGTCCACTCTGCCGTCGGAAGAAAAGGTAGCGCATCACCTCCTTCCCGCACGTTTAGTACCCCGAGGGTGCACCTGGCCAGGGCTGTGCTGGATGTTTTCCGGGGGGTCCCCACTTGTCCCGCTGACGTAGCGTCCCTGTTCCCCGCGACCTGACGGTTCTCTGTGGCATTTCCAGCAGTGCCGCCCTGATCGTTATGCCCCCCTATTAACGGCCCGCTCTCCAGCGCCTGACCCGCCCTTCCTGGCGTGTCTGCCACTGCCGTCGGAAAAGGAGGCACCACGTCACCTGCCTCCAATGCATTTCGGACCCCGAGGGTCCACCTAGTCAGGCGTTCCTCCCATTCGGCATGGAGGCCTGCCAGAACTCTTGGGCTTGTGGTGAGATGTAGATCCTCCGATTTGGGAGTCGGAGCATGATATCCCTCGGTTGGATGGCATGCGCGGCAAAACGCTCACGGTAGTCGGCGGCGGCCGCTTGCCATTCCCTCGTGCGGGGGAAGTCGAGGTAAGCCGCTCGAGGCATGCCCAGGGCATCGCTGAACAGGGAGCACAGCAGGAACGAAGAGGTTGGGCTTCTTCCATGGGTTCTCACCATGTGCTCGAACGTGTGGTGATGACCAGTCGTCACATAACTGGCCGGTACCAGCTGGGTGCCCTACTCCTCAAGAAGTTCGGCGAACTGCAGGGCACCTCCTACTGCCGACCACCTTCCCCCCGGCCGTGTTCTGGGAAAGTCCTCAGTTAATTCTGCCGGGTGGGGAGGTCGGGTTCTTACGGGCCATTCAGAGCCACACTCGACGCATGGCCGCGGGTCTGTGTGCCCACATGCGAGGCGTTCCGCACGATCCAGCATGCAGCCGGCGTGTACCAACTGTATGTTGTCATGGTCACAAGTGATGGTTGTCCTCAGATGGTCGACCTCGGGATTCCTATCTGAGTTTTCTATGTCCTCACCGCAATAGATACATAGGCCTACTAGCACGGTGTCCCTTGTGATCTCTCGGCTCTCTGGCGAACCTGGAGCGGCACCTCTCTGTTCATGCTTCCCCCTTGCTAACCGGTCGTCCCCCTGCGCCGAGTCCGTCCGCTCCGGTGGGGCCGCCACCACCGTCGGAAGAGGAGGCAGCGCGTCACCTGCCTCCAGCGCCCTTTGGACACCAAGGGTCCACCTCGTCAGTCGTTCCCCCCATTCGGCGTCAAGGCCCGCCAAATACTCTTGGACATGAGGTCCAATGTAGAGCCTCCGGTTTGGGAGTCGGAGTAATACGTCCTGGGGTCGGATGCCGTACGCGGCGAACAGGGTATACGATAGTGGGCGGCCGCCGCTTCCCATTCCCTCGTTCGGGGGAAATCGAGGTAGGCCTGTTGCGGTAGATCCCGTGCATCGCTGAAAAGGGAGCACAACACGAACGAAGAGGTTGGGCTTCTCCCCAGGGCACTCACCATGTGCTCGAACGTGTTGTGAACCCCGGTCGTCACGTAACTGGCTGACTCCGCGCGGAGGTCCCTCCGGTCAAGGAGGGCGGCGAACTGCAGGGCACTACTCACCGCCGCCCAGCTCCCCCCCTGCTCGGACATGGGCAGCCCTCTGGCAAGTTCCGCGCATATTTCATTCATTGATTTCGCTGGAAACGACCAACAACAACGTGTTCGGGCCATCGAGCGAAGCCCCCCCGAATGTGCCACCGCGCATGGAGGATGCCGAAATCCTCGCTGGGGTTGCCATCACGCGAGGCGGCGGCGCCCCGGAAAATGAACAGAGTTCCCACAAACAAACTAAATCGGGTGGCGATTTTGGGGGCAGGGGACCGTGTGGATAAATATTTTCGAATGAAAAAGCAAAATGAAGAAATGAAGGAAATGGAAACAAAGCACCCAGCCCGAGGAACTTCCACACTACTGCGGGAAGTTGTACCTATTATTGGTACAGCAGCAGTGCTGTGCTGTAGTCCGCGTTTGTTTCTTGTTCCGGTCGGCGTTTCCAAGTCGGCCTCGTTCATTGTCTCGTGTGGGCGTCGTGTGCTGCCGTTTCTTGTCATTATGTTGTCATTTATTACCGTGTCGGCCAGTTTGAGCTGCATTTCCAACACCAAATTCCTTATTTTCCTTCAAAGCCGAGCCTCAATTTCTCAGTGGCATATATACCTCTTAATAACGGGGGGGGGGCGAAGTTGTACGTGGTACTAAGCCCATAGTTTCGGGCTTCGGGTACATCTGGCTTCCGGGCTTCTTCGCGTGTCCCGGTGCTGCCGCAATCTTTATTGCAAGACTTGAAGTGTAGCTCCGAAATATACTCTCACGCGTGAAAACCTCAAACCTCTTCGGGTTTGGACTGCTGTTGTACCGGTAGGAATATGCTACTCGTACGTAACGGCATATTGTAGCAGTATCTGTGTTTGGTGCTTGGTAGATATATGACGCAGCAAGTAGTACAGGTAGAACTTTACCCGCTTTACCCGCCAGTATCTTTCTCGATCCATGAACACATGAACAGCACCGAAAAGATGTGAAAACAATCATGGAAGAAAGAAGAAGAGAGTCCGTGGACAGTCCGCTCACAGGCGTACCAGGTATTTTTTATCCTTAAAAATTCACCTTCCTTTGTGTGCGTACCCATTCATTTTTTTCTGTTCGTGAAAAATAATATCTAAAAACGGACCCTTCTTCCTGGTTGCACTATTAATATTAATATTGACCCTTGTAGAACCGCAGTCCCGTTTTGGGGACAAAGCACTCAACTTTTAAGTAAGTTGTCCCCAAAACGTGACTGCGGTCCTAAAAGGGTTAAGGGGGGCCACAGTAAATAGGGCCTACGATACACACAAAAAACTAAATATTTCCCTTTTTTTACTAACGATATTAGGTCCTATTTAATATGATCCCCCGTAGAACACTACTACTATTACGGGGGGCCATAGTTAATAGGACCAAATATTGTCAGTAAAAATGGACAAATATGTAGGTTTTTATGTATACCATAGGTCCTATTAACTATGGTACCCCGTAATATAAGAATACCCATGCGCACTGCCCACTCTGCCCTTGCGCTATACCGGATAGGCTAGCACATACATGAGCAGAGTATAGAGCTCTCTGATAATTTAGTATATGCGGACGAATCCGCCTGAGATCGAAGCACGAGGGGACAAGCCCGGGAGCACGGCAGGCAGTGCAGCGAGAGATCACAAGTGAGACCACTCACTGCTGCTTGCTGTGCTGTGTTGCGAGCGTGGGTATATATACGCCAAGAACGTGATAAAAACGGGGCAGTCGGGGTGGTTGCCTCATCTATCTGGTGAGAGAGAGGACTGATGTGGTGTTTCCGCAAGAAAAACTCGAAAGTAAAGATGACCCACCCACCTCATATGACCACCCACCTCATATTCCTCAATAAGCGCACCTCGATCAGGTACATAGTTAGGTGCACGTGACGGTCCAAAAGGTTGAATATCTGTGGTATAGCCAGGCCGCAACAGCAGCAGCAGCAGCAGCAGCAGCAGCAGCAGCAGTGGTACTCCCCCTCCTTCGCCACGCCCGTAAGCTTGTTCAGGCACTGAATTCGAGTTGGGGCCCACAGCTCTCTTTTCTTCTATTACGGCGGACCATAGTTAATAGGAACAAATATTGTTGGTAAAAATTGTTAAATATATAGTTTTTTATGTATACCATAGGTCCTATTAACTATGGTCCCCCGTAATACCAGGTAGGTACGTACGTATAAAATGTCTGTACTACGCTGCCGTAGTACCAGGTACACTATTAATACCTGGTATATTATTATTTCTCTTGCAACCCGACAATGTGCAGCTTGATCTTCAACATGGATCACTCGTAACTTTCCCGAAAGAAGAAAACTACCAGGTACATTGATAGTATTAATAATAGTGTTGTACACTACCCGGTACCTGGTATACAGCAGTACGATTACGAGTACAGTGTAGTTTTACAGCAGTCGTGCTTGCCGTCTCGGCATCCACATATTGATCGATCTCTCGATCACTCTTTTTTTATTCCGCTGTCCGCTGGGATAACATCATCACAGCACCAGCAAAACACCTCGATCAGAGTGGCCTGGGCGTACAGAAGTCCCAAACAACTAGCTGTCGCAACATCAGAAAGCAAGGCACTCCTGTGTTGCAGGATGTTGTTTTCAGCAGCAGCAGCCATAAACCGGAAACAAACTCCGTACGTACAGGTAGACGTATTACTCGACGAGCAGTACCTACTGTCCTAAACGGGTACCCGCCAACTTTGGGGCGGGTACTCGCGAATGGTCGTATTTACGGCTATTTTGGCCGGATACCCGAGTACCCATTTAATAGCCTGGTACCCGCCGGCTACCCATCTAATAGTCGGGTAACCGTCTGACAGCCGGGTACCCGTTGAAGCCGGATACCCGAGTACCTGGAGCCTGATAGCCGGCGAGTGTGAAGTGTATAAGTGGTACCCCTACCCGTGGCGGGTATTTGAAAACCTGGTAATACTCGCGAGTACCGGGGTAAATGGTGAAAGGGTAACATCTCTATTAATATTGTATGATAGTATATGGTACTGAGATGTGAGGCATTAGACAGTATTTTCCTTCGAAAATACTTGCATGGAAATACGAAATACTACCTATGGGGCGTGGTCTAGGGTATGACAAGTGCCATCCCCGGGGTTTCCGACGTAAATAAATGAGTACCCGAGTGCCCGGCTACCCGTTTAAAACGGCTATCCAGGTAGCCGGGGCCCAAATACTCGTCGAGTATGACGTGTTACTCTCACCCGTGACGGGTATTAGCAGACCGGGTATTACTCGCGAGTACTCGGGTAATTGGCAAAAGGGTATATATGCATGCCTCTAGCGTACACAGAGTGCATCGAAAGAACTGCTGTGCTAAGTTGTAGTACGAGTATGCTGTCAGTTGTATCGTGCTTGCGGTGACTCACGCGGCGGCTGAATCAGAAGTACTCTGTATCGACGCACGGCACCCGTCCGTGATCCAAACGTTGCATCGCGCGCTGCCACGTACGTACTACGCATTCCAACACAAAACAAACGCAACATCGATAAACCGCCCGCCCGCCCAATCTCTCCAACTCGTGCAACAACAACAATAATTAATGATATTATAGGTGACTGCTGTCATTGTATCGTGCCATTTGGACGGAAATCTAAGGATCATTTGGATATCAATATCAACATATCAACGTTCCTTGCGTTTCTGTCCAGAGTGGTATAAAAAAACGACACCACACGGGTATCATGAGGCATCACGACGAGTCGACGTCATTGCTGCCGGAGCCGCGAGAAAAATACAACTCGTACCACGCTGCTACTGCTACTACTGCTGCGGAAGGGCCTAGCCGTGGCCGGTACCGCCGCCGCGCGCGACCGAAACCTTCGTTTCCGCCACTAGCCGGTCTAGTAGTTGGCGGAGCCGCCGTCGCCGTAACGGTAGCCGCCGCGGTTTTTATTCGCAACCCCCGTGGCGGTAGCAATATTACCAATAATAGTGTGAGGGACGTCTACCCTGGGAATAAGCAGGCGACGACGAGCCTAAGCGAGAAGGACATCATCATTGCTCCGCACGGTGAGGTTAGCAGCACATCCCTATCCTCCCTCGGGATGAGCGTTGGTGGGGATGAGAGGGTTAGCAACGGTGGTGGTGGTGGTGGTGGTAGTGGAGAGAGGAAGAGCGACGCAGCTGAGGAACAAGAAGAGACGCGTCCCAACGTCATCTTCATTTTGGTTGACGACTTGGGGATGAACGACTTGGGCTCAAGCAGCACGGATATGGCCGAGGCTACGCCCTTCATTGACTCCCTCGCCAAGGACGGAGTGCGGATAACGAGATACTACACAAACAGCATTTGCACGCCTGCGCGGGTAAGTCGTGATGAGATCTCGAGTATCCGGGTAAAACTGTAGCGCCAGTAGTCTGTACAGTAGTCTACACACATACGGCAGAAGTAGCAGTAGTATTACGGGGGGCCATAGTAAATAGGACCTACGGCACACACAAAAACCCATATATTTCCCTATTTTTTCGGTCAATATTTAGTCCTATTTAGTATGGTCCCTCGTAATAGTGGTAAGCGTCGGCTGTCTTACAGACTATATCAGGTAGACATAATACGATACGAGCAGCCTAGCAGCCTATACTATACTCAATGGCAGTCTACTGTACTGCAGCGCCGACGGTATTCGTTGCCGTGCTGTTCCCTAGGTGTGCACGTTTAAAGTTTTTAATGATGCGTGGATTTTTCCAGGGCTTTCCGCGGGTCAGGTCAAACATCACGGGTCACGTCGGGTCGGGTCGGGTCAGCTAACCCGACTTGACCCGCGAAATGTTTGAGATGTCTTGACCTGACCTGACCGACCCGACCCGACCCGACCTACCCGACCCGATCCGTGATATCTGAAAATATCCTGACCCGACCCGATCCGACCCGACCCGACCCGATTCAACCCGACCCGACCCACGAGATTTGAAGACCTCCTGACTCAACCCGACCCGACCCACGAGATTTGAAGACCTCCTGACTCAACCCGACCCGACCCGACCCGACCCGACCCGACCCGACCCGACCCGACCCGACCCGACCCGACCCGACCCGACCCATGAGATTTGCAAACCTCCTATCCCGACCAGACCTGACCTGACCTGTAAGGCTTTGAGCACGTCCTGACTCGACCGGATCTGACGTAACTTGTGAGGTTTTGAACACGTTCTGATCCGACCCTACCCGACCCGACTCGCCATATGACCCGATTGACCCGTCAGGTACAGGCCATGTCGCGGGTCGGGTCGCCTCGACCCGCGAGACCATTTCTCTCGGCTGCAGGTTCGGCTCGCGGATCCGTCCCGTGGGTCGATAATTCAAGAAACAAAAAACTTCGTTTTTGAACCCAGTGATATGTGGCCTTGGTCTAGTGGGTATGGATGGATGCAGAGATGCGTATATATATTTGGCGGTGTTTAAGTGTTTGAATATGATACCAGAGGAGTTAGATTGACTATTGGTGCGAGAAAAGCCCTTGGGTAGAAAGAAGGAAGCTTTGGAGGTGTCGGATCCGCGGGCCGAGTGCGCGCATCCGACCCGCGGGTCAGTAGAAAAAAAACTCACGAGTCGGGCTGGCCCGACCCGCGAGTTACCCGTTTCTCGCGGGTCATGACCTGACCCGGCCCGTGAGCCTTTCATCACCTCTTGACCCGACCTGACCCGATCCATGATATTTGGAAACTTCTCGCCCCGACCTAACCCAGCCCTTGAGCTTAAATCGACCGGACCCAACCCGACCCGTGAGGTTCGAAACGTTATTGACCCGACCTGACACGACCCACGAGATTTGATAACCTCTTAGCCCGGCCCGATCCGATCCGACCCATGACGTTTTGAATACCTCCTGACGCTACCCGCGGATCGAATCATGACCCGCAAACAGCCCTGAAATTTTCTGTTTCTTTCGGACGAACTAGTGGGGAAGCGGCCCAAATTAGGTACAACTTGTCTCTTGGAAGCCAAAAATAATAGGTACACATACCTAAATCTCCGACCACCAACTTTCTGAAGAGCGGGGCGTCCTCTTCATGTGGGGATTTCCGGGACGAATATTTCACACCTTGCACAGAGCATCGATTCCCGCTTGATGATCTAGACTCTTCAAGGCAGAGATGTTCCTGACAGATCCTGCACAACATCTCTATAACGGCAGATGAGGCACTATAGATGATCTAGATCATGATCTGCACGATCTGTAGATGATCTGTCCGACGTGTGGCATAGATATGTTTCACCTCGGAGCCGTCTGACTCTTCCTTGCGAATCGCGATCGCCCTGTCCCTCGTCGTCTGCCCCTGGACACACGAACGACACACAAAAAAGGCATCTCTCATGACCGGACGAGACTCGTTCCGCACGGGGATGCAGTTTGAAGAGCTCGACAACTTCATGCCGTGGGGGCTACCGCTAGACGAGGTTACCCTTGCCGAGCGTTTTAGGCATGCCGGGTACGCCACGCACATGGTGAGCCGCCAGCAAAAATGGTACCAGGTACACGTGTCGCTAGGAACCCGCGAAGCTGGAAATTCGTAACTGTCGTAAACTTGTGTGAGTTTCGTCAAATAATTAGAATAAATCGTGTGCTTACAGTAGGAATATAAATGGCTCCAGCCAGCTCGATAGCCCCCCCCCCCTCCCCCCTTTTTGTTTGCGCGGTGGTAAGCTAGACCTTCACATTCGCTCGTGAAAAATAAGACACGTCACACACTGGTATCGTACCCCCTGTGTTCCTGTTTCGCTGGTGCTTCGTTCACCCATTCAACTTCTCTCGGCAGTGTGCCCTGGTCCTTTTTTTTTACCCGTACGTTTAGTTTCCATCTCAAATCGTATTTCGGGGGGGCATAGTAAATAGGACCAAGTATTTCTAGTGAAAATAGATAATATATACCTGGTATATAGGTATTTATGTGTACCGAAGGTCCCATTTACTATACTCCCCCGTAATAGGAGGTTGTACCCTCAGTGGCCTTCTTTGTGAACAAGCTACCGTAATTGTTCTCACAGGCGTCCTCCCCCCCCCCCCCCCCCTCGCTCCTTGGTTTTTTATTGTGCTTGTATATACTGCAAAACCGTTCACCTCCAACATCAAGTAAGTTGGCCCTAACACGTGGATGCAGTTGGTTTAGGTTGGCGTCACGGGATATTGCCGGAACGCCGCCCGGGGTTGGCGTACGGTATCACACTAGGGGGATAAAAAAGCACACCCCCTCGGACGAATCTCCACGCTGATTTGCTCGACAGCGGGGACGGTGCAAACCCCGAGCGGTGCTGTCTATACGGGAAGGTCTCCAGGAGATATTCCCCAACGCCGGCACCTTCGTCGTGTGTGCTCCCTAGGTTGGGAGAAAACACACATGTGTCCGAAATTCGTTCGCAGGGGGGTGTGTTATCTTGCGCGTTATATATATAGGGTAATCATTCAGTATTGACATTCATAGCGCTCATCACTGGGTTTTTCACCAACACTTCGCGCACTATTCTGCTTGAAACACTGAGTGCCGGAGTATGCAATCGGTCGATTTTACCGCTGACGATGGAGTCATTGTTGTGTGATCTATTTGAAAAAAAATAAGGAAATATCACGAGGGACACAGAGCACGCTCGCCGCCGACGTATCCCGCAGCCTGCACATCTAACCATCGACAGCTCAATCGGTAAAAAAATCACACCATGCATTTTTTGTATTTGTTTTTAATGAAATACCGGTATGTCTTTCGCTTCAGCGTAGCGTCGACGCTTCTAACAAAGAAGAAGCACGAGCGAGATTGTACGTAGGTTCTACTGGTTGTAGGTTGTTAAGTTGTGCTTATGTAAAAAAAACAGGGTTGTTCGCGGGTCTAGTCAAACCTCGCGGGTCAGGTCGGGTCGGGTCGGCCTGGGTCGGGTCGGGTCAGCGTGACCCTACCCGATCCGTGAGATTTAGAGAACCTCCTGACCGAGACCGGACCCGATTAAATCTGAGAGAGTTCGATAAATCTCCTGACTCGATCCGGAGATCGGTTCATGACCCGTGAAGAGCCCTCCCTTCGAAAAACAGTTAGCAAGCTTCATCATAAAGGTGGTGTGGTTCTGATATGTTTGCTGATATTTAATATCTATACTCGTATTGTCCTAAAATCAAACGTATACGAAAACACAAACTCTGATGTTGGTTGGATACCGTTATCTAAGGTTTCCTTCCTATCAAAAGCGAGTGTCGCCCCACCCCTCCCCATTACATGTATTTCCCGTTTTTTTCCGTTTGCTGGTGATTGTGAACGAAAGAATATCCATCATGACCATTTAATCCCACTATGTCCGGAAATACAATGATTAGTTTGGTTGAAATATGAATATATAAACGGTCCTTATATTTCGGCCCAGAGCGGTCGGCATCTGCAGTCTATCCCCCCCCCCCCGACCCCCCAACCACCACCGTCACGACCCTGCATGACGAGTGCCTTATCACGGTTTGTGGTTTTGTGCGGTGAGGGCAGGTGGGGAAGTGGAACCTGGGAATGTTTGCAGAAGACTACTACCCATTCAACAGGGGGTTCGATACCTTCTTAGGCTTCCTGGGGCCGCTGGAGACGTACTACGGCCATGACGAGTGAGAAAAAAAATGTCTCGTTTTTTTTTTGCCGTTAGTTTGTTACAAGCGATATTCAGAATTGGGACAGGTTTGTTTTTCGTTGAACATTGCGTCATGAGAGAGCTGTGGATGTGAGGATACCGTTGTTGCGCTCTGCTTCCTCGTCTATCTTTACCGGCGACAGTTGGATTAGATGAGGCCTTTTGCCCCAGCAAGAAATCCTCGCCCGGGGTATAATTCCTACCGCGCTGAGCTCGGGCTCGTAGCAGCAAAACCGATCACGGTAATTATCCGGCCGAAAAAGATTATGCACGCAAAAACTACCATACTGAGACGGCGGAGATGCGCGAAATGACGAGGACATCTCGCATTCCTCAGGGTTTCTTCCTCATAACCCCGTATGATACCATTCGTTCTCGCGTTTGGTCCATCGAAGAAAACTGCTTCTGATACGCGACTTTTTCTCTTGAGTTATCTCTGCTCCCAAATTATTGGATCCACTTCCGTACTTTATTTAACTGGCTCCGTTTCGGTTGACTCTATTTTTTTTCCCCCGCTTCAATGCTCGCTTTGAGTTGCTTTTTGTCGTTTTTTCGTGTTTTTCGTGTTTTTTGCGTTACCCGTCCGTATCTTGGATCTTTTATGTTGTTGCCGTTGCTTTTATTCTCTCCTCAACCATGTCACCCGGGCCTGACTTCGATTGTCAAAACGGCAAAAAGAGCTTACCGTCATACCAAACGAGGAAAGCCCCGATTGTACAGTGACTTCGGGTACGGGGACAAAGACGGGTACGTGGACTACACGACGAACACAACGCGCCAGGTGCGTTCATCGCCCCCCCCCCCCCCCCCCCCCGCCCGCGCGACTTCTTGCTTGCGCCTTAAAACACCATTAGACGTGTGACCCTTGCGCGTCACACGGCGACCGCTGCGTGCATTACCCGGCGGAGATAAACACGGAGGAGATGTCCCGGGTGGCTATCTCCCCGGCTCCTGCTGCCCCTCTCGAGGGTCAGTTCCGGTCAGCGTGCTCACGCGCCCGAGGTATAGCCAGCAACAGCTTGTTCTGCTGCTGCAATGGGAGCGACGGGTTCAATTGACACACGTCACGGATTTTAGAATGTGGAAGTGTGGCGAACTTTAACCCTTTGAGGGCAACCTGCGGTCCCGTTTTGGGGACAAACCAGTCAAGCTGTAAGTAGTTCGTCCCCAAAACGGGACTGGGGCCCTGAAAGAGCTTAACTACATTTTTTACCAATGCGCCAGAGGATTAACAAACACAAATAAATAGCTGTGATAGTACCACTTGGCAAGAAACAGGAGCAGTGAGTGGCAGCGCATGAACATCGCTCAATTTCGTTCTCGTTGGAGTTTGCCGGTAGGCTACTCGTACTGGCGCACGATTGCACAGTACAAGCGCACAGCACAGGCTGTCCCTACGTTCTTGTTGTACTGCATGAAGACCGTGTTACCAAGCGAGCGACTACATGGTCTCGCACTGACCACTGCTACTGTTTTGAAGTACGTACATGCCATGCCAATATCTAAGAATGCCCGCGCAGTCCGATACCCCCAATAGTCGGGGTACCCCCATTCGGTTGTATTAAAAGACGCGAGCAGCTAACCATGTCGCAACCCTGCCCTGAGCTTGTGCAAGGGGTAATTATCGTCACACCAGCGAACAACATACGTTCGCTTATACATGCCGCAGGGTCCGAGGTTTAAGGGGGTCTACAGCACCTCGTTGACCGGCGATCGAGCCATCGCAATCGCGAAAGAACACCAGGCCGCAAACGAGGCTGACGGCACCGACGACCCTCTCTTCATGTACTTGGCGTTTCAGGTGCGTGGATCCCGTGGGTCCCGTGGCTTCCATGGGTCCCGCCCCCCTCCCCCCATCCTTATGCCTCTAGACGCTTTGCGGACAATCCTGGGTCACTCTCCGTGGCTTGGACTTGTGCTTACGGTTGCCTAGTACTCGTGATCCGGAGCAGGGGCATGGTGTGACGAATATCAGTTGTT
Source organism: Nereocystis luetkeana (assembly GCA_031213475.1). NCBI lineage: Eukaryota > Phaeophyceae > Laminariales > Laminariaceae > Nereocystis > Nereocystis luetkeana. The sequence continues at coordinate 13,427,296 of JARUPZ010000003.1, forward strand.
AGCGATGCACTTGCTTCATGTTCTGCCTTGCTTCGTGCCGTGCTAAAACGATACGACGCCATCTCTTTAATGTAGAGAGGGGGTTCACACAGAGCAAGGCCCGGTAGCTTCGGAACTGCTCTTTTTTCGGCAGGGGGCAGGGGGCTACTCTCGCTTGTCATGCGCAAATAAGTGCGCTCTTTTTAGAAGCGTGTCGGGCGCGATCTCTGTACTGCGATGCACCTTGTATCCCTGCTACACCCACGGTTTTGCAGGGGGAAAAATGTTTGGAAAGTGTTCGTTCTCATGTCATGCATGGCTGTATTGTCGTATTACCATAGACCCTCGCTTCCCTTCCCTCCGACGCCGGGACGGAGCACGTCGGGTTATCAGCGACCAGGAAAACCTTGGTTACACCAAACGCGAAGCGGTGAGAGGTATTTCGCGAGTCGCGTACAGGGTGAGATGCATCGTACTAAGAATCCCTTGCGAGGCGGGGTCTCTTGCATTTAGATGACAGGGTCGAAATTATTGGTTTGATTTCTGCCGTGGCCATTAGCGTGGGATAATTTTTGCGGGAGTATTAAGGCTCAACGCCTCGGGCAGAGAGATCACGATCTATCTATCCACAGTTCATGTAGTTCAAGACCTACCGTTGTGAGGGGTTGTGCAAGATCTGCGTGGTACAGATCAAAGCCAGGAAACATGTGCTGTAGATCACGCAAAACACACGGATCCCACCCGGCAACATGAGTTGTAGATCGTTCATGATCGGGAACTGTTCTTCTTTGAAAGGTCTAGAGTTGATCATCAAGTTAGAACCGATGAGCTGTAGATGGTCTATCCGAGGCGTAAAAGGATTAACTTGAAAGCCCTTCGATTTCCCTTATAACGACCCTGCGCGAATGGGCGCTTCGCGCAATACTCCTCCGCCCGCCCGCTCGCTTTGTGCAGCCAAAGCCCGCCCGAACATTTCGAGCCTGTGGCCGAGAACAAGCTGGGTCTCCATCGCACTGGTGGGGTTAGACATGTAATGGTGCCCCCCCCCCTTCGCCCGTCTGCCCTCCCTTGCCAGGCCGCCCATGGGCCTTTGGACGTTCCTGAAGACTGGATGTTTACAGAAGAACAGCTGGAAACCCTAGATTTGATCAGGGTGGACTATGGGCTGCGCAAGGACTTCGCCAAGATCGTGTACTACATGGACATAACGGTGAGCCATAAGAGCCTCGAGCCGTTTTGTTTTGTTTATAATTTCGAGCTAATGATTGTTCTCTCAAGCTTAAGTGGCTACCTTATGAACCGTAACTCGGCGCCGAGTGTGTCGCGTGCGTTTATGGTTTTAACAGGCGCCTGGTAGTGGGTTCCCATGTGATTGGGTTTGCAGGTCGTTCGTCGGCTCTCGTGTGTTTACTACACGGTTGGTCCCATGACTGCTCGTCCCAAGCTAGCCGTTTTTATGTTGTGGTTCAGTCGGCGCGTGCGTCTCATCACCTCACAATTTGCTTGCGGTGCTACCGCGGTGCAGGGGGCCATATTCTACAAATCACCCACTCCACGCCACCCCAACCCAACCCAACCCAACCCAACCTACCACTGTTGCCTCGCATCACGCCTGACCTACGTGCTTACGCGCTTCCAGGTAAGAAGGATTTTCGACGAGCTGGGTGGCATGGGCATGATGGACAACACTTTGGTGGTTCTCGCAAGCGACAACGGCGGGTGTCCGTCGGTCGGCGGCAGCAACTACCCCTACCGCGGCTTCAAGCACACGATGTTCGAGGGTGGCGTTCGTACCCCGGCCCTCGTGTACTCGAAGTCGGACTCGATCATCCCGGAGGAGGTACGACAGCATTCGTGTCATTGCACCCGCGTCGCTTCCTTCCAAGCGCCTCGTTTTATTTTGCGAGGATGGCGAACGAGAGGCGGAGTGTTGCTTGTACTGTAGTGATGCATCGGTCGATTGGTTGCCGGGTTATGACGCACCGCTGTCGATAAACGCAGGGGCGGGTGCGCCTGCTGTGCGCGTCACCGCTCGTTTTGGTTTGCCTACGCCGGAAGGGCGAAAGGATGGGCTCGCCGACTCACCGTGTTTTCCCTCCTCGACTGTCCTCTCTCGACTTTGGGCATCCTTTAGAAGCCCGAGAAACTGCTGCCGCAGGGGTGTAGCGCTACCTACGGGGCGTTGCTCGTACATAGTGCTCCGATTCGTTTATCGAGGTACAACTTCGGAGCTATCCCTTATCTACCCCTCTCCTGGCCTATCTTGGACCGCACAGCAACCATTTGGAGGATGCCGGCCGTCAAAGGTATAGCTATGGTAGGTGCACGCTTCTGGGCGGGTCAGACAAAGCATTAATTGTACATAGCTGGAGTTGTTTTGCGACATGCGGAGGGAGGGAGGTGCGTCGAGTTCGGCACCTGTATGTACTTATCAAGAGACTGCTGAAGTTTGTGATGGGAGCATGCGCTTGGTTCGTTTGGAGGACGTCACCTTAATTTTTATGCCACACATTTTCTGCCTCCAACGTTCTGAGCAGGCGAGAGGCACAGCGTATGACGAAATGATGCACGCAGTGGATTGGACCCCAACCCTGGCTAACATCACCGGCATCCCCACGGTGAGAGCAGGCGAAACCGCACCACGCTATCACTCGATTAACGGGGATTTTGTTTTGCTCCAGGTCTGTTTTCTCAGAAGCCTTGCCTAGTTACGATAGTTTTACCCGACTTACGTACATTTCATCAAAATGGAACCAAAAACGCGGGGTCTTGAAGCGATGTACATCGGCACCCACAAAGGAACTGGGCCCTCCACGTAATTTCATCGGTGGAGGGAAATGTGTCCAACTTGAAATGGCATGGTACCTCAATACCTCATGAACCGATTGTCTGCTTGTCCTTTTAACACCCACTGGAACGTGGGGCAGGTATTGATCGCCCTCGGGTTCAAAGGATCTCCTTGCAAAAGGCAGGGGGAGGGGTGGTCATACGCTACTGCTGCTTGTCTTACGTTCGGTCATTGGCGCGCCTTTACCTGTCACTTGAGTGGGGGGGGGAAACGGGAGAGGGTGCAACCCTGCTGATGCCGCCTGAGACCATGATATACCCTCAATTAATACGGTAATTTTTACACCTATCGGTGGCGCTGTATTACAGCGCCCTCGATAGGCGTTGCCGTGCCGTTCCACGGTGTTTGCTGCTCGCATACATTAGATCGAATGGAACGATTAGGCTACCAGATTCATCAACAAGTATCAACACAACGCGCCCTAAGTTGCAAAGCTAAAAGCGAACAAAGTATCGACTTGTGGCGTCTGGGCCATCCTAGGATATACTAGCGGGTGTCTTACTGATAGATAGGCATGCATGCAACATGGATACCTGCAGTGATGTCATCACATGATATCGTTCGAGGGCACCGAGATTGAGGCGTGCTGATGGTGGGCGTTAGCATCACGCGTTGCTCACGCGGCTTGCTCTGTAATTTGCTACCTGTGTGTTCTTCTGCGAGTCCACCTATCTGCCCGGGGTGTGCGGCGATGCTGGCCCCGGGCCCCTGCTGAATTCAGGGGTAAAGTGCGGAGATGTGGGTGACCGCGCCTCCGCAAGCCCCATGTACTGACCTGGCGATGTGTGGCAGTTGCGGTAGAATACAGCTTACCCTCGAAGGGATACAGCCGGTGCTTTCGCAAAGGGTATTCGAGGAACGGACTGAACAGCCACAGGTCGGCATTGATACAAGTACCCTGCCCATGAACCGCTGCGTGTTGTATTTACAAGTATACTATTGACAGTTTTTGGTGCGGTTCTATACAGATACGAGCTCGTTATGAGCTTGAAAATAGAGGGGGGGGGGGGGAAGCAAAAACAGATTGCCCCGCCCTTGTTAAAAAAAAGGTATACCGGTGTATGTACTAAAAACAGATTCCGAGCCTGACGGACACGTTTAGATTTTTCCGCCACAGAGGACCCAGGCAAAGTAGGATATTCACACCATCGCCTCCGTAATCGTGTTTTGTGCCTCGTCACGTTCTGGTTTTCCTTTCAGGGAGAGATCGGAAAGGCTTTGAGCGGGTTCGATCAGTGGTCAGCCATTGTCGGAGACAGGCCCGAGTCGTCACCGCCGGTTCGTAGCGAGGTCGTGCTGGGCCGAAATAGTTACGGCTACGACGGAGACTCCTCTGTCATGGTCAAAAGGGAGCCCAGAGGCGCCTACATACACGATGGGTGGAAGATAGACATTGGTGACAAGTGAGCTGCGGGGTTTTTTTTTCCCATCTCAAAGCATGCTTATGTAGCACGTTTAGGGCTTAACGTTCTGTAGCACATGTTACCGTTGCTCTTTGTGGCGGAGAGGCCAAGGCATTTTGCGTATACTCTACGCATGGCGCAAGAGCGAAGCTGGCTTGTTTATGAGCGGGAATGGACCTCGTCGGACGAACGCTGCCTGTGACACCAATTTTCGCTTCGATGGCTTCACTCGTGGGTATCGTACATGCGGTGATCGGGCTCGGCAGCTCGAGTATGGCACACATGCGCGTCACCTCTTTCAACTTTAAGGAGGGTGCTCGTCTCAACCCCCCGCTCCCCCCCCCCCCCGCCGCCCGCTCCCCCTCCCCCCTATGTTTTGCTGCGCGCAGATGCACCGGCTGGTTCAGCTTCAGCCCCAATGACATATTGCTGGTGGACCCTCAGTGCGACGTCGGCGAATGTCCGACCTGCACCCGGGCGTGCCAGTATGAAGACGCGGCTGAGCACAGCTTTCTGTTTCACCTCGATTCGGACCCCCATGAAGAGGTGAGCGGGTGGAGGCTGATTGCCCAACAGTGGGAGGGGGGGGGATGATGTAACGAGGCGATACATGTCGGCACGGTAACCACGTTGTCATGGCTGGTTAGTTTCTTACAGGATGCAGAGCTGTTTTTTCACAGGGTGTCAGTCAGTCGCTCGAAAGTTTTTTTTTGTTTTAAGAGAGCTTTTGCACAGGCAGGCTTGCCTCGCGTGTATCTATGTATTATACGACGAACGGACCTATGTGTGTTGGTGACGTGATTGCTTTGTTTTTTTTTACCGAGCGGATCAAACACCCAGTAGTCACGGACGTTAGCGAACAGCTGCAAGCTCCGCGATGGTCGCGTGTATGAGGGAACTCGGGCGGCGTGTCATGCCAGAAGGGAAGGGGCGTAGTAACGATTCGCGTGCAGCTACTCTCCTAAAGACGCATCAAGGTAACCCTTGTCGCGCGTCGCATATTTACCCGCGGCGCCATCTGCGGCAGTGAGTCGTTGTATAGGCAGCCTTCGCCTTCGCAAAGACGGTCGCTCGAGCATAAGTCGCGTTTCGCCGGCCACAAACAACCCGACATGCCATGAGTTGTACGTATTAATAGCAACATTCGATTAAAATGGGCGAGCAGTGAGAATGCTGAATTGAATGAAACCCTATGGGCGATCCAAATCGAGGCATCTGCCGACGGGGAGGAAGACAGACGCCTGCGACTATGTACGGCCTGTTCTAGAAAATCGTTGATTGTGAAATGCTGCCTGCGAAGTGAGCTGGAAAGTAAACGTGACACTTGATCAATGGAAAGAACCAAACTCACGAATATCACTTACTTTTGAGTTTTTTACAGCTACACTACATAATACACTCGGGATAATGACTCCTAGCTCTCGCTCTCATTGGCCAAGGCCGGAGAGCCATCCCACAGTAGGGGTGCACCAGACGTTCCTGAGCCCCTCACAGGAGCTCAATATGTCGCCCGATACAACACTTGGAATAAATTCGTTCGTGCCACCCGACCGGAATTTGTATGCGCTATTCCGAAAACGAACAAACGAGTAAACCTTTTCATCCTACCTGGTAGTCCCTCACTTTGGGAACTCAATTGGTCAGAAACCTTTGGCCCGAAACGTGCAACCCCTGCCGTGGGGTGGCTCCTGAAAGGTTCCAGGTGCATCTACTGTACGTTGTCTTTACTCAAGTCGCGCTCCACCTACTTCTGGTTTCGATTGTACCTATAAACGGCTCAACCTGTACCTACAACAGGTACTCTTTCTCAAGCAAGAAGTGTAATCCTGGCCAACAGCACGGGCATTGTGTAACTGGGTTCTTACTGGGTGAACGGTTCTCTAGTAACGATACATCCCCTCCCCCCGCAAAAGGCACTTTCGCACTCTAGTCGTGTTTTTGTTGTTGACAGTTCGAGTCAACTGACTTAAGAGTCCCGTCGACGATGAGGCCATACTTTACTTTTACCGGAGAAGGGTGCGATTGAAGCCGAAAATTGAAGCCAAAAGTAGGCGATGCCCAACTTGGGGGTAATGAGAGAGGGAGGTATACGTGGAACCTTTCAGCCAACTATAGGTACGATCGGGCGCTGGCCAATCAGAGGGAAGGCTAGAAAGCATTTTTTTCTAGTGAAATGTGCAATGTACCTAAATATGGCTCGAAAGCCAGACGCAGGCACGCCTACTTTTGACTGTCGTCCATATGAAAGTAACAAATAGTCATAACCATGTTAAGGTTGATCAAGGAGGAGGAACTCCTTGAATGTGTTGCGATGCGTTTTGAGGAGATGTGTGGATATGAGACAGATGACGTGAGCTGGCGCCGTGGTATACGTTGGTTACCGAAACCAAGCTTCGGGGGGGGGACACGCATGATATCGAGGACACCCCCCCCCCCTCCCCCCCGCCCTTTCCTCTTCCATCTGATCATCGCTTCATACGATTTCATGGCGGTGCTCAGTACAACCTCCTCCAAGAGATGCCGGACAAGTTCGATGAGATGGTCCACCGGTGGAACGAAGCTACTGTGGGCGAAGTAAAGTCAAATTTTATTCCCTATGACCCAGAAGCTCTCAAGGTGAGAAAGACCCGGCCGCCCCCCCCCCCCTCCCCCTATCGCTAACGGCCTTTCCAATACCTCCCAACAACAACGGGCTGTCGCGTTCCATCGGCCCCTTTTTTTGTCGTTCCGACGCTCTTTCTCTTACCCGGTGAGAACTGTTGTCCTTGTTGTCTGATCAAACAACCGCCCGAGTGATGGTTTTATCCACTGTGCGCTCGTGTCGACTCTCCACTTACAGGGTGCCAGTCTTCTTGAAAGTGACGCGACACTTTTTTATTGTTCCCTTTTAAAAAAATTCTCAGGAAAATCGTGGGCTTAGTGTATTTTGGCTTTGTTGCCCCCCACCCTTCTCGAAAGCGGACTGCTGCTTCTGTTGTGCTCTTGTCGAGGCAGGCAGCTCTTCGGGCCTTTTTTTTTTCGATTTGGTTTCGTCCACTGTTGTTGTTGTTGTCTGTTTTGCCTTTCCCTTGATTAGAACTTGCGCCGGTCGCTCAACGCGCTTCTTGTGCAGACAGACGACCGTACAGCCCTGCTGTTGCTAGCATGTCCCCCTGTTCAGGTACAGCTGTTACACTCTTGGCCGGTAGTCGCACAGGCGGGCACGGGTTGCAGCATGCAGGTTTGCCGGTATTGGACAGACGATGCTCCGCAGAAGACCTACTCCCAGAATGATATTGACGTTATGTAGTGAAAGGCCCGCCTATTTTGTGGGCCGAGAAAACTTAGAAAACAATCAAATATGAGAGTCTGGTAGCGGTGGGGAGAATAGAGGATGGGGCAAACCCGTGCTCTCTCTCCAGCTACCCAGACCCTGATCCGTTCGCTACAGTAAAACCTATTTGTAGGACCTCGCGAAGGGGGGAAACCAACCCGATGGGTTATGTCGCGTATTTAGTCGGAGCGATACCTGTCGTGCCGCAACATCACACATCAACCATGTTGTTGCTGTCGCTGCGTATCGTCACCGGTGCTACTCACCGCGTAACTCGGCTACAAGATGCTACTGGTGGAACCAATGCTGCCTACTACTGCCCCGTGCTACGGTAGTACTCGTGCTACCTGCTGTTTCCCCCCGCCTAACTACAGCAATGGCGATGAATATCGATCCGAGAACATGTAGGTGTTCACGCCCTAACATCCTTAACACACCCTCTTGCTCGCGCTTCACCCCAATCCCTCAGATGTGGGAGAACTACAACAACTGGCAAGTGGCCTGGCAATAACAGACAAGCGTGCGTCGTGACTCCAGCGAAAATCACGTGGACTATCCACCACCGTACCGCACGGTGTGGGTGCAACTGCCGGCGTGCTTGACTAGCCTTTACCTTTCGGCGTGCACTTTTCAAGACTATATTCCAAGTACAGTACACCAACCATTCGTCGTTCGGCGGCAACTCTTACATTGGCCGCAGTTTTAGTTTTTTCAAGCTGGCGTGCGACGCACGCATAGGGCTGCAATGTCGGTGAAGACGCGCGCGGAGTGGGCGGGGGGGGGGGTGTGCTCGATAGGAGAGATGTATGCATGTCCGTAGTCGTATGGTCATAGACCCTGGCATCCCTGCAATGCCGGGACGGAGCATGTCGAGTTTTCACCGGGGGGGGGGGGGGGGGGGGGGCAGGCATGGCCTTTCGTGTAAGTGATAGAACGTTCACGCGGCGTTTCGTCGACAAAGGCCGATGCCTATATGCACGATAAAAGAATGCACCGGCACAAAGGAGCCTACTGCTGTAGTGTACTACACGTAGGTACCCTTGTTTTTGTTCGGTGGGTGCTTGCGCCAAAACGCCGGACAGCAGTAGTAGCTAGGTGTAGAAAAAAGGATTTCAAGTGGAGAGAAGCACGGTACAATCATACTCGACCAGAGAGTCGAAAATGGCGTGAACCACTGGAGAAAAGAACGCACGACTAGGGAGGGGGGCCATAAGAAGGGAAACCAGGCGCTGATTAGGGGCTTGATCAACCCCTCAGGATGTTATCGGCGGAAGGTCGTGTCGAGCCCAAAGGTACTTTTTTCCGAAATATTTAGGTTAAACCACTGAGGTACTCAGGCAGCAGCGCTGACTGAGCACCTCAGTGGTTTAATATTTATTAACAAACACAGCTTGTGCTGTGCTCGTATCAGAGCTTACAATGTATCCGCTCTGTAGGCGGGCCGTTTAGCTTTGAACGCGTTTGTACCGGGGTGCAGGGCCGCTTGATTTTTATTTACCGGCTCGTGTTAGTTTGTGGTCAACGCGGCTTTTTGATCGCGGCACGTGTTTACGGCTGCCTCAAAACCTTGACGTATAATGCTCTCGTCTTATCGTGGAATTACGCATCACGTAGTGGTGCAATGGGGAGCAGGCAAGCTACCGAAACTCGCCGGTTATACGCGCAGTAGGCAACATGTGTTGAGAAATTGAGAGTCAATTAAGTTTCAGGCTGATTTTTTTTAATAAATTCAAGAATTTACAGCTACACAAGCGTTTGTGCTCAGCAAGAAACGCCTCTTTAAACCCTACCGGGTACATATATTCGCCTTTAAGAGCTCATGCCCAACGTTCAGATCACAATCAGCCGCGAGCCCTACCCACAATAGGAGATTCTGAACTGCCGCCGCTTACTCTATGGCGGCAACGCGAACGATTAGTCGCGTTTGTACGTGGATGCAGGCGGCTTGATGTTTGAGGTTTATGGTTTTGAGCGAGTCTTCTTTTTGTTCTGGCCGCCTTGATCGCAACATGTTTTCATGTGGTCGCATTGAGGTTGAGGCTTGGTGATTTTGGTGCCGTCAAGTCGCATGTAGTCATGGAATGGCGACTGTGGGGGAGGGAGGGGATTGCGCCACCGCGAATTACTGTATGTAGATTTCAGCAAGAATGGGGGATGTGAAGGGCTGTGAGTCGGCACGACTCAAGTCGCCGACTATCTACTAGTCGGACTAATAGCCGGTCGTGAAACCGAGGTGCCGACTTTCCGACGTATCGGGTTTCGTTAACTGTAGGAAGACGTTTTTGATGCGGGATACAGATTTTTGCGGTGAATTGCTGCGGACGGACTGCGGGTACCCTCACAGCCCCTGCGATACTGCAACGCGCGGCAGGAGATCCATACGCACACACAGGCACCCATGGCGGAACAGGCCGTATCTCTCCATACCAATGTTACCAACCAGTACACCTTCGAAAACAACGCATTGAAGTGGTGGCGTCTTTTGTGTTCGATTGGGGGTGGGCAAGGAAAGTGGGGGCGGTATGCTAGACCTGGCGTCCGACGAATCGTCGGAGTTTATGCCGTGCTGTAGTTGCGGGTCCACTGAGCAGCTTCCTCACTCAATATTAAATGCCTCTGTTTTTTTTGCGAAAACGCTTTGTCTTTCGTATGATGTTGCATGATAGATGGTTTAGGACTTACCGTCGTCCATCGACGCGTGCGTTTCGCGCAACTAATAAAACATCAACATCACGGAGGGGTTCAAGACCTCTCTCTTCTTCTGGGGATAAATGTATGCACCGCTCGCTTCGTGTGCTGTTATGCTCGTATCCCCGTCAGGTAATAGCGCGACTGAAGTTATTGCTGCCACGGGATCCTCTAGTCCGGGATGGAACTGCCTGGTGCATTTATTGTATATACTGCTCATTTTATTTTACTTTCTGTGTGTAAGCTGAACCTTTTTGTGTTGAATCGTACGTGAAATCTAGGTCATATTTATTGCCTTTTTTTGTGTCAAATGAAGCCAAATAGCGTAATTTTCGCCTCCGGCGGGCCCTCCGGGAGCGCCTCCAGCGGGCCCCCCTGCCGGGGGGGCTTTTTTTACTCGCCTAGATTTAGTCGGCAAGCCGGCTGGCGACTAGTTATTAGTCGTGAAATGCTAGCGACTCACAGCCCTAGCTAGGGATTCGTGGAGGCGCTTTGGAATTCTAATGCCTACGCCAACCTGCCGTTTCCGGTAAAGTGTTGATCCCACTCAGGAGGTGGCGCTCAGCCGCGGTGAACCTGTTTCCTTATCGCTAGCTCTTTCGTCGTTTTCACCGACTGACCGAGACTACGAGCACGAATCTGTTAAAGAAGGGGAGGATGCAGATCCACCTCGTAAATCACACGAAAACTGGATTCGGCCACGCACGCACGTGACTTGGCGTACCCCGTTGCTGGGCATGATTCGACAGGTTGCGTCCTCAACGAAGTCTCAGGATAGCCAAGGACAATTAATTAGAGCGCAACGGCGATGCACGTAGCACAAGCAAGCAGAGGACACTGTGCATCATTAGTCCGTGTTATATGTACTACTTACTGCATACGCACAGAGAGATACGGGGTTTTCCTGCGTTCAATCCCGAAAAATCCCAGTATCATCTCCGTTGGCATACCTATAGGAAACAGCACGGCAGGGCATGTCGTTGGCGCTGCACTATACTACAGTAGTACTACTATACTACTACGTGAAGTTGTACTTTGCTGTGGCACAAAGAGATTGTTGATGTTGATGGCGATGTGTACGACCAAGATGAAAATGCTCCCGCGCCTCATTATTTTCAGGACTTTTCGCGGGTCATGACCCGACCCGCGGGTCGGGTCACGGGGTGTTCAAAATGTCACGGGTCGTGTCGGGTCTAGTCAGGAAGTGTTCAAAATATCACGGGTCGGGTCGGGTCGGGTAAAGAGCTTTTCAAACCTCGCGGGTGGAGTCAGATCGGGTCAAGAGGTTTTCAAATACCAAGGGTCGGGTCGGGTCGGGTCACAATTTTTTCAAATATCGCGAGTCGGGTCAGGTCGGGTCAAGAGGTGATGAAAAGCTCACGGGTAGCGTCTGGGTTCGGTCATGACCCGTGATAAACGGGTCACTCGCGGGTCGGGCCAGCATGACCCGCGAGTTGTTTTCTGTTGACCCGCTGGTCGGACCCGCGCATCCGGCTCGCGGGTCCGACACTTAATACACTTCCCGGTCTTTTACCCAAAGGCTTCTCTGGTGCCAATACTCATATTGCTCCTTTGGTATCATATTCAAACATTTAAACACCGGCAAATCCACACGCGCCTGCCCGCATCCATCCATACCCACTACAGCCGGGCCATCTATTGCTGCGTGGCACTAAAGCGAATATAAAGTTGTTTTTGAAGTGTCGACCCACGGGCCGGATCCACGGGTCGAACCCGCGAGTCAAGGTAAAGGGTCTTGCGGGCCAAGGTGACCCGACCCGCATGAAACCTGTTTCTCACGGGTCAATCGGAAGGTGGCGGGTCGGGTCGGGTCGGGTCGGGTCAAGAAGCTTTCAAAATCTCCCGGGTCGGGTCGGGTCGGGTCAGCACACCTAAAAAATATCGCGGGTTGGGTCGGGTCAGCTGACCCGACCCGACCCGAGCCGTGAGGTTTCACCTCACCCGCGAAAAATCCTGACTGTTTTCAATCCATTTTTGGGGCAAAGGGAATGAAGCAAAGACGAATAAAACTGATGATTTATAGCATCACAGCATCATCAAAACCGAGCAATGCCGGCTGCCAGGTTAGGGGATGCCTGGTTTTAACGTCGGACTCCAATGCAAGGACGTTTACGACACGCGCGTGTGATAGCATGAACTACAGAATATGATCGCCGACAATCTCCGTGCAGACGCGGGCGGGAGCGTTTTCCACCCCCTGGCAATCAACAATGAATGGTCCTGGGGTTATTAAAAGGGAACAACAATAAATTTTGAACCACAACGGAAGACTATTTGCGCCGCCCAATTTTTTGTAGTTGGGTGCACCCGTCGGTAATTTGAACAAAAAATGAAGCAGCTCCGGTACAAACAACACACAATTCGCCAGGGAAAGCACGGACACCACATCACAATCCCTCTCCCCGCCATAGCTAGCTCAGCGCGAATATCTCTCTCGTCCGTGACGCAAGGGCGACGGGCGATTTACCATGCGAGGGAGCACTGCGGTTGACTCGTGCCCGTCTCAGACGAGGGTCTCCTGTCGTCAATAGGCACAGGTGCAAGTCGATGCGATGTGCAGACGAGACAAGCCTCTCTTCAGCGGTCGATCTCGCAGTACTCCGGATATTGTCGGCCAACCAAAGCGGTGCCTTTCGCCGCCCCTCGGAGAAATGCTGACCAACCGAATGCTGTGGTCGTTATCCTTTTCGGCTCTATCAAAAGTTGCTCCCCAAAAATTCGGTAAGCAGGGTATTATCGAGGTGCGAGGAAGCGTCAGGGCTTTTCGTGGGTCGGGTCGGGTCACGTGGTGTTCAAAATGTCACGGATCTGGTCGGGTCTGGTCAGGAAGTGTTCAAAATATCACGGGGCAGGTCGGGTCAAGAGGTTTTCAAATCTCACGGGTCGGGTCGGGGTGGGTCAAAAATGTTTGAAATCTCACGGGTCGTGTCAGGTCGGGTCAAGGGGTGATGAAAAGCTCACGGGTTGGGTCAGGTCGTAACCCGCGAGAAACGCGTCACCCGCGGGTCGGGCCAGCATGACCCGCTGGTCGGACCCGCGCATCCGGCTCGCGGGTCTGACACCTAAAATACTTCCCGGTCTCTTACCCAAAGGCTTCTCTGGTGCCAATACTCAATATTACTCCTGTGGTATCACATATGAACATTAAAACACCGCCAAGTCCACATACGCATGCCTGCATCCATCTATACCTACTACAGCCAGGCCGTTTATCGCTGCAGAGCACAAAAATGAATACAAAATTGTTTTTGAAGTGTCGACCCACGGACCAGACCCGCGGGTCGAACCCGCGCGTCAAGATAACGGTCTCGCGGGTCAATGTGACCCGACCCGCATGAAACCAGTGTCTCACGGGTCAATCGGAAGGTGGCGGGTCGGGTCGGGTTGGGTCGGGTCAGGAGATTTTCAAATCTCACGGGCCGGGTCGGCTGGAGTCAGCAGATTTTTAATCTCACGGGTCGGGTCGGGTCACGCCAACTTACCTAAAACATTTCGCGGATTGGGTCGGGTGACTGGCCCGACCCGACCCCACCCGACCCGTGAGGTTTGACTTGACCAGCGAAAAGCCCTGGAAAATATGTGTGCTGTATGTGCAGGAGAAGTTGACCAATCAGATCCGACCCCACCCGACCCGTGAGGTTTGACTTGACCAGCGAGAAGCCCTGGAAGATATGTACCAGGTATGCTGTATGTACAGAAGAAGTTGACCAATCAGTTCCGACCCCACCCGACCCGTGAGGTTTGACTTGGCCAGCGAAAAGCCCTGGAAAATATGTGTGCAGTATGTACAGGAGAAGTTGACCAATCACATCAGCACGTGTTATTGTAGCCGTATGGCCCACAAGTGCACCTGGGGCCAGTTGTGCAGCAGAAGTTGATTCGCGATCGAAAGGACGCAGCGAGGCAGGGTCGTCAAGACAGGTCCAAGGTGTGGTAGAGACTACAGTAGTTTAGTTTGCTCTGAACTGGCGGCTGATGCTGTCCTTCTTCGCTGCTCGGCTTGGCTCTGGCGTTGGCAGTTCGGCCTTACTTACTGTTGCTGTCTACTGTTGTTGCGATGGATGATGTCCCGAAGCCAGACGAAGCCACCGCGGAGGCCGATTCCCGGAGCACTGCGGCCGACGCTCGCCCTGTTGGTGCTGGGTCAGACATCGCCGGGTCGGCCGACAGGGTCCAGTGGCTTGGGTAGGTGGAAAGCCATTTCGGTTTCGTTCGGGGCGATATGCAAGCAGCCCCGTCAAGAACCGAGATGGTCAATCACGACCTTCGGCTATGGGTGAACGAGCTCTTGCGCTCTCGCTGAAAAGTCTACCGCCGGTGGTGCCTCCTCCCCCGGACACGTTGTTCGAACTTCCCTCGGTTCCGGATTTCGGCCGTCCGTCCACCTTCTGCCGAGGCGGTGGGGGACTCCTGAAGATCGCCGAGGAAACCTCCGGGGGTAACCGCGCCGGCGGGGAGGGGTTTTCCAAACGTAAGGCCGCTGCCGGGCCTTCCTCGGCTGACGCCGGTCACTCCAGGAAAAAGGGCACCCAGCCCTGCAACATGTATGCAGCCACTGAGAGGTGCAAGTGGCCCAATTGAATTTACGTGCATGGCTCTCCCGTAGCGTACTCGTCTTCTCACGCCGCTCTCAGCGTTGAGGGTGGCGGCATATCGGCGGCGGCAGGAGCTGGGTCACGTGCTCTGGCTCTGCGCGCAGGCAACGCTTCTCGGGCCGCGGGTGGCGGCGGGGCCTCTGGGGGCTGCGGCTCCAGCTCCGCATGAGGACAGGGGCCCTTCCTCTCTGTTGGACAAACATCATCTGGGAGGGTAAGAGCGGCTCCAAACGCCTGTGGGGCGGTCGCGGCGCCCACTACGCGCGGAAACCTCCGGAGCGGACGGCTGAGCGGTGCACCATAAGGGGACTGCAGGGGCGTGCGTTGGATGCTCTAGCTAGCGGCGGTGGCACTGGGCGCGACCGCGTAGCCCTGTCCCCGGGATCCATCTCCTTCGGGGACAGAGATAATTTTTTGCGGGCCTGCGCCGGTGTTCCCGAGCGGTCCTGGGTGGAATTTGACTTAAAGCGTTGCGGTCGAGTCGTGGCATTCCGCGCAGGCGAGTGTAGCGCAGTCCATTTCACGGTTAGGCTCGGCGAGCCTCAAGGAGGTCGCTAGCGTAGGTACCTCCCTCATTCGTCGTTGTCACGGTAGCGTAGCCTCCTTTGTGGCCAACGTTGGTTCGTGTCGTCTTTCTCCGCATACCTGCCCTGATACAGTTCGCTACTGGTTCGGGACCGTTAAGAAGTTTCCCGTGATTACTCAACTGATTTGCGTGTTGTCTCCGGGCTCGCCGGTCTCCGTTGCAGGGGGGGGTGATTTGACTACTGAGCTTGCTTACGGTAACCACCCTAGCTCGCTCTCGTATGATGGTGCTATTCACAATAAGGTGTGCACGGATGTGGCGTGCCGGGGTGCCCTGGTGTTTTGTTTGGGTTCCGCTGCTGATATTCGGGGATCCCGTGCTTCACCCTTGGCTGTCGTTCTGAAACCCAAATTTTGCATCGTTCACGATCTCACTTTTGCGCGCGCGCGGGCGTGCCAGCGGTAGTAACCACACAAACGTTTCTTCCGCGCCGCCTTGCGAGCTCGGCAGCGTGCTTCGCAATATGTTGCTGCGAGTTCTATTATTACGTCAGAAACACGGCAGGAACGCTCAGATTATCATTATGCCGGGTAGATGTCAAAAAAGTTTTTTCGGCAGGTTCCGGTGGACCCCGCCGGGGCGCCCGTCTTGAGTATGTGGCCGGCACTCACGTGATTTGTGGGCCTGCGGTTGTACTTCGAGTGGCGAAGCAGCCCTGGGTTTTGGGGGTTGGTGGCGTCGGCGCCCGCACATTCTCGCACCCGTTCTACGTTTCAAAATGCAGTCGTGTCATCCTAAGGGGCGGCTGCCGTCGCGCACGTCGTACACGCTCCGCCGCGGGTACGTTCGGTCGTGCCGCTCCCGGGGGATTGCCAGTCCGTTCCTGGCACGGGGGGTAAGACCGGGAGTTGTTTTTTCGTACGATACTACGTCGACGAGAGGCGTTCTACGATAGAGGTTCGCCCTAAAATTTCTGAGGCTCCTCACTTAAGGAGCTCTATACCTCACCCGAAAACTGACTTCAGCAAAAATCAAATTGCACCCCGATGAATAATCCCATGTCCCAGGTATAGAGAAACGTAGTTTTTCGAAACAAGATTGGCGTCCCGACGATTTTGGGTTAAGGAGCCTCGTCATTCAGAAAAAAAAAATGCGGAAATGTGCTACCTCTTTCGTAGAACGTGACACGACGGTATTCTTGTCGAGTTGCAACGTTGGCTGGACGGTCACCGTTGTCGTCGGGAGGTGCAGCCGCTCGCGTCGGACCACTTTCGCCTGCTGGGCGAATGTGGGGCATTTGACCCTCCCCTCTTGCCTGCCCCTAAAATCACTACTTGTTGTACTCGACTGGAGGTGTTAGATTGAATCATCGACCCTGAGGCTCTTACGGTGACGCTACCGCCGCAGAAGCGAGGCAGGCTGCTTGAGTTTATCGCGGCGTGGCCTCCGTCTCGGGCTTCACGTCTCGGGCTTCAGCTTCCGCGAAGCAGGTGTCGAAGCTCGTCGGTTTCCTCATGCACGTATCTTCCGCCGTCCATCCGGGGTAGCTCTTCGTGCAGCCCATGTTGGCCTCGGTGGGGATGCCGCGCATCGCCGCCGGCGCTGACGTTGCGTGCCGTACCACCAACGCCGGGTGGTGTGTGGCCCTCGGGCCCGAGTTCCACGGGGACCTCGAGTTTTGGCATAGATTCGTTGCTGAGGGGCTTGATGTGCGGGGGGTTACCTTGTCGGCTCCGATGTACCACTTGGTTGAGCGCCCAGGACGCGTTCTACGATAGAGATAGATAAACTGTTTTCTGAATGACGGGGCTCCTTAGCCCAAAATCGTCGGAATGTCGGGATGTCGTTCTTGTTCCGACAAACGACCTGTTTGTAAACATGGGCCATGGGATCATTCATCAGGAAGAAAACATTGTTTTTTGCGGAAGCCAGTGTTCGGGTGAGAGATATGAAGCTCCTCATGTGGAGACCCTCAGAAAAGTTGGGGTGATCTTCTATCGTAGAACGCCTCCCAGCCCGACGTATTCTGTTTTCGTATGCTTCCAAAACGGCTGTCGGGGGCTTCTGTCTCGAAACTGAGGTGTACTGGCGCTACGAGCTCGACCCCGCCGAACAGTCTCCCTTCTGCGGCTCGAGCAAGGCCGTCGAAGGCGAGGACGATATTGGATGGTGGTTTCGGCGTGGGTCCTTGTGCCTCCGTGCGCAGAGCGCCTGTCGGCGACGGGCAGCTGCGTTCTGTTGCGACGGGACAACAAAGCCGCCGTGGAGTGGGTGCGGCGGTGTCGTGGGGGTGAGGAGCTGCGGTCAGGTGCTGCGCCTCCTCGGGGCATTGAAATTGTCATCTGGTTGGCATTTTGACTCGAAACACGTGCGGGGGGGTTTTAACGTCGCTGCTGATGGAACCTCACGCTGGGGTCGCAACTTTGTTCTCCGTAAGCTGCACTCGCTCCGTTCGTCCTGATGTTCCGTGGCAGGCTCAGGACTTGGTGGGCGCCGGGAAGTCTCTCTGTACTTCGGTGCTGGCCTCGAGCTTATGCGCAACGCAGGTGCGGTCTCGTCAGAACAGATTTGTCTGGGGCGTTTTGGCACCTGGGAAGACTTCCGGGTACATCGTGGACTGCCGGTTTTTCTCCGCACGGTAGTGATGGTATGGTCAACGCGTGGTGCTCGTTTGAGTACGTAGCGTACGCGTTCGTCACCAAGAACCTGCGGTCGGCGACCATCGAGAGTCCTTTGTCAGCGATCGAATGCTTTCACGCGGTTTCGAGCTTGACACCACTCATCCCGGTATCACTAGCGCCCTCAAAGGCGCTGCTCGTTCGCACGCTGATGCGGGAAACCAAGCAACCGTGCGCCGGCCCATTTCATGGGTAAGATTGCTTGCTGTCGAGGCTCTGACTCCTTCGGGGCGCACCGGGTGTCGGGTTTTGTGGCTTGCTCTGTGTACATCGTGTTGCTTCCTGACTCGCGCGTCGGAAATGTTTGCGGAAACAAGGTCGCGAATGCACGAGTCGTATGTTTGCGGGTGGCCGACGTAGCATTCTTTCGCGGTGATTCCCAACAAACGGAAGCGCTATGGTCGATCGCGGACCGCGTTGAGATCCGCTTTCGCGGGTCAAACGGTGATCAGATGCGAAAGGGGGCTGTTCTTACGCGCGTGCGGAAGGGTCCTTCGAGGCCCGTGGGCGCCAGGGGGGGCGCCGTCGATCTTATGATTGAGTTGACGCCTAGTTTTGTGTTCCTTCCCTCGCCGGCCCCCCGGGTTACGTTCGGCACTGGTAACGGCAGACGGTCCATGCGAACCCAGCAACAAGCGACGGCTTCCCTGCGAGCAGTGGTTGCGTTGTTGGCGGGCGTTCGGGCGGAGAATTACGCCCTGCATTTCCTGAGGATTGGAGGCTCAACTCACTTGTCGGCCGACGGGGCTTCACCAGAGGTCTTGCTGCGTGTGAGGGTCGGTGGGCGTCCGACGCGTACAAGGTTTACGTACGTAGTCATGGGGAGGACGCCGATTGGATGCCCAGCGTGATGGCCCAAGAGGGCATGAGCCACGGGACCCAGCCGGGGCAAGGTACGGAGTGGGGGCAAGTGAGTAAACTCCCCGTGAGTCAAGCGGTAACACCTTGACGGTGTTTAGCTGCGGTTACGCGTGCCAGGTGGATGAAAGGAGAAGTAGTAAAATACTACAACAAGTACGCGGGGAGAGGGAGGGGTAGCGTAGGCGTCCGCAAATTGAGCCAACCCCATGTTGGAGGCTGGCGTCGAGAGATCGACATCGCCAGTTGGAGATGGGGTTTAAGTCAGGTTGACGGATGCTAGCAGGAGGTTGCTGCTGGAGCGGCCCGGGGATCTGTTCCTATCTCCACCACCCTTGCTCCGAGCGGGGGGTGCGCATTTGTATGACACGACTTCGAAAGCAAAATTAAAAGCTGAGTGTTATCGAGGTACGAGATAATATGTGTTTCATGTGTACGGGAGAAGTTGAGCAATCAGATAAACACGGGTTGTTGTACACGTATACCACTCTGACCCGAAATATAGGTATATTTAGTATATACACATTCAACCCAAACGTTCCTTATGTTTTGGGTCAGTCCATAAGTGCGCCCGGGAGCAGTTCTGCTGTAGCAGCTGACTCGCGATCGAGAGAACGCAGCGAGGCAGGGTCGTCAAGACAGGTCCAAGGTGTGGAGAAGACTGGTTCATCTTCCCACCCACCTGCCCGTGCTTTTGAGGGTGTTAGTGGAGGGGGAGTTACCTAGTCGCAGCAGTCGTACGCGTGTTGCTGTTCGGTATACGTACTTTAATGGGGCGTGTCCAAACAGAACCGAAAAAACGAATCGAGAATCGAAAGGCTTTCGTTTCCGAGAGTATTTTAGACGAGGCGTCCAAACATAATCGAGGAGTGACAATAGAAATCCAGGCGAAAAGCAATGGAGAGTACAACCTACTTGGGCCGTTCACAACTACTGTGCAGACGGACAGAGAAGACAGGAAGATACCCAGACATTGTGGGCAATGCTGTACGATGACGGTGCGGGCATTGTATCGCGATCCCCTGGCTGCCTGGAGAGGATTATGACGGTGATCGTGACTGCATGTGCCGCGCTCGGCCTGACGGCCTCAGAGGCCAAGACGGAGATAATGTGTCTGCAAACGAAAGATGGGGGGGAACGTGCCGCTCACCGTCACCGCAGCCGGCCACGTGTACAAACAAACACTCGAGTTTGTGTACTTGGGGGGGGGTATCAGCGCAGATTGGGTGAGCAGAAGTGTCGAGGTACGCGTCGACTTGTCGACTCCAGAGGGCATGGGTGTGCTTCGGGGGGTGTAAGAGGGAACCTGTGACCGCCCGAGTGTGCGCCTACGCTGAAAGGGAGGATGCTGAGAGCCGAGATAATCGACACGTTGCTCTACGGATGCGTTACTTGGAGCCCGAGCAAAGCTGATCACGGCAGGCTACGGGAGGCCCACCACAAGATGCTCCTCCTATGTCTCGGTTGGCGGAAGCGAAAGCGCGAAGACCACATTCTATCCTATGCCAGCGCACTTCTCAGGATAACCTCGAAAGCGTTGAGACGACTGGACGCAGGCGTAGGCTATTGTTTGTGGGCTTTGTGACACGCATGGGAGAGGAGCGTCTGCCGAAGAGGGTGGTGTTTGGGGAGATGGTCGGGGGTAAGGGCTATTCCGGAGGGCAGGAGCGAGACTGGATGAGGAACCTTGAGGAGGACCTCAAGGAGTTTGGCATCAAGCTCGAAGGGTGGCGCGAGGCAGCACAGAAAGCCGGCAGATGGTTCCGACAGGTCGAGGAAGGGGCGGGGGTCTTCATGCGGAAATGGCGTAAGGATGAGAAGGAGGCATCGCCAGAACGGCGCAGGATGGTTGCAACCACGACTATAACCGTTGATGCCAATGCACGGGCGCAGGAGGGCAGGGCAGAGGGGCAGGGCTAAAGGGGGACGAGGGGGGAGGGGGTATACTCGATAGGAGAGATATACTCGATCTCATGCATGTCCGTAGTCGTATAATCATAGACCCTCGCATCCCTACAATGTCGGGACGGAGCATGTCGGGTTTTCACCGCCCAGGCAGACATTGCTTGTACCAAGCGCGAAGCGCCGTGAGGTGTCTGGTGAGTCGCATGAAGGGTGAGCTACATCCTACTAAGAACCGCTTGTGAGGCGGACTTGCGTATGGATGACAGCTTCAATGAGTTGATCAAATTTCCGGTGTAGGCAATTCCAGAGACAGCGGTGGGAGTACTATGTAACTGCCTCTTTGGTGCCTGACCATATACACTACATGATACGATCATTCCCACTTGTGCGGAGTAAAGGTTGTTCACCTCGCACAAACGACCTATCTCGACAACCAGCTGTGGGCGACCGCCAAAAATAAAAAACAATAAATGGTACTCGGACGCCGATCGCCACCCGTCATACGCAAACGACCTACACCCACCTACCGTGCGACCACGCCCCCGGTCGGGGCCCAGTCAAACTCACGATGGCAGGAGAAGGAAAATGCGAGGACGCAACTACGTGCTAACCCGGAAGACAAAAATCTGCGAAAAGCTGTGAAGATTGCCACTAAACAGCTCAAACGTGCGAGGACGGACGGAGTGCAGAAGTTATTCGAGGAATACGTCCGTCAACTCGAAAGGCGTATCCAAGAAGGCGATCAGTTTGGGTTCTACAAGCACCTTAAGGGGATGAATGTGGAAGGAAAGAGGACTTTCCATTCGCAGTACATCAGGGACGAGGAAGGTAGATTACTACGAGACATAGGCCTCATCCGGGAACGATGGATAAGGTGGTTCCATAAGCTGCTAAACACCAAGTCATCGACCCTCGACCCGACTATCGTCGATGAGCTCAAGGTCTGGCCCTCGCGCAGTCCGCTGGACGACGTCCCGTCTAGATACGAGGTGGAAGACGCGATCAGGGCGATGGCGAACCGCAACGCGGTTGGGCCTGATGGTCTCCCAGCTGAACTTCTGAAGGTCCTGGCCGACGAGGGAGACTCGGACGCCTTGGGAAGCTTCTACGAGATTATCGTCGCTGTGTGGAGGGGAGGGGTCGTGCCGCAGCAGTGGAAGGATGCAACGATTAAGGTGCTGCACAAGAAGAAAGACAGGACGGAGTGTGGTAACTATCGTGGCATTTCCCTTGTCGCGCATGCCGGCAAAGTACTCCTCAAAGTCATCGCGCACCGACTCAGCGATTACTGCGAACGGGAAGGCATCCTGCCAGAGGAGCAGTGTGGCTTTAGGCCCGAACGATCGACGGTCGACATGATGTTCGTGGTGCGACGCTTGCAGGAATTGGCAAGGAAGAAGGACACTCCGCTGTTCATATGTTTTGTCGACCTCACCAAAGCGTATGACTCCGTCGACCGAACCCTCCTGTGGGCTGTCTTGGCTCGCTTTGGCGAGCCACCCAGAATGCTCACCGTTATCCGCCAATTCCACGACGGCATGCGAGCATGCGTGCGGCTGGATGACGGCGAGTGCTCAGATATGTTCGACGTGAAACAGGGCCTACGGCAAGGGTGTGTGCTCGCGCCATTGTTGTTCAACATGTTTTTTACAGCGGTGCTGCGTGTGGCGGAGAAACGTTTCGCTTCTGATAAAGCCATCACGAACAGCTTGGTGCAACTCCAACAAAAGCAGGAGAAGAAGAAAAAGAAGAGGGGGAATGCACGGGCCGGGCACGCCGACGGACAGGGGAATGATAAAGAGGCCCAGACACTGAGGGCTATGCTCTATGCTGACGATGTGGGCATAGTATCGAGATCACCCAACGGCCTGCAGAGGATGATGACGGTGATTGTGTCTGCATGTGTCGCTTTCGGCCTGACGGTCTCGGAGGCCAAGACGGAGATAATGTGTCTGCAAACGAAAGATGGGGGGAACGTGCCGTTCACCGTCACCGCAGCCGGCCAAGTGTACAAACAAACGACCGAGTTTGTGTATCTGGGCGGGGCTATCAGCGCAGATTGGACGGGCAGAAGTGTCGAGGTAACGCGTCGACTCCAGAGGGCATGGGCATGCTTAGGACGGTATAAGGTGGAAATCTATGACCGCCCGGGTGTGCGTCTACGCCTGAAGGTGCGAATGCTGAGAGCCGAGGTGATCGAAACGTTGCTCTACGGTTGCGTTACTTGGAGCCCGAGCAAGACTGATTACGGTAGGCTACGGGAGGTCCACCACAAGATGCTCCTCCGATGCATCGGCTGGCGAAAACGAAAGCGCGAAGACCACATTCTATCCTATGCTAGCGCGCTTCTCAGGACAAAATCTGAGAGCGTTGAGACGACGATACGCAGACGTAGGCTCTTGTTTGCGGGCTTTGTGACACGCATGGGAGAGGAGCGTCTGCCGAAGAGGGTGATGTTTGTGGAGATGGGTTGGGGGTAAGGGTTACTCCGGAGGACAGGAGTGGGACTGGATGGGGTACCTTGAGGAGGACCTCAAGGAGTTCGGCATCAAGCTCGAAGGGTGGCGCGAGGCAGCACAGAAAGCCGGCAGATGGTTCCGACGGGTGCGAGGAAGGGGCGGAGGCCGTCATGCGGAAATGGCATACAGATGAGAAGGAGGCATCGGCAGAACGGCATATAATAGCTGCAACCACGACCACAGCCGTGACGCCAACGCGAGTGCGCAGAATGGCAGGGAAGAGGGGGGGGGCGAAAGGGGGACGAGGGGGAATGGGGGGGGGGGAGGGGGGGGAGGCGGTCTGCCCAACAGACTGAAGCCTGGTTATGTGGCCATCATCGTCATGATGCACTCCCTTCTTTGGGACCCAAGTAACTAGCATGGTGCCACCTGGGCAACTTTGCGTGTATGTATGCTCCAGTGCCTGCCTTTCGTATTTTCTTTCCCCCCCGCCCGTGATTATCGCTTTTTTGTCCCTTCTTTTTTCATCTTTCTTTCATTCCCGTTTGTACCTCTTTGTGTCTCTGTTAGTATGGTCCGTTTTTTGCCTTTTTTGCGTTTTGCTATCTGCTTCTGTTTTTGTTTTTGTTTTGCTTCGCTTCATCTTTATTAGGTTTTTGTCTGCTATTATTAATAGTCTCCTTTTTGCTTCCCTGGTGTCCGTAGAGTGGTAGAGTGCGTATGTATGCTTGTTTTTTGTTCTTGCCTCTGTTTTACTACCGAGGTATTTCTTCCACTCCAGAGTTATTGGAGCCTGTCCTGCGACCACGGACTGCATTGTATTGTGAGTTAATGTGAGAACAACAACAACCACAACAAAATAACAACTTTGAAGATAAATTTATTATACATGTAATGGCGTACTTGCTGTGTTATGAAATCGAGCAAAATGTAATCAGATCCATCCGTGGATAACCAACGACGCAAGCGACGGCACACGTCCTCTCCCCGGAGCACCGCGGCCACAGCGATGTTTCCCCCCCAACCTTAAACTCCTTTTTTTTTAGAACTATACTCGTACTGCAGTCCCGTTTCGGGGACAAACTATTATTTAATATTAATATAATGCACACAACCCACCAATTAATCTGACGCCTTATTTTCGGGCTTATTTTCTGGCAAGATCTTCTTTTTTAATTTGAGTCTGGGAGAGTTTTTAAATACGTGTGCCATTTTTTTGTTTGATGTTGTTGTTGTTGGTGTTGTGTTCTTGTTATTATATTTCTCACATACCAGGGTAATAAATAACTTCAAATCAAGCAAGGAGTCGGTGGTCACACAGGTTTGATGTCACGCAGGGGCTGCGGCAAGGCTGTGTACTGTCACCGTTACTGTTCAACGTGTTCTTCGCTGCTGCGTTACACGTCGTACTAGTACGCTTCAGCCTAGACGAAGCCATTGTAAGGGATTTGGTCCAACTCTTGGAAGCTGGAGTAGTTCGAACAGGGAAGGAGGAGCCATTGGCGTGCGTGCGAAGGTCTGTATGGGGCATGTTGTACGCCGACGATGCAGGAATTGTCTCGAAGTCGGCTGAAGGGCTCGCAAAAATGATGACAGTCATCGTGACTGTCTTCGAAGCAGCAGGCCTCACGGTGTCGGAAAAGAAGACTGAGACAATGGTCCTACAAACACCAGACCGGACAACCCTCGCACCACCGCTCGTCATCGAAGCGGCAGGTCAGAGGTATAAGCAGACGACCCAGTTCTTATACCTAGGCGGCGTTATCCACGAAAACGCTGACCTCTCGCTCGAAATCGACCGACGGATCCGCCTCATGCGAGCATGCTTCAAACGGTTCGGCCCGGAGTTGTATGATAGGACGACCGCCCCCCTTAGCCTTAAAGTCCGAATGCTGAAGGCCGAGGTGATTGAGACCCTGCTGTACGGGTGTGTGACGTGGACCCTCAGAGCGGAACACTTTGCCAAGCTTCGAACGGCTCACCACCAAGTCCTGTTGCGAGTCATTGGCTTCCAGCGCCGACTTCGTACTGACCATGCCACCCTCTCGTACGCGAAGGCCCTCAAGATGACACGTTGCGAGAGCATCGAAACGACCATTCGCAAACGGCGGCTCTTCTTTGCGGGGGGCGTGGCACGGCAAAGCAAGGAGCGATTACCCAATCGGGTAATGCTCGGGACGATAGCTGGTGGGGAGAACCCGAGACCAGGCGGACAGTGTAAGACTTGGCATAGATGCATAGTCGAAGACCTTAGGGAGTTCCGAGCCACCGAAGGGTCAACGGAAGTTGCCCCCTTGGTGTTTGGAGTTGAGACCGCGTTGTGGTCCACTGCAGCCAAAAAGGTGGGGAAGTGGTACCGGGGGATCCTTGAAGCAGCCGAACGGTTCATGGTGAGGTGGCACGAGGCTGAGGCTGAGATGAGTAGACAGCGCCGCGCATCCGCCGTGGATGGTGCCCAAAGGAACGGGGGGGGAGGGGGCAACAGGAGAAGTGGCATAAAGCCCGACCGAGTGAATGCGGAGAGGGGGGGGAACAGGAGGGGTAGAAGGGAAACGGCGGTAGACGAAAGTAGGAAGGAGATGGCAGACAGGGTAGCAAGGCACCAAGTCGACTAGGAAGTAGAATATGACCATACTACTAGTGCTACCAACTGGTGCAGCTGGTTCGAACGTGGTCTTCCCTGGTCTTCTCTTTTAGTTTTGTTTTCTTTTCTTTCTTGCGCTGACTCTCCGTGATTTTCATTTCATTTTTTCTCTTCCTCTTCCTTTTCTGATTGATAAGCCGTACTCAAGGAGCCGTGTGTGGCGTGGTTGGAAGACGAACCTGCTCTGCTCGGCTCGTATTGTCTGACGCCAAGGGGCTGGGCATAGTTGACGAACGCAGGGCGGAGACGGCAGTCTGGGTAGCAAGGTACCAGGCGGATTGGCAGGGAGAACCTGGCTATACTACTCGTACCACAAGCTGCTGCCGCCACCTAGAAGGTGCTTTGGGCTTTGGTCTGCCTGTTATTTCCCCTTTGTTATTTTTCCTTGTTACTTTCTCCTTGGGTCTTTGTCTTACTCTGTTCACAAGCAGTGGTGTTTTTTGTTATTTCTTCTTTTTTCCAGCTCGTTCTTTTTCAAGTGTAGGTCACCTCGCCTGCGGGGGGGGGGGCACGACAGATTGTTTCTCTTAGATTTTGCTTTCATTTTTCTTCTTCTTTTTCGACTTGTCTACCTTGTTTTTGTTTTCTCTTTGATTGTTTCTTTTCGTTTCACTATTTCATAGATTGCGTATGTCGTGCCTGTCGTATCTAGTATGATGACATGGCTTTGCATTGCCCACTGCAGTTCACACTGCACACGTGGCAACGTAGTATCTCTGTGGCGTAGCTTTGTGACCACAGAACTTGTATCTCTTCTAGGATGGAAGAATCGGCACGGACACTGGTTGTGCTGGATGTCGACGGGTAGAAAGAACGGTTTAATGTGAAGAACACACACACACACACACACACAGGAGGCCGGCCGTGAACGGTCACGCTTTCCGTGGTTTCGGTTCCGGGGCCCGTCACGTATCTCGCATGATCACGCGAAAATACGTGATTCAAGCTTTTCCTGTGTGTCTGTTGTGCGGTGTCGCGAATCGCGAACGCAGGGCTGCTGCTGGCTGGGCCCATTACAAAAAGCCGCGGCATGCCGTAGCGCGAGCTCCCAACCCGACGAAGTTGTACTGTTTTGCCGTTACCGGTTACTACTGTTGGTCAGTAGTCAGTAGTCCTCCTTCGGCGCTACACTGAAGGTTCAGGACATTCGATAACAGCGGGCGGAGCAGGGCAGGGCTGTGTTCAAGACAGCACAATTAAAATACCTGGGTAGACGAGACGAGACGTGGATAGAAAATGGAGATGATGAGGCAACATCGTCACCATGATGACGAGTCGACTTCGTTGCTGCCAGGATCCCGAGGAGGATCCCGCTACCCAGCAACAACAGCTGCGGGAGAGCCTGGTCGTGGCCACGTGAGAAGGGGATCTTCGCCTCCTCTGGCCAGCCTGGTAGCAATAGGTGTGGTGGTCGCCGTGGTAGTCTCTGCCGGTGTTGTCTATTTCAGCGCACCGGGTGACCAGCCATACTCACGACACGAAACCAGAACAACGAGCTTTGCAACCAAGAAAAACCCTGCGGATGTTCGGCAAAGCGAGGAGACCAGCAGCATCCCTCCCTCCTCCCTTAGGGACGACGTCAACAAGGAGGATGGAAGCAGGATTAGTAGCCGCAGCAGTGGTGGTGATGCTGGCTTGAAAAAGCAGAGCGAGGTTGGGGCAGAGAAAGCCCCGAACGTTATCTTCATTTTGATGGACGACGTGGGGATGAACGACCTGGGCCCTTTCAGCACTGACTTGTCTTTTGCCACGCCGTTCATCGACTCGCTATCGGACAACGGGGTGCGGCTCTCGAGGTACTACACAAACCACATCTGCACGCCAGCACGGGTAAGTTTCGGTCTGAATTCTTCAAAGTATATACCAGGTACCAGGTATCATAGGAGTATGTACAGCATACCAGGTAGTAATCAGAAAAGCGCAGGCACGAAATGTTTTTCTCGCTGATCAGGAGCAGCAGCAGCAAGCAGCAGCAGTACGAGAAGAGCGTAGAGCATGAATCAGCAGTGCTACAACAGCTGTTCAAAGTAGGTTGTACACAAGGAAGGGTCTTGCTTTGCTATTGCGGGTAGAACTGCTACGTACGACTGCTGCTGGATGCTGTGTTCTCGTTATCTAACATCTGGAGGACGGCGAGCAGTGAACACACAGCACATGAGGTTTGCTGCTGCTACCGTTCTTCAACATGATATGATTTGTCTACTTTGTTTTTGTTTTCTCTTTGATTGTTTCTTTTCGTTTCTCTATTTCATAGATTGTGTATGTCGTGCCTGTCGTATCTATTAATAGTATCATGACATGGCATTGCCATTGCCCACTGCAGTGCTTACTGCATACCAGGGTACCTGGTACCTGGTACGTGGCAACCTAGTGTCTCTGTGGCGTAGCTTTGTGACCACAGGACTTGTATCTCTTCTAGGATTGAAGAATCGGCACGGACACTGGTTGTGCTGGCTGTCGACGGGTAGAAAGAACGGTTAATGTGAAGAACACACACATGAATAGCAATACACATACCCTCTCGTACCTCAAATGCTCAGAAGCATGCAGCAGGAGCACGATGTAGAGTGTGGTATTAATACTCGTAGAGTAGTTCTGCTGTAGTGTGGCAGTGCATACCTGGTACCTGATACACAGGCGGGTTCCTCTCTGTGTTCACGACCATAAAATGCCGTGCGTTTCGTACGGTGCAGGCAGCACTCCAGACAGCAACCGCTTCTGTATAGCAGCTACTCGCTGTAATAGTCAGGGTAGCAGTAGCCACAATTTGGTTAGTTGTGGGAACGAGGGGAACTCCCTATATCTCGTACCTAGTACCTGGTATGCAATATGCTGTGTGTACGTACGTACGTACGTACGTACGTACGTACGTACATCAGTATTATAGTGGTTGAAAGGATAGCCGCGTCCATCTCTTACTGATGGCAGGTGAGTATACCTGGTAGCTGGTGTCAGTTCAGCACTTTATGTGTGCTGAGTTTTTATTTATTACCCACCAGAAGGAGAGAGAGAAGATGTGCGAAGATAATGAATGGGATGAAAAAAAAAAAAAAAAAAAAAAAAAAAAGGTAGGCAGTAGGATGCAGGTATGGGCCCAGGTATGTGACCACAGAACTTGTCGTATCTCTTCTAGGATCGAAGAATCGGAACGGGCACTGGTTGTGCTGGATGTCGACGGGTAGAAAGAACGGTTTAATGTGAAGAACACACACACATATGATAGGTATGCGTCGGCGTGCTCTTCTACTGCTGTCCAGTCGACATTCAGCAAAACAACCAGTGTCCGTGCCGATTCTCGACTCGGAGAGCAGAGCGCGTCGTACGACTTCACAGCCGAAGCCCGATTTTTGTTTTGTTTTTTCCGGATCTTCCTATTAATAGGGCTCCAGCAGACACCAGACAGCAGACAGCAACTTGGCCTTTGTTCTGCGTTGTGACGACGGGTCCCTTGATTGGCACACATAGAAGTAAATACAAGGACATACACATACACTCTGTCTGTTGTTGGTGCTGTAAGTTATTAAAATAGTTTAGCAGTGACATGATCGTGGCGTTATTTTTATACTAATACCCTGGTACGATTTACCAGGTACCTGGTATACGATACCTGTATTATTAACAGCAGAGTTGCGTCTTCGCATAAATATTTTTGTTTATCAAAGGATTTCCGTCGGAAAGATAATCAGAATCGAAAATCTTCCGGCATGCACATAAAATCGGAGACGAAAAAAAACTACCAGGAACAACGTAATTCTTACCAGGTATGCTTGAAAAAAGCGCAGCACTTGCAGGACAAAACGAACACAACAGAAGTAGAGCACAGCAGTACCTGGTACCTACCTGTACCTGCAGCAGCAGCTGCAAGCTGCGGAAGCAGTAAGCAGCAGCACGCACCAACGGCAGAAGTGCGGTCTATCTTGCGCTCCTCGACATGAGAAGATCGCCCTCTTCTTCGTTACGCTCTGCCCGAAAAGGGGTCTTAGCGGCGAAGATCAGGAACGTGGCGGCAAGGGGGCATGCTTGCGGCGGCGGCAGCAGCAGCAGCAGCAGCAGCAGCAGCAACCGCAAGCAGCGGCACTTGCTTGCAACAGCGCTTGCAGCAGCGCTCGCTTGAGGCGGCTCTCTTGCTTGCAGCAGAGCTTGCTTGTTGTTCAGCAGCAGCTCTTGTTCGCGTTTGCTTGCTTAGGGCCGGTCTTATCGAGGGCAAAATGAACAAAAAATAAACGAAATAAAACGAACAGACTTTCGTTTTTCGCAAAAAGCAGCAGGTTGAGTCCTAACGAGGGCAAAATAAACGAAAAAAAAAACGAAACAAAAATAAGAAGCCGAGTCGAATTTTTACGCGGTGCAATTTTTCGGAATGACTCAACCGCCACAGCACGTGGTTCCCGGCGATAGCGCTCGACAGCGACGGTGGATAGACACAACTCGCACACGTAAGGCACCCTCCACAGCAGGCGGTTCTTGTGGTCCAACCCGCTCCCCACGGAGTGCTCTAGAACTTGTGTATCGGCCATCGCAGTTCGATGGCAGACGTTTGAACGTTGTGTGGGACTCATGTCCAAAAATATACCGCCACAGCCACTTCCTGATCCCCCGGTTTCTTACGAGGGCACCCCATGGTGATTCCCTACCCATATGTGCTCGCGCCGCCAGCAGACAAGCCGCGTGGCAGCCACATGCACTACCTCGGCCATCGTGCGCTTGCCAACCGGTCGTAGAAACTTTATCGGAAGTTCATCCCAACGCGTCGAGCTCCTCCTATGTTCCTCTTCGACCCTGGGTATCCCATATTTCGTTCGTTTGGCACCCATTTCGTTTTTTTCAAGTCCTCTGGGACTTGAAAAAAACGAAATGTGAAAACGGAGGTATCGGGATCTCTACTTCTAATTTTTACAATTTGACCAGTAAAACTCACGTACTCTTTAGTTCTGTTTTTCGTTTTTTCATTTCGTTATTTTTTTCGTTTATTTTGCCCTCGATAAGACCGGCCCTTACCGCAGTGCTTGATTGCCGCAGCGTTTGCAGCAACAGCACTGCTGCAGCAAGCAGCACCCTTACTTGCAGAAGCAAGCAGCACCCTTACTTGCAGAAGCATACTATTCATATTTAAACGTGCAGTAGCAGTAGCCCGTGACATGCAGCAGCATCTATCTGCTACAGCTGGTCCAATTTTCACACGTTTTACAAAGTCTGAATTCGAAACGTTCCCAACTATTATTAGAGTACACCCAAGGTTATAATATTCGAAAAAAAATATAATGTTTGTCACAGGCGGCAGATGGCCTAACTGCTAACCTAACTGCGAAGACTTGATCAAAATAAAAACTCCTGGCTCGAAGACTGCTGTTGCGATGTACTGAAAACGTATTTGGTCATGTTCCCGAGGCCGAATGTGAGGTCGTCTTTTCACTGTTTCAAGTATAATAGTAATAGATGCAAAGAGATCTCCGCCAGGAGAATACCTGTGGTCACATCCAAAGGTCCTCCGGAAAAAAATGCCTGACTTAGACTACCCCCCCCTCCTCCCCCAGGGGGCGGGCCGACAAAAAAAGAATGCCCGACTTTTTTTTTCTTAAAACCCCAATTTTAAATTGGGTGAGAAACGGGGGGGTCAAGCAAAGTGTGGTGAGCTTAGACCTATGCCAATGGGACAGCGAAGTTTCAATAAAATGTTTGAATTTCAAAGATACCCGCCAAAAAAAATCAGAACACGCTTCCTATGGGCGACGTAAAACAAAAAAAAGTTCCTTAGACCTATGCCAATGGAAACGCGAAGTCCAAAAGTTTTTTTTCAAATATATGGCTTTAAAAATACAGCCGAAAAATTTCTCGTACCGCCGCTGTGGGAAAAAAAAAGAGAAAAATGTGTGATTTTTTCTTTTTTTTTCCCCAACGGCTGCAGGCGGCGCAATTTGTGTTTTTCTGGTCGCAAATTGTCAACACGGTGATCGAAACCAGCTCGTGCGACGATCGACCCTCGATCTCGACATAGACTCAGCCCACGGCCAACCCACTCGGTATCTGGCAAGCCCAACGAGTATAGATGACGGCCTCGAAGATATCAGGCGGATCCATGGTCTAGGGGGCGAGAGCTTGCCGGCGGCGTCGTACGGTATCCTCCCAAACCTGAAAAAAACTCTATTTTTTGCCATTCGAGACGGATGGAGAAGTTTTGTCTTCTGTTTTGTGCAAACCAGCGGCCAAATGTTTTTTTATCACACGCCTGGTCAGCTCCCGCCACATGACACCGGCCATGGTGTGAAGACGGTGACCCTAGGGTGGGTCGGAGCCCCTAACGAGCGCACTCCGTTCAGAATTCGTGACGCAATCGTTGGTTTTGTTGATTGATGTCTGTCGAGGACTCGGAATCTCGCCGCTTCGAACCCAAGATCGGCCTGAGTTTTTCTCAAGCCGATGTTGGCCCAACATCGGCCCCAGATTTGCTTTTTTCGGGCTTTTCCGAAAGTTAGGAACTTTTTTTTTTTTTTAGGTGGCCCATAGGAAGCGTGTTCTGATTTTTTTTGGCGGGTGTCTTTGAATTCAAACTTTTAATCGCAACTTCGGGCTGCAAATCTGGGACCGATGTTGGGCCAACATCGGCTTGAGAAAAACTCAGGCCGATCTTTGGTTCGAAGCGGCGAGATTCCGAGTCCTCGACAGACATCGATCAACAAAACCAACGATTGCGTTATGAATTCTGAACGGAGTGCGCTCGTTAGGGGCTCCGACCCACCCTAAGGTCACCGTCTTCACACCATGGCCGGTGCCATGTGGCGGGAGCTGACCAGGCGTATGATAAAATAAAAATTGGCCGCTGGTTTGCACAAAACAGAAGACAAAACTTCTCCATCCGTCTCGAATGGCAAAAAATAGAGTTTTTTTCAGGTTTGGGAGGATACCGTACGACGCCGCCGGCAAGCTCTCGCGCCCTAGACCATGGATCCACCTGATATCTTCAAGGCCGTCATCTATATTCGTTGGCCTTGCCAGATACCGAGCGGGTTGGCCGTGGGCTGAGTCTATGTCGAGATCGAGCGTCGATCGTCGCACGAGCTGGTTTCGATCACCGTGTTGACAATTTGCAACCAGAAAAACACAAATTGCGCCGCCTGCAGCCGTTGGGGGAAAAAAAAAAGAAAAAATCACACATTTTTCTCTTTTTTTTCCCACAGCGGCGGTATGTGAAATTTTTCGGGTGTTTATTTTAAGCAAAATATTTGAAAAAAAACTTTTGGACTTCGCGTTTCCAGTGGCATAGGTCTTGGGGGAGATTGTTTTTCAGTATTTTCCCGAAATTTCGATACCAAAAAAATACCGAAATTTCGGGTACATACTGAAAAATAACTAAAAAACAGCCCTCGGTAACCCCTTTAAAACCGCAGTCCCGTTTTGGGGACAATCCACTCAAATTTCAAGTACTTTGTCCCCAAATCGGGACTGCGGTTCTAAAGGGGTTGAGATCGCGAGCTTTATTTTTGCCAATCCGCCGTAGGATGAATAAAAAAGAAGTAGAGTGTAATTTTGATGGGACGGACCCATATGAATCAGGGATGGCCGTAACGGCGTAAACGTGTAAACGTGATTACGCGTGGCCAAGTTGGCCTGGTCGTTAAAGGCAAACTTGTCCCCACGGCCTCTAAACAAAAACCGCCTTCTGAGTAGGTGGAAATCCAATATGTATCCCCTCTGGTATACAATACACGTATTATTCTCGTTGGTTTACTTGCCATCGGACAAAGTTATTTTGTTATTTTGAAGTGCTTGTTCCAATCACACCATCCGGATATTGAAGGAACCCGGAATCCAATGACTTCAGACATGGATGATACCGTTCAGACCTGAACACTTGACGACATTGACCGAAAAGGTGGACCCCCGTATGATCTCTACTGCGATCAATCACTTCTACTCCCTTTACCCCATTTTCCCCGCAATTTCCGCCACCCCCCCTGCCCCTGCTACCCTGCCACCGCTGCTGTGCAAGAGGCAAGTCCCCTCTCACTAAATTTCTTAAAAATAGCGTCGAACGACAATCCGCTGCCCAAATAAATGGTCGGGTAGTGACTGCTGCGCGTAGGTCTCAATGCGCCGAAGGTTGTCATCTCCCACCGCAAGAGCCAAGCCCTCCCCCCTACGTACGTCCAAAAAATGGATCGAACGACAGTCCGCTGTCCAAATAAATGGCCGGGAAATGTCCGCTGCGCGTATGTTTCAACGCGAATATGGTTGTGCGGTGTAACTGCCTCAATTACAGGAGGAACTCCCCGCCGTTCTGGTTTGTCTTCGGCGCTATTCCCTCTCCACCTATTTCCCCCCAACTGGTAGTACCCCCGCTCTTGCCCCTCCTTACCCTCCCATATCCCACCGCAAGGGCCAAGCCCTCCCCTCTGCGTACTCCCAAAGAAGTACCAGGTATCGAGCAACAGTCCGCTGTCCGAGCAAATGGCTGGGTGACGACTTCTTGCGTATGTTTCAACACGCCTGAAGGTTGTGCGGTGTAGCCGTCCAGAGTCTACCCGCCGTCCTGACCTCTCTGTATCTGTGCCCTATGCAGCCCCCCCCCCCCCCCCCTCAACAAAATATCTGCCCCACCGTACACAAAACCACCCCTAACGGCATGGGTCGCACCACCTGTGATCCCTGCCGTGACGACACAAACGAACAGCAGGAGGCGCATACAGCCACTTGTTAAAGGCTACCGGCAGCGTCCCTCGTGACATTGCGCTCGGCTTGGACTCACAGTCGGTCACGAGTGCGAGTACTATTAAATAGTGCCGAATGTATCACCAGTGTACGGTACGTTTTCCTTGTCGTTGTTTTCCTTCTATTTTTGGTTCCTATTTGAATGCCGGTCGTTGCGGGAGCTGTGACGTATGGAGCCTTTACGTACGGTCTTGTGATGCGAGTACGAGTATTGCCCCTACAAGCAGTAAATAAAACGTGCTTTCAATACTCACGGCTCACGACCACCGGTTTGCACGCAGACAGCAAGAAAGATTCAGGCAGCCAAAAGAAAAACAGGATGAGGCAACGAGGCGTATCGCACGAGTCCACTCTCTTTTCAACAGCTGCAGAGTGTGACCGTGCCTACTCTTTATACCAGCCAAACCGATCAGTATGATGCGCAGCGCTCGATCCCACCTGCCGAGTGTATGATACACTGGATTGACCCCACCCCGCCCCTCTCCTTCTTATCCGCCACCCCACGTGGTTCGGCCAGCGGTCATTCCTAGCTAGCTGTTTCACTCCACGCTGCGGACTGCGGGGCAGCTCTCGATCCCCGAAGACAGTCCCCGCTTCGCCAACCCAGCCCAACCCACCTGCCAGGTTCGGCCACCTTTTGACGAAGTGCTCCCTCTCCCTCACTGACTTTGCTTTCTTTCGACCCCATTAACCCCTCGCGACCTCTCTTGCTCCGTGACCACCGACCACCCTTCCCCCCTCTCTCTTCTCCTCCAACCCACCTGGGCCAGACCGTCCTCCTTTCCTCGTGTTTTTCTCCACGCTGCCCCACGCACCCAACTCAAAGCCACCCCCCTGACCTCAAGTGGTTCTCAGTAGGATGCATGCCTCTGGAAGGTGGCCACACCGCAAAAAAACGTAGCTCATTGAAGCTGTTATCCATGTGCAAGTCCGCCTCACAAGCTCTTTTTTTATAGTAGAGGATGCAGCTCACCCTTTATGCGACTTGCCGAACACCTCATGGCGCTTCGCGCTTGGTGCAATGAGCAATGTCTGCCTGGTGGGTGAAAACCCGATGTGCTCCGTCCCGGCATTGTAGGGATGCGAGGGTCTATAGTCATACGACTACGGCCATGCATGAGATCGAGTACCCCCCCCCCCCCCCCCCTCCCCCCCCGCATCCACGACCACGACAGCCCGCTGGTGCTACGAAGTTCCGCCGCCTTTGCCCTCTCCCTCACCCCTCTTCTTCTTTGATTTATCTCGATCTCCTCGCGGCCTCGCGCAGCGGTGCACGGTCACACTGCGGCCCCGACCGGTTCTGCAGCGGGTGCTTTTGGTTTGTTTGCTGGTGCTGCCGTTCCTCTGCTACGCCGCCGCCTCTGCCGCTTGTTTTAACAGTATGAAAAGTACACACGTGTCGATTTTGGTTATTGTTTTATCCCAATTTGTCCCCTTTTTCAGTTTCCTTTCTCGCAGGCTGCGCTAGCCTGAGCTCTCGACGGGGACATACGCCTTCACGACGCGCGTCCGCGCCACCCCGCCGGCGCTGTTGATGTTGTTCAGCGGTGTCGTCGCTGACCCCATTATTAATTATAGTTGATGTTGAAACCTGTCCTGTGAGAACTGTGGCTACAGATCATATACACGCATTGACAGCAGTACAGGGTATACATTTTTGATGATGTTCTGAGTGTTGCACCGGCGACACGGAGTTCCAGCGCTAAATACGACTTATTCCGGGGACACGCCTTTTTCACCCCCGGGGGGATAACTGTAAAACAATCCTTTGCGGTTGACCAAATAACGCGTAAAAATATCAAAATGCTGTTTTCCCGTAATTAGGGTCGATCTTAACGACACGTATTGTTTTTCGTTTTTTCTTGAAATTTCGGCATTTCACCAAATTCAGCGAGGGTTGAATCTTGTCGAGTAAGTGCCTCCGTTGGCTCGGGAAATAATCGTCCACCCGGCACAGAATCAACCCTACAGCAGCTGCGCTCGCGGAACCCATGCGTGCGGTGGCCCCACAGTCATCGGCCTGACTCGTACGCAGGTGCGGGTGCCTTGGGGAGTGAAATCCATCACCAACTCGTCACGCAACAACGCCCAACGCTTGCCCAAAGCGACAAAGTCTCAGCTATTGCCGTCACCGAGCTCAGTCGGTCGGCCACCTCGGTGCGGTCACCTTGTGAACTCGGCCACGAGAGCCCAGAAAGCTATTGCGCCTTCTGCGTTTGGCCATGACTTGCGAATGACCTTAGGAACGACCCCTGTCAGCTCTGTGCGCTCGCGAGTGGTGGCACAGCTCGAGCGGTGGGGTTGCCCGATCCTCTACGGCCTTGTACCTAAATTTCCTGAAAACCCCTGAAAACTTCGAGGCGACTTTTTTGGGGGGTAACATTTTTCGGCTTTTCCCGAAAATATTTCGGGAAAATACCAAAATTTCAGGGAAATACCGAAAAAAACTGAAAAACACTCGTCGTTAAGATCGACCCTTGCGCGTAAGTTATTGGTCGACATGGACGTAATGGCCATCCCGGATACGACTAGCATAGCGTGCAGAAGACTTTCTCTGCACGAGGCTCCCAGTGATACTTTGTTCGATTTCGCGTGGATGGTTACCACAGCCAACACTACATACAGTGTGTGAGTACGAGTACCATGGGAGGCATATATGTCGACTCGTAGCCTAGGATCTCTACGTTTCTGTGTGTGGTGTAGCAGTAGAGTCTATCCTACAACGCACTCGTACTAAAATAGTGCTGACGGGCTGACCCCGCTTCCTGTTGGCTTCGTGCGAATCCATCCCATCACTAGTCCACGGTCTCGAAGAGGCCGTCCTTGGCACGCACCACACGGGGTTTGTCAGCGGGGCGATGAGCGGAGCGGGGCGGGGCGGGGCTACTCCCCGACCCGCTCCCCGCGGCCCCGCCCATGAGTGTGTGATGTATGGCAGGCTGTATGTCCCATTTTTTAGCTAGTTTGTACGTCTGGTGGTGGTATGAAAACTGAAGCACAGGCTCATATAGGCCTAGATGCATGTTTTTTTTAGCGGGGTGGGGCGCAGGTCGGGTCGGGGCTGCACCCCGACCCGCTCCCCGCCGCCGCCGCCGCCGCGCCTGCCTGTCAGTGTGACGTGCGGTGGCGTACGTGGGCTATGGCAGTTGACATAGCAGGTACATAAGTTGGACAGCTCATGTGGTCGACCATGGTATATACCATGGTCGGCCATGGGACAATCCACGGACGCTCGCCATGGACTGACCCATGGCATCGCTCATGGATAACCCGTGGGGTACGTGACGTGTAACTACGGTGTGCGTCATGGTTGACCCCGCGGACTGACCCATTGTCGATGCGTCGATGCCATGGCTTCACCATGGAACACACCACGGCATGCCCCACGGTTAGGGTCAGGGCTAGGCTATAACTTGTCCATGGAACACCCCATGGGTCGCACTCTATGTTTAACCATCCGTGGAATGGTACCATGGTATACACCATGGGAAACACCATGAGGTTTTCCATACCATGGGCGACTGCGTGATGTATACCATGGAATGTCATGGTGTATACCATGATGTCATGACAGTTCCCTTGGTGTGCCGAACTACCATGGGGTGTCCCACGGGCTCTCCCTATTAGATATTTACTATTAACAATAGCCCGTGATATGTGTCCTGGGGCAACGTCGGACAGCCCACCTGATGTGTCCGTGGAACAACCCATGGGAACGTCCATGAGGTGTGTCCCACGAACGCCACCATAAATATACCACGGCGTATCCGATGGACGGTAATACTACACGGAATGTGCCATGGTACACGTACCATGGAGTCAACCATGGTACATGCCATAACGTTTTCCATTGAACGTGCCATGGGTGACCATGGCATGTACCAGGTACCCTATACCAGGTTTTGTTTTTTTTGGTGTGGGTTCACCCATGGACGAAATGTCCACGCTGGCATCGTCGGGCACCATGGAATAAACCATGCCCTCGTCCATGGTACACCACCACGATGAATGTCATGGCGCACACCAATGACCCATGGGATGCGCCGTGTTACATTCCATGGGGCACGTTTTTCCCATGGGTTGCACCATGATATATGCCATGGTCGACCATGGTTAGACCCGTGGACGCGTCCATGGCCTGTCCAACAAATGTAGGTATACTGCCACTTATCTCACATTCAGGTGATGGATACTGCGGCTGCTGTGAATACGTGGATACTGGTGGCAATACTCACGTACTTGAATTTTTCGACGAAGCCTAAATGCAGCGGCGAAGTGGCAAGTAAAACTAAAACTTTGCATAGCGTCGCGCTGCTCCCGCCCGGTCCTTGTTCCACCCTGACCTGGGGCCTCCAAACTGACCCTGGT
This sequence comes from Nereocystis luetkeana, assembly GCA_031213475.1. NCBI lineage: Eukaryota > Phaeophyceae > Laminariales > Laminariaceae > Nereocystis > Nereocystis luetkeana. The sequence continues at coordinate 13,466,287 of JARUPZ010000003.1, forward strand.
CATACCAATGACCGCCGCATGGACCTGGTTAGGACACCTCTTTTTTGTTGCACTACACGAGTTTGAAGCAGCAGCTACCGACCCAGGCTAGTTTTTTTCGTTCGGTAAGGGTCCGCTCCTGCCCTCGGGTTTAGGATTTCCCTTCAAAATCTCAGACTGACTTTTCTTTTAGTGCCCGTTGTCTTCGTCTTGTAGAGGTGTCCTGAACCGCTTGTACAGACTTCAGTGCTCGTACAGCAGTACGATGTACCTGGTAGGGTGACACCAAAAAAGCACCATTAGCAGTACGATGTACCTGGTAGGGTGACACCAAAAAAGCACCATTCGATGCGGGCAATTCGACGGGTGCCCAGAGTGCTGACTGGATACGTGGAGAGGTGGGCATAGATGGTACGGGGGAGTAGTATTGATACGTGGAGAGGTGGGTATAGATGGTACGGGGGAGTATTGTTGGTGATTGGTGCACCCCCCCCTCAACCTCGGGCTGGACTCATAAAAACAGAAAATAAAAATAAAAAACTATTGTGCGTTTGGTGTAATCCTGCAGTCTTCTAACCGCGGAGCCGCCTACTCTGGCTCCTGTGTTCTCTCGTCGCTCGCGTCTTCCTCCTTGTTTTCCCCTCGTCCTCCTCCTGATGCTGCCCCTGGACGCACGAATGACCCAAAAAAAGGCGTCCCTGATGACCGGACGAGACTCGTTCCGCACGGGGATGCAGTTTGAGGAGCTCGACAACTCCATGCCGTGGGGGGTACCCCTTGACGAGGTTACCATTGCGGAGCGTTTCAAGTCCGCCGGGTACGCCACGCACATGGTGAGTACCATGCTGAATATCACACGCCTCGCGGCCTTCAGGGAAACCCGTGTCCCTTGCCGCTCGTGCTTCGCCTTAAGGCCACCAGTCGGGTTTTTCCCCCCCTCCCCAATCTCTCTTTTTTGTGTTGTATTATGCCTTGTAGGTTTTAGATTGGGCTTGTTTTCCCCCGTTCCCCATTCTTTTCGTCCAGGTTAGAATGGTATTTTTCTTGGCTTTGGCAAGTTGAGGGTGATTTCGTTAATCCGTAAGCCAAATACGTAAAAAGCCCAAAAACGCGCTGCGAGAAACCAGAATCAGTGCGGAATATTGTAGCCCCGTGCGTTGTGCAAGGAGTTTCCCCACACCTGCTACGAGCAGTTTTTTTTTTTTTTTTTTTTTTTTCAAATTTCTTCCCAACTATTGTGTTTCGCCCCTTTTTTTGTCTCTCTCCTTTATATAGCCGCAACTCGCGTCCGGGGTCACATAGCAGGGTCTCCTCCCCTCTCCCCCCTGACGTTGGTGCCTTTGCTTTTGTTTTCGCGAAATAAGACTTCTTAACCCGTCGACTCGCAGATCCTTAGAAACACAGTAAACACAACGAAGTCTGCGTGGAACACCTGCGGCCAAGCGTGGTTTGCCCGCAAGCCGCAACAGCGACCTAAAGCCGTGAAACCGAGCACCGCCATTTATGTGGTGTCTCGGAGGTAAGAAGAGCGCTATATGCTGAAAAAATGCCGTCATCGGCAGGCAGATGAAGGGGTCGGCCCGCTGTTTCGGTGTCCGGTAGGTGGTTTTGGTTTTATCTTAACGCTTATCAAAAAGCCGGAACATGTATCAAAAACGTGTCGTGATACCCCAGCACGTTTGAGAGACCCGAAGCTCGTGGAAAAAGGAGGTACGTAGGGTGATTCGGCTGGTGTGACGATGCAAAAGATGTGTCGCATCCTGGTCACACCTGAGATCCGGGACATACATATTTTGTTTTCGATGCTGCGTGATATAATATCACTTCTGACCAAGGGCCTGAAACCTGAGCTCTACGTGTGCACAAACGCTGTGTTTTTCGTGCTCCACCGCGTTGTGCGCGGGACTGTCGCCAAGAGTTCCTTCTTTTTTTGGAAACCCGTGACTCGATCGTCAACTTAAACCTTGAATCAGGAAGAGCTTCACGGGACCATGTTAACAAATGCGTTTTCTTTTGGAAACTCGTGGTCCGTGACTCGATTTCTCAACTAAAAATCGGAAGGACCCCCAAAATCTACAAGGGGGATCTGTCACCAAAATCCATGTTCTTTTGGAAACCCGTGACCCATGACTCCATCATGAACTTGAAATAGGAGGAAATTTCGAAGTATAAAATTCGCCCCCACTATATCAATACAAAACTTGGACGTCACAGCTCCGAACCCGTGCCCTTAGGCGTAACAGTAGTAGTAGAGCCTATCACTTATTCGGGAAAATGGTCCGTACAGCTGCCCTCAGGCAAAAGGTCGTAAGGCCCTTGCCGGCCACAAAAAAGCCGGCAAGGATGGCCTACTTTTATCGGTCAGGAGACTAAAACCTCCATCGGAACACGGTATAGATCGACACTACTGCTGCGGCTCGCTGTCTGCAGCCTGCAGCACGTCCCCCCTCCTGCCTCTCCCCCACCCATCCCCCCCCGACACCCGCATTGGGGGCCCCGCATGACAAGCGTCTGAACTTTTTTTGTTTGTTTTACACGTGAGGGCAGATCGGCAAATGGAATCTGGGAATGTCCTCGGAAGACTATTACCCGTTCAACAGGGGTTTCGACACCTTTCTAGGCTACATGGGCCCGGAGGAGTCCTATTACAATCATAACAGGTGATGAACGCAACAGTAAGTAGTAGCTGGTATACTTTACATACTGCAGACTCTGCACGCGAGCTTCGAATACATCAGTACTAGTAGGGTAGCTCGTGACAGCCCTTAAGAAATGGGGGATTCAGATTTGTTGTGCTCGATTTTTGTATACCTTGCGAATAAAAAAGCAATGTGTTGTACACTCTTCGTTCGTGTAGGGCACACCTTGCCCCATTTAGGAATTTGACCCTGGTGGCCTAAAACAGGCTGAAGACTTCCTTATGTGAGGGTCGCGTACTCTACCCGAGGGCATTTTTTAGGTGTCCTTAACCCTTTTAGGACCCCAGTTCCATTTTGGGGACAAACTACTTACAGTTTGAGTACTCTGTCCCCACATATGGTTGTGCGGTGCTATAAGGGTTAATTACCTACTAGTAAAAATATCCTCCACTAAAGTGCTGCTATTTTTGTATCAGGATTGTAGGCTGTTGTCTTTTTACTCGCTTTGCACCCTCGCCCTGCGTTTTTTCCACGCACGAGTCCGATTTGCTGTGCTTTGTTTCTCTGTTTCCTGGTCTGCTCGTCCACGTGTTTGCCGTTTTGCTCACTGGTTACTTGGCTTTCGGCTTACTCGCAACAGAGTACTGGCTTGTTCGCTTTGCTTACTTGCGCACTTGCTTTGCCCTCTCCCTGGCTTTGCTGACTTGCTTCCTGGCGTAGACTTGCTGGCTTGCTGTGCTTTACTGGCACACTGACGTGTTTAGTTGCGTACGGCAAATATAAAGCTGGTATAGACACGAGGTATAGCACCAGGTACTATGTTATGGCAGTCTAATACATCAGTTGTGGTCCTCTATAGTGCCGGTATGCGCCAGCCCACAAGACCGGTACAGAAACTCCACACTCGTTAATCCCAAATGTGCCAAGCGATTTCACAGACACTGTTTTATAGCGGGCAACTGGCACTATAGAAGGACCATCGGTTTACTTTCTTGCTTACTTCGTTCACTTGTTCCATCCCATCTCGACCGCTTCGACCCGGCGCAACATTCGATTCGTACAAGATCTGAGACGTATACGTACAAAGGAGCCGGAGGGGGCAAGACATTTAACGATTTTGGATTCGGAGACAAAGACGGGTACATCGACTACGTCACGAACACGACACGCCAGGTAGGCGCGTGCTTGCGTTTGTTCGTTCGTGCGGTCATCCTCATTTTTCTTATCAACGATTTTACTTCCACCTCGAAAAAGCAACAACACGTTGGTGACGAGCCATGCGTGATTCGTGACACACACGGAAACAGCTGCTACTGCTGCTGCTGCTGCTGCTGCGCTATGCAATCTGAAAATTAGCTTAGTTTAGGTCAGGGCCAAAATTCTTGTTCGAGGAAAACAAATCCTATTTTCGGGCCAGTATACCAGGCAGGCCCCAGCCCGTATGCGAGGCGGGGGGTGTCCTGCGTACATTATGTTCGGTTATGCCAAAAGGAGATTCACATGTCGTGTAAACTTTGAAGCCACAAGTTATGTGACTCCCGATTTCGTAAGTGCTGTCGGGTAGTCCCCTGTAGCTGAGTTGACACAAAGCCGACGGCACGGCTTGTGAAGCTACTGCTGTTGCAGGAGGATTTGTTGTGGGTTGATAGCGGCACATTTTGTTCTTGCCGGAATACAAACCATATACCAGTGTGTTGGTGTTGTTGTTGCTGCTGCCGCTGTTGGTGTTGTTGTAGTCTTCGTCGTCGTTGTCAGCATCGCATTATTGCGGGGGGGCATAATATATAGGACCAAATATTGTAGGTAAAATTAGCCAAATATATAGGTTTTTGTGTGTGCCGTAGGTCCTATTTAATATGCCCCCCCCCCCCGTAATAGCTCATTGCCTCAACCCTTGAAGGACTGCAGTCCCGTTTTAAGTACAAACCACTCAAATTCCAAGTAATTTGTCCCCAATTGTCCCCAAAACGGGACTGCGGTCCTAAAAGGGCTACAAGAGAGTCTACAGCATCCCGATAATCGAAATGCCTGGCCATATCGTGCCCTGAGATTATCACAAGGAGTATAGGACATCACATCAACGATAACAACTGCGGCCGATGTGTTGTCGTAGGGTCCGGAGCTCAAGGGAGTCTACAGCACCACCTTGACCGGCGATCGAGCCATCGAAGTCGCCAAGGAACACCAGGCTGCAAACGAGGCTGCTGGCACCGACGACCCTCTCTTCATGTACTTGGCGTTTCAGGTGTGTTTGGCCTCCTTGATGTGAAAACGTTGGTGGTGGTTGTAGTGGTAGTAGTGGTGCTGTTGGTGGTGGTGTTCGTGCTGCTGGTGGTGGTGATGTTATTGCTGGTGGTGATGGTGGTGGTGTTAATGTTTGTGGCAGTGTTGGTGGTAATGTTGGTCGTGGCTGTGTGGCTGTTGTTGTCACATTCACTCATGGCCACAATCTAGTCCGTGGCCGCTAAACCTGCTCCAATATTTCTGGAGCGGCAAAAAAACAGCCAGGACCATTCCTGTGTCTTACGATGTTCGGACTCGAACGGCAATGCTCAAAGGGGTAAACATGTCGAAAGAAGGCGACGACTTCACGACGGTTTCAGCATCGTCTACACGAACAGCCAGCCCGGGCTGCTGGGGTGTGTGTCCGAAGCGCAACATGGTGTACCCAGGGAGATGTGCGACACGCGCGCAGCATGATGGCAAAAAAATGACCACTCTATGGTGCCGGTATGTATGCGCCAGCCAATGATACGGGCACTTCAGCGACAACCAGCACTACTACTGCGCACACTGCCTCACTGGCTACTTCCATACGTGCCGAGCAATTCACACGCGCTAAGCGGGTAGTCGGCACTACTCAACCTGGCACTATAGGGGGACTGCTACTGCTGTGGTTGTGCTGCCGATGCAAGCTCGTCCTGTTATGGGGGAACATAGCATTCAGAGCCAAACACGGTGTGTGGACAGCGAGGGGATATATGTTTTTTTGGGTCAATCGTGGGTCGTGGGTTCTGCTTACGGCATATTAGCATGTATTCCTATGCCCCGCCCCCCGTGGTATTCGATCGATAAGACATCAGTTGTCGCTTTTCAGATCGCTACACTTTCAGTCAAGTCTCCGAAAGGTTCACAGGCCGCTCTGTAGTTGGCCATGCATTCTCGCCCGTAAGACCCCTTTCGAGTTCGCATTCACTGCTCGTAAAATCTACGACCCACCACAAGATGAGTCTCCGGAAGGAAATACTCCAGGATCGGTGACTTTTTTGTGTTGGGCGACCGTTTACGACCGACCAAGGCACAGGCGCGTGCTACGATAGGGGTAGTACTTTTTGGCGAAAACGAACCTGGCCGACGGCCTCCTTGGTTAAGGAACTCCCCTATAAGGCATGCCTCTTTTATCATTTCGTCATTCGTAATAGACCCCGCCCATGGGATTGGGCACCACGCTTTCATCATAATCAGTTCTCGGGAGCGGTGCGGAGCTATCCTCAAGCGAGTGAGTAGCCTAGGATAGAAGAAGGCGCACCTCCAGTGTATCGTGGCGTGTGTTCGCAGGCTACGTACTATAGTACGCAGAGTGCATGGAGCGTGCGGTATGCAGCAGAAAACAGAAAGGTGAATAGCCATGAGAACCATGCTTGTACATATCATAGGCGTCCTGTATGTACTACTTGTAGTTCGCCTTTTTGTCTATTGTTCGCTGGTTTTTCCTGGCAGGCCGCCTGCCCACTCTATAGCCGCTGGGTGTAACCGAGGAATGGCTGTTCTCGCAAGGACCAGCTGCACGACCTATATGATATTTGAAGTACATATAATAACTTGGTACAGACAGCAGTTGTTTTGAAACCCTAACAAGCCTAGTCCCGACCGCCTGGAATTTTTCTAGGAAAGTCTCTGGGAACTACGACGAAAGTGGGAGTAAATCGACCCTTTTTTCGCAGCCGGACCAAGTCGTAAAACACTGCTGATCACTTGTTTCCAAGGACCGTAGCGGGAAGGGGGGAGAAGAGCCTGCTATGTGACCCCGGATCTGAGTTACGAGTTGGAAGGAGAGAGAGAAGAAGATGTGCGAAGATAATGAATGGGATGAGAAAAGGAAAAAAAAAAAAAAAAAAAAAAGGATGGGTCTGTTACTATTTTCTCCCTTGGTCTATCAATAGCTTTATCTGCTAATTTTTCCTGTTTTGCCTTCCTTGCAGCTGCTATCAATAGCTTTATCTGCTAATTTCTCATGTTTTGCCTCGCAGGCTGCCCACTGTCCGTTGGAAGCACCCGACGAGTCGTGGTTCACGGAAGAGCAGCTGGCAAACCTAGTTTCGATCACGTCGAAGTGGTCCGTCCGCTTGGATTTCGCCAAGATCGTGTACTACTTGGACTCGACGGTGAGAGGGCGTGATATATCAATCATACGTGGCGGTTTCCTTCTTGCGGTTTTCTTTTTCGCACTTGGTTTCTCGTGTCTTTGTTTGCCGGTGATTCATTGTTGCCCCTCGAGGTGGCTTGTTGGGGCTATTTTCTCGCGATGTAGCAGGGGTGTTCCATTCGATGCTCTATAGCGTGGTGTAACGAGAAAATTTCTACATCATCAATCGCCCGACCCGCTGCATCCCACCACCGTCCCCGCCCCGCTGCATCCCACCACTCTCCCCGCCTCACCCCGCCCAATCCTACCCCACCCCGTCACCGTTGCCTCGATTCGCTCCTGATGCACGGCATCGTACATGCTCTCATCGTTTCAGATAGAGAGGATCGTGAACGGCCTCGATGACGTCGGTATGATGAACGACACGCTGGTGATCGTAGCGAGCGATAACGGAGGGTGCCCGTCCAGCGGGGGCAGCAACTTCCCTTTCCGTGGGTTCAAGCACACGCTCTTCGAGGGAGGGGTGCGCACGCCAGCCCTCGTGTACTCAGAGTCGGATTCGATCATCCCGTTGAAGGTATAGCCTATAGGTTGCAGCGGTGCGGGACCCTTCAGACTGTTTAACCTGTATTCTAAGAAAATGCGCACTTGAGAAACTCGGGCAGAGATTTTGTGCAAGGGATTTAGAGATTCCGGACTGAGACCGTCAAGAACCTGATGAATTCGGGCGGAGATTTTCAGGCAGGTAACGAACTCGGGAAGTCGTCATGCTGAAGTTTTGTTTATAAACGCACCCGTTCTCAAATAAGAACTCCAGCCTGGACTCCTGCCTTCCTGTTTCCTATTACGGGGGACCATAGTTAATAGGACCCAAATATTGTTGGTAAAAATGGTTAAATATATAGGTTTTCATGTATACCATAGGTCCTATTAACCCTTTTAGAACCGCAGTCCCGGTTTTGGGGACAAACCAGTCAAATTCCAAGTAGTTTGCCCCCAAAACGGGACTGCGGTCCTAAAAGGGTTAACTATGGTCCCCCGTAATACCAAGTATTCCTGTACTGTAGTGCTATGAGTGTACCGCATCGCCCCCCACAAGGCGTTTTTCTAGTGGGACCATTCCACTTATCAGACAGGTTACGATATATCTGTAGATCATCTCGATCCTCGAAATCGGACTCGATCATTCCGGTAGAGATACGATACGTAAAGTGTAGTGCGCGTGGACGCGCCGCGTCGCCTCTAAAACGGCGTTTTTTGGGGGGGGAACCATAAGCATTCCATACACACTGGACAGATCACGATCTATCAACATACCAGTACCAGATACCTGGTACCACGGTATACGTTTATTTATAGATCATGTAGACCTTGTGTTGGGGACGTTCTGAAATGCTGTTTCAAGAGGTCTTCATACACCCAAGAAATCAAGGAATCGTGTGTAGCAGCAGCCCCGAGTATTGTCGCTTGCGTACCTCGTATACAAGCGTTGGGTCGAGCCCGGTGTTTGAATCGAGTGACGGTGATACAGCAGTGATACAGCAGGAGCTGCATGAGCTGTAGGATCTGTAGGACCTGCAGAATGAGCAGGGCCTGTAGGAGCGTGATTTTTGGACCCATCGAAGTGGCAACCCCTCTGTAGGATCTCTAGGATCTGCGGAAGACGTAGGAGCGTGCTTTTTGTTCCGATCGGATGACTTAACCCTGCCTCCCCCGCGCGCGGTATTGCCTCCAACGACCTGAGCAGGCGAGGGGCACAATTTACGACGGAATGATGCACATGGTGGATTGGACCCAGACCCTGGCAAACATCACTGGCATCCCAACGGTAACAGCAGCGGGAATAGGCTTTGGCCCATAAAACTTTGTTTTCTCATTCTTTGCGGGTTGTGCAAAAATCGCAGAACTGGCACCAAAATGGCCAATCTTTGAGCGATTTTTCTTCAAATTCTGAAACCTAAGTATAACGCATGCGCGAAAACAGACGAAATATAGCCCATTCAATCGAAACGAATTGCGAGCTTACTGGGTAAAAGCCTGAAGGGGAAACACCACGCCACGGGGGGTTGTACGAGAAATGTTGGCTTTCGTGCTCGAAGATTTTACCAGCAGACCTCGGATCGTATCCTATCATATCGATTATCGACTTATTGATTTATTGATATCAATTGGTCCGGAAATGGCATCAGGTTTAAGCACTTCAACGGTCATTTAATTCATGCCCTTTCAATGGCATTTTATTTCACGCCCTTTCAACGGTAAAAATTGATCCACGCCCTTGTAGCCGGAGTTTGTTTCACTCTGTCGCCTACGCAACAACGTGTCGTCGTGTCTTGTACTGGTATGCAGCAGCGGTAGACGACACCACTTCTAAGAAAACGCTCGTACTTTGAGCCAGGGGCCGAATTTTCTTCATGTCAGGCAGGGAATATCTGCACACAGTAGTCGTCCCCAGTGGCTCGGTAGGTGGTCCGCGTGCCTATCGAAATCAATTTCGTGGGTTCAAGTCTCACCGAGTGCACATGCTCGCAGGGACTTTTTCTTGCAGAAAAAATTGATCAGCGGAAAGCGCGAGAGCGTGAGTTATAGCTACATTCGATGAATATCGACGAGCAGTGGGAATGCTGAACTCTATGCGCGATAAAAAATGAAGGCACGTACCGGGGGGGAGAAGGGACGACAACTTTGACCACGGCTTGTCCAGAAGATCGCCGAGGGTAAAACCTCCTACGAGCTAGGCTGGAAGGTAAAAGTGATGTAAAAAAAAGGTGCAATTTTCGGTATAGAACACACATTTTTTTATGTTTGGTGCACAAGCAGAGCCGAGTTTCGACGAAATCCTCGCCACAGCTGATGTTTTATCGGTGCATAATTTGTTTACGCATTTTTTTATGTATGGTACTGTATGAACCTGATAATGAGTTACGATAACGTGCATATCTGGATATCAGTACGTGTAAATGCTATGCTAATCCCGGAACCGATCAAGTCGCGAAGAATCGCCTTGGAACGGTCCCAGGAGCGATGGTCCCTTGCAGCCGTCGTTACGACCCCGACGCGAGGCCGAGCAGATTTATTTTGTATCGGTTGACAAGGAGATCTCGTAAGACCTGTTTTATGTAGGTAGGTCTAGTTTTTTTTTATATTACCGTGGGGCATCTCCGGGGCGACACCCAGTCGGGTCGATTACGGAGAAGCGTCCACTTCGATTTAGGGAAGAGGTCAACGCTGTCCATGCAGCGGACCTTTGGCGACCCGGGGTCTAGGCTGGCAGGAGCTTTCATGCCTGACATTGGGACGTATCCTCCCATACAAGCGTGTCCCGATATCTACGACAGATACGCACAGTGGTATCCTGCCCGTCACGGCAGTGCCCCCTCCCTTCCTCCGCCTCAAATTCGTTCATCTCAGCCTCGCAGGGATGGTCTAGTGGTGTCGTCTGACGGGCGATTACTAAGACGGTAGTTGAGGCACAGGGTGTCGACTTATCGGACCTGGACACAAAAACAGTTGTTGTGTATCATGCTTGCAATTGCTCCTCATAATTCATGACTAAACTACTGTCGTGGTTAGGTCTGTCATCCTCGCATCCATTCCTTGTAACTGACCGGTTTGAGGCAACCGGCGTGCCCCCCCCCCCCCACTCAAGGCTTCTGGGTAAACTTGCTCTACTCCTCGGGGGCTTTCGCCAACCGACACTCTCCTCGAGAGTGGAGAGTGTCGGTACCGGCAAGCCGCATAGTCGTCAGGAGTCCCTCCCAACTTGGGCCTCCGGGACCTCCCGTTGTCCCGGCTGGCCAAACGTCCAGCCTTGTCGGACGGCCCCCGTAGGAAGAAGCGTCGAAGGACAAGCCCTTCCCACGACCTCGAGTCGTCGAGGCCACCAACTAGCCACCACCTCGCTCCTTTGAAGGGTTCGGCAAACACGCGGCTGTTGAAAGCGCCTGTCCTTCGACGCTTCGTAGCTCGTACGGGCCGTCGGACAAGCGTGGGTGTTCGGCGAGCCGCGACAGCGGCGGGCGGGCCCTGCAGGGTCAAGTCGGGAGCAAGGACTCCTTGCGACTGCGGCCTTCCGCCATCGAGACTCTTCTCACTGTCGGAAACAGAGTATCGGTTCGCGAAAGCCCACGAGGAGCAGGGCTAGTTTACCATAAGGTTTGAGCCGGGGAGGAGGGGCACACCGGTTGCCTCAAACCGGTCAGTGACGAGGAATGGATGCGAAGATGGCAAACCTGAACACCGAAGGTGTAAGGGGTGGATGGGTGGATCAAGCATGATATACAGCAGCTGTTGTGTCCGGGTCCGATAAATCGACACCCTGTTCCTTGAATAAGCATCCTCTCGGGGTGAAATATATATATATATACTTCGTATATATATCGTGAATCACATTTGTTTTTGTACCTGGTACACTAGAAGATAATGACATTTTTTTACCTCGTGGCCTCCCTTTTCAGGTCGGGATGGGAAAGGAGTTGAGCGGGTTCGATCAGTGGTCGGCCATTATCGGAGACCGCCCGGAGTCGTCGCCGCCGGTCCGTAACGAGCTGGTGCTGGGCCGCAATACCTACGAGTTCGACGCAGACTCGGCTTCCATGGTCAAGACGACGGAGCCCAGAGGCGCCTACATCTACGATGGTTGGAAGATCAACATCGGCGACAAGTGAGCCCCGGGTTCTCCATCTGAAGGGGGCTTGCCTACTATATATAGACTGGGGGATGCAGAAGCATAAAAAGCATGTTGGACTGCAGTAGGGAACTAAAATCACTTGGTTTTTGTCTAGACGACCTGGACCGACAAATCCGGCCGAAAAAAGTGTAAAACGAACATTAAACAGCTGGTGCCATACGACGGGCCCGAAACCAATAAATATTCACTGCAGTAAGTCGATATTCGCAGCCGAATGCGGCCCCTGGGAGTCATGAAATGCGCGGCCCCTACTAAGGCAACAGGGGTCTTTCGTCGGGAGTCAAGCATAGTTTACAAAAGTGACCGGTCCATTATCAGGCCCATCCTGCCTTTTTATGGGCCAAAGCGAATAAGGCCCATCGGTCGGTAACGCCGCCATTTTCCCCGCGCGCTACTGTAGGGTGCCTTGAAAGAGGTCACCTTCTCTACGCGATCAGCGACCTCGCCTCCTTCCGCCTGTTCAATACCGTGGTGTTCCGACTATTTCGCTACTATATATTTCGGACCCCGAAATAGTGCCGTACACATCTTTGGCAGAGCCTCGGCTTATTCTGCCATAGCACGTACGTCTATCGCGCATTGCCCGTTGCGGGCAATACGCCGAGCGGCAACGGGCATCAGCCCCCCGCGGCGTAGCCCCCCCCCCCCCCTTGTATACGTCCCTCCCCCTATTTTATATAGGTTGGGTTGGCGTCGGTTGGCAACGACACTGTAAATCATGCCGCTCACTACGTGAGCTAGACAACCAGGGTACCGTTTTTTTTTTTTTTTTGGCGTCGCCCACAGCGGGTTGTCGAGTTAGATCATTGGTGTGAGGCAAATAACCTTTGCTTCGCACAAGTGGGAATGATCGTATCACGTAGTGTTCAAGGTAAGGCACCCAAGAGGCAGTTACATAGTGCTCTCATTACTGTCTCTGGAAATGCCTACACCGGAAATTAAATCAACTCGTTGAAGCTGTCGTCCATATGCAAGTCCGCCTCAAAAGCGGTTCTTAGTAGGTAGGATGCAGCTCACCCTTCATGCGACTCGCCAGACACCTCACGGCGCTTCGCGCTTGGTGCAAGCAATGTCTGCCTGGTCGGTGAAAATGCGACACGCTCCGTCCCGGCATTGTAGGGATGCGAGGGTCTATGGTCATACGACTACGGCCATGCGTGAGAACGAATACATCTCTCCTATCGACTACACCCCCCTTGTATACGTATGTACTGGTACCAGGTATGCGATATACCTGGTATACGTGTAACATCCCTTCGTTGAAGCCACGTGTACGATATACATGTAACGTTCCTTCGGCAAAGCCCTTTTCCGCTCATACCTCGAGGTCGCCTCGCCCTGCGCGGATAATCTGTACCGTACGTGCCGCTGTAGGTTTACGAAAAAAAAAAAGAAAAACGACGCCACAGTTTTCCCCAAGGGGAATATTACGGGGGACCATAGTAAATAGGATCAAATATTGTTAGTACAAATAGGGAAATATATTGGTTTTTGTGTATACCGTAGGTCCTATTTACTATGGTCCCCCGTAATAGCGAAATCGAAACCAGCGGGTGGGATCTATATACGCTGCACTGCTCTTGAAGAAAATGTTGTAGTTGGGTGTATGCTTCGTATATACCAGTACCTGGCAGTATGTATCTCCCCTGTCTATGTACGTTTCGGAAGCGTTGTGGCGTGCCGCGTTTTTTTTGTTTGTTTTCCGTGTACCCCTGCCGTCCATATTTTATTCGGCAAGACGTAAAATCGTAAAGTTGAAACTTACTGAGTAAAACTTGGCACTGACCCCCCCCCCCCCCCCAGAAGAGGAGTTGGGGGAAATGGACGAATGTTACATGGAGTTGGATGCACTAGATACAAGGCAGTGAAAACACGATCGCCTCTATACTATTACGGGGGACTATAGTTAATAGGACCTATGGTATACATAAAAACCTATATATTTAACCATTTTTACTAACAATATCTGGTCCTATTAACTATGGTCCCCCGTAATAGGAGATAGAGGGTGGCCACAGGCGGCGAAGCAGAGGAAGAGGATAAGAATGATCAAATGACTAAGGCAAGCAACAAATGCATACTTCCCCCCCCCCCAGTCTATGGTCATACGACTACGGCCATGCATGAGATCGAGTATATCTCTCCTATCGAGTACACCTCCCCCCCCCCCCCACCCCCACCCCCGCCCCCCAAACTATGCCTGCTTGGAACCGGAACGGGAAGTTTTGTTTTCAACACTGATTACCCCCACCCCCACGCCCACCCCCGCCCGCGCCCCGTTTTTTGTCTTAACGAAGGTGCACCGGCTGGTTCAGCTTCGACGCGGCCGATAATGTGCTCGTAGACCCCCAATGCGACGTGGGCGAGTGCCCTACGTGCACTGACGGGTGTGTTTATGTGGACGGGTGGAACAACTCCTTTTTGTTTCACATCGAGACGGACCCCTACGAGATCGTGAGAGGAGTGTGGGGGTGTTTTTGTTCTCGACAGTAGTGGGAGGAGGATGAAGGGGGAAGGGGGGGGGGGGGGGGGGGGGCGGGGGGGGGGGGGGGGGGGGGGGGGGGTAATCACTTTTTTTGCTTGCCTTAGTAGTCTTGTGACCATTGACCACGCATCCCTTTCGAGACAGGGAGGGAGAAAGAGGGGAAGGGGGGGAAGGAGGAGGAGGAGGAAACGCAAGCGACCATTCGTGAGGCTATTCACCCCGTTGGACGCTTTGATTGAAGCATCACACGCGGCTTTCTCTAAGACGAGTTTCGTCGAAGTTCTTTGTACGGCAGTACCTCACAGCCGGGGTCCCTTTTTTTTTTATCTTGGTTGAAAACGAGCGAGCCTTTTTAGCACGTTTCACATTGATTATTGCTGAAAATCATGCATACTATGATACGATACCCGGTTCTCACGCAGGCCTCGATTTGTTTGAGTGCGCGTATGTCTAACAGCGTTGTTTGAGCCCCCTTTCCCCCCCCGGCTATTATGTACCAGGTATAGGTTGGATTGGCGTCTGCTGGTAGCGACAGTGTAAAACATGCCGCTCACTACGTGAGCCAGACAACCAGGGGACCGCTTTTTTTGTTTTTTTGGCGGTCGTCCACTGCTGGTTGTCGAGTTAGATCGTTTGTGCGAGGTGAACAACCTTTACTCCGCACAAGTGGGAATGATCGTATCACGTAGTGTTCAAGGTTAGGCACCCAAGAGGCAGTTACATAGTACTCCCATTATTGCCTCTCTGGAAGTGGCTACACCGGAAATTAAAGTAACTCATTGAAGCTGTCATTCGCATGCAAGTCCGTCTCACAAGCGGTTCTTAGTAGGATGCAGCTCACCTTTCATGCGACTCGCCGGACACCTCACGGCGCTTCGCGCTTGGTGCAAGCAATATCTGCCTGGTCGGCGAAAAACCGACACGCTCCGTCCCGGCATTGTAGTGATGCGAGGGTCTACGGTCATACGTAAGACTGCGGCCATGCATGAGATCGAGTACATTCCTCCTATTGAGTACACCCCCTCCCTCCCCCCATTTTACTTCCCATCACCGCGTGTCGACCGCTCCCTCCCTACCATCCCGTACACGGTTGGTTCTCAGCACAACCTAGTCGATACGATGCCGGAAAAATATGAGGAGATGGTGCGCCGATGGAACGAAGCTACCGTGGACGAAGTAAAGCCAAACTTTTTACCGGAGGACCCCAGAGCTATCGAGGTGAGAATGACGCCTCCACCAGATCCTTGCCTCCCACCCCCCCACCCTCCCACTGCCCTCTCATCACACACACACCCGCACGCGCGCTATGGTCATACGACTACGGCCATGCATGATGCTGAGTACACCCCCCCCCCCGCTACCCTCCCGCTCCGTCTAGGACGGGATGCGTGGTCAAAGGGCAAAGGTCCTAAGGCACGGAACAGATTTGTACACCCCTCTCCCACGCTTGCACGATCCTCTCACGTTCCCTGCCACCGATGGCACCCTAATGGTACGCCCGCCCCACCCGCGCTCGCGTTCCGCTCCTTCAGATGTGGGAGAGATTCAACAACTGGACGGTGGCCTGGAACTAGGGCCTCTGCCTTTGGTTTTACAAGTAGAACCGCATCCACGTTTATTGCGTGCGAACTGCTTGGAATTCTGTGTGGGGTCATTTTTGCGGCAGCTGGCAAGAGTTGAGCGCCGTGAGTGACAGAACTGAAGAAAGAAAGAAAAAAACGTGGATGCCCTGATCCTGAAGCCATTTTCGCCGGAGGAAACATAAAACTCTTGTGTAAGTGGCAGCAGGAGAGCTACCGCGTGGCGTAGAAAACGGCAAAGGCAAGCGGCATACAAGCACTGCCGAATTTCTGGCCTGCTCGGCAGCAGCAGAACAAGCATAGGTTAACGACGCGCGTGCAACAGCGAGCCTCTCGTGTTTGTTGTCATTGGTCTGCCCTTTTCCGTGTCCTGCTATGAAATTGGCCGGAGGTACGTATGTAACGGCCTTGGGTTGAGCCCTTTGGATTTCGTGTGTATTGTTTTCATTGGCGTACCCTGTGTCGTGTGTCCTGCTATTTGCCAGATGTGCCCGGCTTTTGAGTTGTGCCCTTGGAGTTTCATGCGTATTGTTGTGATTGGTGTATCGTTTGTCGCGTATCCTGCGATTGGTCGGATATGGCAGCTTTGAGTTTAGCCCTTTGGGTATCATGCGTATTGTTGTCTTTTGGTCGCCGTTTGTCGTGTGCCCTGCTATTGGCCGGATATGTCCGCCTAAAATTGAGCCCCTTCGAGGTATTGTGGTAGTGCGAAAGAAGGTACATACGTTCCATGCTGGCGTTTGGGCCCGCAAGGTGCAGTGGGATGGCGTCAAGGCAGGACAATGGGCGGGGTTGTTGTTGTTGTTGTTGTTGTTGTCGTCGTAGGTGCAACCTTTTTGTGTGTCCTGCTTTTGGTCGGATAGAGATAAAACCTCGAGTCAAGCCCTTTCGAGGGGCTGTAATGTGTAGTGAGGTACAGTGTACACACGTCGGAAGCTGGCGTTTTGAGTGCGCGCTGGCGTTTTGAGAAGGGGCATGGGAGGGGAGGCGGGGGGGGGGCACTGTTCTCTGTAGTGGTGGCCTTCTGTAGCATGTATTTTAATACCTGGTAAACATTAGTGCGACTCTTCCGAGCACTGATGGTATCGCGATCAGTCATCCCAAGGGTAAGAGGGGACACTGTACCTCTTTTTCGTCAGGTGGGGCTCCATACCTCACTTAAAACGCCATCCACCATTGGAGAACCATTGCATTCGCAACCCAACCAGCTTTCTGTGAGCCATATGCGGCAGGAATGCAGCAGCACAGTGTGGCGAATTTTGAGCCCGAAAGGGGGGGGTGTTGCAGGCACCGGCAGCAGCCTCTCAAGCCGGTTCAGCTCAATGCTCGGTGCGCTATTTTTTGTGTTCGGTCGGTGCGGTGTTGGAAGACACCGGGAGGCGCTCGTGCTAGATTGCGAATGTGTTGGATATTTTTTTTGGGGTCAGTTCCTTCGTTCAGGAGCCCCCCCATCTACTGCAAGGTAGCCCCCGTACTACAGTATGGGTGTGTTGTGAATGGAATGATAGATATGTGACGCCCGCGGAGGGTGTGGTGTAGAGCACACGTATAGTGGGCGCTTTAACTCTAACGCGGGACAGAATCAGCGGCGTGGGATATGCACGCACATAGTTGTAGGCTGTACACGAATGTTGCCTTGTGTCGTCTTGTGCGTACACGTTTAATTTGTCTCGATGCATAGGCAAAGGCGACGTTTTGCCGGTATGTAGTGCTTGATGTATGTGCTCTAGTAGGTACTATCAAGCCGGACATCCAACCGCAGCGTGGGACGTGCGCGCATATTAAACGTAGCCTGCCAGGTACATCATTGGGATTTGTATGATTTGTATGCGCAGCACACGCTTTTCGTTGCCTGGATGCAAAGGCGGCAAGCAACGATGTTTTTAGCTCGTGGTTTAGGTGTGTGTTGTTCTGCCCTTACTCTGGCGTAGTGAGCAGCCGCGGTGGGACATGCACACACATAGTGGTTTACGAGTTGTGTTCTGTAAGAGCTGTATACTCTTGCTTTCGGTTTGCCTGGATGCAGAGATAGCAGCGGCGTGCGTTGATATCTGCTACAGGCCCATTTGTAACTCATTAGCTCTTAGTAGTTTTTACGAAGGTGTACTTTTTACTGGCTGCACTTAAATGGGGGCGTGACGCCCGTTGAGTTCCGTTGCGTGTCTCGTGCGACAGTGTTGGGGGGGGGGCGGGGGGCTGCATTATGTGTGGGGCGTGATGCTCTTGTGGTCCGTGGTTGAAGTGCTTGCCTCGTGATACTGTGTGTGTGGGGTGTGGGGAGAGGGGGGCGTGATGCCCGCTCGATAACGTGCGCGGCGTGACGCAGATTTAGGCCGGGTGGGATCTCTTATGTATGTTGCGGCTCTTCTTGAGCCCAGCTTCTCCTATCGGAAACAAGAAAACGCAACAGCTACTGCTTACTGTCGATGATCTAGATCGTGGTCTGCCCTCTGCCCTGTGTGTGAAATGTTGGGCAGACGGGTGCGTTTCAAACTCTTGACTCTAAGCGCCGTGACAGCAGGCGCACCGGACAAAGGAGGCGGTTAGGGGCACTCTCTATGCTGTAGGCCTGTGAGGCTTCCAAGGTGTAAACTGGGTAGTTACGTGGATACACAGCTATGGCTGTAGTTCAGCCGGCGCGATCAACGATAGAGGTATCGCATTTCCTTTAAACAGAATGACGGGGCTGCTTAACCCGAAATCGTCGCAATGACGATCTTGTTTTGAAAAATGATTTATTTGCATACTTGAGCCATGGGATTATTCATCGGGATGCAATTTGATTTTTGCGGAAGTCAGTTTTCCGGTGAGGTATGGAGCTCCTCAAGTGAGGAGCCTCAGAAAATTCAGGGCTCATCTCTATCGTAGAACGCCTCAGCCACTTTTTGGAAGGCATCCCTGGCTTTATAATTTAGGAGCCCCGGGGTGAAGCAGTTGTGCAGCTCGCGAGTGATAAAAGGTGTGCATTTTTAGTCTTGCCAAGGTTTGATGGCACAGCCCCCCTCTTCCTTTATTTTTCACTAAATAGCCCCTTGTCATAGGCTCATCGGGCCAGCAGCAGAAGAAGCGCGTTTTTTTTTTTCTTGATGGGTACAACGCAGTTCGTACACGTTTTGTGACAGCAGACAGTAGTACAGAATGGTAGTGTGACGACGATTGTTGACTGTTGGTGGTGTGTGTGGTTCGTTTTGACCGGAAGGACACACTGGCAACGGCGAAACGTTGGCACAAAACGTGCAGGAAACAGATTGGACGGCACAACAGCAGCTGTGTCGGGCAGCAGAGGCCTCGTGCAGACACACGCACGTCGCGACCCCGGTTGACAACACCGGTCGACCGGGGATTTCAACCATTCCGAGAAATTTCTTTGAAAAAACAATGACCAATAATAATACCAGGGTAGGAGAATTACGGGCACCAAACGCATTTAATTTTTTTCTCTCCACAAGTCGAACCCAGCGCTCGAAGCTTGAGCCCCTGCCAGTTGGGCTTTCTCCTTCAAAAGATTATTTACGCAGTACCACTTGAAATAAAAAAGTACTTGCCATCCGACCATACTGTACGTACAGTATTGGACCACAGGGGCGGTATATGCGCAGACTGCTGATATCTCCACAGGTAGCACCAGTGTGGCCCGTTGAATATGAAGGCACGTACTAGGGAGGGGGGGGGGGGGGGGGGAATCTGTGGACTCGGCTTGTCCAGAAAGCCGCTGAGGGTACGAAGAAATTTTCCTGCGTACGAGTTGAGCTGGAAAGTACAACAAATGGTAGGTTTGTCCGTAGACGAGGCAACGGCCTCCGCAAACGAAGTAACGGACAAAGCAGGGTTTATTGGTAGAGATAATGTGGCATGCCTGTATGAGGAACTGGGATAGAGGGCAGACGGCGGGGCCGTTGCCCTTATGTTGGAGTTGATGTCATGCTTCCCTGGTTTGCCCGACCGTGCCTCCCTTTCCTCGTATCGGTGTGGCAAGGCCGTAAGAGTGTTAAGGTATGGCCGTGCCCTTAGAGCAATCAAGGAGGTGGTGGCGAAGTCAGGTCGGAATCCCGACGAGTTCGCCTTGCACTCGTTGCGTATAGGAGCCGCGACCACGCTCGCGGCGGGGGGAGACATAGCGGAACGAGTTATCCAGAGAGAAGGGAGGTGGAGGTCGGACGCGTACAAGGCGTACACGCGTAATATCATACCAGGTAGAAGATTCCACGAGGTGTCACGTAAGCTGGCGAGGGCAAAGGTAGCAAGGGAGAGATGTTCGATATAGCTTGTGTCAACGAACAGTCTATTAATAGCAATAAGTTACAGTTACATACCTTGTGTCACGGAGGTAGAGTTACAGGGATCGTCTCGTGGTATCACTCACGAACAGTCCCACGGGTATGTACGAGTAGGAACTATGCGAGGAGGTTTAGGTACCTGGTATTCGACTACGAACGATTGTTACTGGGCTGTGGAGAGTTGACCCACATGACCCACTCCACCTTTCCCCCTGCATTCGTCTACCCCTTTCCGGGCCGACATAATAAAGACATCTTAAACTATCTTCTACACACTGCGTGTTGCAGTGCCTCGCTCACAGCCTAGTGTGGCTGTTGGGAGCTTATCCGTCCATCGCATATCAGCGCTGATTGAACACGTTAACGACTTATTGTTCGAGCAAGCAGCCTGATCATGCCGAGTGGAACCCCAGTGGACGGGTCGTCCGAGATGGACGACCTGACCAGTCTCTTGAGGCAGCTGGCGGCGGACAGGAGAGGAGACCAAGATCGACGCGAGAGCGACCGAGAGCTGCGACGTCAAGACGATGAGCGACTGAAGACGCAGATTTTCGAGGAGATGGATCGCGGAACTGCTGCGGTTAGTGAGGGTGCGCCTGGTGTTACTGGTGAGCGGGTCGGAACCGCTACCAGTGCAGGGGAAGTAACGGGAGTCAGCTCCAGTGGGAGTTAGCCAGGTCTTGGCGCGGCAATAGGCCTGCCAAGGAGTGGTGCGAGTAGCAGCGTAGATGGTCATAAGGCTGAAGTCGGTTCTCGCGAATTTGGGAGTTTGAAGCAGTCGGCTCCTAAATTCAGTTGAAAGTCGGAAGATTTTCCATTGCGGAAGGAGCACTTCGAGGTGTTTACTTCCATGGCTGGGTGCATGTCGGCGTTCCTCGTAGATCATGATATGATGATAGGCGACGTGACGAAGAACACTCAATGTTTTCTCTCGCAGGGTTCAGAGAGGGACATGTTAAGACAGCTAGAGTAGCTTGGACTTGACTGACTGAGAGCGTTGTGAACCGTGTTCTGCTTGGTAGATTGTTCGGTACAAAATCACCTAGTGCTGGCTGGACAATGTTGTGTGATTGGCTCATGCCCGAAGACCATGGCTGAACAGGTCAAGTGGTCGGTAGCGTTCGACTCCGCAAAAATGAAGAAGGGAGAAGAGCCCATGAAGTACTTTTGGTCGGATAGACAAGATTGTAGGAGTGCTCGCGTCGCTAGGTGTGGTCAAGTCGGTAGAAGACGCCAACCGCAAGATCATCAGGACCCTCACATCAAACTACGAAATAGAGGGACGTACTATCTTGTACCGTGAGGATGTCACTCGAGCGGAGGTCGAGAGCATCATCCGACAGCGGTACTTGCGCCTTCCCGCGCCGAAGGGTAAGGACGTGGGTCAGGCTCTATTTTCGAATGAAGCTGCTCGAGGTGGTCGCGCAGGTAGGGGCAGGCATAGAAGTAACGGTAAGCAGAGAGGTGGAAGTGACACCGCAAGTAAGAACAGTCAGGGTAGCAGTAGCAGTAACCCCCAAGCCCCCACACATAACCCCCCCTCAGCGTTCGACAAAGTGAAAGGAAAACGCATTCGTGGCTTGGAACCCGGGCACACCTGGTCCCAGTGCAAGGCTCGCATCCCCCCTGTACCAGAACAGACATCAGGCGGAGGTGCGCAAGGCCAGAACAACGGCGGTGATACTGTGTGTTGTCTTGCGAAGTGCATGCTTGGTACTAGCGATGACTCGTGTAATAATGAGGAACGTAGTGATTGCATACGTGAGAAGTGGATAGCGGACAGTGAGTGGTGCATCCTTTCACATGACCCATTCAGCTGACCTTTTGAGCGATGTAAGACTGTGCGAAGACAAGGTTATCATAGGTGACAACCATCTGATCGACGTGGTAGGGTACGATACGCTGACTGCTGTGTTCCCAGGAGATCTGACTGCCAAGCTGTTGGATGTGGCCTACGTGCTCGGAAATCGCATTTAACTTGTTTTCGCTGATGGCTGCGCACAAGCAGAGAGTAACATTTACGACTGAGGAGGAAGACTTGTGCATTTCTCTTTTCAATGGGAGGTTGAGGTTTAAAGGTGATGGATCCAGTTTCTCCGGATTCGCGTACAGGATAGAGCCAGACGACGGCTATGTGCCGTTCCCCCTTGAAACCCCCAACCCTTCCGAGACTTGTGTTGAATATGGTTGCGATTTTCCCCTTGCTTTTCCCGTGCTTGCACCCGGTAGTACCGCGTCTGCTGAGACTAGTGTAGACATCGACGTTTTTCACTGCGTGCAAGGTCACTCGGATGAACTACTCTCGCGAGAGACCGCGAAATCACTCGGTCTAGAACTGGTACGAAAACTTGAGCCCTATACGGGATGCTCTATGGCGAAAGGCTACCGCAAGCCCATCCCTAACAGCACTAAAACACGCGCGACAGAGAAGTTGAGGAGATTTTTTGTTGACCTCAGCGGACCGAAGAGAACACCTTCCCCGACGGGTGCGCGGTATGTCATGCTTGTGAAGGATGACTACTCTCGCCACGCGTGGGTGTATTTTCTGAAGCATAAATCGGATTCAGGAGACGCATTTAGGAAGTTTTTGGCTGACGCGCGCGCCGACGGAGTACCCTCGAAAGCTAAGATAGTAAGGTCTGATAACAGGGGGGAGTTTTTCGGTGGTGAGTTTGGAGCGGTGTGGAAACAGTATTGCATCAAGCAGGAATTCACCAATGCCGATAGCCCTAAGCAGAACGGTGTAGTAGAGAGAGCGCTAGGTATCATCCAGAACGCGGGACTCGCCGCGTGCATCCAAGCGCCCATCATATTTCCTCACATTCAAATGCCGCCGACTAAATCCCTGTGGGCGGAAGCGGTGCACTGGGCTTGTGACGCCCTGAACCACACTGCGACCACTGCAAACCCCGGGAACCGGTCGCCGCACGAAATGTGGTACGGAACTGCTGCACCTGCTTCACCGCACCCGTTCCTTCGCCCAGCGTTCTGTCGCTGGAAGCGCCTGTAGAAGTCGCACCCCCGGGCCGAAAGCTGCTTTTACCTCGGGCCGGGCATCGACCACCCAAGTGACTCTTTGCGGATGCTCACGCGGGCGAACAAGGTGGTGGAAACAAGGGACGTGACCTGGGAGGCAACGCTTAGTGCAGGAGCGCCGTCACCCCCGCTGCCGAAGATGCCGGAGCAGGGAGGGACCGTGGACCTAGAAGAAGCGCCTGAGCCGGAAGGGACGGATGACTATGAATCCGCCCCGACGACTCCACTGCCGGTGTTGGGGAGGGGAATTCCTCACCAACTCCGTGCGGTGTCTCCGATGACGCAAGCTGGCGGCGATTTGCAAGCCGAAAGTGAGGAGCTGAACGATTCATCAACGGTCAGCAGCGAACCGCCCGAAAGCGACACTTCTTCTCGAGATGACGACGATGCGTCCTCCTCTGACGATGGAGCTCCGACCCCGACTGCTATCCCGACTGCTGCGCGCCAACTTGGAGCGCACATGTCAGGACCGGGCGATGATGAAGAGATTCGGGAGGGAAGAACGAGAGCGCAGACCAGAGCGCTCAACCGGGAAGCGGCGACGGGGCTGATCCGTACGATCGGACCCTGTGAGGGAGGCCGCATATTCCATGCGCTACTGGCGGCGCAAGACACAGGCGGTGAACCTACTCTGTTGCCGGATTGCCTCCTCAAGGAGACGGAACCGGAACCGACGTCTTACTCCGCGGCGCGTTCATCAAATCCACTCTGGCGTTTGGGTGGAGGCTATGCAAGCGGAATTTGATGGACTAGAGGCCGCTGACACTTTCACTGAGATTTCCGAAGTTCCGGCGGGTAGCAATATTGTGGAATCAAAGTGGCTCTTGAAGTGGAAGGGCGACGAGCATGGCATGATCGATAGAGCTAAGGCGAGATTGGTAGCTAAGGGCTATAGTCAGGTAGAGGGAGTTGACTACTTTGATACGTTTGCCCCTACTGCATCAACCACGTCTAACCGCATCGTAGCCGCAATGGCATGCAAACTTGACTGGGACTTGAGGCACTTGGACGTTGACCAGGCCTTTACTCAGTCAGAGTTGGATACCGAATTTTTTTCTCAAGATTGCCCCCTGGGTGTGGGCGGTTATCGGGCAAGGTGGTCCGACTCAACAAAGCTCTTTATGGGCTGACGCAGAGTGGTCGCTCGTGGCATATAGGCTTCTGTCGTCAACCTCGGTTGAGTGTGGTTTTGAGCGGTGCTTGGTAGACCCGCGCGTCTTTCGGCTGATGGTGAATGACGAGGTTGCAGCGATGCTGGGGGTTCACGTGGACGACATCAAGATCGCAGCCACCAAGGAAATCACGAATTCAGTAGAGGTGGATCTGAACAAGAAATTCCCTAGGAAACATCTTGGCGAGGTTACGTGGTACATGGGTAGGGAGTACAAGAGAGATCGTGAGAAGAGGACCTTGGAGATTTC
Organism: Nereocystis luetkeana; assembly: GCA_031213475.1. Lineage (NCBI taxonomy): Eukaryota > Phaeophyceae > Laminariales > Laminariaceae > Nereocystis > Nereocystis luetkeana. Next base: position 13,490,760 of record JARUPZ010000003.1, read on the forward strand.
GCAGACTCAGTCTATTCGAAATGCTGTCGAACGTTTCGGAATCACGAAAACCAGCCCCATCCCCGCATCTCCGTCATTGGACCTCAGGCACGTGAGTGGTGAGGACCCTGCGGTGGACGCGAGATACCGCGAAATGGTGGGGAGTCTGATGTGGATTGCGAATCGGACGAGGCCGGACATCGCCAACGCAGTACGGGGCGGTTGCGAGGTTTTCACATGACCCTAAGGAGGTACGTGTCAAGGCGGCTAGGAAGATAATCGAGTACCTGAGCGCAACGGCTCTCTTGGGTCTGACGTTCAGGGAGGACAGTAAACTAGAGGAAGTACAGTTGGAATATGACTTGGAGACGTACGTGAACGCGGACTATGCCCACAAGGCCGACGATAGGCGTTCGGTCTCTGGCGTGGCTGTCTGTAGCGGGGGTACACTTGTGTCGTGGTTTTCTAGGACGCAGAAGTGCGTCACCCTGTCAACTACTACTGAGGCGGAGTACGTACGTAGCCATGGCCGATGGGGTGAAGGAAGCCCTTTACGTGAGAGGAGTGTCGGTTTTTCTGATGCCCAGTCTGGGGTCGCCGAGTATTGGAGTGTTTGAAGACAACAAAGGGGCGACAGACCTTGGACAAAAACCTATTGAGCTCATCCAACAGTAAGCACATCGATGTACGGTACCATTTTCTGCGCGAGTTGGTGGGGACGGGAGACTTGTCGGTTAAGTATCTCCGGACGGACGACCAGCATGCGGACATTCTCACGAAGGCTATTGGCAAAGAGGGTTTTGAGAAACACCGCGATTTTCTGCTAGGAATACAGTAATTTGTTGTTTGTGGATGGTGTTTGTTTGTGCTATCGAGGCTTGTTAGTTGATCCAGCGCCAGGGAGGGGGTTCGATATAGCTTGTCTCAACGAACAGCCTAGCAATAAGTTACGGTTGCCTACGTTGTGTCACGGAGGTAAAGTTACAGGGATCGTCTCGTGGTATCACTCACGAGCAGTCCCACGGGTATGTACGAGTAGGCACTATGCGAGGAGGTTTAGGTATTCGACTACGAGCGGTTGTTACTGGGCTGTGGAGAGTTGACCCACATGACCCACTCCACCTTTCCCCGTACATTCGTCTACCCCTTTCCGGGCCGACATAATGAAGATATCTTAAACTATCTTCTACTCACTGCGTGTTGCAGCGCCTCGCTCACAGCCTAGTGTGGCTGTTGGGAGCTTATCCATCCATCGCATATCAGCGCTAATTGAACAAGAGACAGCCGGGGGCAGGAACGGCGTGGGGTAAGAAGTAACTATTAATAGGAGTACGGCAAACACTAGCCTCACATCACCTCGGTATTGGAGGAGTCGAATGGTACCGTACCATTCGGAGGCTTGGTCATCCGAGACAACTGTAGGCCGTACTAGTTAGGAACCCGGCCGGTATAATGGGAGTGAGAGAGAGACGTAGAATTAGGGTGGTCGAGATATCCAGGGTATTGCAGGAAGCTGCGATACAGGTATCTGGCCGAGGGGAGGAACCTCTCCCTCCCACGACTCAGGAAACGATAATGATAATGCAATTCGAAAGATATACAATAAAGGGTAGGTTTGTCCGTAGACGAGGCAACGGCCCCCGCAAACGAAGTAACGGACAAAGCACGGTTTATTGGTAAAGAGAATGTGGCCTGCCTGTGTCGGGAACTGGGATAGAACAAGTTTGGTTGGACGAGAAGACCGCGCACGCAGCCCTTCCAAGCAGAGCACCGAGCGTAGGTCAGGATCCCCACGCCGGGCCCGAGCAAGCACGAGGTCCTGTGACGAGAACGGGCAGACGTGAGGTAATCGCTGGTTTGTGGATCCAAGCCAGGAATTTGTGCCTTATTTTCCGCGGCCCCACCCCCCCATATTTTTTCTTTCGAACGGGGGGGGGGGGGGGGGGCACGAGTAGCCGGGGGTACGGAGGAAATGTCTTTCCTTCCGTTAGGGTTTACTGTAAGTTAGATTGGAGGAGTCGAATGGTACCGTACCATTCGGAGGCTTGGTCATCCGAGACAACTGTAGGTCGTACTAGTTAGGAACCCGGCCGGTATAATAGGAGGGAGAGAGATACGTAGAATTAGGGTGGTCGAGATATCCAGGGTATTGCAGGAAGCCGCGATACATGTATCTGGCCGAGGGGAGGAACCTCTCCCTCCCACGACTCAGGAAACGATAATGATAAGGCAATTCGAAAGATATACAATAAAGTGATGATGATTTTACAAGAAAACAAAACTACTATTAGTAGCTAGTCTGGCTAGACCCAGCCGCAACAACAAACTGGATTTTCTCGGCGCGGTCCAATACACTGGGTAACAACTATCAAAACAAACCACTTTTCAAGAGGGCCCCAAAACAAGAGAGGATTAACCCCTTCAGGACCGCAGTCCCGTTTTGGGGACAAAGCAGTCTAATTCTAGGTAGTTTGTCTCCAAAACGGGACCGCGGTTCTAAAAGGGTTAACAGTTGGGCATCCACACCTCACCACCTCACCGCACACGGGGCATTTTGCCCTCGAAGGGATACCCTGCCGCTTACTATATGCCATCATCAGATGACTGATGGTGTGGGTCGGTATGCGGTCGTTGTCTTTGTTGTGCTATGTACACACTCGATGGTGCGTTGGAATCATGGTGTGCTTCGTGTGAAGGTGTTACCTACTGAGCTATAGGGGTAAAAGACCGATCGATTACCCAGCCCAAGGTAATCCTTATAACACTCTCCCCCCCTCTAAACGGCGGGATCTTTGGGGCGTCGGAACCGTATACGTCCATACATACGCTGACCTACCCGCTTCGTTTCATCACCTGGGGAACCAGGGAGATGTGTTTTTTAGGTGTGTGCACGCGCAAGCGTTTCTGTAAAAGAAACGTTTGAAGTGGGGTTCGAACCCGTGACCTGGACGACGTCAAATGTGAAGATGTCACCTACTGAGCTATTATAGGGGGAAAAGACAGATCGATTGCCCAGCCCAAGGTAATCCTTATGACATTCGTCGTGCGCTCTGAGTGTGAAGGTGATAGCAATTGTGCTCGCTATCGTTTCGCCGTGAGTCTCGCCGTGTAACTTCTTCCGCTCGTTGTGCGATTTTTTGCTGGTTTTGGCGCTCGTCAACCTACTGCTCCGGCCTCCCACGATGACGGCAGCAGCGCACCAACCAATCAATGGCGATCAAAACGGGGAAAAACCGCGCGCGGTGGGGGGAGGGGGGGGGGGGGGGGTCGTCAAAATCCCCGACACTCGCTCGATAGATATGACACGTAGCATTGGTCCCTGGACCACACCTAAGGTAAGAGGGGGTACCCCCATTTTCACTTTAGCCGGGGCGGGGGGGGGGGGGGGGGGGGTTACTCGATATCATGCATGGCCGTAGTCGTATGACCATCGACCCCCGCGCACCCCTACAATGCCGGGACGGAGCACGTCGGGTTTTCCCCGACCAAGCAGGCATTGCTTGCAACCAAGCGCGAAGCGCCGAGAGGTGTTCGGCCAGTCGCGCGAAGGATGAGCTGCATCTTACCAAGAACCGCTCGTGAGGCGGACTTGCATAATATGGATGACAGCTTCAATGAGTGGGGGGGGGGGGGGGGTTACCTCCATTTTCACGGAAGCGGAAGTACTCGATAGGAGAGATGTACCCGATATCATGCATGGCCGTAGTCGTATGACCACCGACCCCCGCGCACCCCTACAATGCCGGGACGGAGCACGTCGGGTTTCCCCCGACCAAGCAGTTGCGTGCAACCAAGCGCGGAGCGCCGTGAGGTGTTCGGCCAGTCGCATGAAGGGTGAGCTGGATCTTACCGTGAACCGCTTGTGAGGCGGCCTTTCATAATATGGATGACAGCTTCAATGGGTGCGGGGGGGGGACTTCTATTTCACGGAAAAGGGGGGGGGGGGGTCCCCTCATTAGTACGGTAGGGGGGGTGCCCCATTTTCATTGTAGGGGGGTGCCTCCATTTTCACGATAGGGGGGGGGGTACCCCCGATTTCCCTGCCGGGTTTAGGCCACAATGAATACCTGGTAGTGAGCACGAGCGGCCCTGTACCTGGTACATCTCAAAAAACGGATTTGCTCTAAAATACGTAAAACATGTGTTGTTACGCAGAGTATATAACAAACAATTACAAGCCAACTCGAACGTTTCAAAAGCAAAAATAAATAACGCGGGCCGTTCGCTCGCGGGCCAGTGGGTCCTGAGCCGCAGAAACACTAGGCTCAAAAAGTGCTCTCCTCACCGTACACGTGTAGCCTCGGTCCTTCTGGGTTTCTGTTCCCGTTCGTGTAAATAGGACAATGTCAAGGTTTTTCGACCTCTCGTGTTTCTTCTTCCCTGCAATCGAACGTTGACCAATCGGAAAGCAGCTGATGTACACATCATAGTTTCTTGACTACATATCGTAGTTTCTTGACAATCTCCGTCGTTCCGTCGAAGGCCGCCTCCTCGATAGAACTATCATATACTTAGTATACGATAAAAGATAGGTAAAATACGAAACCCTCAACGCTCACACCCGCCCCCCCAAGGCTCTCGATTGCGTGAGTACCTTTCGGTTCGGAACCACACGTGCAACAATGCTACGGCTCGGTTCGGTTCGGTCCGGTTGTTTCACCCGACAGCGAAAATCCTAGGGTTCGGTTCGGTTCGATTCCGCGGAACCGGACTCAATTGAACATACCGACCGGATCCGAACCGAACCGAACCGAACCGAACCGAACCGAACCGAGCCGAGCCGAACCGAACCGAACCGAACCGTCGAGCCGTACGGAACCGCACCGCAGCGAGGGCTCGTAAACAGCCCCACCCTCCCTTGCCTCAAAACCAAAGGGCCTGCTACTACACAGACTTCACACACAAAGACTTCACGGATTAGCCGCACCGGCGGCAGCCGTCTCCGCGCCTGACAGGTCAGGAGCCACGAAGCCCCCGTCTAACGCCATGACGTCAACGCCTACTTTCTCCACGAATCCCAAAATCTCCTGAACTTCCGCTAGGGGTGCCAACTCTCCCTGTCGGGGGCATACATGAGGCGACGAAAACAGAAGGCAGGGGGATAGGGTAGGGTAGGGTAAGTTAGGGTAGGGTAGGGTAGGGTAGGGTAGGGTAGGGTAGGGTAGGGTAAGGTAGGGTAGGGTAGGTAGGGTAGGGTAGGTTAGGGTAGGGTAGGGTTAAGTAGTTGTTGTTACGGCGGGGAGTGAAGCGTAGGGAAGGGTAACGTAGGGCAGTGTAAGGAGGGGTAACGTAGGGCCGTGTAGGGTAGGGTAGGGTAGGGTAGGGTCTGGCAGGGTAAGGGGGGGGCGATAAACATCACGAATATGTGTACCAAAGGGGGGTCTCCGGTGTTGGCGTGTGTTGAACAACATCGGGCTGCCGTAAAGTTGTCGCGCAAGTATCAAATCTGGACGGTGGTACTGTATAATTCGCGAGAGGTACGGAGAAAAGGAAGGGGGAGGGGGAGGGGGGGGGGGCTCGACAAACACAAAATATTTGCGCTAGGGTGGGTTTTAGATGCTAGCTGGTGTCTAACGGAAGAGGTCTGCCGTACATATCTAATTTCGATCTTAGGCTTGAAGAACACGAGACAGGTACGGACACGAGTGCGTGTGCGGGGGGGCACTCCTGCCATGCATGGCCGCAGGCGTGGGGGGGGGGGGGGGGGTCGACAACCATAATTCTTCTGTAAATCAGGGAGGATGCCTACTTTCGGAGGATGCCAGGGTTGTGTTGGAAGCTAAAGAAGTCTGCCGCAATTTCGACGATATACACCGCAAAGCAAGCGAGAAGTAGTGTGGGGGGAGGGGGAGGGGTCGGTGTCTATCATGCGCATCGGTAACGGGTATTGAGAGCAACCGGTCTGTCTTGGCCTCGCCGATAAAATTGTGGCAGTGGACCTTCCTAATCCCGAATCCCAGTTTCGGAGGCCACGATAAAAGTCAACAGTGCTTTGGCGGAGCCACCGCATGGCAAACGAAGGAAAACGACTCATATCACCACAGCAGCAACAGCAGCAGCAGCAGCAGCAGCAGCAGCAGCAGCAGCTACAACAGCAGCCGAAATCGAAGACTGTTGCCGAAAACAAAAAAAGGAGGCGACTGCGTTTGCACCGCCCGCTGGTGCACGACAAAATAACGCCGAGAACGATCCGCTCCACACCTCATCCATCCGCTTGACAACACCCCTCTGTATCGCGGCAACCTTGTTCCCAGGCAGCAGTCGGAACTTGCAGATGATCTCCGTCGCAACGTTCTTCGGCAGGAGGTCCTTGTACCTGGGAGGCAAAACGTTATCACGTCACAAGCGCGCGAACGCGAACACTAAAAAAAACGAGCCAGACAGCACACAGCTTTACACAAAAGCAGCGCCTGGTACCAGCAGTAGCTACTTTACGACTTGGCCCAGCTTCGCCAAAAAAGGTGGATAATCCACACTAACTCCTCAATGCCATCTTTATTCCGAGAATTTTCCCTATAATTTTCCGTAGAAAATTCCCAGGCGGTAGGGTTTATAGCCTAGTACACCTTTTCGACTCGGCCCAGCTTCGCCAAAATGGTTGATAGTCCACACTATCTCCTCAATGCACCTTTATTCCAAGATTTTTTCCCAGAACGTTCCCTAGAAACTTCCAAGGCGGTCGGGGTTGTACAGTGTTATAACCCCTTTTGAGGGCTGCACTCCCGTCTTCGGGACAAATTACTTGGAGTTAGACTGAGATACAAGTATGTATATGTGCAGTGTGTGCTGTATTTACATTACATCGTTATTTCTACGCAGCTTTATCAGTACACCCAGTGTCCGTCCCGATTCCTTATCCTAGAGAGATACTGATTCTGTGGTCACAGACCGTGACACAGACGAAGACCGAAAACAAAAAAAATAACCGCAAATTCAAGGGTACCAGGTAAATACGTAAAAGCAAGCGAATTGCCAGCGTACCGGGTACGAGAACACAGCAACACAAGCGAGACCAGAAAATAACAACAAAAAGACAATGAAACGGAAATAATTATTATGAAATGAAACAGAATACAAAAGACGAAAGGAGACCAGAAAGACTGCTAGACGGAAAGCATGCGTACTCAGGAAGGACCGATCGGTATCTGCTGCAAGGACGAACGGTGCGGCAGTAACAAGGGTAAAAGCTTGAAGTGGAGAAGACCATTCGAGATCGGAAACCCGTGTCGAGAAAGCTATACATACATGTATACGCACGAGTTGTTGTTTTTTTGTTTCTTGACGTTCGTAGATAATTGGGCGAATGGTTCACATTGTTTGGCAGAAACAGTTCGTTTTTCCTTTGTGGCAGCGACGTGGCATTGTTTGGGTGATCGCGTGGTTGGAAATGCAAAGTGGATGTACGTACAGAGCACGGAACTCTACACATATGCGCAAGAGCACGTACATACGTACCAGGTACACAATGAATTATATTTCGACCAACTTTTCGAATCTGGTCCAAGGCCTCTGCACACTCGACCGCCACCACGTCCTGTTCTACGAGCAAGAACCGAATCAAACAGCCACGTGGTGCGTTCGGACAACAGTAACACGAGCCAGCACAAGACAGGGCGTATTTTGTATACCTTCACGAGGGTGTTGCTCGCGTCTGCTGTATGAGGGGCGGAAAACTCTCGAAGCCCGGGGAAAATTCTCTAGTCTGAGAAAGTTCTTCAGAACCAAGTGGGAAAGTTCTTCAAACCCAAGTGGGAAAGTTCTTCAGACCCAAGTGGGAATATTCTTCAGGGAAAGTACATAGTTTGTCTCCAAATGTGGGCGCGGTCGTACAGGTGTTATCAATGGTAACCCCCATGTCATTATTTTGCCCTCAACCCACCAGCTTCTGGGAAAACAACTCACACACCTCCCAAGCGGATCACACCTTGGACCGATCACCTTATATTCCCGCTTGATGATCTAGATACTTCAAGGCAGACAGATTCATGATCTGTATGATCTGTATGATCTAGCTCACGTTGCCGGGTGGGAGCCATAAAAATCTGCATGATCTACGTGGGACATGTTTCCTGGGTCGGATCTGCACTACGAGTATACAGATCTTGCACAGCACCCGATAACGACAGGCTGTGGAGGATCTACATTATCTAGATGATCTAGCTCATGGTCTGTTCGAAGAGTGAACTATTACGGGGGGCCATAGTTAATAGGACCAAATATTGTTGCTAAAAATGGTTAAATATACAGGTTTTCATGTATACCAGAGGTCCTATTAACTATCGTCCCCCCGTAATAGTGTGTTCTCAAAAACGAAAAAAAGAAAAAAACGACCAAAAGAATGATGAGGGGTGCTGCAGCCTTAGCCCTTTATAGAACTGCAACGGACGGAACAGAAAAAAGTGCTTCGTTCTAATTTCAAGTGAGTTGTCCCCGAGTCCAGTCCTGAAGGGATTTCTAGGACAAAAACACTGGAAATTAGAGTCATATTTAGGTTCATGTACAAGACGTGACCACAGAACTCGTATCTCTTCTAGGATTGAAGAATCGGTACGGACACTGGTTGTGCTGGATGTCGACGGGTAGAAAGAACGGTTTAATGTGAAGAACACACACAAGACGGTATTAAGGCTGGGTCTTATGCAATTTTTTTTGAGTGATTGAAACAGGCAGGAAGTCGGATTTTCCACCGGCAAAAAGCCACACCAGATCGGTGCGCCATGTTCCGTCTTATCGTGATTTTGGTTTTATTTCATGGGAGAACTAAAAAAACAGAACACAACCGACATTTTGAACTCCACGTGGACCACGACACGAACGAGAGTCGCTCACGCCGGGTTGGGCGATCAACCTTCGCCACCAGCTCCTCGAAGGAAGCAGCGGAATGTGGAACCCCCTGGGGAGCTGCGTAAGGGGTTTGCTAGTCGCTGGACCAGCAAGGAGCTCTCGCCTTCGCGGAGCATGAGCTGCTTGCGGCGGTCGTAGTCAGAAAAATACCGTTTGATTGTTTTGATACTGCTGCTGTAGTCTCGTCATATTCGTTTCCAAAGTTGTTTTGCCTAGAGCAGCTGCAGTTGGGCAGCAGCAAGGGACACGATGGTGGCCAAGGTACTGATGCCCTCCCTCTCCGTGGTGGCCGATGCACAAGTGTTGGAGCCCAGCTGTGTACAAGCGTAATCAAGCATGTAGCGTCGTGACCCGTCATGAACCCAGTCTATAACCTAGACAAAATTGTATAATGCCACCGAGGTCTAGTGCAAAGCCAAATTTTATCACTTTCAGAGTTGATCAGAAAAGGCTGCCAAAAAAAATCATTTCATGGAATTTCAGGAGTGATAAAATCTCGGAGGAACATTTTTTCCACCAAACAGGCCCCATAAGACGTGATTTTGATAAAATCTGATCAGATATGGGACCAGATACCCCGAAGCCTCCGTAAACAGTCATATAATCACCTCAAAAAAAATTGCATAAGATCCGGCCTAAAGGTGGTAGCAGCCGTCTATTATTACGGGGGGCCATATTTAACAGGACCAAATATTGTTAGGAAAAATGGTTAAACATATAGGTTTTTATGTACCTGGTATACCATAGGTCCTGTTAACTATGGTCCCTCGTAATAGTGTGGTGTGAATGCCCGGCAGTTTCGCGGTATCAGGAATGACGCTGCCGCCCACCGATGTCGCAATGTATGTACAACTCCTTCGATGTACGTAACCGTGTGCCCGGCAATGTAAACACCGTTTGGGTATTCACATCGACAACCCAGCGGTCCTTTCAGTTCCTGACAGAGCTGTAGTTTGGACTGTCGCTCGGCAAGAAACGACGACGGGAAAAAAAACAAAACAGAACATGCCCCTATTCATACTGCAGCAGCCTGTGTGCGCTGCGTGAGGTACTACGTAGCATCCTACGTACCAGTCTGCGTTGCTCCGTGAGGTCCTACGGAGCAGCCTGCGTTTGCTTCGTCAGGCCCTACGCAGCAGCCTGCATTTGCATCATGAGACCCTGTATAACAGCTTGCGTTGCTTCGCGATGTCCTATTACGGGGGCCCATAGTAAATAGGACCTACGGTAGTCACAAAAAACTATATATATTTCCCTATTTTTACCAACAATATTTGGTCCTATTTACTATGGCCCCCCGTAATAGCAGCTTGGGATCTCTCCGTGAGGTCCCCTATGAAGCAGCCTGCGTTACTCTCGTGATGCCCTACGATATCAGCCTGTGTTGCTCTCGTGATGTGGACGCCGTACCCACCATTTTTGGTTCTCGTCAATTTTCCTCGCTCAAGCTCCCAATTCCCACAAGGGCCACTAACCCTGCTGCCAACCCTACCCCTCGTCCACTTGGCTCGCCCATCCTCACTCCATGACCTAGATCATGCAGGCGCTACACGCCCCCCCCCCCCCCCTCCCCGGCACCATGGCCTACAGTAGGGTAGGAGCCCATCTGCCTCGTGAGGGCTTCATACGAGCTAACCCTACCCTCACTCACTTGGTGGACCCATTGTCCTTCGCGAAGACGCGGAACTTGTTGTGCTTCTCCTCCGCCCTCCGCTCGCCCTCTTCGATCTCCGACAGGTTGTCGGCGATCGCCCTCAGCAGCGGCTCTTCCTGCTGCTGCCCCACGAAGAACTTATCGATCGCGTCGAGGAACAGCTTGGCTGAAACGCAGCGCCAGCGCCGATCAGAGAAACGCGGCACAGCAGGTGAAGTGGTGGCAAGTCAGCGAAGAGGTGATCTACGACAGAGGTAGCACATTTCCGCCAAAAAAAAATAATCTGAATGACGGGGGTCCTTAACCCCCAAATCGTCGGAATGCCAGCCTTGTTTCGACAGATGGCGTGTTTTTTTATACCTGGGACATGGGATTGACCATCTAGATGCAATTTGATTTTCGCTGAAGTCAGTTTTCGGGTGAGGTATGGAGGTCCTTACGCGAGAGGAGCCTCAGAAAATTCAGGGCTAATGTCTATCGTAGAACGCCTCTGACACCAACAGTAGCAGACGGTGACAGTTACACAATTCAGTGCAGTTACAGTCCCCCAGTGCCGGCGTCCCCGGCGGCTTGGTAGGTGGTCCGCGTGCCTATCAAGATCAATTTCGAGGGTTCAGGTCGCACCGAGTGCACATGCTCGCAGGGACTTTTTCTTGCATGAAAGAAATTGATTAGCGGAAAGCGCGAGAGCGGGAGTTAGCTACATTCGATGAAAATCGACGAGCAGTGGGCATGCTGAATGAACCCTATGCGCGACAAAAAATAAAGGCACGTACCGAGGGGGAGAAGGGACGACACCTGTGACCACGGTTTGCCCTGAAGATTCGCCGAGGGTAAAACCTCCTACAAGCTAGGCCGGAAAGTACAAGTGATGAAAAAAAAAAGAAAAAAAAAAAAGTGCCGCTGTGGCAGCGATACAGGGCAGTGGCATTAACAGTGATACAACCGCAGGGACAGCAGTGACACAGTACAGCAGCAACAGTGGACACAGTGCAGGCACAGCGACGCGGTACAGCGAGTGACTCCGTAGAGCGACAAGCGATACAGCAGAGCAGCGACAGCGACACGGCATGCCCAGCGGATGTACCGACACCTTCAACCATCCTCTCGAGCCTAAGCCGAACGGTATACAAGCACGACCGTTCAACCATCTTCCCGAGAACCCAAACCAAGTGGGGTATACCAGCACCTCCAACCATCGTTATCAAGGGTAGAACCCAAGCGCAGGCCAAAGTGGCAAATTATACAGCCAATTAATTGTCGCGCTCTAACAATCGACGACGGCGGCGGCTGCACCCCCCCCCCCCCCGAAGGGGATAAATAAATAAAAAAGCCTACCTGGTATGTAATATTTCGAAAAATGTTGGAGGCGTCTCGATCAGGAGTAGGAACGGTGCTCCGTCCCGAAAGGGATGAATGGTCACGTGCAAGTGACTCAGGCAAGCAACGAATAATTACGCCCCCCCCTCCCCCCTGTCCCGGCATTGAAAGGATGCGAGGGTCTATGGTCATACGACTGCGGCCACGCATGATATCGAGTATACCAACCCCCTCTCCCCCCTATATTATATATAGGTTGGGTTGGCGTCGGTTGGTAACGACTCTGTAAAACATGCCGCTCACTACGTGAGCTAGACAACCAGGGTACCGTTTTTTTTTTTTTTAAGGCGGTCGCCCACAACTGGTCGTCGAGTTAGATCATTTGTGCGAGGTAAAGAACCTTTACTCCGCACAAGGGAATCGATCGTATCACGTATCAATAGTGTTCATGGTAAGGCACCCAAGAGGCAGTGACATAGTACGCCCATTGCTGCCTCTGGAAGTGGCTGCACCGGAAATTAAATTAACTCATTAAGCTGCCATCCATATGCAAGTCCGCCTCACAAACGGTTCTTAGTAGGATGCAGCTCACCCTTCATGCGACTCGCCGGACACCTCACGGCGCTTCGCGCTTGGTGCAAGCAATGTCTGCCTGGTCGGTGAAAACCCGACATGCTCCGTCCCGGCATTGTAGTGTTGCGAGGGTCTATGGTCATACGACTACGGCCATACATGAGATCGAGTACGTATCTCCTACCAGGGGTATCGAGTATAACCCCCCTCCCTCCCCCCTATAATATACCAGGTATATGGGTTGGCGTCGGTTGGCAACGACACTGTGAAACATGCCGCTCACTACGTGAGCTGGACAACCAGGGTACCGTTTTTTTTTTTTGGCGGTCGGTCGGTCACAGTTGGTGGTCGAGTTAGACCATTTGTGCGAGGCGAAAAACAAATACTCCGCACAAGGGGAATGATCGGAGCACGTAGTATTCATGGCAAGGCACCTGAGAGGCAGTTACACAGTACTCCCATTGCTGTCTCTGGAAGTGGCTACACCGGAAAGCAAATTAACTCATTGAAGCAGCCAACATTATGCAAGTCCGCCTCACGAGCGGTTCCTAGTAGAATGCAGCTCACCCTTCAAGCGACTCGCCGGACACCTCACGGAGCTTTGCGCTTGGTGCAAGCCATATCTACCTGGTCGGTGAAAATCCGACATGCTCCGCCCCGGCATTGTAGGAATGCGAAGGTCTATGGTCATACGACTACAGCCATCATGCATGAGATCGAGTACATCTCTCCTATCGAGTACACCCCCCCCCCACCCCCGCCTCCGCCGCCCCGCCCAACACCCATCATACAGCCCCACACCTGTCCCTTTCGCCGCCCAAGCCCCCGCAACCGCCGGCAAGATGTGCTCGTCCCTCCACCGCTCCACCTCCTCCAGCTGCTCCAGCGTCAGCAGGGTCTGCAGCCTCCCCGTGGTCTGCATGCCGTTACCTCCCTTAGTCGCGCTCCAGACGGCTAGCGTACCGCCGATACTCCCCAGGTCTCGAGGGTCGAGCACGAGCGCATTCGTGTGCCTCGTAAAAGCCTTTTTTCGCGAAGGCGGTGGCGTTGAGGGGGGGAGTGGGGACGGATTTAGGGTACGGGGGAGGGGCAGTGAAGGTGGGGCTAGGGGTGGTGCGGGTGGGGGGGGAGTGAAGATGAGGGTGGAGTTGGGGATGGGGGTTAAGGTGGGGGTGGGGGTCGAGGTAAGGGTGACCGTGGGCGTCCGGGCGGGCAAGGGGGTAGGCGGGAGTGAGGGTGAGGGTCGGGGTTAGGATGAGGGTGGGGGTGGGGGTGGGGGTGAGGAGTTGGGGGGTAAGGGTGGGGGTTGGGGTCGGGAGGGGGAGTGAGGGTGGGGGTAGGGGGTAAGGTGAGGGTGGGGGTGGGACGGAGGGTGGGGGTGGGGGGGGGGAGTGAGGAGGAGGGTAGAGCTGGGGGCGGGGGGTGGGGGTGAGGGTGGGGATAGGGATTGGGTTGGGGGGATGGGGTTAGGGCGGGGATGGGGCAAGGGTAGGGAGGTTGGGGGCAACAGCAAGACCAACGTGGCGGGGACATGGCCAGAGGGAGTTTTAGCGCCTACAAAAGCCAGCTTGTACTCAAGGTACATACATACGCACGGCGCAGAGCGGGAAAACAAAACGCGTGCCTCTGTACCCGGTGCGCCTCCAAGACTTTCGTCCGGGGTGATCCACGGATGACAAGTGGGTGTAAGCGGTGCGATGTACACGCAAAGGGCAACGGACGGAGGCCGTCCTACTCTTGTGGGGAATGGGTCGCGGGCGGGGCCGTGCTTGGGAGGCAACAAGTACCACTTGTACCGCCCATTTATCCCACGTAGAACAGGGAAGACAGCCCCCCTGCTGTCGCCACATCAGGAAGTCCTTGGCCAGCGCGCACCCCTTGCACAGGCAGCCCTTCGGTGTGTTCCTGTTAACCCCTTTAGAACCGCAGTCCCGTTTTGGGGACAAACTACTTGAAGGTTGAGGGGTTTGTCCCCAAAACGGGACCGCGGTTCTGAAAGGGTTAAGCAACTCTTGAGCAACCCTTGCGTAACCCTTGGGTGCCGCAAAGAGCGCTGACTTCGTGCAGGGGGGCGACCGTCCTTCAGCGCTCGAATTTGCCATAGAAGGAAGGCTGCTGATGGTACCGAACACGACGGTGTCTTCCGAAAGCATCTATTATACCGTAGTCGAGAGCCCTCCGAGAAAGTAACGTACCTGGTACGACTTGAGTACCCTCACGGTTACCGAGAAAACGAGCAGCGCTGAAAAACGATCACGTCCCTGTGTGGAGTCAACGCTCTTTCACGATAACCTTCGCGTAGCCCCTGAGTGTAATCCATGCGTAGCCCTTGCGAAACCCTTGCGTAGCCCCTGGGTAAGCGTCGGTAGACCTTGGCGAATCCTTGCGTACGTCTTGGGGTAAAAACGGACGCGTCGAGACGCGGCCAGAGCTAAGGCAACCCTGGCCAGCGCTACAGGTGCCGGCTCTCACCTGCGACTCGAGCACAAGCCCCTCAGCTGGCGCCAGCGGCACCCTAAGCTTGTAGGGCGTCTTCAGAGCGGCGTCCACGAATCCCGGCATCAGGTCTCCCCTCGCCTCTCCGAGGGCGCCGCCAATCATGAGACGGATTTGGTTCTGCGAATGAACGACACAGCGACGGGAGAGAAAATTCACCAAACATGTAGGGCATGCTCTACTCTCGCTTAGAACTCGTGCCGGTAAAAAATTTGCAACGATCGTCAACGGTGTGCGCTGGCGTACTAATGGCACGAAAGAGAAAACAAGAGAGTTTTTTTTTCTCCCGGAGATTTTCGGCTTCGGGCCTCCGCTTTCCCCCACAGCGCAAAGAGGGAAGCCCCATATTGAAGGCGGCCGTGTAACACAGCAACTCGCTTTCGCTCGCAATGAAACTGGTCACAGCACACACAGTTTTGGGAACCAACTCCTTGGGAGTTAGAATTGGTACCACTTTGGCGGTGGCGGCGGGGGGAGGGGGTTTGTGATGGTGCGTCTGATTTATGAGTTATTATAGAATAACCGTATCTATATTTGGATACGATCTTGTTACATTATATCGTGTCTTCCAGTATACGTAGGGTCTCTATTCCAACGGATAGTCGCATCCGTAGGTAGAGTAGAACACCTGTGATCTGATTGGACCTGAGTCGTAGTGCGTACTACGGTAGACCAACCTGCATTGAAGCTGGGACACGTCATTACAGGCGGGGTATTTCAATGGGAAGTTGAGGTGGCATATCCTATACTTGCCAGTACATGGGAGCCGGTCATGCCAGAGAGCATGGCCCCCTCTCCACCCCCCCTCCCTTCCCGCTCTCTCAGCTTGATCCTCCAAGCTCTCCCGCAATTGATATGAAAACATCTATCTTCACTGGACGCGTCCTGGTACTCGATCAATCACTAGACCAACCTGTTTGCCTTCTGTGGATCATCATCGCTGGCGCTCTTGCCCTCTCTTCACATCACAGGTTGACGAGGAGAGTGCCCCCGAATATTCTTCCTGCGAGAAAAGGCTTAATTTTATCTCTATCTACCTCAACCTCAATGTCGGTCAAGGTGTTAGTCTCAAATCGCAATCTCACTATCACTCTCAATCTCAAAGCTCACTCTCAATCTCAAAGCTCACTCTCAATCTCAAAGCTCACTCTCAATCTCACTATCACTCTCAATCTCAAAGCTCACTCTCAAACTCAAAGCTCACTCTCAAACTCAAACTCACATAGACGAAGGCCTTCCCGCGGATGTCGATGCGAACGTACTCGTCCGGCACCTCCTGGCCCTCCCGAGTGTAGCTCACGATGCCTTCCAGCGCCTCGCACCGGTAGATGCTGCCACCGCGCCAGCAGCGATATGGGATGAGCGACAAGCGATGAGCGACTAGCGACGAGTGAATAGCGACGAATACAGTCGGTGGCATAAAGTGTATCTATATGTACGGCAACACAACGCACCGCACCTCGTTCTGAGCTCTCGGAGCAGAAGCACCTTCTCCGGTCCCTCCCCCTCCTTACTCGCCCCCGTACCCCCCTTCGCAGCAATCTCGTCCGCGTCCCCCCCCGCCACGGCCTCCACCACCGCCTCCCCCACCGGCTCCTCTATCGCCACCTCGGCGCCACCCACGGCGGGAATCGCCTCCGATGATTGAACTCCGTCGCCATCCTCTTCCCCTCCACCCACCCCCACCTCCATCTCCACCCCCTTCTCCTCCTCCGCCTCTAGCACTGCCTCCGTCGCCTGCTCCCCTCCCGCTTCCCCACCTCCCTCGGAGGAAGCTTCGGACTTTCCATACCAGGCGTCCTCTACCTTCCGGTCCGCCGCCGGTTTCTTCTTGTGCCTGTAACTCCGCCAGTCATCCCTCTCGCGCTTCTCGCCAACCTCGCCGACACCGCCTCCCCCCGCCGATGAACCATCCCCTTCTTTCCCCGCCGCCGCATTGACGCCTGCCCTTCCTCCTCCCCCGCCCCCGGCTTTCTTGAGGTCGATGGAGGCCTGCACTCTCTTCCGGACCTCTTTTAGCTGTCGCCCTTTAGTGCTCGCGTAGTTGTGGAAGCTGTGGGTGCCCACGAAATGCTTCAAAAGGACGCGGAACTTTTCCAGCGTCTCGTCATTAGGGAGGAGCTCCTTAGGGAGGTAGTAGGTGTACTCTCTGTCCTCCAGGTTGAAGAAGGCGTCGGACCAACGCGGACACACGGTGGAGGCGATGGTTGGTTTTCGGGGGGGGGCGGGAGGGGGGTGGGAGCAGGGGGTTTCAAAATAATGATGCTTCGTACTGTAGAAGACCGCGGTTTGGTCCCTCGAGTGACCACCCCTTACTCAAAAATACATTTGAAGGCCGGAATAGGCTTCGACGAGCCCTCGAAGACCGGGCTCCTAAATTAAATATACCTCGTACGCATGTGAAAGCATCTTTGGTTGGAAGGGGGGGGGGAGGGGAGGGGTGTACGGGGAGGGCGGAGGGCGGTTGGAGTTTCTGCCTCGAGAAAAGGGGAGCTCGACATCCAACACAATAGATACGTAGTTGGGACAACCTTGTGCCTCGTTGTCTTGCATCACCCACCTCAACGTGCACTCTTCTCGGCCGCGGAACGACTTGGGCACCTTGGACACGCTGAAGCACCGGATGTCGTCGGGCAGGTGGTCGTTGATGGTGTCCTTGCCGTACTGTGACATCCCGGCCGCCGTGAAGGTCTCCTGGGGGAAGAGCAACTTCGCCGAGGCCACCGTCTTGGACGCGTGCACCCCCTTGTCGGTGCGGCTTGTCCTGTGATGCAGGGGGGGGGGGGGGGGGGGTGCGTACTCAATTGTTGCTTGCCTTACTCATTCGACCATTGACCACTCATCCCTTTCTAGACGGAGCACCGTTCCTACTCCTAACAGAAACACCTCCAACAATTGGGCGCTCACTACGTTGTTTCCATATATTACATAAATACTTTTTGCTAATGTTATCCCCTTCCCGTTTGGCCGTCTGTGGCGACCTATCGCCTAGGATAGCGATCGTTTTCTCGCTGCTATCTAGTGTATCAAACTCCTCCATGTCACATTCGGCTATTTCCCTCATTCTTCTAACATCCCGTTCCTCCTTGTATATTTCACATTCTCCTATTAATACTATGTTGACTTCTACTCTTAAATGCTTTGCCACATGGGGCACATCTGTGCATCTACAAACAAAACGTTGGTGGTGGGGAAGGAGGCGGGGGGGTGCATAGTCATGCGTCGTCAAGATGATATTGGCTGTATGTTGCTGGCTGTATATACCAGAGTACCAGGTGTGTGTGTGCGTTCTTCGCATTAAACCGTTCTTTCTACCCGTCGACATCCAGCACAACCAGTGTCCGTGCCGATTCTTCAATCCTAGAAGAGATACAAGTTCTGTGGTCACCAGGTACCAGGTATTGGTTATCATACCTTAGGCACGCCCCGTTACCCGTTACGTAACCCTCCATGTTTCTCCAAATTGTCGGTTGCAGTACGTACGGTGTCATGTACCACGGCTCCTATTCATATACCTGGTATGCCACCTGACTGGGGACAGCCGACCCCATTCTGCTTCTGCTGCAGCTGCAGACTACTCGTACTCTGTATCAACGCTGTAGATCCTTGAAATCACACCTCTCGTGATCATACACAGCTTGAATCCTGTTGTTCCAACAGAGGTGCTCCTCCCCCTTTCATCAAGCTTTTCACCTGCTGCGCTTTCATTCGAGTATAGCGTCAGCGGTAGCAACGTGTTCAAACCGAGGAGCGAACACACACCGAAACAAAGACAGGACGAGCAAAGGCAAGCTCACCTCCCCCAGCCGATCTTGGTCAGGTCCCCATAATTGCTGTCCGCGATAGCACCGGCCTTCCAAAGAGCAGTCTCTATCTCACCCTCCACCGTCCTCACCTCCTTGTCTGTGCTCTGCTGCCAACCGTGGAAAGCTGTCCCCACGTACCCAACCACGATTGCCACTTTGCGCTTGGTCGGCTTGCTCAGCTCGTTCCCGTCCGCATCGAACACAGGTGCCGGCGGTGGCGCCGGCGGCAGAGCGGGGCCCACCATTGGTGCTCGCGCACCCGCCAAGGATGTGCTGAGACTGCGGTTCGGACGAGGCAAGAGCTGTTGGAATGCTGTCCAGGGAAGCCACCTCAAGGCAGACGCTCTTGTGAGCATGCACGAAGGCGGTGATGGAGTGAGGTAGCCCCGACAGCACCGGACCGCCAACAGCGTTGTAGTGGCGATTAAGCGGCAAGGACGGCGGCACACGATCATTCGAGGCTTGTCCGTGCGTGTGTGGTGATGGGTTCGTTCTGGTTATGTCCGCCAATTGCTGTCCACCAGCGACTGCAAACTGCAACAACAGAGCACGGACTGGTCATCCTGGTTCCCACGCAGTGAATATCTTAGAAAAAGCCCGCTTAAAGCATGCACTGAGAAATATGGAAACCCCCACACAGCATCATCAGCATCATCAAAAATGTTGTTGCCCTCAACGACGCAACAGAAGTGTGGGGGCCATGCCCAACTGGCTGGCTTCGGAGCTATGTATGGTAGTATCTTTTTCCCTGGGAGCATGGAAGGTGAGGCCAGGCCTGTGGTCGAGAATAGACTAAGATGCCGCCCGCCAGCCAACCATCAGCCCATGCCATCTTGATTTGATATTTCGAAACTTGTGCCGTTTGAGCGTTCTCTCAAATGTCTCTCGTCTCTCGTATTCTCCACTTCAGACTTCGCTCGCTGCCCCCTCGCATGATGTTTTTGCTCTCTGCACGTAGACGTTCAAGGTGCTCAAGCACAGCGGGACAGACTACAACCTCCTCAAAACGTGGTGCCTGCTGGGCCTTCTGCGCGTCTTCGAGGAGTATTTTGAGGCGAGAAACCCCCACCAACAACCTTGGCTGCTGTTGAGACCTGTCGGTCTATTTTCCCTCATCTACGTAACCTTTGGCGGAGCAGCAGCAGTTATCCTATTGTCTCCTTATTTTCAGGTTATTGTCGATTCCCGAGCCCAATACGCACCCATGACAGCTGCCAGGTACAGCATGCATGCTGCTGCTGTTTGCCACAATATCGCACGTGGTGCTGCCAGACAGTCGGCACTCGAGAGTTGTAGAAGCGAGCAAACGCAGTCGCCCGGCCTGCGGCATGGCACGCATTACCTGCGCTCGAATTTCAAGAAGTTCATCTAATTATTAGGTTCGTAGTATATTATTATTAATATTAGTAGCGCGAACAGCAAGATGTCAGATATTCTTGCAGCACGCGAATATCCTCTGCTTTACCTGGTAGGTTACACCAGGTACGATTACGTATTGGGGTGCGTATGTAGTGTGGTACCTGGTTAATGAAGTGTGGAACTACGTACCGGTGTAAAATATCGCCAGCACGAGTAGACGACTGCTCTATCTCGTCGTATTATACCTGGTAGTCTACACGAGTACCAGGTACATAACGACTGGTACGCTCGAAATCTACAGCAGCAGTAATTTGCGCCCCAAATCTACAGTAGTAAACTGCTAATAGTCGCCGCCCGTCAAACGATGGAAAATACACGATGCGCTTCCGTTCCCGCCACCGCGTTCTGGTGACCAGCCGCTGATTACGCTGCATTTCCTACTATTAATACTGCTGTAATAAATTTCACTTCCAAATACGTGTAACACAACAAAAAATCAAAGAAGATTCTAGACCCGTTGACAGCAGCAGCCTGCACAACAACAGCAGCAGCAGCAGCAGCAGCAGCAGCAGTAGCAGCCTACCTGGTACACGACAACAGCAGCGCAGCAGCAACAGCAGTGATACACGCAGTGGCAGCAACAGTGGCATCTGTCGATGTCAGTACGTACACCAGGACGGTATGTACGCGTAGTGCATTTTGCTATACCAATTCCAGGTAGTAACCCTTTTAGGAATGCAGCCCCGTTTTGGGGGCGAACTTCTCAATTTCCAAGTAGGTTGTCCCTAGAACGGGATTGCAGCACTTACAGTGAAGGATTCAATGTATGATATCAGAAGTGAAAGTGTGCTGTGTTTGGTGGGGTATGTGAGGCAGTTTGGGGTACCCGAGCAACCTACCCGCCCGGTATAACCAACTGCACCAACGGGTATACATATTCCCGCCCCCGACTACCGAACCTCGTCTGAATGTTGCAGAACCTGGTATCGATACACCAAGGACTACCAGGTATATATAGACTGCTAGTGGGGTAGCTTTAGTATTTGACCTAATACTATGATATACCCGTATAACTACTCACCCTATTACGGGGGGCCATAGTAGTTAATAGGACCAAATATTGTCAGTAAACATGGTTAAATATACACCAGGGTAGGTTTTTATGTATACCATAGGTCCTATTAGCCATGGCCCCCCGTAATACTAAACACAGCCTTTAGGTGCATTTTTATTAGAACGGGAGACCATATTAAATAGGACCTACGGTGCACACTAATACGTACCTGGTACCTATATATTTCGCTATTTTTACCAACAATATTTGGTCCTATTAACTATGGCCCCCCGTAATAGTGAGGTTCGAGTATTGAGTACTACAGCAAGTACCAGGAAGTCGCCCCAACCGTTTTCAGCACTGGGGTACATGCGGGTTCCCTGTCTCCTTGCTGCGCCCCTTACTTGCTGCTGTACTCCTGCACTCTTACGAACGAACACACGATGAGCGCGCTTACATCTTACTTCGTAGGCTTGACTATTTGTAGTATTAATATTAATAGTACTTCTCTCTCGTACGAACAAGAAGCAGGGCGGCCGCGTGTGTTTTTACACAGTACACAGGAAGAGTACCTCGGGTATTCTTGAAACTACTTGCTTTTGTTGGACGCAGGTTGACATTTCCTTCGGGTTCGGATGCGGAGACGCACCGAGATGGATCATCTAGAGTACCCACACTCTCGGGAGTCAGTCAATTGCGAAATACAATACATTTTTGCTTTACTACTGTGAAAATGATCCTACTCTGGTTCCCAGTATTTTATCCCCGACAGTGGTTGCAGTTGTGAGACTGGTCCACTTCTTTATGCCCGGTATCATTTGCTGCCCTGTACTTTTCACAACTATTAGTACGTCGACTGTCCAGTCAACCAATGAAAAACTGACACCCCCATTCTCCCGCGGTGTACCGATCGTCGTGCTTTTCATCTCGCTCTCTTCTCCTGTTGCCCTTTCCTGTCTTTTTTTTTGGACGGTCAACGTTGCAATAAATCGAACGACCAACGACGCAGTTCTTTGTGTCATGGATACCCTTCTACTGGCTGGGCAAGTGCGCCGGCCTGGCGCTACTGTTCATCCCGGGTGGCAACATCCCCAGCGTCGTGTTCGAACGTGTCGTGGTGTGGGGAATGGACAACGCTCACGACATCCTCAACAACCTCGTCGTGCCCAATGTCGTCCAGTTCGCCGTCTCCCTCCCCTGGCGCGTGCTCCTAGTCCTGTTTCCCGCGATGCCCCCCCCAGCTTCTGGGCGAGCGGGTTTGCACCCTAAGAAAGGCGTTACCGGCAAGGGAAACGGTCTTGCTCACCGCCTGCAGCATCTTCAGGTGCCGACCTCACCGACGTCTCCGGGTGTTAATTTTTCCGGGAATGGGCAGCGGCAGAATTCGCCTCCTCGTGCTGAGGCGCCGGCGGCAGCGACTGAGGCGGCCCCGTTCGAGGTGGAAAAGAGAGTAAACTCGCCGTCGCCACCTCCACTCCCACCCCGCACCCTTGTGACAACGCCTCGGGATAAGGAGGTAAACCTTACCGGTCAGGCAAGTGCTGCCGTGAGCATCGGCGCGGACGAAGCCGGCGGCCTTCGCGGGGACCACGCGACGGACAACACGCCAGACGCTGCGAGGCACCTCACTGAGGGAGATGCGGGCCAGGATGACCTCGCTCGTACGCCGTCTGCACAAGACGAGGGGCGCGGCGGGGCTAGCAGTACGGAAGGCAGCACTGAGGACCGACGAGGGAGTGTGGGTCGGAGGAAGTCGTTCGGCGAAATGGTGCGCTCGGCGCTAACTGGGAACTCGGAAATCCGCTTGCGGGACCACCTCTTCGACCTTAACACGGCCTCCCCCGCTCCGCCTCAATCGGCTTCCCGAGAGCCACAGCCGGATCCTCCCGCCGCCACCACCGCCGCCGCCGCTAGCTCGAAGCCTTGGCAAGAACGAGGCCGCGCGGAACAACAAGCCTCGGACGCCGCTGCCGCCGCCGCTTTGCCTCCCATTTCTGACAGTGACAGTGGCAAGCAGCAAGCTAGGAGAGAGGTGGGAGCGGCACATGAGAGCCCGGCGGTGTCGTCGACTGCGACACGGGCTAGACACGCAACCCGCCAACGGCTGCCCGAATTTTCTCAGCTGTCTTTCAAGAGCGACAGAAGCGATGGTGGTGACGGCGGCGACGGTGGTGGTAGTGGTAGTGGTGGTGGTATCGGTGGCGGTGCTCGCGGTGGCGGTATCGGTGGCGGTGCTCGCGGTGGCAGTAGCGGTGGTGTTGGCGGCGGAGAGATAGGAAAAGGGGCGACTGAAGACCCCAGCAGAGGAATACGGCGCAGAAATCCATCGGGGCGCCGATCACAGGACAAGAATAAGAACCCCTATACCTCCGCCGGTTCCACCGCCGCTCCCTTGAACGGCGGCCGGTCCGCAAATACAAGCGTCCCCGCCGACTCCCGCGCGCAGAGGCTGGTGGAGTGGAGGAAGAGGCGCACCGAGCAGGCCAGCGCACAGCAGAAGGACAAATCTCGGACGAGCAGGATGGCCGCCAACACCGACTCTACCGCCCCTGGCTCAAATCCTAGCCCTGGCTCCGCCGCGGCGGCGGCAGGGGCTAACGGAGCCACCCCTGGCGGCCCGACAGCGAGAAGACCGAACGCCGCGCCCTCCAGGAGATTCCGGCACGTGGAGAGGTTTCGCTCCGAAATGGCGAACAATGCCGGAGGGTCTCCTCCGAAGGAAGCTGACGATGCTGCCTCACACGCGCCATCGCCGAGATCAGCGGGTGTAGGCAGGTCACAGTAACTGAGGTTGTTAGCTGAGGGTGTGGTCGCGCGGGAGAGAGGGAGCTATGGAATGAGCTATGGGGTTGGTTGGAAACCTCACGGAGGCGAGGGGTAGGGGGGGGGGGGGGGGGGGCAGGAGGGGCTCTGCACGCATTCTTTATTGCGCGTGTTTGTTGGAGGTTTTATTGGGCTTGCTGTTGGTGCCATAGAGAAAACGAGAGCCACTGCTGCTGCTGCTGCTGCTGCTGCAGCGGTTTCGGGTGGAGGCGGCCCTCGCCCCATTTAGATTGCACAAAAGTGCGTGTGTGTTTATGCGATGTGCAAATATGTTGCTAGCTTCAGTTAGTGATTCTCCTGATATAGTCAAGTAGCGCTCCGTACTCCCTGTCTGCCGCTGCTACCACTGCCGGTTGCAATTTTGTTTTTGTACATTTTTTTTCCCACATGTTTTGGGGTCGCACTGTTCATCCCCGGGTTTAATATTGACAGCGGTTAGTTGCGTAAAAGCATCTACCTGTCGCAGGGTAGTGGCGTGTCTTCGGGCCGTTTGATTTTTGCCGCCTGTTTTGACCGAGTGCATCGCGTACATCTTGATCTGTGTATCGTAGGGCCAATTGGGCTTCGCAATTATCGCTGTCCCAGGCACCGTCGCCGCCTTTTTTTTCAGTCAGGGAGATTTTGTCGGGGGGGAGACCACGACGGCAACTGCCGAAATCGTGTTATTATTTTTGTGGCTTTCGTTGGTTATTTTGGTGCAGTCAGCTTTTACGTGCTCGAGAGCAGCGTTGAAATCTGCTGGAAGTAAAATTGTAACTTGTAGATATTTTATCCCCACGAGATGGGCTCCATTCACAACACGGCAGCAGTCAGCATTGCCACGCCTTCCATGAAAATCCTGAGAAACTATGGGCTGGTTAGGTTGGTGTTAGAGAGGACAAATCGGAATGCAGTATCGCCTTCTGGCTTATGACCCCTTTCTGACTTAAGAGGCGTAAAAAGGGACGTAAAAATGGCGATTACTCCTGCTGCACATCATCGGCCACCGCCCACACGGACGCAGCAACCGAATACGTTTTTTTTTTTTTTTTACGTTTTCCAGTTGGACAATGTGTGATATCATGATGGGCTTCTTCAACGTCAATCACTCATGAACATTCCCAGCCAGGGAAAACGAACAAGGAAACCCATGCACGAAGTCTAAACCCCTTTCGTATCGATTTCTACAGCAGTAGCTCCCCGAACGCATCGTTTTCTACTCGTAACTAGTATACCAGATACTCTGTACCTGGTATACTGTACCTGGTATGTATTAATAGTAGTTGTAGGCGGTACATTGTTGTAGGATTTTGTATGTTCGAAATGAGGCATTTTGTACTCCCCGTCTTGAGCGAATGCCCGCTATCTGCTTGTGCTGATTTCGAACGAGTACAGAGAGCACAGAGCCACCAGCTGCCATTTTTTCCGAGAGATGGTGCGCCGTGCCGTACCTTGCGTCACGGCCGACTGGCCGACTTGAAGAAGCAAAAAGAATACACGCAATAACCAGTGATTGTCTTAAAATGTATCCCCGCATAATTAACGCCTTCCGTTGATACCGAACTCCCAGAAATCGATGATAGCGAAGCTAGCGTGGCAGCTCCTTTTTTGCTCGACTGCTTGTTGCCGCTGCACTGCTGCTGCTACCCCTTTCATAAATATGGCGCTTCGCGTTGCTGCCAGACGTGCCTCGGCCGGCGCTCGATCAAAGTACCAGGAGTCTTTCAAGCTCAGCAGCACCTTGCGCGCCACTCGCGCAGCAGGCCTGATCGGATCACGATTGCCAGGCGCTTCTTCTGGAGCCGCCGCCGAGCTTTCGACCTTCGAGCGCACCAAGCCTCACGTCAACATTGGAACCATCGGTCACGTTGACCACGGCAAGACCACGCTCACGGCGGTAAGTGTGATGGGTCTGTGCTTACTCTGCGTGCAACGCGGGATATAGGCTATAGGCTACAGGCCTCTCCTGGGCATGTTTTTGGTTGTTGTTTTTTTTTTGCGGTGGAGGTGACTCACAGGCACTCGCTCTGTACTGCTGTCTACCACGTTGGACGGGGATATAAAGACCGTTTACATATCAATATTAAACTTCAAACGGCCCTTACATTTCCGTCTATATGGTAACAGAGAATGAGTGGGCCTTGCATTCGAGAGGCTGATCTGTGTCATGACCTGGGTGCCCGCGGGGGCATAACAGAATGATAGATGTGCACTCGCAAATCGTGGCGTGGCATGGGATGGGGTGTAGGATGGAGTTGCCTGTCGCTGCCTCTTTGTCTGGGGTGCTGGGTGCACCCGCAACAGAACACTTTCCTTCCACAATTGCATCGTCCATACCGGTATATACATGTGGGCCGGAACAGAGAGCGAGTAAGTCGGATTTGAAGCAGGAATGCTCGTCCTAACCGGGGTCTATCTGTCTATTACTAACTGCCCGCCCGCTACCCGCTGCCGCGGGCGCCGCTGCACCGTTATGCTGACCTCAGGCGATCACCAAGGTCTTGTCGGACAGGGGGTGGTGTAAAGCTAGGAGTTACACCGACATAGACAACGCGCCGGAGGAGAAGTGAGTGTCGCCCTCTAATATTAAATTAATAGTAAAATTAAGATACTGCTGTCTGGAACAACTCTACCTGTAGACGTAAGTAGAAGGATCGCTTGGTCTTCATCGTACATCGTATAAATATCTGAACGGACCTTCTATTTTCGTCCAGAGTGTTATCCACGGCAAGTACCAGAGCCTGCTGCCCTGCGGGGTTGATGTCTTGGTAGGTACCGGTAGACTGCTTGCTTGCTGTGGACAGGTGGAGGGTTTCGGACTCGTCCCCGTCGGCAAACAAGGAGGCGTGTTTTCTTCTGTGTCCCCTGACATGGTAGCCGTCAGCGCGAAAACGTGGGTTGACAACGTTCGCGACCAAAATTAATCAGCAGTGAAAATGCTAACAAAAAAGGCCTCCCCGCGATACACATCGAGACGTGCCATGCATGGCCGTAGTTGTACGACGATAGACTCTTGCACCCCTATTTGCAATGCCGGGACTTACAGCAGTAGCACGGCGGGTTGTCATGTACCAGGCAGGCATTGCTTGAACCAAGCGCGAAACGCGTGAGGTGCTCGGCCAGTCCCATGAAAGGTGAGCTGTATCCTACTACGAACCGCGAAGACGGCTCTATGGACCTATGCAGGCCCAGCTTCAATAAAATGGTTGCAATATATATGACCGATATATCCTATTAAATAACCCTAACTCCGACCGCCTGGGAAATTTCTGGGGAGAATCCAGCTCTAAAATGGGGTTCTACAGTAGTAGTGTGGACCGCCAACCGTTTCGTCGACGCTGAGTCAAGCCATGCACTACCTAGTGCAGCTTAGCCTATCCTGTGTAGTTGGCCTATCCTACCCCAACCCAACCCAACCCAACGCAATCCAAACCAGCCCGACACAACACAGTCCAACACAATCCAACCCGACTACTATCCCCCAGAAGCCTCTAGCGCTTGCTTGCGTTTCCTTCACCTCGAACATTTCCCCCGTGTGTTTGTAACAACACCAGGGCTCGCAAGATCACGATCAACACCGCGCACGTGGAGTACGAGACGGAAAAAAGGCACTACGCGCACGTCGACTGCCCCGGACACGCCGATTACGTGAAGAACATGATCACCGGTGCCGCGCAGATGGACGGGTGAGGTTTTCAACGTATCGCCGAACCGCCCGCCGCATCGCCTAAGAAAATGTATAGTGCGGTCACCGCGGTATGTAACGAAATGCATTTTTGCGAGTTTTCTCTTGGGGTGCACCGGATTTGAAATCTGGGGTGACGTGATTTACATGCTTCGTACATGCCTACCACGGTAGTTTTTATCAAACCCTTTTAGGGCTGTAGTTCCGTTTTGGGAACGAACTACTTATAATTAGAGTGGTTTGCCACCAAAACGGGACTGCAGTTTTCCCTAAAAGAGTCAAATATTCCACACCTCGGACAAGTCATCGATTTCCAGTTCATGATCTAAATTTTTCAGGGCAGATAGATCCGTGATCTGTATGATCCGCATGATCTAGCTCATGTTGCCGGGTGGCACCCGTGTAATCTACAGGATCTACAGTAGCACGTGGTTTCCTGGGTTGGATCTGTACGACGCAAATCCTGCGCAACCCCTCACAACGGCGAGTAAGGAACTAGATCATCTACAGCAGATATATAGATAGATCATGATCTGTATGATCGGTCCGAGGTGTGAAATATCCAACGCTGAAGAAAATGCGGTCACGGCGGTAGCTAAAGCTATTTTTTAACGATTTTCTTGGGTTATCGGTAACGTTTGTCGCAAAATTGGGGTGATGCATCGTTCATATCATACACAAGTGCCTTCCGGTACGTATTTCATTTTTATGTAGTGCCACTCTCGGACGAAAACGTAAGGACCATTTGGGTTCTCATATTAACGTTGAAACGATCCTTACATTGCCGGCCAAAGTGGTATAGAGTCGCAGCAGTGGAACTGGCGCACACGAGCACAACCTGCTAGTGTTTTTGAGGAGCTCACGCTTCAGGATACTCTGTGTTTCACACGTTGTCCTTTCTCTCTGTCTCTCCTCCCTCTCCGCTCCTGCCTGTGGGTGTAGGGCCATCCTGGTGGTTTCGGTGACGGACGGTGCGATGCCGCAGACGAGAGAACACATCCTTCTCGCGCACCAGGTGTGAATGTGACGCTGCTGCTGCTGCTGCTGCTGTTGATTCTCCTGCTGTTTCCGCTCCTGCTCATGCTGCTGCTGGTTGGTGCTGCCATCTTGCTGCTGCCGGTTGCTACTACCGCTGCTGTTGTTCAAGCTGCTGCTGCTGCTACCGTTGCTTCCTGGTGTCGCTGTTGTTGCTGCTATTATACTGTTGGTTCTGCTGCTGCTGCTCTTTCTGCCGCTCATGTTTCCCGTACTGTTGCTGCTGCTACTGCCGATGCGGATGCTGCCGTAGATGCTGCTGCCGCTGATTTTGCTGTCGTTAAAACCGTGGCTGCTGCTGCTTCTGCCACCGCCGCTACTACCGCCGCTACTACCGCCGCTGTTATTGCTGCTGCTACTATTAATACGTACCATCAATAGTAATAAGCTATCAGTACTACTATTTATATTGCTGCTATCAACACGAATGCCCCACTGCTGCTGCTAACAGTAGTGTGATTGTTATTGCTACTGCTACTACCACCACTACTACTGCTACTGCTACTACTGCTGCTGCTACTACTGCTACTTCTACTGTTATTTGCAATATGTGTTCCACCTCTCGAGGCTTCAGAGGGGAATACTGACGATAACAAAAATGGCGATGACGGCAACAACGGCTGCGAGATGGGGGGATGAAACATGTTGGTGTCCTATTAATAGTTGCAGTGGTTGAATGCAAGGACTCGCACGGCACGGGCGCGCGACACGATGATATTGTACCCGTACTGCGTGCTGGGCGCTCCGTCTGCTCGTACTGGATACGATTGATAACACCAAAACTTGTCGTGGCCTTAATCGCTATCTTCTGCAACACCCATAAGGGTTCATGCTACTGTAGTGTCAGTACTACTACTATTAATATCAACATACGAATGCCGCTGCTGCTACCGCCGGTGCTGCTGCCGCTGCTGCTGCTGCTGCTGCTGCTGCTATTGCCGGTACTACTACCGCTTCTGCTGCTGCTACTGCTGCTATTGCCGGTACTACTACCGCTTCCGCTGCTGCTGCTGCTACTACTCTTCGCCGGTACTACTACCGCTTCTGCTGCTGCTGCTGCTGCTGCTGCTGCTACTTTTCGCCGCCTCTAAGGTGGGCGTACCAGAACTGGTGGTTTTCCTAAACAAGGTTGACCTTCTCGCGGAGGGGGACGCGGAGCTGCAGGAGTTGGTAGAGATGGAGATCCGAGAGCTGCTATCGTTCTACAAGTTCGATGGCGACGACATCCCGATGGTGGCTGGGTCTGCCCTCGCGGCTGTGGAAGGAAGGGACAAAGAGGTGGGGGAGGATGCCATCATGGCCCTCATGGCGGCGGTGGACTCCCATATTCCTACACCAACTCGAGGTGTGTGTAAAGGGGGGGGGGGGGGGGGGAAGGGGTACTCATGTGTTGCGTGCCTTGATCATTTGAACGTTGACCACGCATCCCTTTTGAGACGAAGCACCGTTCCTACTCTTGATAGAAACATCTCCAATATTTGGACGCTAAACTTAGCCTCTGGGGGCGGGGGAGGTTGTTTTTTTCTCCACCGGCGGCCGGAAAGAAATGTAGCACAGTCCTTTTTGCACTGCACTGCTGTATATATATATATATATCCGAGTCTCATTCCAAGTAATTTGTCCCCAAAGCGGGAGTGCGCACTTCCAGATTGATGATGATGATGATCACGAGGGTGGTGATGAAGAGGATATGGATGACGATGGGTGTTATCGCTGCTGATGATGACGATGGTGGTGATGGCGGTAGTATTGATCATGATGGTGGCGGTTGCAGCGGTAGTGGTGGTGATGGTGCTGATAATGATGCTGGTGGTGATGGTGATCACGATTGTGGTGGTGGTGCTGATGATGATCATGATGGTTATGATGGCGAGGATGAATGATCACAAGGGTGGTCACGAGGATGATCGCGAGGATGATGATGATATTGATGGTGGTGATTGTTGGCGTTGCTGGTGATGACTCTGGTGATTCTTGATTTTCTCCTGAGCGCATTGTCAACCTTAGCCAGACTCGCTCTCTTTCGTACTTGCATGTATCTGAACTCCCCTAACCAAACAGGCCCTCCAAATACGTTGAGGTTCAATCCCTCTCCACCAACCCCAGATTTCCCACGTTTAATCTTGCACTTGTTCGTGGTGCGCCAGCCCTGGACAAGCCGTTCCTGATGCCTATCGAGGATGTCTTCTCCATTGCGGGGCGAGGGACCGTCGTCACCGGGAGGGTGGAGCAGGGGATCGTCAAAGTTGGGGACGAGGTGCGCAAAAGCGATCCCTCTTTTGTATCGAGACCCTTGTATTTATATGGAGCTGCAGAAATATTGAGATAACTGGTATGCACGAAGTATTACCCCACTCTGATTCCAAGTTGTTTTTGCCCGCGATTGGTAGAATAAGGGTTATGCTACTGGCGCATCGGATCTCGAACGATAATCGAGTTCGCTCGATACGATACCGATACACGAGAAAAGTTATCGATACTATTTCGACATTTCGATAGCGTCGAAGCTTTCGTTCAGCGTCAGGATTAAGTCAAAGCACGGGGATGTATAATATCACCTGTCAGGAGATGATGGAGGGTATAGCACGTTGGATACGATGTATTGAAAGTTTGACATTCCGATATACTGCTGTACAATATATCTAAACTCTCGATACGATATCCACCAACACTACGTAGCTGTTTGTTACACCCCTCCGCCCCCCCTGCTCCGTCTCGAAAGGCATGCGTGGTCAATGGTCCAATAATTAAGGCAAGCAAAAAATGAGCCCCCCCCCCCCGCTCCCCTCCCCACGCCCTTTCAAGTCTCGTTTACGACTTGACCGTGCTTTTTTACAAAATAGTCAAAATGTATGCCGCACGTATCACACGGGTGGTAAGGCAGCTCACCCCCTGAGATGAATTTTCGAGACGTTTTTCTCCCAAAACAAAAGCGGCACATAAAATGGAAATAGTGGCTTTGGAAGTATCTCGCCCGAGACGTTTCCATAGATGGCATCGCTCGGCAGTTGCATGCTCTCCGTTGTCGAGAAATCAATGAAGTTCGTTCGAGGGGGGGTGTTATCTTATCATCCGTGTTATATTTATATGGTAAGTGTGTTATCTTATCACCCGTGAGATGCGGTAAGTGTGCTATCTTATCACCCGTGTGATACGGTAGGTGTGCTATCTCATCACCCGTGTGATACGGTAAGTGTGTTATATTATCACCCATGTGATACGGTAAGTGTGTTATCTTATCCCACGTGTTGAACGGTAGTGCTATCTTACCGCACGTATGGAATTTCTCGAAATGAAACTGCAAGTGGATCTCGGCCACCTGATGACAACTCCGGGAATTTCGCTGAAATAAGAAATTCGTGTGCGCTATCAATGATCAACCATTTCGTTGAAGCTGGGCCTAGTGATCAGCAACTACGTACTGCCCCCCCCCCCCCCAATACAAACACCATGCCATTCGGCGCTGTCATCCACGTGCAAGAAAGTGCGCATTACAGTAGGTGCCGAAGTCCGCCTCAGAAAGTGGTTCTTAGTACATACTGGGATGCAGGAGCTTACCCTTCATACGACTCGCCGAACACCTCACAGCGTTTCCCGCTTGGTGCAAGCATTATCTGCCTGGTCGGCGAAAACCCGACGTGCTTTGCCCCAGCATCGCAGGGATGCAAGGGTTCTATGGTCCTACAACTACGGCCGTGTATGATATCGAGTACACCCCACCCCCACTACCGCATTGTAGAGGCATGACTCTCTGCCCTACCGTTCCATGATTCCCCCCTACCGCACTGTAGCGGCATATCATGAGTATACACCCCCGCCCCCCCGAAAGAGGAAGGGGGTAGGTGGGCTAAAAGTGTTGAAATGTGTGGGAAAAGTGTTCTGAGCGCCCATATGTTAGAGGTGTCTTTATTTAGGAGGAGGGACGGTGCTCCATCTCGAAAGGGATGCATGGTTAGCGGCCTAACGACTATGGCAAGCTACATTTTAGTACACACCCCCCCCCCTGGAGTTTTTTTTGCACTACGAGTATCAATCATTTTTTCGAAGCTGACCCAACTGATGAACCACTACTGCCCCCCCCTCCCCCGCTCCCCTCCCCTTTCCACACGCCTCCGCGTGGACAATAGTTGGAGATTTCTGGCATCGACTCTTCGATCAAGACGACGTGCACCGGGGTGGAAATGTTCAAAAAGTTGTTGGATCAGGGACAAGCCGGGGACAACATCGGCGCCTTGCTTCGGGGGTTGAAGAGGGAGGATGTGCAGCGAGGCCAGGTGATTTGAATTCTCGAAGACAAGCTCCGAATATTCTGGGAAAGTTATCGGAAAGGTATTGCGAAATGGCTGAAGAGAGAAGATCTGAAGCGAGGCCAGGTGATTCGATTGTAAGAAACTCGGAACGATCTCCGGGAAAATATCGGAAAGGTGTGATATTGGTGCACAGCGAGGCCAGGTGATTTTTATCACTATTGGACTCGGTACCTCCTCGGGAAGTTGTTGGAAAGGTATTGTGCTATTCGCTCCCTGGTGGTGTCGTGCTCAATGTATTATGGGTCGGCGGCGATATCGATAGGCCAGGTGGGTGGAAAACCAACTACTAATATCGGGAAAATGATCGAAGAGATGGTCGGCGCGGGGTTTCTGTAAATACTGTTGGCATAACAAAAATTACAAGCATGTTTTTAGGGACAACCTACTCGTAATTAGAGTAGGGTCATGTTTGAGAGGACGAAGGATTGTCCTACGTAGGCGTTTTTACCTAAAACTTGTCTCTTAATACGATCAGGTATATACGAGAGGACGTTTAATTCCAACTGTACTGTACTGTCGAAGGAAGCGTCGTGAAAGTGCCGTTTCCAATCGTCTCTACTCCTCTGATTATTGGGTCAAGCTATCAATAATTCGATTTTGGGCCGTGCTTATTGTGCAAGCAAGTTTTATCCTAAATAAATAAAAAAAATCTTGATTTCGAAAAAAAACGCCAGAAAAATGGGAAAAATGGGGGAAAAAGCTTTCCAGATTTTTGGCGCCCTATTAAATTTCCTGAATTTCCATCCCCCCCCCCCCCCCCCATGTATTTGACACCCTGTTGAATTTCGAGAGCTTCCCAAGAAAAATAGTACCAGGCACTTCTTTTAGAAATTAAGAAGAAAAAAGTAAAAAAAGAATCGATATAACTCGCGTCGATAAGCACGGCCTTAAAGTAGAATGCTGTCCTGCAGTAGCGAAGCAATAAGATGTTCAGTGCGCGGCGTATGGATCATTTGCTTTTCGTTCGTGACCGATGGGATTACTCACGAACCTTTTTGCTGAAATATGGCCTCGTCGGCAGCGACGGGAGGGAGGTAAATAGGACAGTGCCCTCTCTCACTCACGTGTCTCGGGCTTGACGCGCACGGCTGCGCGAGGACAGCAGAGAGGCGCACGAGTGGGCGGGCGGCGCGGCCCTGCCTGCTGCCGTCGAAAAGCCTGCTGTAGAGGCTAGGCTAGAAGTGTCGTTCGGGTTGGTTTCGTCCTGGACCTTTGTACTTGTAGGCCTTGTTGAGCGCCCCCTACGGAGGTGTTAGGGCACTGTCGCCGGGTGACGCTGCAAGGTAAAACCCGATGTTTTTTTTTTGCAGCTATTGTAGAAAAAACGAAAGACTCACCGGCCGTTATCCGTACAGCCCCGAAAACGAAAGGCTTCACAACCAGCGAAAGCAATTCGGTATACCTCGTACCAGGTATATATTAATAGTACTGGGGTATATCTGTAGGGGAAGGGCAAAACATGCCCCCTTCCCTTTTGTTTTTCTTATTCCTGACTCGTCGCCGCCTTTGTACGCTGACAGGTGCTGCACATCCCCAACAGTGTGTCGGTCCACAAGTCTTTCAAGGCGGAGGTGTACGTGCTCAACAAGGACGAGGGTGGAAGGCACACACCCTTTTTCTCCAACTACAGGCGAGAATTGTTTCGTCGTGCATTAGTTGGGGTCTCAGGATAATTTGGAGACCTTATTTGTTGTTTCTTCTAGCCCCGCCAGCGACCAGTACGTATTGTCTACCCGGTACGACTTGGCTAGCCCCTTTTCTCCAACTACAGGCGAGGACTTCATGTTTTTTCATAGGGTTTCGGAACAATTGGGAGGCTTTTTTGTACCAGGTGTGAATCTTCAGCCCCGCCACAGACCGGTACGCAGTGTATGCCTGGTACGACTCACCGTAGCACGCCCTTGTCTCCAAGCAAGTACAGGAAAAAAAACACTTTCATTTCATCACAGATTCCAACCGGCGCACATGATCTAATGTAGATCGTGCAGATTATACATTCGCAGCAGGGATATTCCTGCGCCGAGAGATCTGGGTGGTGAACTTGGGATCTGAGCTGTCCTATTCGAGCCATGCCATGCAGTTCCCAACCGGCAACCATGATGTAGATTGTGCATGAAACAATTAAATAATACGCACCAGGGATCCGTCTGCCCCCGAAGTGTGCAGCTCTTTGTGTCCCGATTTAGCCAGATCTCTTGAGTTGGGATCTGGTATTTGCATTGCGAACCGTATCATGCAGATCCCAACCGGCAAGCATGATCTATGGATTGTGTAGGTACAGGGGGGTGGGGGGGGGGGGGGGGCATAAAGCGGTCTGAATACGGCGGTATCCTCAGTTTGTAAAACTGAGTCTTAGCTGCGGTAATTGCAAAGTTGTCTGTCTGTCTGTCTGTCTGTCTGTCTGTCCGCATGGCTTATATCCCGATATAAGGCGGTCATAATCGCTTGGCGCGGCTGGGGAATTGCACTGATACATAACCTGGAGAAAACAAGGCGGCTTCCCTCGAAAAGGCGGTCATATTGCTCTGGCACACCATCGCCTTACCGGGGTACTATACATGAGGGGTATTTCTGCCCCGAAGTATCTAGATCATGAAGGCGGGATTTGATTTGATATGTCTGATCTATTTGATATGTTCCGATGTGTTGACTCCGTTTGCCGCAGGCCGCAATTCTTCATCCGTACGGCGGATATCACCGGCTCTGTTAAGCTGCCAGAGGGGACTGAGATGGTCATGCCGGGCGACACGGTCAGCCTCACCATCGACGTGAGTTGCTCGTGGGTGGTGGTGGTGGTGATGGTGTGTAGGTGGTAGTGGTGGTGGTGATGTAGATGGTAGTTAGCAGTGGTGGTGTTGGTTGGTGGTGGTGTTGGAGATGGTGTTGGTGGTCCAAGACGTGAGGAGACGGCTGATTTGGGCGCCGTCAGTCCCACCTCTTACGAGATCCTATACTAACACTAGTAGATTGAGTCAAAACGGCCGTCGGTCACTGGCCTAGTCAGTCGGCTGTCTCGTGACATCTTTGGTGGTGATGTTTGTGTTGGTGATGATGGTGTCGGTGGTGTTGGTGGCTTCGTCTCCGTTAAAAACGGCCCTATCTAATATTTTTGTATGCGTCTACCCCCCCCCCCCTATCGCCGCTCACTCCGGGAACTCCAATGCTTTGTACGTATCAGCTTATGCCCCCCCCCCCCAATATTTTTGTGTGCGTCTACCCCCCCCCCCTCCTCCCAGCTCCGTCTCGTAAGAGATGCGTGGTCAATGGTCAAATGACTACTGTAAGGCAAGCAACAAATGAGGATGCCCCGCCCATCCCCCCCCCCCCCCCGCCTCTCACTCTGGAAACCCGTTTCGCCATGTTTTTAGCTCATCGCGCCGGTGGTGATGCACGAGGGACTTCGCTTCGCCCTTCGCGAGGGAGGAAGGACAGTAGGTGCTGGCGTGGTGGCTTCCATCATCGAGTAATTTAACCAACCGCCCCCCCTCCTGTGTTGTGCATTGGAAACCCACAGCCGTGTGGCGGGGGGGGGGGGGGGGCGGGATATAGGGGGAAACATAGTGGACGCCGGAGTGGTGGTTTCCATCATCGAGTAGTTGAGCCAACCCACCCACCCACCCACCCACTCATGCTGTGTCGTGCATTAGAAACCCAGAGCCGTATGGCGGGGGGGGGGGGCGGGGGATAGGGGGAACAAACAAGGTGGTCGCCGGAGTGGTGGTTTTCGTCATCGCGTAGTTGAATCCATCCACCCACACACCCCAATGCTGGGTTGTGCATTGGAAACCCAGAGCCGTGCGGCTGGGGAACGGGGGGGTTGGGAGTTGGACGGTTGAAAATTACCGCCACTCTGATGAACGACGGTGGGTAGGGGCATGATAGGAGTGTCGAAGGTAAAATCGGGGGTGATTCGAATGTACCGCTTCTGATGTTTTCCGGATGTGTGTGTGTCGGGCGTTATGTCGCTGCGGTTTGGTCTCCGTGAAGAGGGGCGTTTCCCGATGACAGCACAGCGTTCAAATTGTTCGTGAGCGAAAGAAGAAATTGAAAACGAATGTCAAGCGAAGGCCGGGGGGCTGAGCGAAACGCAATTGACGCCTTTTTTTTTACCAGCAACCATGGGGGGGGGGTAAGGGTGTCGGGGGGTGTCTTTTCGCTTGTATGTGCCGCTTGTGGTATTATCCGGACGTGAGTGTGTCTGGTCTTATATGGCGCTGTCGTTGGATCCCCGCGTAGGGGCAGCTAGCGTGCAATGCTCACCGCCTCTTTTTTCTGAGACACCCACCTCACTTGAGGAGCTACTCCCAGTGCAATTCACCGTTTTTTTATCATTTTTTTCCCAATGGCCTACAGTAGGTTTATAGCGAATAATATAGAAAAACGCTAATCCTGGAATTTTGATTTTGGGCCTTTTCGCAGTCCTGAAGCCCCGGCAGCCAGAAATGTTGTGGCCGAAAAAGGGCTGCCTTTGTACGAAGCGCGCGTGGTGAGACGTTCGTGAGACAAAACTAGTGTGGAAAAATCTCGAGCGCTGTGATGCATCCGGTGCCGGTACATCAAATCGCCGCGGAAGGCACCGGGGTGTCCTTCGATATTGTGGCGTTCCTCCTCAGCCACTTGCTCCGGCTCTGAGAACTACTGTTGTAGCAATCGTACCGCTCGGGCACATCAGTTCGAAGTACGTACGTAGTAGGAACGTGCTCGTCCAAGAAAACAGAAAAATAACAGCTGCGGGGCCGAGCGAAAAGGCAAGAGCGCTGAACGAAAAGCGAGGACCGGGCGCACGGCACGCTCGAGACTACTGTTGTACTGTATTTCAGTGGAGAAGCAAGTTACGTATCGCATTCCTCAACCCTTCTACTAATTACCGCAAAACTTATCCCACACAACAATTCCGAGTAGTTTACAGATCGGAGAGATCATCGATTCCCACTCTGAAGGATTTATATATTTGAGGGCAGGCAGATACATGTATGATGTGTAAAATCTACTACCATTGGTATAGATCATGTTGCCTGGTGGGAGCCGTATACTCTGCATGGGCCGTGGTCGTCTGGGACATCCGAGGTACACCCCCGGGTTTCGCGTGGAATAAGATATCTTGGAGCAT
This sequence comes from Nereocystis luetkeana, assembly GCA_031213475.1. Classification (NCBI taxonomy): domain Eukaryota; class Phaeophyceae; order Laminariales; family Laminariaceae; genus Nereocystis; species Nereocystis luetkeana. The sequence continues at coordinate 13,528,787 of JARUPZ010000003.1, forward strand.
AAATGATGCTGCTGCTTGCTGCTGGGAACATCGCCCACACCAGTCAAGTCCTGCCCGGACTTATAAGTTGGTTTGTTCCTCTCTTTTCGGTAACAATTGTACACGCTTTTTGTTTCGCGCGTCGGTGAGGGTGGTAATCTCACTCAATGGCTTCAGCAGTACTGGCCCTGAGTAGAACCTGACTATCCCGGGCTGCCCGAATAGGCTTAAGCGTGTTTCCTGGGTTGTATCTGTTCTGTGCAGTTCCTCCACACTGCATCTCAGAACGGCAGGTTAGGATCTACAGATGATCTAGGTCGTGATCTGTCTGGTGTCTGAGCAGTAGTTACAGGATATACTGCGGTAGGTGATCTACTAAACTGTACAGACAAATCTGAAAAATGGGAACGAAGCCTAAAATGAGAACCAAGCCGTATCTCCAGAACCATGTGGTGTATCAGAGAACCAAAATGATCCTGCGAAACCCCTTGGCCAGCCCTTTGAGAGGAGCTCGTCAGAACGGTCATGCTCCATCTCGTGCCTTCGGGTGGGCGCAAAAAGCGATATACGCTGGCTCTATTGTGATTTCTCTAGATGCTGGCTACCACGGCGATGCCGAGGACTTCCAGCCTGAGCGACAGCTCATTCGAAGGCTGCTGTACAGCCCCACAGGACTGTCAACTTTTTTTCTTGGAGTTGTACACAATTGGTTTGCTTTCTAAAAAAAACCGTCCGTTCCCATTTTTTGTTTCGTTCCCATTTTTCCGTTTTGTAGGCTAAAAAGATGGTGATGTGTCCGACGTGTGAAGCAGTCGTAGTCACGTTGGGACTTCAGAGAGGAACAACATGTATGTGTCGAAACCAAAAGTGCGATTACAGCATAGTCGGCCATGATACGAAGCAGCCCGGGCTGCTGTTGGCTGTGGGGTATAGGGGGCGTGCCCGAAGAGCAACATGGTGTACCTAGGGAGATAGATGTCTGAATTGCAACATATTGTATGGTGTACCTCGGGAGATGTCCGAAGTGCAACATGGTGCACCTAGGGAGATGTTCCATTAATATGTGTTATCTTTGCTCCCTCCTACATCTCAATATATTTGTACTCGCCGCTTTTGTCTTAAATATTAAGCCGCATCCAAAATCCATGAGTGACAATACTTATGACTATCTGTTGTGATTTTCTTAACCACAATAGCTGGATTGTCATGAGACGGGTCGGGCAGATGGACGAGACCGTGTTTTGGCGTCCAGAGACCCCAGTAAATTCGGGAACTCCATAATAAAGTAGTTACCAATAATGGTGGTGTTCATCTGCCAGGTACTGCTGTTGTGGTAGCGATAATAGACCGTCTGACGCATGAGTGTATTGTTGGACAAAGAAGAGCATGGTTTTAGGTTCTGAGACTGCAGTCAACTATTACAGGACACCGTAGTAAATAGGGGACCTACGGTACACACAAAAAAACTACATATATGCCTTCTTTTTCTCTTTTTTTCTATTAGTAACAACATTTATTTGGTCCTATTTACTATGGACCCCCGTGTAATAGAGTATCGTAGAGAAATCATATCTATGAAGGAAACACACATACAAGGCACGTA